>OU612066.1:29739900-30364900 GCA_914767715.1 Membranipora membranacea | reverse complement strand
TCTGTTTGCAGGCAGATCGGAGCACACCTTGGTGCCAACCAAAGTCCAGTAGTCGATGGACTGCAGATTTGTTTGACACGAGGCCCTTTCGATAAATTTAAGGTTCAACAATTGCAGAGACCAAGGGAACTTGGTGGCAGCATCATTCTAAGATTATAATAGTTATTCCTATTATTAAAACAGTCACAATAATGCTTACCTAGCTACCCACCTTTCTAATTTAGCTAGGAAAGTAACAGGTGCAATTTAAGTATAAAATGTGTCAACTCTAGTCGTAGAGTAAAGCTATGGCTATACAGAGCGATTTAATCACAGGCCGATGGCATCCAGAGACATGCTCGGGCAAGCTCACTCTGCTACACAGGCCTATGAGTTAGTACGCGATGGTCTAGTGATTTAGATGGGGTCATAAATCAGATGGCTAGATTGACCAATGGGAAGAGGGAGCTCATTGGATTGACCAATGATATTTAATGGGCGGACAAACAAATGACCGGATATTGATGGCACACATATATCCGGGTATTTGTCACTTTGGATCTTTACCAAATAAAATTTCGGTCTTCTGTAAAATTGATTTTCCTATGCTCTACTATGTATGTCATGTCAGGACAGTTTCCATTTTCAAGTGATACAGCTATTACCTTCCACATGTTCACTACAGCACTACTCCTATCTTTGAATTCATGGTCTTTTTTAACATAAATAGGAGGATGTGATTTTACTACAGATATGATCAACTCCTCCATTTTTGATAGCCTGTCACGATTTGATAGATGATGTGTTAAACCCGCGTAATTATTGAAGCAAGCAATCAACAACCAATCAGCATAGAAGATCGTCCAGATCACTCGGGCAAAACACAAACATGTTCGATGTCCACTCTACACGAGTAATCACTCGTGCAGATCCGCCGATTAACCACTCGTGACCCCAAATTGATGTAAAAATAGCCTCATCTAGCTGCACCTTAAGGCTGTACAGAAGGAAATTTCTACTGGAGAGCCTGCATATTCTATTCTTTACTGCAATCAAAAACTTTGAATTCAGTTCATGCTCCAGAATCCTATATTTGTGACAAATAGATGAAAGGAGTTTTTAGCATCAATCTTCACCTAATTTTCCCCTTGGCAAAAAGCTTGCAGGTACCATGACCAAGGAGTAAAAAACTCTTTGCCTTAACTATTGATGAAAAAATTACCCTGTATCCCTTTACTCTGTGAAGCCGTCTAGACACCTGCTTGATACTTAAATGTTTTACACAGATAGTTTTCCATGCTCAACACATTGAACACACATGAAAATTAAGCCATTTTAGTGGAAACTGATGTAAAATTACTCTTGACATCGCAAACATCTTGAAAGCTGCGGTCATATGGTACAGCTTGAACATATGGCCATGTAATTATGTTATTAATACTAACAGGATTTTAAAGTTAAGCTTGAGATCTGCTGCCATGTAATGGGAAATTTCTCACAATAAATGGGGTGATAACTTTATTTTGTAAATGAGCCACCAAATTTCAGCAATGAGAGAAGACAACTTCTTACCCTAAGAATTGCCCAAGTTGACTTTGATGTACTGAGAAAGCTTCTGTTTTTCAAAAAAAATGCATTGTTTGTCTCTTAGTAACTAAACCTAAACCGGCATATTGTCATCATGAAGAAGCAATTCGGTAAAAGCGTCTACCTAACGTCTATCCTGGGTTGTAATCTCTCTAAGGTCGACTTGGTATGACATTCTGTTGCTACTTGGCACAGAGTATAAGCATGCCCAATGCAATGCTTTTCTTCAGCCTTGGGACTGAGACAGATCTTGTGATTATATAGCCACCAAAAATTCACCTGACATGATTGATATTGGAGGCAATTTTTTGGGAATTATTCAGCAACTTTGGCTTTCATAGGCACTTAACATTGGAAAGTGCATCGATTTGATGGGCACAGGACGTACAGTAAGTTTGATATAAAAGGTGTATCACATTCACAAGCAGAGCACAGATAGATAAATAATACCGCTAGTAAAATACTGTAGAACCACAAAGAGAACAGAACACCTTTTTAAAATTTTATATGCGATTTTTCAACTGATGCAGCTCAGTCTAGTTGCATTTTATCTTTTCTACTAGTGTGGTGTACTTTCGCTGCTATCAACATATTACTTCAAATTTCCAACTTTAAACTAAACTTACTATGACTATGATTACTGTTTGTGTTGATGTTGGAGACATAATGTTGGCATTGCTGCTGTATTAGATCTATGTAGGCCTGTATATTGGTTTTATGATACAGCACGTCATCTATCTATATAGCCTGGCTTTAGGCTTTTCAGAGGCAGGTTTTCTAGTTGTTCCACTCAAAGCCTCTGAGTTTGAGATGGATGGATGGTTGGTCAAAAACATGCGATATAAAAGTTTAGGTTGAGAGGGGATGTCTGATCTCTTGAGGACTAGCAGGATTTCCTGGTCTTTTCTGCTATGTTGTCTACATGTTGCGTAAAAGTGAGATGCATGTCGATAGTCAAAGCAATAAATTTTGTAGTATCACCAGCAGTTATTGTCTTCCCTTGCATTGTGAACTGACCAGGCGTGGTAAGCTGTAGTTGTGAATATTACTAAAGTTTATTGTCACTTAATTCCAAAGATTTGCAATCATGTTGTGGTGATCACACCAGGTTGTCACCTCATTGATAGTTGTCAGGAGTTCTCTTCCGAAATTGGTTGTTGAATTCGGCGTAAGCAATAGTTCATCAGCGTATCTAATTGCTGAGGATGAGGTTGTATTCAGAGAATCTATGTATAGCAGACAGAAGAGTGGACTTAATAGCCAATCGCCATCATATTGTTTTATTTTTTATTATAATGACTTCTCATACCTTCTCCACAACACCCATCAACTAAGCATATCGTAATTAAATACTGTAAACGCAGCCACATTCTGAGGCCCTGAAATATATCAGGCCAAACCGATGCGACCACATCCTTGCCGACCCATCATCTGTTTAGCCTTAACATAATATGTTTAGCCTAAACATACTATAGAATCATATTATGATTCTATAGTTGTATATCATCAAGAATTTCTCAGCAACTACCCTCACCTTAACATACCATCACTTGCACTCAAAGCCAAATTCTTGAGGCTCTATCGTTACATGAAATTAAAATCTAACCCAAACCTATCTTGCTTGAAAGGCTTAAAAAGATGAATGACGCATTTCCGGTCTGATGCCATAATTCAGACGAATTAACATTCCCATTACTAAAATACATTTAATCTAATATGTTGCTACTTACCTAACCTGCGATCTATGAACCATAGCTGTTATTAGCAAAGAGATGTTATGATTATGTACATTGACATGCCCCATTGAAGTGTATGAAGCAAACAATTGCGAATTTTGTGTTTGATGGACTTGCCTCAGGTCTCTGAATGGAGAGGAACTTATAAAAATCTACTTCAGCACAGTTACCAACGTCTGACAGGTGTGTGTTTGATATGGGTAGCAGAGTTAATGCACAGATTAAACCTTTGGTGTTAAGCCTTATGAGGCATTAAATCAACAAAATGATTGTCGATTGAAATAAATTAATATGTTTTAAATAGGAATATTCTAGCCAAAAGTTTTGATGTATTCATAGAGAAATCAAAACATCGGGATAAATAATAGTTTTAACATCTGAATAAAAGGAATCACTCTCTTCCTTATAAATGAGGCTGATTATGACGTGATGATATCGGAAACTGACTAATTATACGTAAGAAACTCCAGAAACCAATGTAGTGTTGAAAATACTGATGATGATAAATCCAGAGATAAATCAATGGATAACTTAATTATTCAGAGTTGTCATTCAAAGTTTTTGCTAATTTGATGATCAACTCTCTCTGAGTTTGTGCAGGCTTTAGTTTAGTTCTGGCTCAGCGGCTTTCCAAACATCCTCATAATTGTCAGGAACAAAGTAAGTGCTGTGAAATACAACGAGAAACAATTTGGGTATAATTATGCTGCAATGAGTGCCGTTTCAACATGCTTATACATATAGGCTATTACATACACCTACTCTTAGGAGTAAATCTATGCCAAATGATTAGTTTAGCCTCTAACAGTTAATTTATTGTTAGCTAGCACCAAACAAACTATCTAAGTCGGCTAACTATAATATATATTAAGCTTTTTTAAGGTTGTGTGAAATGGCGAACTTTTCCTTCCGCAAATTCTATCCTCTTGAAAAACAATGAATAACAGGACAAAGCAGTTTCTGGCTTAGTTTACTTTGAAGAGCTAAAAATAAACTCATTAAAGAGTGAATATATATTGAGGAACAATTTAACATATGATTTTCCTTCATCACTATTGTGATTTGCTTGTAACCTTCTCATGTGATATGAGATATGACATAAGTTAGAACCAGTTTTTTGTGTGTCCAGGGATCTACACAGTATTTGTATTTTGTAGGAAGCCAATGGAGTAGGAAGAAGCTCGGCTGGTTAAAGAATCTACCCTCAAACCAACCTTTGTGATTTAAATCCTGCTTAAGCTTACTGGCAATAAACCTTTTTATTGCTGTTCACTAAAACTAAGAACAACTTGGGCCCAAGTGTGACCACCCTTCAGACAACGAATTTTCTCAGCAATGGGACTGCTGGTTACAGGCTTATCGTGGGAAATTTGGCTTTCACAGGCATCTGCCATTGGGATGAGTTGCAATTTATGTAGTAAAAGAGCTTGGAACCAAGTGACTGTGCTACTGACTCATTCACCGTCTGGACAACTCCTTGTGTTACTCTTGATTTTGGTGGGGATCTGACAATACTGTAACAGCAGTTCTCTTTGTCAGACTTTTAAAATGCAATAACTATCTCTAATTAACAATAACATCAGCACATGATTGCTTGTACCTACCGCTGTGAGATATACGAATCCTATGCTGGTTGTTGCCCATGGAAAACCAACCAACTGTGTGGTTACCCCACTTAAAGGTGGTCCAAACATCGATCCGATTGCCCAAGCAAAATTAACTGACGAGGAAACAATGGCATATGTATTCAGACTGTCTGTGCCATAACCATTAGCTCTGAAAATAACCATAGAATAATAAACATAAGCACATGTATTATTACGGGAATCATAGAGGTAAATAAATAAGAATAAGCTAAAATTGAGAATAAGAATTGAGAAATAATTTTTCGTTTATTACCATGGATATTTTATTATTCATATCAGGACAGCCCCAAAACTTTCAAGAATATACGGCGGTTTGCACAACTAATGGTTAAGAATGGTTGAGAGTATTGTTTTGCTGGAAAAGACTAAACAAATAACTTTGCACATGAATGATTTCCATTATCATCTGAATAATCTAAATTTCAGTGAAATGCTGATATAGTAGACTGAGGTGGCTGGAATGCCGACTATTGACTTCCAACAAAATCAGTCAGAATGCTCATGTAGCGAAGCCTGTGAGACAATACCTAAGATAACAAAACTCAGTGTAGCAGTCATTGGCAAATTTACAAAAAAAGCAACCATTTTTAGGTCATGAATCCAACGAGGAACCAGACAGCTTGTTGCCGATTAATGAATAAGAACTTACAAAGTAAGATTCACCAGTGCCTGGTATACTGGAACCATGATAATAGGGTGGATAAAACTGACTGCTCCAAGCATCACTACTGTCATTGGCAGATAACTGAAGCATTAAAATATGTCAATTTATTTTTCAGGAAGCGATAGTGGTGATGAATGATAATGAATCTGTCTGATAATTTGTGAAAAACCAACAATCTAAGGCTGCAAAGTGTTGCTTAGCTATAAAAGGCAGGACCAATATGGAGAAGTTTGCGGAAAATGGATTATGAGTTTTTTTTAAAAAACCAGTGCCGTGCGTAGGCGTTATGGGTGAAAATTTTTGTTTTTGGTTAATTTTGATTCAGTAATCTGAACACATACACCAACTTTTTATTGTTGAAGAGAGGTACAAAAATCGGACTCGGACTCAAGAGGAAGGCGCAAACTATGAATAATGGTGAACTAATGAATATTGTGGAATACACATAACCCTGTGGGATGAAATTGAAAATACAGGAATGTTGTTATTGTGATACTCATTTAATGTTATGCGGCGGTAGAATCCAATCTCAAAAACCCTTTTTTTCTGTTCAGAATCTAAATAGATAAAATTGATTTGGAGATATTGCTATGTGGTTGTTGATTTTGCTCACATGCTTGGGTTGTAAGATCAATAAGTAAACATGGTTCTCAGTTGTCTCATGATTGTCCTTGATTCGTTGTGTCACGAATAATTATAATCCTCCATTTGATCAAAAAAATCATTGTTATTTACGAAATTAACACACAACTAATGTGAGACGACCGCTGTGAATATTATTGTCACAATAACTCGGAAAGACATTCTCTAATCTAAAGGGCTGCCATCATGTAAAATATTTCAGCTCAAACCATCTGCTGTTTTCTCTTTATAATTTCGTCCTGTTTTGTAGTATGTGATATCATAACTGCTCCTTCAACTATAGCTTTCATGCAAATGAACTGTAATATGGCATATTGAATTTTTGAATCACTGTGATATTCATAACTTACCCTATTTGTTATTGTTGATGCTATAAGATTACCAAACATAAGCTCCAACTTGATATTGGCACATCAAACTGTTGGGAAAGCATATTTTAATTGCAATTGCCAATGAATGATCACCCAGACAATCCCCATTACTGTCACTGTGCTAAGCAATACAACATTTCAGCTCTTATTTTCTTGATGATAATGGTTCAGATGATATAGCAACTTTCTACGGTCAGCCTTTCAACCACTCACAACTCTGTGGATAAACTGTATCATGGTTTGGCATCGATGGTAATTCAAGTGAACTTTATCTTCAAAATGATATTTTGCAAGTTTCAATGTTAATCAGAATTCGCAATCACTTACTGTTCCGACAACCCAATCACCCATCATAGTTGTTAAGCCTGTGACTCCATAATCTGTAGAGACTAGCAACAACAGTAGTATGAGTACACCGGGCAGTTTGATGTAGTCGCTTAATCCCTTCATTTTCCGGCCAAGATTTACATCAGCTAATTCAAAACACCGAATCATGGACAGTAAATGCTTTTGCAATTAAATTACAGAGAAAAGGGATTGAAATAGAAACATGTTATCTGCTTACTGTCTATCATCAAAGTTACCCTTTATTATATGATAAATGACCACACAATGTATCCCATACACAAGGTAACACACTTATGTGGTCCTGTAAACGTCTTACCAGTCTCGCAAAGTACATAAGATAACTCACTTAGATTTGGAACGAAGAATATACACGGTACGACGCTCACACAAACTATGGCTCCAATCACCATGAAGCTTGATACAAACCCAACCAGCTAAAATAACCAAGATAATGCATCATGATATTGACGGCCAAGTTACTCTGTAAGAAAGTTCTTGATGGACTCCGGTAGTGACCATAGTTTAAAATGTCTCATATTTAAGAGTAGTAAATGAAAGATAAACAGCAACTGTAGGTAATCCATACCTGTATCAAAGCACTTCCAATGAGCCCTCCAAGAAGAAAGCCCATACCGATTGCCAATTCTATCCAACCCTACAAAAAAGCATATCAATATATGAGATAAAGGACTTTGTTCCATACAAAAATCTGCACATGAAGTTTAGTAACACTAGCAGCAGGTTCCACCCTTGAATTCCACCATACATTACTTTTTTACTTGGAATGTTTCGAGCTGGATTTGGTGTAGTTATATCAGGCCCCTTAGGACAAATCACTTTTTGTAAAATTAACTATTATTCAAAAGCAGAAAGGCATAGCAAAGTATGATATCGATGACTTTGTTCCACACGAGAATCTCCTTATGAAGTTCAGTAACATTACAAGCGGGTTCCACTCACATTGAGATACAAATACCACTCAAGTTCGGAAGATAATCAACCATACATTACTTTTTTTACTGGGAATGTTCCTGCACAGGATTCGGTGTAGTAATATCAGGCAATCACATCCCCTAGGACAAGTCATATTTAGTGAAATTTTCTATTGTTCATAAGCTTTATATTCCTGCCTGTCACTATAGGTGTTTGCTCTTTTGGTAGTCTAAATTCATGTGAAGCATAGCTACTGAGAATTATTCCTATAACATCATTTGTCTTGCCAGTTTATGGATTGTTATGAACAAATGGTGTTGGGGCATCTGAGCCAAATGCTCCAAGTTGTTGCCATCTGACCAGTGAATTGATTTTTTTTCGAATTACAATAATGATATGTAACAGTAACTGTAAATTGCTGAACAGGCTGAATGGACTGAACATCTGAACAGAATTTCTCAGACTACTATTTCTGCACAAGCGCGTGGACAATCCCTTATATTCTGCTCAATAATTTATTTATTTTGAGATTGCATTCGCCTTGGTTTCTTTCAATTTTATTCGCAGTGAATCTTGCTGCATTACACTAGTGACTGGATGGAAAATAGCTTGTCTTGGCAAGCGTTGTTGGGGAGGAACCCCAAGCCCCCTCCCCTACAACAAAGCTTGTCATTACATCAATCATTTGGTAAGAAGAATTGTGTTTGAGAAGTGATAGTCAGCCAGAGAAAAGAATACAAATACTTATTCTAGTCTGAGAAATTCTGTTCAGCTTTTCAGTCGGTTCAGCCTGTTTAGTAATTTACAGATACCATGAGATGTAATATAGCAATAAATTGAGGATTTTAAACTCTGTTTAGAAGGAAATGCTATTTTCAGCATAAAAAATCGAGAAAACTGTACAACTAGTTCCCAAGTTAGTATTCAAGCATGACTATTTAACCAATCCATGGGATATACAAATATTTTAGTAGAAGCAAATAGTTCTGTCGAGCACAGCAACTTGTGGTGTTTTAATGATTTGCCTGAGCATTATGTACAGTGTTCTGAGTGAGTAGGAGCTGGTGGGAACTGAGTTCCCGTAGAAAGATAGAGAGGGGGAACCTTTTGAACATAGTTTCCACTGGGTTCTGTTCAAAAACGGTGTCAAGTTGTCTCTTTTGACAAGATTTCAATCATACTAACACAGATCCATTTTTCCGCATAATTTGATCTAGAAATTGAAAAAAGTTCTCAAAACGATTTTCAACCCATAGAGTAGAGTACCCACAAAGAAACAAGTTCACTTAGACCGATTATGTATAATGATAAATAAAAAAGGAATATATAAAAATAGATATAACTCTATAATGAGAAGAAATAGTATAATGGTAAGAACATCTGTCTATGTCTTTATTGTACTCACAAACAATGTAGCATTAGTATAAGATTGGGACTGCATGAGTATGGCAGTGCAGGATACATTTAATAATATCGCTCCAGTTCCTGAAATCGTCCTCAGTAGGGCAAAAAGCGCAAACAATAACCACGGCTGTTTCAGATACGCGACCAACCTTGAATGATAAAGAATGATTTAAGTGTATATGCACAAGAGTGAAAACAAATGGCACTATGAAAATCTCACCTCATCAATACATGCTTTAAACAGCATTTTTGACAGCTAGCAAAAATGGCAGACATGTTCTTTTTAATTGAAAAAAATAGAGATATAAGGCCCACAGACTTTTCGGATTTATTGGAATACGTTTTTTTTTAACTGTTCTAATCCCTTCTCAAAAAGTGAATAGTATTTAAAGTTAAAATCAAACTGTCATTTCTTTCAGTGAAACAAGTTAATATACTTAATCTTACCCAAATAACACTGATGAGATACCACAGACTGCAGCTCCTATCATCAACAACTTTTTGGCAGTAATTTTTCTTATCTATTAACCATAAAATCAAACCTTCAAACATATTCAATGATATCATCTAATAAAATTTCATATACATAAAAGCTGTTCTCGATGAGTCAAGGGTAAGAAATCGTTCACACTTAACACCCAAGACAACTGAGTCACAATATGTTAAGGACCTCATACTAGTGATAACTGGATCTGTTGTTGGGGATGACTCAGTGACTTAATTCGAAATAGGCCTGTAGGTGATTATCTCCTCCTGACTTTTATAAATAATCCAATATCAGCTGGCGATCATGGCCAAGGTAAAATTTCAGTTTTCAGATACATCGGATACCTATTAGAAGCTTTATTATAGCTATATTTTAGGTTATGGTTGTTCACTGTAAAATAGTTATCCTGAAAAAATCAAACTGCCAAACATGTTTTGATATTCTGTTCAATTTCTAATCACCACAGAACATCGAAAATAGCACCTTCTAATGAGAGTATTTTTCCCAAGACGTGAAATTTTTATCGGAAAGATTTGATCAAGGATAAGAATTTAAATGCTGAATCAGATTTTTTATATTTGACACATTGGCCTTACATATTACAATCATACAAGGATGGATCGCATGAATCTAACAAGATATCAGCCCTATATGCACAAGGCATTGTCTATTTGTGAATGGACCCCAATTATTGTATGTATCTGATAATCAATCAATCAATTCATAGAGTAGTGGGTAGTAATAAAGCCAAAAATGGGGACCATAGCCTTAACAAACGTTACTGCAATGCACAGATTTAAACTACTAAAATTTGCCTGTCCTTCGGGTCTACGATTGAATACCAATAGACAATGCTATGAAAACATTTTGGATAGTGGTTGTACTCGGAAGTGGTTAGGTATCCTGAAAATAAATGAGTAAATGTTGAATGTCTAGGGTCTAGGTTAAGACCATCGTTTTTCTAATCAAATCAATTAGTGGGATAAAACTTGATAGCACAATCTAGACATTCAGATACAACTCTTAGTTCGATGTTATTCCCTTTAAATTTTTCGGAACCTTACATATATTTCAATACAGTAGTGTAGAACAGAATATTTCATTTTGAAACTTGCACAGCAATTACATTAAAAATTCTTCCTGGTAAATGCTGTATCAACAGAAATTATTGTAAAGTATTGCTTCTAACTGCCTTCTATCTTTTATTTTGATATCTGGAATTATTAATGTAATTGTTCTTATTGGTTACTTTTTGAAGTGAATTCCCTGTACATTAGTGAATGATTCATGATTCCCCAACCGCAATGATCGAGTTTTTACTTGTCAATATTCAATATCTAGTTTTGACACCCTGTTTCTAGCTGTATGATTCAGTGGCTTGCATATAGCTACAAACCTGAAATATGCTAAGCAGGTCATTATTCAATTCAACTTGATAGCAAGTATGGTGTGCAGCATTTGAAGAAAGTCTTTGGCAGTAATTATGCGCAAGATAGAAAAGGAGCGCCGCCAGACCAAAGCTGTAGGCCAAGCCCAACAAGGCAGGTGGACTTGCTGGGAGTCTGTTGAGCAGCGACAGCTCAAATTGACAGAAATGTGGTCGATGGAACCTCAAAGGATCAGATTTCTGGTCGGCGCAGCTTATGATCAACTACTGACCCCGGCGAACCTGGAACGCTGGAATTTGACCGAGAACTCGAAATGCGCCGAGTGCTCGGCCAAGGGCACGCTTCGACTTATACTGTCGAATAGCCCGCAGTGCCTGAGAAGATACGCCTATAGGCATAATCAAGTCCTGAAAGTGTTGTGTAAATATGTCACAGAGAAGTGTGAATATGCTAATGCTGGTGGTGAGGCGAGTGAAAAGATTTTACGCAAAAAGGGATTGATGAACAGCGGAGAATGGCAGGTGAGATGCGACCTGACAGAGCAGCTCTGCATGCCCCAGCATATTGTGATGACGAACCAAATACCACAGACTTAATTGTCTGGTCTGCCAAAGAAAAAGCATAATACTGATGATATTGACGGTGCCTTGGGAAAAAATCTCTCAAACGCGTATGAGAGAAAACTGACAAGATACGAAGATCTGGTGACACAATGTCAAGACGAAGGATGGAATTGAGAGTTGGAAGTTGGCTGCCGTTGAGTTATGGCTAGGTCAGCAAATTTCTGACTACAGTTGGGCTGTCAGGCAGAGAACTCAAACAAGCCACAAAAAGCATAATACATGTGGCAGAAATCTGCATGGATTTGGCAACAGCACTGTGTGAAGACAAAAGCTTAGTAATCCTATTGCTAGCTGGGGTTAAACACACTCATTTTGTTTGTGGAGTTGGCCAGCATGTAATTCCTTTTGTTATAATCATTGTAAGGATAAGATTGAGGGGATTAAGTGATGATTATAGCAAACTGCTCGGGGTAAATGTCTATTAAATCAAAGTAAATTATGACATCAATACTCAAATTAAAGTAGTTTAATCTCTGCAGGGTGAAAATCAAAGTGAGTCTGAGTTAGATCTGAGGTATTACAAACATAGGATTAAACGGCAGGCAGAGCGAGACATGAGGTCACAGTCAGCCCACTGGCTGAAGCCCAAACAAGTCAACTTCTCGGCCTATTGGCTAAGATCAAAGTGTCATGGCCAATGGCTGATTAGTGCCTGCTTCAGTTTCTGGCAGCTTGCTGCACACTCACAATTAGGAGGTCCACCATGGCCTCTCCTGTAGGATGCATTCTAGTTTACTAGGATGTATCACACTCTCAGTACGAGGACTTCGTGCAACTTGCGTCCCTCTTTAGGGGATGGATGGATTTTATTACTATCACTGACGGCATTATTAAAAGAAAAATGAGTCGCTAAATACAGGGTAATTGCTGGCACTTTGAATCAGCAAGAAAAAGCGACGACACTTGAAATAAAAAATCAAATCTCTGTCTAAAAAAGTATTTCGTTTGAAATAAGAGTGATATGACGCAGAAAACAGTCTCTCCCCAGTGAGCTTCTATGTTTTACTGTACGGTATCTACCAGATGGACATTTACTCAACAAATCATTAATGAAATGATCCTCATCGTGAATATAGCGTGAGGCCAGTGTTCGTGTCTGATTGTCCATCATGGTATAAATGTCGGGATGTTCAATGCCTTACTTAATAGCGTCCTTGAAGATTTTACACAGGCGTTGCTTGTCAGCAGCATACAAGCTTTTAAAAATAATGGGTAAACAATAGGAGATTCGTGATACAATAAAACTTTTAAAAAGCATATTTGATAGTGATTTAGAGCTTAAAAATACAAAATTCCTGACTACATACATCCTTTGAGAGGCGGTTGAAGCTATACCATGCACATGATCATTAAAACGCAGCTTATCGTCAACTAATACACCAAGATATTTAACTTTATCACTAAAAGCAATAGCAGTATCATTTAAAATGAGTGTAGGGGTAGAAGGTTTAACATATTGGGTGGATAGCATCATTTCCTGGGTCTTAGTAGGGTTTAATAAAAGATTTAAATCAGCACAATGTTTAGCAATTCTATGGATTTCATCAAAATAGGAATTGAGATCAGATTGATTAGCTATGCAGCCTATGATGCAAGTGTCATCTGCGTACTTAATTATTGTAACATTACTCAGGTTTGAGGTAATCCGATTTTTATATATGGAGAACAAAAGCGGAGACAGACAGCAGCCCTGGGGGGTGCCAGTTTTCGTTATAATAGCATTTGAATTTTTACCATCAACAACAGTTCTTTGCACTCTGTTAGATAAGAAGCTGTAGATCCACTCAGTGACATTGGAGTCAAGATGAGTAAGCTGCGAGATAAGATCAGGAACATGTATAGTGTTAAAGGCCGATGAAAAGTCTAAGAAGAGACATCTAGCATAGTGTGAAGCCTTCTGGTCAATAAAGCTGGTGACGGTCGAAGTAGGCAGCCCACCCTCTGTTTTGTCATAAACTATAGCCCAAGGGGCGGGTGCCTTGACAATAGCGACTTTACGCCGGTGCGTTGATGGAAAGCAAACCTCCCTGCACTGGTTTGGCTTAGAGTATATGCATGAGAGTGATGGGGCGAAAATTATTGCACAATGAAGGCAGCCTCCCTGGTCGCGCAACAGCGTAAACACACCAATATGTCAAAAACACCGAAACTGGCCAAATGCGCTGATGGATCAATGAGATTGATTGAGATGCTCATCGACACTCAGGGGTGGCTTCATGCTGCTGGAGCCGGCCATGAGGAGGGTGTACTAGAGAAGGCCTAGAAACAGCGCTTTACTCATGGTTACTAGCTGGAGACCTGTGTGTTGTGCAGTGGAACGCGCACCACTGTATGTTGTATCTCATTACTACAATTCTTCCCTTGAGAACAAAAGAAATTTCAGGTTTATCAATATTTGGAATGGAATGTTGATAGACTGCAATTTGTTTACAAATGAATTTGAGCCATAGTAATTTTCGGGGTAGAATGTATTTAATTGCTTAGATCAAAACAAATATCTTGTATTTGCTTATTATATTTACTTGTTCGGACCATGATGTGCAACCTATTTACTTGTATGACCGGTAAATGATCAATGATTCTTGCCCTGCAAACTTTGAGCTTATTGCTTGTCAGTATACGATATCTAGTGTTGACTCCTAGCTCCTTGTTCAGTGGCTTGCATACAGGACCATGTCGTATCCCTCATGGTCAACCCTATCTGACTGTTGCCTCGCAGGAACTCACACCCTAATTTACCAATACCATCCTTGCCTCTCTCCCCTGATCCCAAGAAATTAGTGAAATATTTGTAATAAACTGACCACACCTATCCCTAGCCTTGTCACGCGGCGGGTACTTTTCTGTTTTGTTATTACTCCCTGAAACCAAAAATTGTAGCAGCGTGACAAGGCTAATCTATCCCCATTTTCAAACTACAATCACAATTGCACTGCGGATGCTCAGATATCTCCCCCTTAGACTAAAATTTTAGGTGGGAACAAAGGAATTCATAAAATATATCTGTGACTGTGCTAACTCAAAACATACATCTAATCCTTGTTCCCATTGTGTATTTAAACTGTGACTGAATTTATGGTAACAATGGGTTCAGCAATTCATAATGTGCTGAATAATAGCCCATTGATTTCACGAGTAGGTAACTCCTAGGCAAAATGATAGCCCATTTTCATTTAAGTCACTGAGGAGCTGACGAAACTACAGCTTTGCATGGAGTGGTAATTAAAAGATATCATAAAATATCAATCATCACAATGGTACTAGTAGTAATTCTTGATGCTTACCAGTGTTGGACAGAGTAGACCGAAAAAAAAACGACCTAAATCATAGCATCCCATCACAATCCCAGTTTGATATTCTTGCAATCCTCGCCTCTTTGGCTCGAAATTGAAGGAGGTGACCGGCATACTATCCACACTAAGTCCCAACATGTTGGTGGTGAGGATCGCCAATATAATCATGGTCTCATTCAGTTTTGAGCCTGATGTTAATCCTTTCCGCTCAACTATTTTTTCGTCATCTTCATTTAGCAGTTGGTCTAGTTCTTCAGCTGACATACTGTAGTGATCTGCTCTGCTTGGAGAGGCTGTGGATAAACACAATTGTTTAATAACAGCTCTCGACGCTTGGAGGGTGATGAGTCAAGCCCTCGGATTGAAATTCGAGTATCTCATTGATTTTGACTTCAGATCATACCCAAATTTCACATGAATGGGTTGAAAGCATAAAATTTGTTGAATTAGTGTTCAAGTGAACATTTCTTTTCCACTTACACTTTCAGAATGATTCTGACCATGCTTCTGATTGAAAACTTCTACTCTTCAATTACTAGAAGTAGATGACCTGATAAACCACAGCTAATCTCTCACTGATTTTCAGGATGGTAAGTAAAAAATTGGTAAAGGATTTCATAGTTGAATGATTGAATATGGGTTGAGAATAAGAATCTAAAACCTTTAGAATATTTCAAATTAGTGTTGGAAATCTGACTCAAGTTCTGATAACTCCAACCATTCTAGGATCAATGCATTAGGATCGATGTACAAACTCATAATTTTTTATGGGTATAAACAGATGAAGGTAAGGGTAAATCTAAAATGTAAAACCTCAGATGAAGCCTTAATAAGAGTTTGTTCTGGTTTGATCCAAGGTCAAAGATCTAACTCAAACCTCAAGATACAGATGTACCCCTATTCTGCACATGATTCAACTACATGTTCAAAGAACCTTAGAATGTTTCGCTTTTATCAAGAATAATAATCAACACTAAGTTAACATTATATATATATATACTTTTATTGTCATTCTACATCATCTTTAGGAATGTTTTACATGCAGTGACAGAACAAAAAAGAAAAAACTTAAGCGGAGAGAAATAGGGAAAATACTCAAGTAACAAGAATTAATAGGATATAAAGTGCTTTGATAGTTGTTGTTTAAAATGAGTAAGTTTGGTTGCTGAGCGTATCTGAATTGGTAAAGAGTTAAAGGTTGTAGTGATTTTTCGTCTTAATTGATCAGTGTGATAATGTAATAGGTATTTGTCTCTAAAAAAGGTTTAAGAGCTAGCTGGAATAAAGCCTTCCAAAAGAAAGTCAGGTGCAATCAAATGCAAAATTTGAAAACCAAAAATACAGGTGAAATGACCAGCAAGGAGAGGAAAAGGAATCAGACCAAGAGATGTATGTAAATCTCTTGTATGTATTAGATGATATGGTATGTGGTTGACATTTGCTATTAGGCGGGAAGCCCTCTTTTGGAGCAAGTATATTCTTTCCAGAATATATTGTGGTGATAGGTTGCCATATATGCGGATGCCATATATCATATGACAAAAGACATACTGGAAATATAAGTTACGAAATGATTTACTATCTAGGAATGCCCTGCATTTCTGGAATAATGCCAAACTTTTGTTTATTTTGGTGCAAATCTGGTCTACATGATCGTCCCATGTCAATGAGTCATTCAAAGTAAAACCAAGGAGTTTGGTATCGGCATTTCTCAATGCAGCTACCCGGTATCTGGATCTGAGGTCGTCTTGAACTTGACAGGCCACATTCAAAATGTGACTGTCTCTTGGACGCTTAAAGATGCTGGGTGATAATCGTTTTATTGATATTTATGAACATTCTTTTTTTACCGCATTCTTTCCAAACATGCTGGTATGAGTGGGTACTAATGCATCAAGAAGATTTGGTTGTGTTATTACTTCCAGTTCCCAGCCTTCACTGACAAGAGTAATACAATATTTGGTCACCTAAGTTTCGTTATGAGAAATGGTGATGGGTTCGAGTCTACACAATTAGACGAAAATCCATGTCCTGGCACTATTGACCATAATAAATTATTCAAATGCTTAGTAGCCTTGTATCATTGCGCAGTCTGACCATTACCACAATATCAGGTCATATTGGTACCAAACATAGCAATTACACATTGATAAACCACCTGCCTCCAAATTACCTTTACATGCATGGTAGAGGGTTGTAACTGATGTGCACTGCTTGAGTAGAGCGCCCGTGATTCCTAACTAACTCAAGTTAAATAGACTTCAAAGAGCTTGTTTGGATTTAATTTATTTATTGTTTAAAAAGCTTTGTTATCATAACATATTATTTGATATGAGTTCACAATATAGAGTCGAATGAACCTTCCTTCTTTCAGTATAACGCTGTGCAGTGATTTTGCCAAGCTCTCTCTCTCCCTCTCTCTGATTCTGAGTGCCTCCCTACCTGATAGCGGCTCAATTTTTATTTATTTCTCAATGTACCCATCACCACAACTACGCCGTTCACTTGCCCTCATATTAAATATCCATTCGATTATATTATAATTACCTCTCAAAAGTTTCTAAACAATACCCACCACCAGCATCATGTCATAACCAAAACTCAAACCAAATCATCCCAGTGCCAACATATTATGTTATAATCACTTCTCAAAACTTTCTGAACAATACCAACCACCAGTAAAAGCACCCTCATTTTATGAGACTTTGACAAATCAGATTGTTTCAAACAAAGAACAAGAGAGCAAAACCCAGACTGTTTTAAACAAAGATTGACCTCAGTAAGACCACATCATATCCCAATCATACTATGTAACCATGGGATATGAACAAGACACCCTACACCAGGCATTTAACGTCTCTAACTTTCCCATTCCCAACGCCTGTAATCTGTTATGGATTTAATCCTTTATACAAAACTACTCAATATATTTGTCATGAAGGTTTGACAGGTGCTCAATCAAATTTGATATCTGTGCCAAGAAGTATACCTGTGCTTTGTTAGAATAGCTTGGTTTTATTTTATTGCTGTGCTGTATATAACAGGTCTTGGTGCACTCATTAACATGCTGTTCCTTGATCAAGTTATATCGTATATATAATATAGAGAGGTTGTAAAATCTTTGTAGGAATCTGAGACGATACAAGATACGACAAGTTCTTGGTCCTGGGAAATCATCCTGTTTCACATTAATTATGATCTGACAACTTTTATACCTTGTTTTCATTATTTTCTGCCAACAACACATGTTAAAAGGTAGCTGCTTGAGTAAGGACCACAACGACCAATAGTTCCAGTACCACTTTGCTGACATGAAATCCAGCGCCACTGTAGTTATAGCTCATACCGTTGATGAACTCAAGTTCCTTGTCTACGCATTCAAATGTAATGGGGTGCATACTTCCACCAGCTTTGGACATAAGATATAGCCTGAAATCAAAACAAGGGTGGCTTTTTAATCCAAACATATTTGAGAGTCAAATATTATGTGACATGGTGATGTCGCTCTATTTTATATGTACCATGTGTACCATAAAATTGTAATCACGATCGCTGTCTAAGCAGCAGTATTAATATGACTAGATATTGCATGTGACCGTTAACATGTGAGAGACGTTTACTAGTTACAACTTATGGATAATCTTTATATCACCTACCTTCGTATTCTTTGGTACAGCCAGTTCGTTTAGCTGAGTACATCATCACTGAGGAACGAAGACTATGACATCGTGTACACGGGGCATTTTGATTGTATACAGAACTTCCAAAAGGCCTTGAATAATGGTAGGCCTCATACTCCACACCATGTATGCTGTTGTATACTGTGCTGACACTGTATGATTGGTGGGTGTGTATATGGCAAACATTGAAAATTAGTGCCACCTCCTGTGTAGCTTGTTATATTACCAGCAGCAAATCCTGAAAAAAAGGCTGCATCTGCAATGTTTACTCTGATCAACAAACTTTCACTAGGCCTAAAAAAGTCTGAAGTTAATTACAATTCGCTGCAACTTGCTTCTATCTGCATGGCATGATCATAGATTTTCAAGTTTTAATATGGTGCAAGGAATAATTAGCTGGTCTCATGATCACCCAAGTAAGGTTGCGGTTATCTAATAATACCACTTTATAATTTTTTTATCAGACATTGATATTCAATTGACGTCTGAGTTGTAATAAAAATTGTGCAATCACTGTATCAACTCTGGAAAGAAGCTTCATTTGATCAAAGTCACTTGAGGGATAATTGCATATATCCAACGGCACATGAATATTTTCCCGACAGTGTGTGCACTGAGCTAACCTCGGAAAAATTTGCAGTAGGAATTCCAGGATGTCCACGAAAAACAGCAGACCCTGGTGGTCTTGCAACTCCTGGTGAACCTGACGATCCGATTGGACCTGCTGAAGAATTGCCAATAATCCCTTGGATGCCAGCTCTTCCTGTATGACCTGGAAGACCTGGTCTGCCATCATCGTCGTCCCTCCAATCATCTCCATCCCTCCTGTCCCTTCCTTGCACTTTTATGTACCCTTCAGCAATTGGCGCCTGATCTTGCCCTAAAAGCAATCAACATTTAAGCTGTTATTGTAGAAAACAGGCACATTTTGCCACGCAAACAACCAACCATTATTGATTCATTCAAGGATATTCATCAGCAGATGTGTGGGAGTTTTTTGTTTCTTAGTTGAGCAAATTTAATCCAGAAAATGTGCAAGAATAGCTTATCCTTTAATAGTGTGGAAAAAAAGTAGAGATTAGATCCACAAACTGAATTTTGCTTTATTAAGTTTTTTAAAATTGTTTATTATGCTAACTGTAATTTTTTTTGCTGAAGATGATAAATCATTTCTGCCTAATTATCATAACATTTTCGATATTTTGCTTTCCTTGCAGTTTGAATTTTGCTGTGAAGGCAGACTGCCCGAAAGAAGCACCATTACCCACTTGTACTGTCCCAGTGTTGAAATATGTGAGAAGGAGTTTTGATCATCTCCAGGTATTCAAGTCATATGCCCTGCAGTCTGTAGGTTTACTCTAGAGCAAAACGAGATATGAAGGCTTGTGAACAACAGATGAATAGCGAACTAACAAATGATTGTCACACCTTAACGAAATGATTGCAATTATAGCTAAAAATATTGACATAAATTGAAAGTTCCATTGGAAGTTCTTTCCTGACGTTAATTTTGTTAGGCCAGCATTTAGGTGTGTTTGCTGAATGATGAAAGGAAAACTTGTCAGTGATGGTTACCTCAAAACAATATGTTTATCATGATATATCTTTTGTTTGGATGTTTTAAAAGTTTCTTTTGGCGCTTTTGATCCATAGATTATTCAGTAATGTGTGCAGCAGGAAGTTAGTCTTTACTGTTATCTTTTGTGTACATGCATAATCAATCACTCATTATTGGCTCATAATGACTGATTGTTTGGCGAATGGCATTTGAGTATTCTCTATACTCTGAAAGAGGCCTGAAATTTCATATATACCATGGGACTCGACATCTGGTTGACATGATAGTATACAGAAACTTCATTGAGATATTGCAATGAATAGTCAATGCAGCTACAAATTGCAAGAAAAATGGCTGTACTTTTGTTCTCATTGCTGGTCCTGGTCATCTTCCAGTCTTCTGGTGAGATCCTATCTAACTCAGAAGGTCCTGGAGTAATGTCTGATCTCTACATTCTGCGGTTGCGTGTAGACCTTCTTACAAGACAGCTGGAACAAAACTGTCCACAAGAGCTAAAGGCCGATCCATTTCTCAAAGTTAGACTTCAAAAGCGTGCCCTACTCACTGCCAAACAGAGGGTGATTTATGGACACAGTATTGCTGTTGAGCGAGGTGTCTTCAATCACATCCTTGGGCTGCTTGAAAAATGTCTGAACAACGATCAACAGTATAACAAAACTACACCATCAACTAAATCAACTACACCAACTGCATCTACACTGTCACCCACAACAATTAACCCGAAATGTCATCTGCAAGTTGGGTAAGAATTTTGAAGCATATAACATTCCCTTACTCACAAATCCTAACATTATTTTTCTTTCATACATATGTATACACATTTATTGACTCATGCAATGACTCATTTATAATCAATTATTCAATTACGCCAATTTTCTTTTGCTCCCACCTTGATAATTACTGATATTTTATGTGATGCTTGATGATGTGTAGGAGATACTCATAACATACAGAAACAAATAGCACAGGAACCTTGAAACCAATGAATCATTTTGACTCTAAAATCTGCTGATTGAATCTCAATCAGCTGTGGTTTGATACTCCAAAATGATCAACTTCATTTTGATACTCATTCCATGTGATTTAGAAATACAATTAACTCAAAAAGTCAATTCTTTTTTATCATATCTAAATAGTAGGGTGGAGGAACCACCTCGGACACAACAAAATCTTTAATTGATGATAAAATTCATTTTTACATTGGGCTATGAGTCATCTTGATCTGAAAAGTTCTCTGTGCGTAGTAACTGATGCATGGACAGGGTTAGGCTATAGTATAATATTCTTACAGAAAGAGAATGATTGCGTGGATTTTTTTAACAACCTGAAATTTCAAAATGATTGTGTCACCATTTGTGACTAAAATCCTTCATCTAAACTATCATAATAACATGTAATATATTTACTTCAAATCAGATAATTCTTCTTTGCCCTTTGTTGCCACCTTTCCATTTTTCAGATATTCAAAGATTGGTATTGACCTTATAAACTACCGTAACTCTAGCAACAACAAAACTCCTGACATACAGGTCGACAGCAACACTGATCATTTTGTTAGTAGCATTTATGTGGAGGTTTGCATAGGACCCATAGGAACAATGTAAGATAGTAAATTTACTGGTATTCTTAACATACCCTTACATACCAACGTTCTAAACGTATATAAATATTATTCGGGTTTCCAAGCAAATAAATGCATGTGATTATGATAAATTGCTTATTTTAAATAACATGTGTATCAAATGAAAGTTATGCCAATACAGTTTTTGAAAAATTATGGATACATCAATTAAAATCTGGCTGTTAGGCCTTTAATAATGATGTCCAACATATTCTCATTATTGTTTACAGAAACTGCACCTTGTATACAATCAAAACTAACGTGTTTGACTCAACTAAACATGTTGTATTCAGCTCCAATGTTGGAGGATACTCCAATCCATTTGTTATCGATCTCAGTCTCAGACCATGGCAGGTATGGTGTTTACCGGTCCAAACTGCTCTCACAGCAGCGTAGGGGCTCTTATATTCTCATGGCATTCTTCTGCTTCATAATGTCAGAAACATGAAATCCAGATTCTACAATGATAAGCAGGTTTTCACCTGTCAAAGTCTTAGGAAGCTGAATTCAAAAGTTAACCTCAGCACCACACCTGCACCACACAATTTGCTGAAATTGTCGGGTTCATGATCAGGCTAAATGAGTGGTTTCAGTTCTCATTGCATTGATTGACATTAAAATAGCTTATCAAGCTTTCAATAATTTTTATGTCCTGTTAACCATTTCAGCTGCAAGGCTCTTTGTCCAGGCCACTCTTTTTCTGTCAGGTATCGCAGCTAGACCATTAAAATGTCTCAATCCAGCCCATCACCCTCTAAAACATTTGTCATCCTCTTCTTACAGGGTGTTAATATTGAAGTGATAATCTGGCATAGAGACAACACCAGTGTTACTGATGATATGGTGGACGAGTTCAGTTATGACTTCACTGATCAACCTGGGACGCCATCCAGAACTATCGATATCGAATCTGTCGGTGATCCACCAAAATCCTGGTGAGCCATGTTCATAAATTATTACAATGAATCAGATGAACTAAGCTTCTGTGACTAGAAACAGGTAGCAATATCCATCTAAAGTTTGGTGATGATCCACCTCTGGAAATAAATGTGGTTTTCAGCTGCTCCTTTTCACAAGAGTTATGAAACCATGTACACAAATCTGATATGTAATAACCTACAAAGTTTCTGTTGCTACCGGCTTTGGATGATATATATGAATACATTATCTTAGAGGTCAGGCAATTTCTGAGTAAAGTTATTTTAATTAGCTAATATATTTTATTAATAATTATTTGCAGGCTTAAGCTTCAATTGAGAAACTATTGCCCTACACCTGTCACCCTTACAACTGAATCAAAGACCGCCACTGCTGACAAGCGTATGGCAGC
This sequence comes from Membranipora membranacea, assembly GCA_914767715.1. Classification (NCBI taxonomy): domain Eukaryota; kingdom Metazoa; phylum Bryozoa; class Gymnolaemata; order Cheilostomatida; family Membraniporidae; genus Membranipora; species Membranipora membranacea. The sequence continues at coordinate 30,341,589 of OU612066.1, read as the reverse complement.
CATAGACAATACAAGTAAAGCAGATATGAAATAAATGAAATCAATTCTTGTCTATATACCACTTAAATAAAAGAAACACGACAATTAAACACATCCCTAATATTTATTTCTGAATGAGTTACTTTTGCTTATCACACACAAGAAAGCAGGGAGCTGGATGTCACTCTTCGGTTTTCATAAACAGGGATTCAATAAAAATATACGACCAATTTGTTTATAGAAATAGAGTATAGAGATGATAGAGCGGTGTCAGAGGGCTATAGAGTTTACGAATGATCTCGGGGATACTAGGTATAAAGTGGCAGCATCTCATTTTCCAAAATTATCTTGACTAGACAAAGAGACACTACATGCAATGTAATATGAGTGGGCGAACAACCTATCAGTCAATGATGAGAAGGATGGTGAGACAACTGGTAACCCATATTATTATGTATCAGGCCATACAAAAGCACCTCAATGATGACTGAAAAAGAGGGTACTTTTATTTGAAGCAAACCCATCAACCGAAATCCAAATCCATGCATACATAATTAGTCATAAATATTCACTTGATTTATTTTTTTCTCGGAGGGCAGCGAATTTTCTTTGTTGACCAGAGAAGTAACTATTCGGCCATCAATATTTGATCAGTATATTTTAATGGTTGAGCTTGACCCACTGTGTTGTTGATTGTTAAACAAAGTAAAATCTCCTGGATATGAGTCACACAATTTAATAAGCTCATTACATTCCATCAGCCTGTCTATATGCCACTTCCCTTGCTTCACTAGAACCGACTTTACTCTACTTCTACATTGATAAACCTACATTTTTGCTATAGGCCGTGAGTTTTCTCACTATGGTATGAAGGATGAGTCTTTGACCCTATTTACGGTTTATTTGGTAGAGGTGTCAGTATTAATTTGGCTATCTTAAATGAACATATTGAATTTGACTATGGCAAGTCCTAAAGGTATTATCTGCCAAACCCTTAATCCATTTTTAAAAGTCATTTTCACTTTCTTGCAGAGTTGATTTCTTACATAGGCAAATTTATTCGGTGAAGATTCAGTTGCTGATCCTTATAGTCTTTATTGTTTTAGCTTAGTTCCACATATTGGACATGGTATCTGTGAAGCTCCAGTTCACAAAGATTCCTATTTATTTTCATTTACAGTAAACTGTCGAGGTTTTATCTGGCCTTAGGACAAATATATGCAATGACAAAAGTGGGTAGGCCACTAAAGTGATGCATGAGCCATCTCAGTGTTGAAGGTAGGTGCTGAGTTACAGAGATAGAGAGTGAGTTTGTCCGAACCCAGAGATGATATTTTTGTTAGAGTGTTTAAGCACTTCAGCTTCACGTGCCAAAACTGCAGCTTAGACTGAATTTTTAGACCATTCCTGACCTAGAAGGGATTTTTTATAGCACTGGTAACCTCAAGGGAATGAATATGAATGAGTATACTTATTGTGGAATTGAAATGCAGCCGAATGATCTTTGCTCTGAATAACACTGGTCTGAGGGGAATCCCTTTTCAATTGGCGGTCAATTTATTCTGACCACAGTTTGCTCGGTAGCATGGGTTAGTCTTCAATATTTTAGTTTAGAAATGTCACTAAACGTTAATTATTTTTATGGATTTAGGTTTAATGTTTTTTGTTTTAGCGAAATCATTGATAATTCTGGTTATCAATCCTAATGTTTGTCTCCCTTGATCGATTCAAGATTCTTTGTCTATTCAGTTATAAGTTTCATCATCTTCAGATTGGATTCATCCTACTTCTATAATCTATAATCATTTGTCACCTCTGAGCAGCAAGCAATAACATGGTTAGAATCGTAACTCTATTTCCAATCTCACTATAGATGAAAGAACAATCCCATTACTTTGTTATGTATTGCTATGGATAAGACTTCTAATCATCATTCAAGCATTCATCAAAAACCACAGCACACATAAACTTTGGGTGAGTGGTTGTAAAGCAAGGAACAAACAAACACAAAACATATTTGGTCTAAATCCCATTGCAAAGGAGACCATGCAGTTTAACCTAACCCAACACTGATGTTGATGTGTTAGGCCTAACTCAACACCAGATCAGAAGATTTTCCATTACCGGTAGTCAATTTTCTTGGATTTATCATGTATAATAACATAATAAGAAAATTAAAATACAGGTATGTCTTTTAAAGCATATCTCAAATATATGATCTTATCCTGAAATTTGTTGCACTTTACCAAAACTGAACCTTTATTGGAATATCTGTAAAATTCCCTGTGCTCAACACCAATAGTAATGGAAATCTAAATCTACCAAAAATAAGAAAATCCTTCACCATCCAGGTCTTCGTGGGCAATCAGAAATCGGTAAGAATAAATATCCATAAAAAGTATAGTTTTTTGAAGAGGTATCTGAGTATCTTTAATGCAACAAAATGCCAAGAAATTCTGAAGGACCGAATGAAAGCAGTGGTTATAAATAAGCAGTTTGACGTTGTACATAAAATATAGTCTAGTCAGCGGCCACCGCTGTGGGGCATGTAGCCTTGTGTTAAACATGATGATTTAATCACTGAATGATAACCTAGGTAACCTCATACTTCCTTTTCCTGTTTTATTGCACATGCTCTAAGGGTAAACGCAGGACACTGAAAATATTCTGACTGAAATCGTGACTTGTTTCAATACAAGGATTGGATTGAAAAAAAGGTACTTTTATTTTGAGGTATTAATTTGTCACAATCGAGAACTTTTACTAGTTTGCGTATTATACAACATCTGCAATTTCTTGCCAAAGAAGTTTTTTTTTGCATTTGAAACCTCTGTTTACCTTTAAGAATTGTTGTATTCTAAGTTAAGTTTATTTAGTTAGTTTAGTTTATTGAAGCATTGAGTATCAAATATTGATAAAATCGAATGTTAATATGAATAATGTGAATAATGTTAAAATTATGAAGAAATCACTAATAAAAATTTAGCATAGAAAAAAAAATCAGACGTTATTATTATTTGGCTCAATAAGCAGTTCCACACAGGTTAGGTCTAAAAAATTTAGCCTACAAGAGGTACAAAAGGATATTCTAGCAGTATTTCGTTAAAAACAGTTAAAAAGATGCATCGGATCATTGGCTGATTTCATATAATGTTTGGCACTGATATTGGTTATAAAATTAAATAGAATGGTCAGATTTAAAAGTTCTTATCACTCATCATAAGTAGGATCAGGTGAAATCGTTCCGGTTGCTGACCTTGGAATTCTTTCTAGCGTGGTCTTATCAGTGTCGGATAGAATTGAAAACCAAGCAGATGAGGCATAGCTTAAAACAGAATATATGCTGTGTAAAAAACGTTTTAGACTTTTAACATCTGAATAAAAGCAATCACTGTCTTACTATGAAAGAGACTGATCATGACATGACAATGTGCGAAATGTACTAAATCATATATTTGCAGACAACATCACCAGCAGGCAAGATCGCATTGAAAATAGCATGTCCGAATCATGGATAACTTCGTTGTCCATACATTACTCTTTTTATAAACTCAGTGGTGCTGGGAAAGGAAATTTTTGGTGTAGGGGTATGCCCAATGCCTTAGTGGTTATGAAAGTCCTTATCTTGATCTCGTCATCAAGTTTGTGATTGTTTTTTAGGGTCGAGCCAAGGTATTTAAACTTAGAAACCTGAGCAAGTTTTGGTGTTGGAGTAATGAAGTTACAGGTTTTTGATATCAAAAATTTGTCAGGCAACACGATGTTTGCCAGTCAGTAGTGAAGCCCTCCCTCACCACTGATACACCAAGCTGAGCTGACAAGGGAGCTCCAAGATGAGCATAGCGGTGCATCAGTTACAGTGACTGGCCATGATGTAATGCGTTCATCATGCCCATACAGATTGTCACAAGCCATGTCAGGGTTATACTTTTAGCCTGGTTTAAGTCCCGTTTCCAGTGGTGACCATGGGGAGAGGAGTACAATACAGTAAGCTTTGACTGGTCGGTGAATCTCTCTTTCAGAGTTGGCACCTCACATCCCTAGGCGTTTGGAGTCAGGTAGCTCAAGAAGTATGTCAATAATCCATCCAACACAACCACCTATATGTAATCGCTAATATATCCCAGAAAATTGAAAGACGACGCATTGCAACATAATCATTTCCCAATTGTGTCTTGGTATACTTTACAGCGCTTGCTACTTTCATAAGAATCATGAAAAAGTCTTGGAGACTGCTGATCCAGAAAATTTAAATCCTGCACACAGTTTGAAAGTTGTTTTCATTACACCAATTACAGAAAACTGCTGTGTTGAACACAGTCCGACCCAAAATTTGAGTGAAAACTCTAGTGCACAGTCAATAGACAGTTTTCTGAGCTCTGATTTAGGCCTCAATTTGGAGTTGTCCTCTCTCCATGTTGGTACTTTTTAACGCACGCCGCATAGGAAAAACGTGCTGAAAAGAGGGTTATCTTGAAAACCGCTTATAGTAGGAAAATATTATTTTTGATTCAGAATCTGCAAAATTGAAAACTCGTACGGACATTGTTTGGGAAATAATTTTAGTATTTGGATAGTCAATTATAGCATTTTTTGCCGGTTTTGCGGACAATTTGGCAGAATCTTTCATGAGTTTTGTCACTAAAATTAAGATGTATCAACATTCAAGCCTCCAATGATTTGGAAACCCTGTCTCCCAGGGTTTTCAATGGTGCAGACTCTGAATCAAAAATCATTTTTATCTTAAAATTAGCGGTTTTCAATATAACCCTCTTTCAGCAGGTTTTTCCTATGCAGTGCGGGTTAAAAGTACCAAACTGGAGAGAGGACAACTCCGAATTGAGGCATAAATAAGAGCTCAGAAAACTGTCCCTAGTCATACAGTTTTATCTTTCAAAGTATCCTAGTGGTTCAAAATCCAATCAACTGGCTAAACTTTACTATTGTCTGTAAGTTTTTTAGAGATGCTACACTTAGTTGTACAGTCATTGTGTAATGTTTTCAATGATATTTACTTGATTCATATTCCCCTCTATGTCTTTGAAAGCATCAATAGACAGTTGATCCTGTTGTGTACTGTACCGAGTTGTTCGAGCGATGTGGTGTCTGAAATTTGCTAATTCAAATTGTTCATCATCTTACCAAATAACTGCAGATCAAGGTCGATAGAATTTTGTTGAATTTCTATTTCCATTACCATCGCCTCAATCATCACTCATCACTGGGAGTTGTGCCTAATTGGCCATAGCTGCATAGCTTTGTGCGGTACCGGGCTATTGTGTTTTGTGTCCAATTATCTGCACTGATTGATTAATTTGGCGAGCAAATTCCTCAAGCCTTTAGTTGCCCTGTGAGCCTTAGTGTTTGATGTTTTTTTCACAGGCTCAGTAAACTTGAGTTGCGTATAAACTTTAATTATATTTATCTATTTTTCTGGGCAAAGGTGATATTTGGGGATTTACTAAAGGAGCAAAAAGGTATGTTATAAATTAAATTCTGTTTTCTGTAGGTTAACATAATTCGACTCCAAGTTCACTTGACTTGAAATCTCTTTTATTTCTCGGTACATTCAAAATTAATTAATAGGGTTTAGATTTGTGTTTATTTGATCTTTGAGTATGTTGTTCCTTATAGTTTGCGTTAAATTGAATAGTTAATTATTGACGGCATTTTTATTGAACGAGGCACATTATTATGCACCACATTAATTGCACCATCTTCTATTCCAGTTTCACGGAACCTTCGGGGATTAGAATAAAACCTGTGATCCTGTGATACTATAAGTAATCTCTCAAATCTCATGTAAATAAATCAAGAAGCCTTGTAGTCCAGAACATATATATATACTTTTAACGTAAAATAGGAGGAGGAATTCCCCATCTCATATGAGTATGAGACAAAATCTGAGTTTAAAGTTCATAGTTCAAAGTTCCAAGAGTTGAACCCAAAAACCTGAGTAACTCGGGCTAACTCTGAGTGGCTGGAAGCCCTGATACCTTTTATGTGATTTTTTTGCGGGAGGGGATGTGGTTTAATTTTTGTGATGTGATGTGATGTAATTTATACAGGTCAGATACAATACCAACCTCAAAATTCTGATAATTTAGATTTTTATGTAACATACCCTTACTAAAATTTTCCATCCGATTAATTCATTTTGGCTATTTATTTTTGTGTAAATTTTTAATTAGAGATCTTGGTTGTATCCAGTCTTTATCAGAGAAAAATAGAAATTTATAGCATCACACTGATGAATACCATCATATTTGGCTCATTACCCTTTGCTCAAATCCTCTTTTGTGTAATCAAATTGAAATAATACTACTTACTTTTAGCCAAAACAACTTGTGATGCTAGAGGAAGAAAGCTAACCATTTTTGGCGGCTGACAATAAATTGTAACAAAGACCAGTAACCGTTATTCATCATTCACCTTTTTTGATTCTATTAGTAGCCATTCAAGGCTCAGTAACCTATTGCTACAGCTGCTGCAGCATCAACAGAAGCAGCTAAAACATCGTTCAAGAGAAAACGCATATGGACAAAAGGCAGAGGTAGATTTTAATAGCTCTATTTCTACCATTGTCCGGCTATGAATTAACAAAGATATGTCAATTGTTTTAAAAAGTTTGTTCTCTGTTGATGAAGATTAGATAAGTCTGACAATATTGACAATAATCAGTGAGAAAAACTCTGTAGGCGTGTAGTTTACTAAATAAAAATAACCATGACTGCAAGTATATATATAATCTTTATTACTGAACCAATGATCATCTTCTAGAAATTAGAGGCGACCTTTAGAGGTTTCATCACAATATGTAAGGAAGGCAGATAGTACTTCTCTGTTAGTGCTATACAGAATGAGTGATTCATTCACTCTATTGAAGTTTTGTCTCGATCAATACTTTTCAACTTACAGGCCAATTTAGGGAATGATTCCAATCATAATCTGATTTATAGAATGTGTTAAATATCTATAAGTGAGAATTTTTTACATTGTATTTTATGTTATTTATTTCCTTTTTAATCCGAGATGGCAACAAAATTCAAGTTTTATTCATTTTATAGCTAACTTTGTTTTCTTGTACCAAGACCTGTGAGGGTGGCTGTACTGATATTGGAACCTGGGTCAGGCAAAGATTTCGGTTTACATAAATATCAGCCAGGTAACATGTTGAGCACTTAAAATGTCACATGTAAAATAACAATACAAAGTAGCTACAATTATTGAGGCTCCCTTCTTTAAAAGCCACTGCCATTGTCTTGAAGATATTATAAGCAAGTTATCAAATAGCTAACTAACTAACTAAAATAATCTATCTGGTCACTAGTCAATAAGGGCAAGCATATTATCTGTAAGTCATAAAAATACATTACTTTCATTAAAATTTAATCATTGCAGTCAGCGCAACCTGTTTTGAATACCTTAGCTGTCCGAATTGAGGCATAAATAAGAGCTCAGAAAAATGTCTATTGGAAAAGACACCCTACGAAATGAGATCGGATGTTTAAAAATCGTAAATCTAAATTGCCCAAAAGTCGAGACAAGGCAAAGGCACAATATTCCTTTTATCACCAAGCGATACCATCATTTATACCTTCTCACATTTTTTCAAACTGATAAACAAATTGTTGCTTATTGTAGATCATAAATATTTAACGTACAATTGTCTGCCATTGATTATTTGTCTGGCATCAAATGGCTCTTCATAGTCGCAGTTTTTCATAAATCTGGAAAATGTCTTTTGCTGGAGATGATGAGTTTGCACAAACTACTAGCTTTTATAATATGCACAGTGATTTGATGGTCACGTTTATGATTCTGCAATTCACAAAAAGCGATCAAACCCCAATGTTTGTATTACAGAGATTAAGCTCAGCACAACAGGCAACCAGATGAGAGTATAATATATGAATATATGATAAAACTAGGGCGGCACCGAAAACTCCTCCAAACTAGCATTGTTACCCTCACTACCATCTAATATTGCCTTCCCTTTAACGGCAGCACGTTGCATTCTGTGATGTTTCTTGGCCCTTCCCAGACCCATAGCTAATTGAACCTGTTCATAAGAATGCTTGTGACACCAGGATTTTAAATGCTTTACCAGCTGTCAACATGCAGCCGAGGCACTCAAAATCTTTGATCTTAAAGCATAGCGAATTAAGTATTGTGTATAATTGTTTACAAAATGATTATTATCAAATTGATACCCTCATCTCAATATAATTGGCAAACATTTTCAATCAACTTTTCTTCAACATAATATATATCAAATATATTAAAATATATGATAAGTCATTAAAATTTTTTTTTTTCAACCTTACCACAACATTAACAATTGATTTTCCTCGTGAATGGTCCCTAACATTTTATTCTTGCGGTAATGAATGAAACCACTTTCCAAGAGACGGCGCAGCTCATAAGCCTGATAGATCAAAGCTAAGCTTCATTCAGAATTGAATAGTCAAGCTTTATTGTGAGTGTGTCCCAGGGTCATCATTTGGAAACTCTAGACCTTGAAAAATTACTGGCAACTGATTTCCTACGAATTTGCAACAGTAAAATGTAACAGTAAACAAAACGCCCCACTTTCATAGCACATCATGAAAAGTGAATAGAAATTTTACTCAAATCGGATGTAAAGACGATCTGTGTAAAATCACTTAAAACCACTTGGTCAGCCAATAACAGGATTGGTGAACTAATAAAACCAATTCTTGTGTGTCGTTTCAAAAAAAAAGGCTGATCGACCGTAAAAAATGGAAAAACATTAAGTGATTAATAAAAAAATGATATTTACACTTGGATCTGAGACAACATTGTAAACAAGGATGATCTATATAAAGAAATATAAAGATTGAATTAATTGAAGTATTTACAATAGCTTTAAAAGCATTGATATCCAAATCCAGTCTAAATTGAGCCTGTAAAAATTACAACAGAGATCATCTTCTAGATAGCAATATTTCTCGGCTGTTAATGACTACGTTAAAATTCTCATTACATTACCTCCTTAGCCTGGGGCTAACAATGCTGCCGTTTCTGATTGGTCATCGTCTAAATCTAGCTCATTATCACTATTGCTGGCAGTTTGGGAGTTTGACGCCAAACTACTGCTTTCTATAGGTATATTTACTTTGAGTTCACGATTGTCAAACACAACAGACTGTTCATCACCATGTAAGACATTGAAAGATGTCTCGTTACTTTCTTCAATGTTTGTGTCAGAGTTTACGTCTTTGTTTTTCTTGCTATTGTTGGTACAGTAGTCCTCAACAAAGTTGAATACGGCTGCTATAGTTATAAACGATCCGAGAATCACAATGAGCTGGAAAATGAACAAAATAAATTACAACCAGTACAAATATGGACTTACTTACCTAAGTTTTAAAATGATGTTGTTTATATTGCAATGCAAAAAAGCAAAACAATCGGAGCGGAAGCAAAAGCCTGCGCACCAAAAAAAGAGAGCTAGCATCTATAAATGCCTTATAATGATAGATCACTTGAGATTGGATATCATTTCTATTCTAACTGCCCTCACTGCAAACTCTTTTGCTTCTGCCTTCAGCAGGGGAGATAAACCCTGGGAAGACCCCATCAGGACCCCAAATTCTTTTGAAAGTCAGAACTTAAATCAATTTTGGCAGGTAAGGTGCACACTAGGTCCCTATATTGCTACTCACAGTATTATGAGCATTCCAATGATACAAAAAAACTTATCTTGCATTTCCACTTTAATAGTTGAAAAGTAGTCTAGAACTAAGAACATAACTTGACATCTAGAGCATGAACTATCAGTGGCTGCATGAGCTTGATACTCTTTTCAACTATGTAAGTCATGCGACAACATCATAGTTGCCATTGGACCTGTTAGCATACAGTGAATGACCATCACACTCCATCCCATACCAATAAATTTTAACTCACTTGTAGTACTTTGGTAGGAAGACTAGATTGACGTTCGCTAGTGTCGTAAGGTGGAGGTTCACACTTCATGGGTTCATTAGTTATGAGAGCATTCCCTGATCGAGACTCCTTTACTTTTCTGAAGTTTAGAACAAAATACTTGTGATAATGAGAGAGTAATGCAGCTCATTCTCCATAGTAATGGCGGTAACCATGGTAACCATGCACAACACATTTGTGTTAATAGGGGGAATCGGCTAGGGTAGGGAGGGGGTTGCTTGAACAGTACATTGTTACCACAACAGAGGTTATATAGAACTAACAGTTTGAGGGCGTATGTGGTTCTCGTTTAGGCTTCGTAGTCTTCTATTAACAAAAAACAGTGAAGTGGCTAAAAAACGCCTGTAGCAGCTGTAGCTGTTGGGAACCCAAATGATCATTGCAATTTAATAAGAGAATTCATATATATATTTATATGAATATATGGTATCAGAACAAAGAAACTTATTTTTGTAAACGTATTGAGGAATGCACCCTCATTAGTGAGCCTGATCGTTCAAGGTGTGACCAGGTTAAACAAAAATAGTCAAAGTGGCCGATCAATATAGCTCACCAAATATGACCTCTAATACTGCAAATATTTTATGATTGTCAATATCCAGCAGACCTACCTGATTCTTTGCTGATATTGTTCATGAGTAAGAGATGAGCCGTGTAAAATTAGACCCCACTTGACCAGAGTGCCCGTCCTCATATCTGGTGTGAAGTTCTTTGAGGTATCTGTTATTATTAGTTTGTATCTGCCAGCCGCTCGCTCACCCCAGCATCGTACAGTGGAGAAACTCCAGCCTTTAAAACCTTGTGTCCTGTCAATGGATGAGATGTGACCACATTTTACAAGATACTGTATATTATTCAATATATTACCTTTCATGTCATAATGTGTAATTAAATGAATATTTGTAGAGCGTAGCACAATCCTTGAGATCAAAGATGCCAAAAAAATGTTACAACAGGTTGTTAGTTTGCATTATCCTTCACTCATCTAAAGAGCTCAAAAAGTTATATAACCTCATAGGTTCTTAAGATTGTGACAGATTCTCTGGATTTTTTAACAATTTTTTGAAAAATTAATTTTTGATTTCGAATTTTTCCCTCAGCCATAGGCTGCAAGTCTGCCGTGGAGACAGAAAACGACATCCAATCTAAAGTAGTATAAGGCATTTATGGATGAACTATCTCTTTTTTATTGTCGGCCATGCCTAAATCCCTTCTCTCCTCGGCTCCTTTGCTTCCGCATTCTGCAGGGGAGATAAACCCTGGGAAGACCCCATCAGGACCCCAGCTATTTTTGTAAGGTATGGTGCTCACTAGGTCCCTATAATGCTACTCACAGTATTATGAGCATTCTAATGATACAAAAAAAAGTACATCTGTCATTTCTGCTTTAATCGTGTACAATTAAAACATCAACAACCTGAGAAGAGACCCCAAGTGTTGGCATTATTTTGGGCAAAGAACATCCTCAATGATGAGGGAAAGTCACATATCATGTTAACAAATGGCTATGCTTGGTTTAAATTTATCGTGCAGGTTTGGCCTGGGATATCCAATGAGATCTCCTCAAACATAAAATATATATTATAATTTTTTGATTTCCCTCGGAAATCCGCAAGTTGCATTGTAGGAGACCCTTTAACATAGATCAAGGATAACTTACGAGTCATTATCGAGATGTCTGGGAGAGGCAAGTACAGAGGAGTGTTCTCTGTTAGGGCAGAGTAACTCTATCTTTAGATCCCCTCGTCTCCTGTGAGTGATAGTCACAATAACCTCTACATACTCCAGTATCTTGAGATCATGCTCAAACAAGTCATCTACGCTAACTAAAACCGGGAGAAAAATAAAGAGTCATGTAGTATTGGAAGATCTATACATTTTTAGCTGATGATACGTATGGCCCTATAATTTGACATGAAACGTTTGCTAGAGCATATATCACTAATCATCTTCCTTTTTTCTTTCTTTCTGACACTGATGTTGCTCTGACATGGAAATAACTTCTTGATTGATTGAGGTAAAGAAATCATGGGAATCCAAAAGAATCATATGGTATGCTAGACTGTTTTGTCAAGACAATTTAATGTTACGCTTGGTAGCTATTTACACAAAGTGTAGCAGAAGAGAAGGTTTTAGCACCGGTGCCAGTAACTGATTTCATAACATGTAGAAGGTCATTCATAGCTTACCTCTATATTCAAGTATGAGTGGAGAGCCCGCACGGATAGGCTCAGAAACATGTATACCGCTCGCTGTGAAGGACGACATAGCTGGCATCTGCTTCCATATCTGAAACATAAAGATTCACTATAATCACTCCATACCTCACACTAACTTGGAGTTGTTTCCTCTCCAAGCTTCAAGATCAAAGAGGGGACAACTCGATTTTTCAAATTTATTCAGGGAGGGTTGGATGCCCTCCCGGGTCTGTGGTCTGACCATCATCAGTCGCTACCAATTACTTTGATATAGGCATATTGGCCTACGGGATCCTGAGCCTTCCAAATTGTTTATTACGTAAACAGTGCGTACCTTTGCAGCGTTGACAATATTCCAGGCACTCATCAAGCCAAAACCATGTTTATGACTGTGCCGAAGTCCTGCTGAGTTAGTCACCCAATCTGGATCCTTTGGGTCCACCTACAGTCCATAAGGGTACGTTAGATTATTGGAAGAACAATAAATAAATTTTGCATCAGCTAAAAACGATGTACAACATTCATAGTCATCCGGCGATGACGGTCAGATGTTTTTAGCTCTTGCCAATATTCCTCGTCTTTGAGCACTTCATGACCCAACTATATAATATATACAATACTTTTATTGTCAGCAACAATTTATTATGCCTAGTTTAAGCGCTTAAACTATGTCTGGGATAGCTGGTAGTAGCATTTCATTATCAACCACTTTCCCAACCACCTTGGTTGGTTTGGGAAAGTGATTGATAATGAAATGCCTCTACCGGCATCCCGCCACCGTCAGCGCAGTTTAATGACAAGTCAACCTGCTGCCCAAAAAACTGCCTTAGGTTGTACGGACAGAACGATTCTAGAGTTGGACAACAGACTGAGATGCAAAGAACCTAACAGTGCTCAAAAGAGTATAAACATCAATACATTGATAACTGTGAGCCATAAATATTGGATACGCTAATATCTCACTTAAATGGAAATAATGGATACGCTGATAACTCACAGAAATAGAAATAATGGATACGCTGATAACTCACAGAAATAGAACTTAGGACAACAAGGTGCTGTACATCTCTCCAGGTAATACATGGATTGACAGACAAGACAAGAGCAATAACTCCAGCTGCCAGAGGTGCGGCAGCGCTTGTACCTGAGTGGGAGGCTGTACAACCATGTCTGTCTGCTCTATGGGTCACATCTGTAGTCACCTTGTAATTTAAGAGTTACCAATATGCATGTAATGCATATATGCAATACATATAATGCATAACGTCACATCGGTAACACCAGTGTATAAACCTATGAACTGTGTTTGTCGTTTCCAAGAACTTTCCACAGCAAGTAAAATAGGATGCAAATATGAAACTTGACATTATTATTCTCATGAGACAAATTGTTTCACTTTCGTAAAGGGTATGAACTCGCAGTCCTCTCTGGAGACATAGTGTAGGAGGTGAACTTTTGCCTTGTGCTAGGAATGTCAAAAATTGAGTTTATTTCTAACTGACTTACAATACCAGTAGTTCTGCCGTCACCACTAGGTGTCACTGCTAACATTGAAGCACAATCCTCAGCGTATTGTGGCTTACTACCAGTCTCATTCACAGCACCTGAATCATAAAGAATAAAATTGCTGAGATGTTCAAACTACTTGCATGGTGCTTGTTTTATCTAAATATTAATCAAGTCGTACCACCATTCAATAAGATCTTCATGTAAGATAGATAATAAATCAAGTTTAATCTAGTGCGCCTTCATTACAGTTGCTCCTCCTCCATGTACAAACATGTGGCCTGTGACTTATCAGTAGAAGGGGAGCAACTCCAAGTGCCAGCAAACTGGGCCAAACTTGGTCTAGATAGATGCAGGACCGTAGTCTAGAAAAAATGGTAGGGGAGGCAAGGCCAAAGCATCACCATGAGGGGTGCTGTAAGCTCCTCCCCGAGCAATTTAAGGCATATAATTAGTAAAGTGTTGATCCGCGTGGAGCCGATTCTGACATAGACTATTCAATTAGAGTGTTTTTAGGCCACTGTATTTAGATTTTTAGGGGAGGCAGTGCCTAGAACTACGGGCCTGAGATGGATAACAACGGGCCTGAGATGGATAACAAGCATGTTGAAAGAAAGCTATTGTATTTAGGGAATCTAATTTCGACAAATCACCGTATATTACTATCAGAGTAGTAAGTATTTACAACCAACTCATCTGAACAAAACATAGCATGACGAGCATGAGGTCAACATGACACGCTATGTTTATCTCAAAATTAGGGACCACGCCCGGGATTAAGTAAGCATCACATTATTCTTGGGCAGAGAGAAGTTTATTTTGGGTTGTTGACCGTGTCAGATCCCTAAATGAATGACCGGGGGACAGAGGTTTGTTATGTCTAGGTTCATTCATAAATATGCTGCATTCTTTTCCCAGAGGACAAATCAGGCAACACATGGGAATCATCTACATTTATGTCATAGGCCTACTATATAATTGCGTGTTAAATAAGTATTGAGTTAGGACATTTCCCTATTAAAATTCTTCCTTATAACCAACCACACCCAGATTAAGAGGAAATGTTTTGTTCTGGTGGAGTACAAGGTATTTCCAATGTAACTGGGAATCAGCAATTCAGGGACTTGGCTGAGATCAAATAGATTGGAACAAAATTGAGAGGTCTGTGGAAGCGAATACAACTGGTTGGCCGAACGATGAAATATTACCAACACCCCAGATTCAAAAATTGGTTTTGGCAACATTTTATTTGTGAATGAAATCAGCTGCAGAGTACCAAAATTGTACACAAACCATAATGGGCAGTTTAACTCCCTTTTCCTCTATAAACTTATTTGCACATCACTTGAACGAACTAGTGCTGTAAAAAAAGGTTGGCTGTTTTGAAGTCTTTAATTACGAGTATTACCTATATAGCTAGCTGCTCATGTTTCCTTAACTCTGCACTAGCTGGTTGGCCATCACAACATTTGGTTTACAATGACCTCAGTCACATGAGCTCATTTCCTCATATACATGGTAGACAATTTTAAGTGCTGAGTCATTTACTTAGTCGCTTATGGTGAAGATTATATATCATAGTGGTAAGGTACCATTGTGTCAATGCTTGAGTAATTTGAGAATCTTTAACGTAAAGGAGATGATTGCAATGAGTATACAGAGGTGTATCAATTTCAACAAAGGTATGTCTTTGTTGAAATATAATGATAACTTTGGGCTTTTGCCTTACACCAAATAATAACCATTATAAGATAAAAAAAGTCTATATAACATATAATATTGAGCGTGATCATATTTCTATTTGCCCGCAACTGGTCGGATTTTATAGTCTTGTCTGATTTCTACCCCACACCGGAGCCCCATGACTTGGTCTGACACTGAGAATGCTATTACTATCCATCATAATTATGGATATATGTTTCTGACTTTCTTCAACAGGGTAGATCTACATATGATATATTATGATAAGTGTGCATTATCTTGGAGCGCACGGCTTGCACTAGCTTTCAAATGTCTTGAAAGCAGGCATTAGAATCTACACTGCTTTGTAACTTACTTTAACTTCACTTACCAATAGTAACAAAGTATATCGAGTTGGCATATCCATCAAAATTACAGTTGTCTTGCTTGTTACCACCATTGCCGCTTGCCACTACATAGATACTACCATAACCTTGTCTCCCTCTTAGTATACCGTTACGTATAGATGCCTATAAACAATAATAATAGTTTTACAGTAAACTAAACTCGAGTCAATTCACTTGGGATCCCGAAGTTCTTCCCAAGCGAAGTCTGAATTATGTGACATTAAAATGTATCGAGATTTGTCAGAAGTGGCTTTTATTCCTTTTCAAAATTAACCAGGAGTTAAGAATTAGAAAGTATAAATTGACACAGTACTGATAATTACTACTCTGAACAACAGGAGAATTTAAAGCATATGTCAGTCATAGGAAATTATCATCACTTGTACGAAACAAGGTGTTAAGTAGCAGTTATTACAGGGGATAGAGACTGATTGCGCCGATGATCTAAATTGTAGGCATATTGTAAGTGTTTTTATATCATTACGTAATCAAGGAGTTAGAGACTCATTGCCCCAATAAAAAAAAGAGTCCCGCTTTCAGGTAAGTGAGTGTCCAGCCTACAGCTATAATAATCATCATGACTGCAATAATATTGTAACTGCAATAGAGTTAATCATTTTATAAGAGTAGGCCCATGTGAAATCAAACTGACTGGCTAAAAGTGAAGGAATATGATGGTCATTAACACACAGGGGTGGCTCCACACTACAGGGGTCAACAGCGAGATTGTTATGCTGATAAACATACAGATACTTTTATTTATCACTAGTATTTTTATGTTTATGGCATAGACTTAATAATAATAGGCTTATGATTATGCTAGAAAAGGCTATAAAAGAGCACACATCTCATTCTTTCTGAAGACCTGTGTGTTGTGTAGTGGCTGTATCATGCAGTAGCCATAAGGCCATGACAAACTATTGTCGTTCTTACTTTGGCCAGTGTGTGAGGTCCATCCACAGTCTTACCATCATCCTCCGGGCCCCAGCTACATGAGTATATGTCGTTGATGTCGTGTTTAGCCGCGAAAGCATCTCTTTCTAATAGGTCTGTCATCTTTCCATCCAAAGCTCGCACACCTACATGAATATAAGGTGAGATAAACTATTGTTGTGATTTATCAACTAATAATACATCCAAGAAAAACCCACTCCCCCCCCCTAAATTTAGGGTTCAAACTGTAAAGCGTGTTACCAAATAAAACATGGGTATGAAATATGCTTATTCTCTACAGTCATTCAACTTAGGTGAATAATTACAAATTTCAACATTTGAGTATGAGAAAAAGTTCATCAACATTGAATAATACATGACAGTTGAATATTTTTTGAAAAAGATGCCATATCGAATAGGTTTGTCAACCCTGCCGCTGTTAACCAAAATAAGTGGTCTTATTCAAATGAGTGGTTTGTGACAGACATATTATCGAGACAGCATAACAATTTAACAAATCACTTTCCTCACACAAAAGAGAAGTCAAATACAAATTGAGTCTTTCAGAGTTAAAGACACGCATAACTCAATGCAACATGTCCAATTTTCTCTGCTCAGGATATTGACAAGCCATCATTTTATACGGAGTCATATACAGTGGATAAACCCTGGATGAACTTTAATTAAAGCTGACAAAGCCAATTTTAGCATTGGCTGATATTACATGTCTGGTCAGGTAAGACTTAACAACTTAATGTCACAGAAAGGGCTGATGTCCCCGGATATTTGAACAGACTATATTATTATGTCCCTCCCTACTGTACTAGACAGGCTACTGCTTCTAGGGAATCGTTAAACATTTTTTTGCAGTTTACATCTTTAAGCAAGGGTCTTCACAAACTACAACGTAACTCGTCACTGAACTGAATCATTGCAGAGTATCTCATAAAGCAATTTTCTGAAAGGCCCGGACTGATATCACTGTGTTGAGGATATTCATCAGAGTCTCTCGTAATCTGATTCCAAGCTACTGTTGCATTGTGGTAATGTGATTAGTTACAAATGTTGAGACATCCATGAGACGAGACCTGTAATAGCCTAAGTACCTGAGACTTTAGCATTGTAAGCTATTCCTACTCCACATATACTATTATTAGCTACAGCAGCGATCTCTCCAGCACACCGAGTACCGTGCTCATTGTGATCTACAAAATATCATTAAAAATTATGAAAGCCTTAGGGATGCATAGTCTGAGCCCCTCAGACTCATGCACCTGGCCGGGAAAGGTATGTGTGGACTTTATCTCTCCAATCTGAAAATCTTGTTTGTGTCATAGAGTTCTTTGTTATCACTCACAGCTTTTTATAGATACTGATAGAGTACGATATGCACAGTTTGAGTCTTAGGTCAGACATCACAAAATTCTCTCTCCCATAGGTTACAGCCCTCGACTCGGTTCAATACTTTGTTGGGTGCAAATTAAACCGAAACCAACCATAGACGAGATAGTATATTACACACTTGGCCTTAGGTTTTAACTTACCCATTTTTTCAATTACGAATAAACCATACCGTTGTTTGGAGTGTTGCCATTCTTCTCATTAGGCATGGGGTCATTGTCATCATCGTTTAAGTCTATACTTCCTTCAGGGTTATAGTTTGGTTTGATATCAGGGTTATCCCACTCTAGTCCATCATCTACTACAGCCACAGTTATATTGTGTCCTGTTACACCCAGCTCCCACACACCTGTCACATTGAGATGTACGTGGGGAGTCGCTGAAACATTAGCATCTGGATGCTGGAACACAGAAAGGAAATTGATGTGATAGCATGTCAATGTCACAGGCAACGATATATGACGAGGTTGTGCGGAGTCGCTCTCACCACAAGGAATATGATGAGTTTTTAGCTATCAGGCAGATTGTTTAAAACATGCTAAGCAAGAAATTAATGTTCCCGTAATAAACAAAGAAGGGAGAAAGCACTCATTGGTAATAGGCTCCTCTCGACTCTTGGTAGGCCTATGTTTATTATGGTGAAGCTGACTTGGTGCAAAGTAGGCTACAAGTTATGGATTTTCTTCTTCTGTTGTTGTGCGGATTCTTCACTGAGAATGTTTTTAGCTTTTCAATGTAGTTTGTTTAATACTGTAACTCTTTATGAATGGGGCCTACCCATACAAATTTTGTGTCAAAAATGTATCGGCCTAATATTAAAAAGAATATATTTACTAATTATTGTGCTTGGACTGAAGTAAAGCGGGATTAGAAGAACCATCACATGATCGCCCGTTACAACTCTCGGTACATTTCAGCCAAAAAGTAATGTGAGGACCACCTACCAGATGCCATTGGAAAGTGTAGTTTCTGTCATTGAAATTCATTCTCCTCTTATATCGATGTCTCTCCCAGATTTCTGCGTACCAGTCTATCTTTTCGAGATTGTCCAGGTGCAAGTGTAGCACTTCTTTGTTAGATTTAACGGCAGGGGCGCATGTTGTATTACTGAATGTACATGAACCATTTGCGGCATGGTAAGTATGGGTAAATATATGACAACTATCTATGTACAAGCAATGTGAAGTGTAGACTAATCCTAAATTTAATAAATCTGTCATTAAAGTTTCATTTTCCAGGTCATGTCTACCGACTGTTTTAACTGCATATACCATGGTCTCTCCATTGTCACTTTTCCAGTCGATCTGATTCTGTACTAACTTTCCACCAACTTGCCAGAGTTGAGTAAGGCTCAGAAGTGATAGCATACATGCAGCGGCAAGAAGTCTTTTGGCCATCATTATTAACAGTTCGCTGTTTTAATGATGATGATGGTCTTCATGCATTGGTAGCACTGAACAGCGATCAATGTATCCTTGAATATTTGAGTAATGTATGGGATCTAAAAACAAAAATGACATATTAGTGATTTGATGCTTAGCTTGTAATTTATTTTATTTGCGTTTGGAAAACAGATTAAATACACTGATCTGGTCACAAGCCTTATCTTCTATATTAATAAAGATGAGCTGCATTCGTGATATTTAGGTTAGATGAACTTTTCCAATTTATTTTCACAACATATCTACAATGAAAATGTGGGAACATGATTTGCGAGGCTTCAGACTGTATCAGCTCGATCAGTTTACTGTGGATCAGTACAGTACAGAACACCCACAAATCAAAATTTTCATTCTTTCATTCCAAGGTACATCTGCAACATTTATTTAGATAGTAAAGACAATATCTTGCATTGTCAGCCAAAGGCCAGGAAGAAAATTAGTCCTGGAAGGGAAGCATGTGCTAGTCTCCTTGTACCTTGTAATCTCAGGTTCAAACTGCGTAGACTACCTAATTTTGGTATTGCTCTACACTTCACTACCACTACACTAGGGATTTTTTTTGTAGGCTCAATGTAAATTCCATCTAGTCAGGCTTCAAATATGAATTCACACTTGAACCCTGACTAGATGGAATTGACATGTGGTTGTGGTTAAAAACTTGCCCAGCACCATAACTACATTATCTATAAACCCTGAAATGAGAGGAGAAGTCTGTCGCTCAATACTTGTGACTCTAAATTCATCATGTGCGATCAAGGGAGCTGGGGCAAGTATCCCAATGTGTTTGCTCTGATCTGATTATCTGGGATTGATCTCTCAGCCCCAACCAGCTACTCAGAGTCATCACATTGGCTAGGGTTAGTCCAACAACAAGGACTTCAATAGTGTCCCTGCACTAGTAATTGGGCCTGAACAAAATCATTATCAATAAAATAATAATTATTAATTGTAAGTTAATTCATTAGCTCATGTGTCAAACACTACATTACAAAATAAAGTACACCTATGCTGTAGTATGTTGGATAGGCCCTGGGGGCCGATGTCAGGGAGATATGTCCCAAGACACCTATGAGAGTTGTTTAACAAAAGGCCTTTTGTTTGGTGAACAAAGGAGTACAATGGCAGGCAAAGTTTGCATGTCTGAATACATGTTGGATGTGTGTGCTTGCATGCTGGGGAGCGTGTATGGTAGCCTCAATTCTCCACTTTTGATACACTCATTTGTGGGTATACACAATCCACCCCCAGCCGGCAAGGCTTAGCCAGCAACCTTTTGAAGAGGTTGCCAATATCCTCTGACATCACCTGTCTTTGATAGGTATGCCAGAGGGAGCCACATATCCCCAATTACCAGCAACATATAAAAGTGGTTTTAGATGCTTCTGCTTTTATACTTTATTTTCTTGCCGTTGGCGGTTGCAGAATTAACTTTTCTGGACTGACACAGCATAGCTATCACTTAAATTATAATGCATTTACCATCTATTAATATGGCTCCAGCATGAGGACAGTTTATTCCTCACTGTTTTCAATGGTACACAGAAGTCTAGGCTGAGTGTAAAAATGGTTGTCAATGCAAGGTCGATGTAATTCGCAGACCAAAGTAGCATTTATCTCCCCTAGCAGATTGATTATTTTCGAGAATTCTCTACACCCGGACATCATACAACCAAATAAGAAATCAGAATCCCTATTTAATTCCTGTGAACCAGTATTACATCCAAGAAATTTGAAAAAGGCAAATATGTGGCCATTGATTGAATCAACTGCTTCTGGCACCACTTGCCACACAACACAAAAAGTGGTGGTGATGAAATGATAAATTTGGTGTCGCATGAATCATTGATTCCAGCTAAGTCTTTACACTCTTAGGCTAAATGCTCTAAGCAAGACAGAAGCCTTCCACAGCATGCCCACTCAGACAGTTACCCCTTACTCCCTCCCCTACAAGTCTTATGAGTAACATAATAAATAAATATATATATAATAAATAAATATATATATAACAAATAAATGAACTATTCAATTTTAATATTGGATAGAGACAGTTAACAATATCTCTGTTATATCTTTCCCTGAGAAGGATATAAAACCTATAATAAATTTCTTGAAGAGGTTGCTAAAAATCCCTTTTTGGCAACCTCTTCCACCGGTCCATATGGCATACAATTGGCAACAGTGTTCAGCCTCTTCTGGTAACCTCTTTCCAACTCAGTTTAGACAACTAATTGCCCGTTGGGCCCGCTGCTACAATTATGTAGGAAACACTGGTAGAGGGTATTTTACAACTGTACTTTATTTTGTAATGTATCAGATAGAGGCAAAAAAGAGTAGTTAGTTGGTATTAGTTAGGACCTACTACCTATCTTATCTAATGAGGGTGAGGGGTTTGAGAGTTACTCAATCACAATTGACTCCTGACCACTTTCCCCAAACCACCAAACATTGTGAGTAGAGGTAGCCCACCCAATCATGGGCCCCTGGGACTTACATGTCTTTACTTTGCCAATGTCCACTATCAACCACCAAAAACACCAAACAGGGTAAGACACAAAAAAAAATTTTTACAACCTACCTTGAAATCTCTCAGTCTCACACTAACTCACTCCTCCTTCCTCTTTCATTTGCTTCAGGTTTGAAGGTTCTAGCACAAACAGAGCTGACTTTATGGACCAGAGAAAAAAGATGCCTCCATAAAATTCAGGTGAATTCATTGTGAATTTTGTGGAGGCATCTTTTTTCTCCATCATCATGCACCCAATGTATGTATGTGCTAACACTAACAGTCACTCAATCACTGACTGAGTGACTCGCTCAGACCCAAGATATAGAATAGCTAGTAAAGCTTGACTTTAGTTAGGCTCACCTGCAGCTAAAAGATGTCACCCTTATGTGCCAAATCATAAGCAATTGAATGGTGATGACTCAGCAATGCATGTAATTATTAGTCATCTAACTGTTACTGGTATTCCTCTCCATACACAGCCATCTTCAGAGGAAATTTCAGACGGATGTTATTGAAATATGTGCACAGCTCCCTCACTGCATTATTTCAGTCGAGGTTTGACAATGGAATCCGGGACATTAAAATATGGAACATACGTTGTATCATAATATCAACTTATTCCGGCGGACATGTAAAAGACAAATGTGGAATAGCTAAACAAGCCTTGGTTTTCTCATTTGAAGGGAGGATAATACCTAAATTTAACACATTGATAATTTACAGCATCTTTATGTGGAAAAAACATGTTTGTTCTGGTATTTTTAGATTGGTCCAACACTAGATAAATGGATAAACCACGCCACTTCTGGAGTTATAGGTTGTGACAGGTTCGCTAGTAGCAATGGTCGACGGAAAATGGGATGTGTTTATATATGACTAAATGGAGGCAAAAAGGGACACTTGCTTGGGATAAAACACTTTTAGAATTGGCCTTGACTTAATATTTAATAGGCAAATTGTGCATATTATTATTTAACCATAGATAATTCAAGAAATCAATGTGAATAATTTACGACCAACAAGCACATTTTGAAAACATAAGAAACCTAAAAACTATGACGTGTGCACCGCACTACTGGCTTTGTACGCTATGCCAGTGATTTGAGTTCTTCAATAATGTGCTGATAAGTTTCTTTTAGGTTCAGGTCAGCTAGCACGAACTGCAAGGATAAGATCAACAACCAGTTTATAGCAGCTGCCCAGGCCTTAGGAATCATTGGATTGAGTTAATCAGATTAATCTCAATATGGATTAATCGCGTTAATCTTATAAATAACGCAATTTTTTTTCTCAGCCCTAATAATTGGCGTATTCAAATTAAAGAGAACGATATTCGATTCAAATTACGTCGATCTGAAAGCCAGTAGTTAGTAGAATTGGAAATAAAATGCTTTAGGCCAGAAGCAGCCTAGCTCTAAGTGCTCTAAAAAAAATTGCACGGACAACTTTTGATGGCAGGAAAAAAACAAGTGTTTTTAGGGTAAAAAAGTGTGCTGAATCCAAAAATGAGGGTGTACCCGGTTGTAGCGGTCATCGTCAGCGGCAGCGTGGCAGTATATGGCAGCATATCACAAATTTTCAATAAATCGCATTTAGTTAGTAAAGATTGTAGTGTTTGTTACAGCCAACAGAGAACGAGAATATATCTGTTTCTAGGGTAAAAAAGTGTGCTGAATCCAAAAATGAGGGTGTACCCGGTTGTATTGGTCATTGTCAGCGGCAGCGCGGCAGCATATGCCACATCTTTTACAAATTCTCATTTAGTTAGTTAAAATTGTGGAGTTTGATACAGTCAACGGTCAACAGAGAACAAGAATAATATGTTTCTAGAGTAAAAAAGTGTGCTGAATCAAAAAATGAGGGTGTACCTGGTTGTAGGGGTCATCATCAGCGGCAGCGTGGCAGTATATGGCAGCATGTCCCAAAATTTTCAACCAAGCGCTTTTAGTTAGTGAATATTTTAGTGTTTGATACAGCAACAGAGAACAAGAATATATGTGTTTCTAGGGTAAAAGAGGGTGCTGAATTCAAAAATGAGGGTGTACCCAGTTGTATCAGTCATTGTCAGCGGCAGCGTGGGAGCAAATCCGACTTTTTTTTACAAATTCACTTCTACTAAGTGAAAATTGTGGCATTTGATACAGTCAACGGTCAACAGAGAACAAGATTAATATGCTTCTAGTGTAAAAAAGTGTGCTGAATCCAAAAATGAGGGTGTTCCCGGTTATAGTGGTCATCATCAGCGGCAGCGTGGCAGTATATGACAGCATATCCCAAATTATTCAATAAAGAGCTTTAAGTAAGTGAAGATTTTAGTGTTCAATACAGCCAACAGAGAACGAGAATATAAATGTTTCTAGGGTAAAAAAGGGTGCTGAAATAACAAATAAGGGTGTACCCGGTTGTATCAGTCATTGTCAGCGGCAGCATCTCACAAATCTTTCACAAAATCACTTTTAGTTAGTGAAAATTGTAGTATTTTTGTTACAGTCAACAAGAACTTTTATTATTTGGTCACTCATTTTCCTCATCCTCATCATCCTCGTCTCCGCCAGCCTCCTCCTCCTCCTCATCAAGACTGTTCTCTCTGAAAGCTGTATTTGCAGCTTGCTTCAAAGCAAGTGCTGTTTCGAGCCTAATAATTGAGTCATAGCTGCAAGAATGACCAACTCCATGAGTAAGTTTGGCTAGCAATTTAGACCCAGTCATATGCCTCACTGTTAGGCCGATGGCTAAAGACTTAGGAGTAACAGCAGCACCTTTGGAGCTTAGCTGTCCAATGTCTTGGGCTAAGCTGAGAATTTTTAGGCGAACAGAGGCGTCCAAATTATAGTAGGTGTTCCAGTCACAGACCACATCAGCATGACCTGTCGTCATAGCTAGAAAATTAAATAGTGGTGGCGGAACAAATTCGACACAGGCCTCAGCGTTAAGGTTGTCTGCAGTAGGTGGCCAGGGGATCTCGACTTTTTTGGTTCGATCTATATACAAACGGAGTGAAATTGCTGCCTGATTGAGTTGATATTGATTGGATTGGGTTACACTATTGAAAGGGATTTCCTCATCACATGAGCTGGCAGTGTCGACCTCGCTCAAGAGGCTGGATGTGTTTGTGAGTACTGATGTATCAGTCACTAAATCAGTCAAAACTGCATTGCTGCTCGTCACTATATCACCATGAGAGGGATCAGAGGCTTGATGAAACCTAAGGCGGCCTTTAAACTCTCTCTTCAGGCGGTAGACAAAAGCTTTTCGGCTGTAAAAAGATGATATTTTTGTCTTAAAGCACAATACATGTTAGTCCGAGGAAGAAAAAGATTTTGACATAACTTTTCATATTTTTTTAATTAATCCTAATCTAACAAGGCCAAATTTTGATCAATGCATTTGAGTGTTCTCAAAACCGCAGGTTGATAATGCTTGCATAATGCAACTTCAACCTGGGAACCCCAGTCTCGCTAGATTTTATCGCCCTGATCTCACTGGGAATTCCAGACAATTGCATTGTGGGATACTAGTATATATAAATATATATCATAGTCTTACCTGGTCTCATCTTCTCTGTTATCTCTACGTAGTTTATTATATAAGCCAAGTAAATCAGATACAGTGTAAGAACCCTTCTCGCGCTCTATCTTTGAGCTAACCAGGTCCTCAAGTTGTTGCCATGATGCAGATCTCACAAAGCCAGCTTTTGATTTAGAACTAAAACAATTGGTATAACAATTTTACAGCACTTCATATGAACTCATCTCTACGCCCAAGTGAACTTTTTAACAATTTTAAAAGAGGGACAGCATAGGAATGTAACACACATAATGTTGAGCCAGACAAATGACAATGATAAGTGGCAAACAGATTTATAGTTTTTACCTGAGCTGGTTCGTAACAGTTGCGATATAATTCTTGTGGCATGCACGATGATATCTCATTTCACAGGCAACAGGATCTCCTAACTGAAAACTTGACAACAGCTTTGTGTCATTCTTGGCTTCT
Organism: Membranipora membranacea; assembly: GCA_914767715.1. Taxonomy (NCBI): domain Eukaryota; kingdom Metazoa; phylum Bryozoa; class Gymnolaemata; order Cheilostomatida; family Membraniporidae; genus Membranipora; species Membranipora membranacea. The sequence continues at coordinate 30,315,569 of OU612066.1, read as the reverse complement.
GCGGCAGGAAGTAAACCCCCTAAATAGAAGGATAATATTTTTGAAAGCTGGCTCTCTCACTGATATATCATTCGTCTCCAGATAGTTATGATTGATGCAGCTTAGATCATACAACACATGTAATTGAAAAAGTTCCCTCAATTAATCAACAATTCAACCCTACAGAGTCTGCAGAAGGCAGAATAAAACCTGAGATTATGATGTAGCAGTTTATTGTACTTACCAGCATCTAAAGTCTCAGCTCTAGAGGTCGGTAGTTTCTTGCGGTTTTTGTACTTCTCCTTATTACATATGACACAGGTAGAAGAGAATGTCTGAGGCTTACTAGTACTCGGTTCTGAAGACCTGAGTTTCTTTGGGCTCGGCAAATTGGCTCCATCCTCATTCTTAAAAACAGGATATTATTAGAGCAGGGTTAATGAGTAGCAATTACAAGGGTCAATCAATCAAAACTGAAAAAAATTGAAGGCATCTCAGATTTTCCAACTATGATTTAATTCAGTGTTGTGATCATTCTGTGTTAAATAATAGAGTTCTATCAAGGAGTAAAAGTCTTTTACTCCTTGATAGAACTCTCTTATTTATCACAGAATGATCTTCTTGGCCCAAACACTATCTCTGACTGAGAGCAACGTCACACAAAGTTTCATATCGGTTCAAACAAAGCAACACAAGGTGGTCTTCCATACAGCACTGAGCACCGTGGTCATCAATTAATACTGTTATATCCTTCCTATTTTGTGTATGACTTGCTTTACCTGGCTATAGAAACTTATAGCAGGTGTTTATTACTGTCTTGTAATTGTGGCTAATATTTTAGAACTAAAATATTTACGAGCAACTATAAAAACTTATAGTGCACAAATATTAATATAACTACTTGTTTGAGATTATATGAACATATAACTCGATTGGGTATTGACTTTGGTACAGCCTCGATGCAAAAACTATCAACAAACTCTGATATTCCAGAAATCCTCCTTAGATCGATATTTAGTTTCCGAGATTATATCCGTTTTTAGCATCGATGCAAAACTATCAACAAACTCTGATATTCCAGAAATCCTCCTTAGATCTATATTAAATAAACATTACACAGAAATAAGTATTCTGAATATTTATTTTGATTGTTTTTATTTGCTTAACTGCAAAACTGGCAAAACAAAACCTTGCTCTTCCATAAAATTGTATTAACACTAATGTAAAGGTTTGTTACACAATGACAAGTGTTGATTGTCACTCTAAGCATTACTGGAATAAAACAGAATATATATACATATTGACAAGGTAAGAAATAATAGACAATACAAATACAAAACAAGAGTGAGTACTAAGATAAATGTCTGAGCCAGTTAGTATACTTTGTTTAATTTCAAGGGGGATAACCACTGTTTATTTGCTCGATACCACACAGCCCCCTTCACAATAAACTACCGTCTATTGTTTATTGTCAAACTGCTGCACCTTCTTCTGTATTTCTCTAACCTGCCCCGCGACTCGTCGTCTCACCTTTCGCTCTTCAGCCATGTAGTCTGCAATCTTCCCCATCGCTGTCTCAATCTCATCATGAATCAAATCGGCCAACGCGATTTCTTGGTGTACAGACTCCAGTGATTGTTTGATCTCATGGATGAGAACACTCGAGTCCTGTCCTGGTGATGGCACAAGCTGCTCCAGCGGTGTCATCTTTATCGGTCCTGGTCCTAGTGGTGGGCCTGGTCTCACAGGACTCGGTTGTACTGCTCCGACTGGTTTGGACTGTACGGTTGCAATAACTGTACGGCGGCCTTCTTTGTTCCTAGTGTCAATAGTTGAACAGTCATATTCCTGTAGGTATGTTGGTCTACGGCGGATACGACCAGTGTTTGTCGGCTCTTTCCATTCTGAAGTGCTCTCTTCTGTTGTCCATTCCTGAGGCTCCTGTTTAACATCGGTAGTCACAGTGTCTTCCTCATCTGATGGGACCTCGTAGACTATCACCTCTCCTGTCTCCTCGACTGACTGTGGTTCCACAGGTATTTCTTCGTCCACTTGTCTAGGCTTCTGTCCAGCCCTCCTCCGTGGTCGCTGGAGGTAAGGTTCACTGGAAGCTGGTGCCCTGCCCCCAAGACTTGGACATTCTACAAAAGGCTTTAGCCTCGCTTCGCTTTGTACGGACATCCGCTCTCCCTGTGCTATGATGTAGGTGTGGTTGGGGCGAACTTCTTTAATAGTATAGGGCCCAACATACTTCTCTTTGAGTTTTCCCATCTCTCCACGCCTCCTTTGGTGGTTTACCATCCATACAAGGTCACCTACAGCATATAGCGGTGGCTCATCGGTGTCCCTCATTCTCACTGCCTTTTGGCTGAGGCGTAGCTCCTCGTGGACAGCAGTCATACGTTCTCCAAGTTCTATTGCATACTGTGAACGTGATCTCGTGTTTGTGTCTGTTTGTCCATAGGCCAGTAGATCTGGGAGCCGATTCTCCCTCCCCATGAACATGTAGTTTGGCGTTTCCTTAGTAGCAGTATGGGGTGTTGCTCTAAACACTGCCATTATCTCTGGTAACAAGAGATCCCAATCTGTTTGATGGCCACCTAGGAGTAAGGTTCGCAACGAGTCACCAATAGTCCTGTTATTGCGTTCAACCACTCCATTACCTTGGGGCCGGTATGGCGTCGTGTGTGTTTTGTTCAACCCCCATATCGAGCACAACTCTGTCATCAAATCCGACTCAAATTGAGTCCCCTGGTCGCTGTGAAGTTGCTCCGGTATTCCAAACCGTGAGAATATCTCTGTATGTAGAGCTGAAGCGACAGAGGGTGTTGTGGCATCGGGTATAGGTAAGGCTTCCGCCCAACGGGTGAAGTGGTCACTCAAGACCAAGATCCACCGATTACCCCTCGGTGTTAGTGGCATTGGCCCGACTAGATCAATAGCAACCCACTGCCATGGCCGACCGCTGTACAAATGGCGGGTACCTGTTGTACTCGGTGCTTTACCATGCTTAGCCGCTTGGCACACCTCACATGTTGACAAAGTACGTCTCACCATGCTCACCATTCCATACCAGTACCAGCTCAAACGCAGCCGTTCTGTAGTGCGACTGGCTCCGCTGTGAGCCATCTGGTGACAACGCCAGATAACCTCTGTTCTCATCAAAGGTGGGCAAATGGCAGGATGTACACTCCGACCTGGTTTAGTCACCGTGGTACGTAAGATCCCTTGCTCATCTAGGAACAAAGTTGGCCACAGTCTAACCAACATACACAGTTCCTGATCCCCTTCACCCAGCTCGGCCTGGGAAATCTGTTGTCCCGATTCTATGGCACGATAAATTTGACCTACAGCCCCCGGGGACTGTCTTTGTAGTGTGGCTATGTCATTGTCCGTCTGTAGGGCAGCAACCCTCTCCTCTTGGTGGCCCTCCACCCCATTAGTTAGTGGGCCCACCTCTCCTTGGTCGACATGTACTGATGCGAAGCCTGATGCCTCCCATTCATCCAAAACCTCCTGTTGAGTAGGTCCTGATCCACTGCTTTGGATGCGAGCACACTGTTTACACTCACTGCATGGTAAGCGACTCATGCCATCAGCATTACCGTGCCTCTTTCCTGGCCTGTATTCAATCGTATAGTTGAATTCCGACAATAGTTCGAGCCATCGAGCTACTTGGCTTGTCGGTTCCACACGTCGACATAACCAAATCAGTGAAGCATGGTCGGTTCGCACCTTGAAACGCTGACCATACAGGTAGGGCCTAAAATGCTTGACAGCTCGCACCACTGCTAGCAGCTCTCTGCGAGTTACACAGTAGTTCTTCTCCGCATTGGATAATGTTTTGCTATAATAAGCAATCACCTTTTCTCTATCGTCCTGTTCCTGTGACAACACGGAGCCAACGCCGTAATTGCTTGCGTCAGTATCCACCGTGTACTTCAGTTGCGGGTCTGGGTACCCGAGTATAGGGGCAGAGATCATCCTCTGTTTTAACTCACTGAAGCTATCCCTAGCCTCTTTGGTCCAGTTCCATGGGACCCTTTTTCCTGTCAGATGATGTAACGGGTGTGCAATTGTTGCAAACCCCTCAATGTACTGTCGATAGTATCCCACCAGGCCTAGAAATGACTGTAAGTCCACTACCCGGGTTGGTTCCGGCCAACTCTCTATGGCTTCGATCTTCTTAGGGTCAGTGGCGATGCCCTCTGCACTGACAACATGACCCAAATACTCCACTTGATGTTGGAACAACGAGCATTTTGATGGTTTTAGCTTCAGCCCCGCGGATTTCAGCCTTGAGAATACCTCCTCCAATCTCTCCAAATGGGTGGCAAAGTCTTCGCCCATGACAATGACATCGTCCAGGTAGAGTAGCAGAGTCTTCCAATGCAAGCCTCGGAAGATAGATTCCATCAACCTTTGAAAGGTGGCTGGAGCCGATGTCAGACCGAACGGTAACACCTTCCATTTCCATAAGCCTCCTCTCGTTATGAAAGCAGCTTTATCCTGTGCATCCTTACTCAGGGGTACCTGCCAATATCCTGATAGCAAGTCTAACGTGCTGAAGTATTTACTTCCAGATAAAGCCTCTAAGCTCTCATCGATCCGAGGAAGTGGATACGCATCCTGTTGAGTTACGGCATTTAATCGTCGGTAGTCGACGCAAAAGCGCCAAGAGTTGTCTTTCTTTTTTACTAGAACCACTGGTGAACTCCAGGCTCCTGTTCCGGGTTCTATTACACCTTTCTTTAGTAGGTCTTCTATTTGTGCTTCGACCTCTTTTTCTTTTTCTGGGCCCAACCGTCTGGCGGGTTGCCGGACGGGCCTAGCTCCAGGCATCAGAGGGATATCATGCTCTACCATTGTTGTGTGTCCCTGGTCATCATCCCCTGAACTAAACACTTCACTGTACTGCTTGAGTAAACATCTTATCCGAGCTTGCTGCTCTTCAGAGGGGCAAGCAGGGATCTGTACCCGGGATGCCGCTACCACTTTGCAGCTCATTGATACTCCTGTGTTGTCCAGGCATGGGACAATATCACCACTTGCGAGCTCCAGATGAGCATCGGCAAAGGATAACTTACATTGCTGCTGGACTAAGAAAGGCATTCCCAAGATAGCATCATCTTTGAGCTTGCAGACCACAAAGGTCTCGCTCCACACCAAGTGGGGCATCCTACACTCTAGCCGCAGCTCCCCATAAAATCTCAATGGGCTACCATCTGCTGTTAACCCATAATCCTCTTCTGTCTGTTGTAGCTTCCCTCTAACAGAAACGGGCAGTCTATCGAAAACAACTTTTGACAACAAGTTAGTGGTGCATCCAGTGTCAACCAGGAACTTAACCTGTTGTTTGGCTATCTTCCCTCCAATGAAATAACTCTCATGGTGTGGGTGAAAGACTGGCTCATCATCCACAGTGAGCTTTCCTATAGATAGGGGTCGCGCTACTCCAATCATGTCTCTGTGGGGCCCATCTTTAGGGATGGGATTTGGAATATCTTTCGTGACCTCTACTCCTTCGACGGCCGGGCCCTCTTCAGTACTGGTCGGGGGCTTTGACTGGCGTATATTCCTTTTTCTAGACCGTCGTTTAGTAGGAGATTCCTTGTTTGTTTGTTCCTGCTGCGGGAACGGTTCTTCATCCGATACTGTTGTGTCCTCACGTAAAACAGTAAATCTATTTTGAAGGCAAACCTCTTTGGGCCGAGGTGGCGCACGCATGGGCAACGCATGCTTTGGGGCCAACCACCTAGCGGTTTCCGGAGGTCTTGTTGGTCCACGACTGTGACCTTCCCTTACTGTCGTGGACCCTCTTCGTTTCCCGCCGGCCAGGGGTTGGTAGGACATTCCTTTCTAATATGGCCAGTCTGCTTGCATCCCCAGCAACCATCTTGTTTCGGTGGTGGGCGCCCGCTCCTTCCCCCTTTTGAGTGAGAGCCTCTATCTGACTTGTCCAATTTATTCTTCAGTTCTGACAATTCCTTAGTAAGGGCCTCCACCGCCTTGGTAATGGTGTGAATGTCTGCTCCATCCGTTGTCACCTGTCGAACCTGTTCTTCTTTAGTATCGTCAACCTCACGCACTCTTGGTTGTCCTTGGGCTATGGAGCTCTTGGTGACTAGCAAGAACTCATTACCTGCCCGAACCATATCCTCCAGTGTTTCTGGTTGCCTAGCCAACAAGTGTCCCTGCACACCGGGATGGTTCACTCCAAGTTTAAACCTCTCCATAGTCAGCCGCCGTCTCACAGGCTCCTCTGCATCGGCATAGGCTACGTTCACTAGTTTCTTTATTTCAGTGCTAAATTCGGCCAAGGAAACTCCCTGTGTTCTCCTATATGAAGCTAACTTAGCCTCTGCCTCTGTGGCTGTGAGTCCATAGTGTAACCGTAGGGTATCCACAATCCCTTGCCAAGTCCCCGATCTACCACATTCTTGTGCTGGCCCTGATAGGCCTTCTCTTGCTTTCAGAACAATGGTCTCTTCGTCCCACTCCTGGGACAAAGCAATCTCTTGTATCTGTGTAAGAAAGAGCTCCACATCACCTTTTCCGTTGAACGTTGGGACTTTCAGTTTCACAGCAGGTATATGGTGTCCAGCCTGAGCCTGAGCGACAGTGGCTCTTATCAGCTCATTAAGGTTTTGTAGAAATCCTTGTGCATCAGGCGCAGCCGCCTGAACAGGCGGTGCTTGGGCAGGGGGTGGCTGGACAGGCGGTGCCTGTGCCTGAACAGCCGGTACTTCTGGTTCTTGGTCCCCGCCCGCATCCTGGAGGGCCTGTACCTCATGTTCATCAGCTTGATCCATTCTGTAGTGGGTTGTCCTGGAAGTAGAACGTTACACGTCCCACTGCTGCCACCAATGTTATATCCTTCCTATTTTGTGTATGACTTGCTTTACCTGGCTATAGAAACTTATAGCAGGTGTTTATTACTGTCTTGTAATTGTGGCTAATATTTTAGAACTAAAATATTTACGAGCTTATAGTGCACAAATATTAATATAACTACTTGTTTGAGATTATATGAACATATAACTCGATTGGGTATTGACTTTGGTACAGCCTCGATGCAAAAACTATCAACAAACTCTGATATTAGATCCTTAGATCCTTAGACCGATATTTAGTTTCCGAGATTATATCCATTTTTAGCCTTGATGCAAAACTATCAACAAACTCCGATATCCCAGAAATCCTCCTTAGATCGATATTAAATAAACATTACACAGAAATAAGTATTCTGAATATTTATTTTGATTGTTTTTATTTGCTTAACTGCAAAACTGGCAAAACAAAACCTTGCTCTTCCATAAAATTGTATTAACACTAATGTAAAGGTTTGTTACACAATGACAAGTGTTGATTGTCACTCTAAGCATTACTGGAATAAAACAGAATATATATACATATTGACAAGGTAAGAAATAATAGACAATACAAATACAAAACAAGAGTGAGTACTAAGATAAATGTCTGAGCCAGTTAGTATACTTTGTTTAATTTCAAGGGGGATAACCACTGTTTATTTGCTCGATACCACAATACCTTGAGAGTAAATCCTGAATCATGAGCATGTTCTATACATACCTTTCTCTTCATGGCACTTTCCTTGGCTCTTTCTAGCTTGGGTTTAGAAAATCTGAACATACAAAGACGATGGTGTTTATAGGTACTACATTCATCCATTGTCATTGTCAATAGATTTTTGGCAATGAAGCATTCCGGCTCTTTCCCAGTTGTCACCCACTCTTTAGCCACATATTTGAGTTCAGCAAGCTTGGAGGCTGACAAAACAACACTCTCGGCTGCTTCATCTACTTTCTCATAGTGAATAATACACTCCATAATGTTAGTCAAAGTGATACCGTCATTTTGTTAGACATGTTGAATGTTCATGCTTCCTTGTATTATGTCATCTGCTAAAGCATGAGAGGTAAATTTAACAAAGGCTGGGCGTAAGTCAATAGCACCGTACAAAGATGCATTATTAATATTTGCTATGTCAATGCCAAATTCAAGTTGATGCGATTGAGTATTTTATAAATAGATTTCTTTAATATCACACTGATGATTGGTCCTCTATACAAGTAGGTCAGCTTGAGGATTTATGTTCTCTTCATTTAAATTGAAAACGAATTGCCATTTATTTTCAAAATATGACCACTACAACTGGGTACACCCGGTGAATTTTACAGAACATATATTGATGTAGTATAAAAAGTGATCAGAATCCTGCCATCACATATTGTCCGTGCCATAACAACTTAGGCTATAGCTGCTTCTGGCCTACTTCCCTGCGTCGTCAATAGAATAAATAAGGAAGTTTTTATTTTCAAATAATTGAGGCTCTTGTTTACTTTACTGGAGTAGTTTAAGTAACGAATTGGGATTGTCGACTTGAAAACCCAGTAGTTTGTAGACATGTAGTCTAAGGCTAAGTTGTCATTGAGGAGAGGGTTACCCCTCTAGATTACAGGGACCCATGGTACTCAAGCCGCACCCTATACCCTACAACCTATACTCTTATTATTCAAGAGGCAGAGGGGGATCTCTTTACTGCATTTGGGATGTGCAAACATGTAGTAGACCTCCTAAAATGTTTTCACCGTATCAATGGCTGGCGAAGGCTTTTTCTAAAAAGTGGAGACACCGGCTTTATATTTCATATTGATTATTCAACCTAATGAAGAGCGCTTGTTGATTTGGAGTTAGTGGATCTGAAAACTCAATAGTTTGTAGCTTGTTAGAATTGGCAATAAAATGCTCTCACAGTGTCGATAGCTGGCGAATGCTTTTTTAAAATGATTGGAGACTCTGGCTTATTATTCATAGTGGGTATAGACAGTTTTCTGAGCTCCGATTTATGCCTCAATTCAGAGTTGTCCTCTCTCCAGTTTGGTACTTTTAACCCACGCTGCATCGGAAAAACGTGCTGAAAAGAGGGTTATCTTGAAAACCGCTTATGTTAGGATAAAAATGATTTTTGATTCAGAATCTGCACCATTGAAAACTGATAGGAACATAGTTTGAGAAATAATTTTGGTATTCGGATAGTCAATTATATCAATTTCTGCCAGTTTTGCTGGCAAATTTCATGGAATTTTTCATGAATCTCGTCATTAAAATTAAGATTTATCAACATACAAAGCCTCAAATGATTTGGAATCCCTGTCTCCCAGGGTTTTCTATGGTGCAGATTCTGAATCAAAATTCATTTTTATTCTCACATAAGCGGTTACCAAGATAACCCTCTTTTCAGCACGTTTTTCCTATGCGACGTGGGTTAAAAGTACCAAACTGGAGAGAGGACAACTCCAAATTGAGGCATAAATCAGAGCTCAGAAAACTGTCTATTTAACCTAATGATGAGCGATTGTCGATTCGGAGTTAGTTGAAAGCCCAGTAGTTTGTGGATTTGTAGAATTGACAATGAAACGCTGTCACCGTTGTAATAACTAAAGCGAGGTTTTTTTTAAAGTAATAGATAGACCATCAGGTTTATTTTAAATTGAGTGCACATTGAATAATGAAGAGAAGTGATTGTCGATTCCCACTGCGCAGTCCAAGCTCAATGACAAAATCTTGCTCATTTGCAAGTTTATCTGCAGGCTTGAGGATCGGCTTGTAGTTATACAAACAGTTATTATGCTGATGATGTTGCAGTCGGTCCATCAACATAATAGGAGGATTAAATTTGAATCTAGCAATGGCTAAGACTATAGAGCTATCACATCACATAATTTCACACAACAGACTTACTTTCTCACCACATAGCTATCCTAGATGGCAAATATGAGAATAACAATAACATGATAGCAGTCAAATGGATGGTAATGACACTACGAAAATGAAAATGACATACTAAAACTAATGACTAATTAAAATGACTAATTATTGGCATGTTTTTGTCCTGAAAGTTCAAACCCAACAGAAAATTAACATGACTCCACTTATCTAAGTTCATCGCACGTATTACATCCAGGATTATTATGATATATCCTGTAGGCCAGAAGCAGCTATAGCATAAGTTGTTATGGCACGGACAATATTTGATGGCAGGATACTGATCACGTTTTATATTTCATTGATGTATGTTCTGTAAAATTCACCGGGTGTACCCAGTTGTAGTGGTAATATTTAGAAATTAAAAGGTGTTTTGTTTTGGCATTATATGTGTGGGGACATAACTCCTATTCTGTGTAATCTAACTAATCTAATCATCAGGGAATTCCAGGTTGAAATTGCATTGTGGGATTTTGTTGACATGACAATTAATTCACCAAATAAACTTGTAGAGAAGTCTGCTCGTATCAGACCAGCACAAATTGAAAAAATTCAATTGAATTATGTCAAACTTTTTATGGGACTAGTATGATATTGTATGGTCTTAAGACCACTGTCTTTGGGCAATTACAAACAACATTTTTTGAAAAATTTCAATTGAATTATGTCAAACTTCTTATGGGACTAGTATCAAAGATTATAAATACTTGATGGCAGGAATATACTTGATGCTAGTATGATATTGTATGGTCTTAAGACCACTGTCTTGGGGCAATTACAAACAACATCTTTGACGTTTCAATTCCCTCTTATGTCATTTTTCGGCTGGATATCTTTTGCATAACACATGAGCAAAGAGTTCAATGAGTGCCTCACTTTTCAGAAAGAAACCCAACTGTCAGAGTCTGAAAAACTTAGATATGCCAGCTTCGCATTCTTTCCTAACATGCTAATGACATGATATGGGGATATGCGGTAGCGCTGTCGCTCACCAACCACCTCATGCAATGATAAAACATATACGATGTAGAACCCAGGACTTGTGCCATCAAACTCTTGACTTCCCACTAAAAACATATCGATAGTGTGAATATTTGAGATATGCAGTAGTGCTGCGGCTGACCTCTTCAACTGGGTACACACTTTTTTCCTACATCAAATTTGTCTCACGCTATCATGTTTGAGCAGTTTTACGTCTAGGCTGCTTTTTGTCTTGTTCTCGTTGAGATGTAGTGCTGTCGCTGACCACCTTTTATGATGATGTGATAGAATATATTGTTAAAATCATACATATAGTCGTGTTTCCTGCTGACCATATTAATCACTTAGCATTTCACTTACCTAACCGATTGTGAAGAAAATTGCAGGTATGCTGCCACTCTGCCGCTGACATGATTGCTACAACAGGATACACTCTCAATTTTGGATTCAGCACGTTGTTCTACCCTAGATATACCCTTGTTTTAAACTCGTAACATTTCACTTATTATTAGCGATTGTGAGAAAAATTGCGATATGCTGCCGATTTTCCGCTGACATGTTTGCTACGACCTGTGGATCGGGAGCAACAGGCATGCAGGCAATTGGATCAAACTTGCTCTAGGTTACACCCTCATTTCATTATTATTCAGCACATTGTTATACCCTTGAAACACCTTTTATTTAAACTCTTAATATCTCACTCATTAAAAGCAATTTTTAGAAGAAATGAGGATATGCTGCCGCGCTGCCGCTGACATGATTGCTACAACTGGGTACACCCTTTATTTTTGATTCAGCACGTTGTTCCACCCTAGAATTCCCTGAAGATTAGATTAGTAAGATTACACAGAATATGAGTTATGTCCCCACACATATAATGCAAAAACAAAACACCTTTTAATTTCTAAATATGACCACTACAAATGGGTACATCCGGTGAATTTTGCAGAAGAAACATTAATGCAGTATAATATGCGATCAGTTTCCTGCCATCAAAAATTGTCCGTGCCATTATTTTATAGAGCAGTTACAGCTAGGCTGCTTTTGGCCTACTGGTGTTTAGTGTTGTGAAGGGTGCATGCTAATCTGAGTCTGATAAAGATTCACAATGCTACAAAATTAACTGTTTAAACAAACCATGAGAAAACAAAATACACGTACTTTTTAATCCCTAATCTCTTGACTCATTGTGCTATAGGAATACAATATATTCCAAATGAAATTGAAGTACTATGAACATATGCATCATCACAACATATGGCATCATCAACAGCGCTGGTGTCAATATAACTGTATAAAAACTGATCGACATATGCATATCAGATAGTGGTCAAAGTGGACTTTTTTCTTTGTGGGTACTCTACTCTTTTGGTTGAAAATCGTTTTGAGAATTTTTTGAAATTTCTAGATCAAATTATGCAGAAATATGGATCTGTAATAGTATAATTGATATCTGGTCAAAAGAGACAACTTGACACTGTTTTTGAACAGAATCCAGTGGGAACTGGGTTCTAAAAGTTCCCCTCTATATTCTGTTGTGGGACTATTCAAAACATGTCATGGCCATAAAGATATATCGATTTGCATCCTAACAATAACTCATTTTTTCCGAAATGTTGAAAGTTTATCAATAATAGAGATACACTGCAATACAATCAACTAGCACGCACTAATATATATCTATAACAAAAAATGAGTTTAATCATCAATTTTTAATGCAGCTTATAGTTCCATGAGCGTTATCTGGCTTGATATCTTGCTGCATACTGATATATATTACAAATTTATTCTGGTGGTAAATAAGTATTTAAAAAAACGATAGAAAAGATAACCTTAGCAAATTCCAATTGAATAAATTATAAAAGTGTGCGAACTAAAAGGGCTTTTGACTGCTAACTTGGATGATTTGTGATCATGGCACAGCTTAATGGTCGGGGAGGGTAGGGGTGATTCATTATATTGACTTATATTGACTTGACTTAAACTTGTATCCTTTGACAGCGAGGGTCACAGAAGTTCCTTGTTGAAGGCCGTGCTCTTTGGCTTATCAGCTTATTTTGTCAGTTAAAATGATATTAGAGAGAGTGAGATTAGCGAAGCAGGCCAACAATCTGACACAGATAAATCCATGTGCTGACAGATTGATATCCTTATCAGCGTCCTAACTTCCCTCTTACGTTTTTTCTTTGATGACTTTTGCAAAAATTGGCTCAGACAGTGAAAACTGGTGACTACCCATTTTAGTTCAAATTTGTGCAAGAAGGGTGAATTTTTTGGCAACTTGTGCAAGAATCTGCCATCAGAGCTATTTTTAACTTCTGAATATATAATTTAAATCTCATACCATGTCGTGATTAGTTGATTCCCAGGGAGGGAAAAGTCATCAGATGATCGCTAAAATTTTGCTAGACGATATCACATGTCCTTATATTTTTTTGCCATGCAATTCTGACATAATTTCTTCTTTAATATTTGATCAGTGTCTCATCAGGAAAACTATGATGGGTCACCTTTTAGTCAATTAATTAAAACTGATTTGAGTTCGAAGTTCATTAATTGTTGAAGCTCATGAAAGTCCATCAGAATGTAAAAAATATTGATCAAATTTTAATTGTTTTGTACAAAAGTTGCTGAATTTCCCATTGTGACTCACACTTTCCAAAGAACTCAAGGTTGTATAATTATAGTCCGGTGTCAGTCCCCTCCTATCTTGTCACTTATATTTACGATTTTGGATGTAGAGGGTTTGAAAGTTGTTTCTGGTAGAGTTTTTCATGTTGATCGCAATGGTAATGTTGTACCTTACATTGAATTGCACTATAGGCAATTATTTGCCGGAAACACTGCCGGCAAAACGGGAAGTGATCAAAATATGATCATATGGTTTCAAAACATCCAAAATCTGAAGCGCATATCATAATTAGTGGAGCTACAAGTTTGAATGGGTCTGCTGTCATAAGTAGCCGAGATGCGGCCAACAACGGTTACAATACCTCCTTATGTCACCTGTATATAAACATCATTAAAGCGAAAGCACTAATTCAATTTTACTGCCGCCTCAGAAACTGGCTTCGGACGTCTGTAGAGATCCGATGTTTTTAAGGTGACCTTGTATTGATCCTTCCATCGCATAACACCAGTGTTCAATGCTCTGAGTGTGTCGTTTCTCACATGGTACCTAGTTTTAAGTTTCCATAATAGCTTCATAAAAAAATTTTCTATAAAGGATATATAGCGTGTAAAGCAAAGATAAACTCCGTCAAGTATCATCAAAAAGTGTTTAGCGCTGAAATAAATATTTCTGGTCATCGATGGTGTTATTACAAAACCACTGGAAAAAATCAGATCCATACAAACATTCTAAGCCAGTCTTCAGGGCAGCAGCAAAGCTGAAAAAGCAGTTGCGCTTTAATGATTGTTATGTACAGGTGATAAAAGGGGGTATTGCAACCGTTGTTGGCCGAATCTCGGCTATAAATATGATAGCAGACCTATGCAAATTTGTAGATCCTATAATTATGACATGCTCTTGCAGATTTGAATTTGGATGTTTTAAAACCGTATGATCATTTTTTGATCACTTTCCCGGCAGCCTTTTCTGGCAAATAATTGCCTATCATGCAACTTAGTGTGAGGTTCAATATTACCATTGCAATCAGCATGAAAAACTGTACCAGAAAGAACCATATCCATCCAAAATTGTACATGAAGTTGCATTTCTAGCCACATTTTGCATAGGCTGCCACACGACTATAAGTAAATATTCGATACATAAATCAATTCTTTAGGGTGGACAACTACGAATAGAGGCACAAATTACAGCTCAGAAAACTGTCTATTCTCTGCCTCCAACCGCCTAGCTCAATTTTCTTTGGGTTTTGCACGGAAAGTACTTGAAAATTTTCTTATGTTGTCAATTAGATATAGGTCATAGAAGAATTTGTGCTTTGCAGAGACATATAAAAAATGATGATATAGTCACTGTTATTCTATGTCATCACACTTCAGAATTATAGGATTATATTGTACTGTGAATTTCAATGATGACACCGGAATCCATGCAATCTCTAAAACTATGAATCATATATGACACAATCAACCGATAAGAGACTTAACAAGTTGCAGTGGATAATTTGAAATCACTGTAGCTGGACATTTTTTTGGATGTATTCAGATGCATTTTCACCGCCGCCGATTCTAGGATTTGAACTCAATTGGGGTGGTGTATATCACATAATTCTGCATCAGCACATCCCATTCTCATTTAAAACATATTGCTACTGCTCCTCTTCTTCCCAGAAAAGTAGGAACAATTTTAATGCTAAATCCCTCCTGTGTTACAAATAATTTTTTGGATGTTTCATTATAAAAGGATAGTTTTAGGTAGAACATGTTTTTGAGTTAAGATGTACAAAGAAAATCAGGATAACATTTATAAGCTTTATGCTTTGAATCATGCTTTTTTAAAGATTTTTGTGCCAATGTCTGCGGACGCTTCTGCGGACGCTTCTGCAGACGCGTCTGCAGAAATTAAGTGCATCCCTTGATAGCCAGTGTCTCAAAAGTTCCTTGTTGAGGGGCGTATCTTTTGGCTCATCTTTCTATTTTGTGTCACGATACAATGGGAGTGAATGTGATTAGAGTTCAGAATGCCAAGAAAATGACAGACATGGATGTCATTTTCTGGTGGTTTGAGAAAGTGATCTACATTTTGTGTGCTTTCAACATCCTTCAAGTATTCTCTTGCTGATGAGTTTTACAATAATTCTGTCCTTGTAATGTCAGCTGGCTGGTGACAGCACAGTGCTCTTGCCAAAAGATTTTGTCAGACTGTGAAAATTTGTGGTACAACAGCATTTTCAGCTTCTCTATACTCCCTTCTTCAATATTTTGAGGCCATTCTTTATGAAGACAAAAAATTCGATAGCATGCGGCATGCCATTCAAAATTTTTCCAAAGGTCTTTTACCAAAACACATAATAGTAATAATAAAATAGGAAACACTTGAAATCGATTGATACTTTGGTTATCTGTTCTCATAAAAAGTTACTCATCTTGTTCTAAGCTGTGAAAATTTTAAAGTTTATCTAGTATGTGTATGTAGACTGGATGTCGATTTATGACATTTTGTTTTTGACAGGCTAGATGATGCACAATGAACTGGAAGTCGATATAAGACATTTTTAATTCAACAGGGTGATTCGGAGATGAAGTGTTGTTTATTTTTTTAATTATTAAACAAAATGCAGCCTACCAAAAAACGCTTTATCAGGGACCTACTCCAACTAACATCTAGCGCTATCAGATTTTTCCTCAGGAAAGCATCCTTCTGCAAATCCATCATGCGAATGATTTTACAATGTGTGGGACTCAGCCTTTATTATCATGCACGAATTAGTGAGATAACATTCCTTTCAGCTCTTCACAAACTTCAGCTGGTCACAACTTTAGTTGTGCATAGGTACCTGAACATCTCAGCCAAAGCATATTTGTGTTTCTACTTGTTCCAGGATGCCTTTATGAACTTCCAATTTCCTGATTTATCCTTTTTTTGCGATATCTATATATTGACAATGGTCTTACAGCACTTAAAAATTCCTTGAAAATGACTAATTTTTTCACTGATATGTGGATATTTCATCACCCAGCACTGCATAGTTGCTATATATATATATATATATACAAATATATATACATATAGATATATATATCTCCCTTCTCCGTTTAATGCCTGCCCCGGCGAATCTCTGGCATCACATATAACCATTCTACAATAGCAATTAAATGATTGACCAATAGCAGCAGCTGTTTCTTTTTCTGCCATATATAAGAGCAGATTTCTCAAATAATCACCATTCTGTATTCAGACAGAGACATATCCTAGTTAATTAACATTCGTCACCAGCAAACAACATCGACACACAAGAAAAGTTCTACAGAATGCTGTCTGGATATTTGGTAAGTACGATCTAGTGATATATGTTCCATAATATGCTTGATAATAATACTATTTTTCCTTCTTTCCCTGCTGTACGCTTTGTTATAGATCTTATTTTGGTTTTCTGCAGTACAACCTATACATCAATTTCATTGGCTATTTATCTAATATTTGCTGCTTCTGCCATTTCAGAAATAATTTTGATTAATGGGTTATAGTGAGAACAACCTTTTGCAGCTCTTTCTGATATTGTAACTCTTCTCAATACTAACTTAAAAGTTAAATGTCACACTTATTAGTCTCAGGTTTGTGTTGTCAGTGTTGTAATCATCGCACCCTTGTTTCATCTCCTATTTTAACCATAGAGTAAATTGACGCTAATTAATTAAATAACTATGAGTTGACCATGACCTTATTTCTTTTCTCAGTTGGTGATTGCACTAGTAAGCTGCGTACCAAGTATTGAAGCTCATGGTGTTCATTACAGGAATGATAGCAGGGATTTCAGGTGGGTATATCCGCATATGATCATTCGTAATAGGGTATGATCTGCTCTTTATATAAACATGTGTTATTGTGTTAGTATTGCTGCAGGGTGTGAATGGTTAGCTATTGGAAATTTTCAAATTCTTTTACCATGATAATTATTAACAAAATTCATCAAAATCAGAAGTTGTCTATTTTGTTCAACATGTATTCTTTCTATCTTTCATTTACAAGAATCGATTATAAGTGAGCATTCTACAGATTAAGAAACTATTTTGGTTTGAAAATGTCTTTCAAGGGAACTCAATGAAAAAATACAAACTTGTGATTTATATTTAGCAAGGGGATAAGTACTTGTTATGCATGTGATTTTTTTAGAATTGATAAGCAATCTTACCATTTTTACTTGCAGTATTCATAACATGGTGTATGGGTACTTAATATTGAGAACACCACAACAAGCTCCTCGTATTCTATTTTAGTTACTCGCCAGAGAATATAAAGGTCACTACATTCATCGAGACTGATAGTTATGTGCGACACATGGAACCAGATCTCTTTATTAAAGGCAATATTCTGTACACCGATCAATGCGCCTTAAAAACGACAGACGGGGTCACTTCAACAACCATAGCTGGGCACTCAACAACATGTTATTACCATTTCGGTGATGGGGTGTTAGCTCGCTTTAACAGTATCTCTGGATTTCGTCAAATATCTCCCTCAGAAGTGGTTGTGGTAGACCATAATCATCATTGCCTCAAACTTATTAATCGCATAACATTACAAGTAACTCGATATGCAGGGTATTGTGGGGTTAACGGGTATGTAACGGGTACATCGGTTGCCAGGTTTAACTACCCAGGGTCAGTTATAAGTGACATAAAGAGACCCGGTATGCTGCTTGTAACTGATACCTATAATGATGCTGTCCGTCATGTAGACACTTTGTCCAACGGTGCCCCCCACACTGTCTCAAACTTTGTTCAATCAACAAGCCAGCTTGATTACCCTACCGGGATAACTCAGCATGCCGTAAGTGGGGACCTATACATAACGAATTTGGATGATGAGGTTTGGAAGATCACTTACTCTTCAAAATCAATTTCCTTTATTGCCGGCTCATCATCAAGCTTCAGAGATTGTGACTTTAATACTGCTTATTTCAAAACCCCATATGAGCCTATCTTCATTAGTGACAATAACCTTCTATTAGCTGACGAGGGTAACAATAGGTTAAGGGTTTTAAACTTGAAAACCTCCCACACCGCCTCACTTTGTATGGGAAGCCATGGCCATACCGATGGTGACCCCAAGACCTGCACTCTCTACAATCCCATGGCCCTGATGGTTCTCAATGACACACTCTACGTCGGTGAACATCAGCGTATCAGAAAATTCCAAGGTAAGTAACATCTATGACAAGATGAACACAGTTCAAGGCAGTTTTTAGATCATAGTTGCCATATGTTGGCTCATTCCACCCAACCAATCAGAGCCGACATATTTGCTAGGTTGACAGCAGAGTTGTCTTGTTTTGAAACAAATTTTGCTTCAATCTCTTGCATTGACAAAATCACCCATCTATAAAAGTTTTTCAAGAAGGTGAACAAAATGAGCAAATTACCTGTGATCTTATCAGCATAACTTGGTATTGTGAGTTGTGACAATGTCATAAACAAATGTCTAGTTAAAAACAGTTCTGGTTTTCATGTAGATTTAAGATGAGGTTAGACTGATAAAATGTTAACAATCAATTTAACACAATGTCTCACTATTTCATTTTTTTCCAGACAAAAGAATTACAGCGTGCTCATCCGTAGACTTCACCAGAATAGCTTCAGAAGACACCGGGTTCGCTGAGCTAGAGGTGCCCTTACTACAAGGAGCAGCCAAAATGAAACTTACCCCGGGGTTGTATCCGTTTGAGATAGACACCGAGAGAGTCAATTGTACAATAAATATAAGAGTGTTGGGTGAGTTTTACTTCTTTTGTCGCTGAATATTTTCCGAATTGTTGACTCAACTCATGTTATAATGACAATGAAACAAAATCCTACAAGTTGGACGCATCTTTATTTTTAATTCATACAACTCGTTACCAATATCAATATTGATGCTGCATATTTATCTTTACCTTAATATTTACAATTATAACAATAATTAACCATATTTAGACCCTCCTCTGATTTCAGATCATCATGTGAGCCGTAGGTTATACTTTGAGTCAGAGTATAGTGTGAGTAGCTGTGAGACCGCTCCTGGTAACGTATCTAACACCTCCCTCATCTACACCATGGCAAAGTACAGTTATAGACAACTCTCTGATATTTGTAAAACCGGTAAGCAGTTTAGATGATGTAAAACAATTAGACATATCAAATGTGTTTACCCCCATGCTCTGTATCACGGAGGTTAACAACTCCCATTCAAATATATGTGATCTATATTCCCCTGTATGGGAGCAGCGTCGGCTTTTGGTTACCCTTATACAATGTACAGAAATTACTCCACAACAAAACTCAAGCATCACAACTATGCAATGAATAACTACAATTCATATGAACGCTGAAACGATGACGAGAGCATACTTGTTATCCTGACTTATGATTACAGATTGTGGTAGAGCAGATGATGCAGACATTATGATCACATGTACGAATGGTACCCTTACCCTGAGCTGGCCTACAGACCTTATATATGATGGGAGTGTACTGAATCTACCAGAAGACTTGACTGAGACACTCGATCAGAGAATTCAGGATAAAGGAGCTGCCTTCTACCTGGTCATTCTCACCCACACCCCACCGTAAGTTTGAATAACTTGAGTTTGAGTAACCAGACTTTAGTATATTGAATATGCAATGCTAGCTGATTGTGAAAGGCTGATCCAATAAACAGTAACCTATATAATATTTTGTTTACATTGTTAACAGCAAGGCACAAACATGCTATGGTTGTGCATCCCTCTCAATATAAGCCTGTCTTGTGTCAAATTTTGTTTTGCGGGAACAAAGCTTTGTTTGCAACCCCCTCCCCTTCCCCCCACAAAGCTTGTCAACATAGGCTATCTCAAAATGAAAGCAATGAGAAGTTGTCCCATTTATATCAGTCAGCAGATAACTCCTTATTATAAAGTTTAATATGCAAACAGTTTATCACCATCCCTGAGTTAATGATCTATGATTTGTCTATTTCACAGAGTTGTGTTCCCTGACATCACCAATAATGGAGGTTATATCAAACCAGTTCTGCACAGCTTCTGTAAGACTGAAGGTATGACCTACAACCCATTCAAAGATTCCTGTGAGAAATAACAGGTAAAAAAGATTAAAAATCTGGGGCTATATATAAAAGGTCCTATACTTTGATTGATCTTATTTTGATCCTCTTCTACCTGCTATTAATATTCAATGTGATATGATCGTTAACTGCTAGGGATAAAGCTGTAAGACTTTTTTTATTTTATCTTATTCTCATGCCGAAAGCTGCTGTGACTTACAGTAAAGCTTTACCGTCACAAAAACATTTAAATCTTAATAAGCTTTTCCTGATGATGATTTGTCCTAGTCACCTACCGGGTATCACTAGAATATATTTTGCTTCCTTTTGGTATTTTTAACTACATTTATGACGTAGAAAACAATTTTTCTGAAATTAAGCTAATTTTTCAGTATTTTATTTTCGAATTTATAATTATATATTCCAATAATACTTGAAGGTTTCTTATCCTTTATAAAATTGTCATTGCTCAATATTAGTGACGGACAATATATATCTTCAACCATTACAATGTAACAAATTAATCATGTGTGCTGATTTCATTCACGACTTAAACTGAGTCTTAATTTCAATTATAACTGAGCTATATCATATGTTTTTTTGCATACTTTTATATTTCAATATACTCAATGGTTTTATTTTTCATGTCATACAGCTATGTCATTGACTAATACTCAGTAAATTTCCATAATAATCAAATTTCGACATTATTATTATACCTTTTAGTTTGTTTTTATTTTTTTGGGCATCTGATCCTGATTCTAAACTTGTAACCTTACAGAAGAAATATTGGACTGATGTTTTTATCACCTACCAAACTTACCCCCCCTTATCAATAATAAAAAAAAATTCATTCTTAAGCTCCGTCTTGTTTAGTTGATCCTGAGATTCAACTTAATAACAATGACAAAATGGTTCAATACTTCTACTCAGATATCAAAACAGTCATTGCAAAGTAACCCATGTGTGAGTAAATATTGGAAACAAAGATAAGGACAAAACTTGCTCTGTTCTGCATGCCATCATTATTCGGAGTCGTCGGTTGAATATATGAGAGCAATAACATTACAATTTAAATGAGCAATATATTTATTACCTCTGATACAGCACACACCATGCCCAGACAGGCCACCACTGAGCACACATAGCCCACACAAGTGTATATATGTAATTAGCTGTTCTAAGTCAGCATGATCCTAATGGCCCTGACCTTGTTTGTGCAGTTTTTTTCACCTTCTTGCATTTCAAACAACTGCTGAGATAACAATCAGGTCAGCCTCCATCAAGCAGGGACCCTCCCTCTCCCCCTCTCCCCCTCCTCCGACCCTCCCACCAACAGTTGGGTTTGACTCAGAGACTACAAACAAAATTATCATTTGTACATACATATGACCTTAGATTTAGCTTTTAGTTTGTTCGTAGTTTGTAGTGGTGACGCAGGGCTATTTTTAAGCTTTCTATACAGGTGCCATGAGAGTAAGGAGGCTTAAGTACACGGCTCCTACAATATCTCTCCGCCGCGGCCGCTGCCTTCGAAAAAGTTAGGAATTATAGTAAAAGACGGAACGCTCATCTGATTTAAAATTTAATGAAGACAAGAGAGTTATTACAGCTTTGATTTAGCCTTCTAATTAAGGTGTGCACATTGAATGCAAATTAATTATATATAAGTATTTATTTAGTTTAAATGGCTGCCAAATCTCTTCCCAAACCCAATTCATGAGGTGCCACTCTATGCCAGGTTAAGAAGCTGCTACAAATTTTGGGAAAACTATGGGAATTCCTATCTTAGAAACCTTTGTTTTACTTATCCGCCGGAACCTATTTATGAAATTGCGGATGATTTGGCTCTGCGTTTTAATGAATCCCATTTTAACTTAGCAGTTTCATTTTCAAACTACTAGCCTCCGCTCCATTCTCCATAGAGTTATCACTGAATTACTATGGATAAAAGAAAGCCTGGCCAAAGAATCAGAGGCTAATACAAATGAGCATAGCAAACATAATTTTAGCTCGCAGTCAGTTGTCAGTCTGCGCATGTGCGAACTGTTGAGGCATACGTTCGTCTCTGCAGCATAGGGCTTGAACTAATTCACCTAGTCTGAGTACCAAAATTGGGAAAACAATGGAAACCCATATTTTGGAAATATTTGGGCCTAAATGGAACACTGGTTTTGATATCTCATCACCTTGAACCCTGGGAGTTGCCTTTCTTGATGGAAGGCAGCGCCACCACTGCTGTGCTGCAGAGATAGACTATGTCACAAGGCTACCCTGCAAGCAGAATGGTCAGTTGTAGTGGTCTCTCCTAAGACTAACTAAGTCCTTCATATTTGGATAAGGACATGAGAACAAACACAGTTGAGTGTTAAATAAGTTTAGGTTGAATAGCAAGACCAAGAAGATCAACAACAAGTAGGTAATTAATAACATAACATCAATATAATGGCTAAGTGAATGTTCAATCCAACTCAACTGGAACTGTGAGTTTTTTAACTCCAGCCCTTGATTGATGTAGGTAATGTAAACCAGTCAGTTAACACAACAGACAGAACCTATTACTTACTCACTACTACTCTACTATTCGACTCACTCACTATTACCTGCAATACCTTGGACTAACTAGGCATGTTGATGATAGGGAGATTCGAGGGTAGGGGCTCATGGGCACCTGGGGGATCTGCCCAGCAGTACACTTTGCCCATGTCCACTATCATGTTGTGTGGGTGGTTGATAGTGGACATGGGCAAAGTGTACTGCTGGGCAGATCCCCCAGGTGCCCATGTAGGGGCTCTGGTGGGCTACTACTTTTATCAAGGAGTACTCCCTCATTGCTTTCATTGCTTATCTACTTACCTAATACTTACTATCTATAACTGATCATAAGCTATGATGGTTCTAGCAATTTGTCACTGATAGTGATATCGATTTGAATCGGGTGAATGATCTGCAACTAGTACACTATCTAGGTCTACTGGCATCTGGTACTGTGCGCTATCTGCCGAACAGGAGTTATTCCTATCCCCTACAGTGTACCTGGTCTCTGCCCCTTAACTTAATTCTCGGACTGAGGTAGACAACATTCCTGAAGCTTTTAACACAGCAATGATGAAGAATTGTTGGCTGCTCTATCATCTAGCATATTGGGCCTACATTTATTACATCTATCTATAGCATGTGTAGACTAACAAAATCCTAGCTCAAATTCGAAGAATAGGCCTACTAAGAGGTGAAACGCTGAAATAGGCAGTGAATATGCAACGCACTAACTCTCAGCCAATAGATATCCAAATATTTACACCAAACCATTAACAAACATTTTACGCATTCACAGCCTAGTCTAATGTCATCGGCCCCTTTTCTTCTTGCTTGCATCTAAAAACAAATAAAAAAAGAAGCCTCTAAGATAAGGCTATTCACGGCCGTCATGGACAAGTGTTTAAACCAAGGAGTAACAGTCCTGTTACTCCTTTTTTAAACATTGCAAATGTTTCAAGTGATAAAATGGTGTTTGTTATTACGAAAAGCCACTGACAGCGACTCCTTCTAGAAGTCAGAGCACACAAGCCATGAGAATGGTTGCCTCTCCATGTTTTTTTGGTAACATCAGTTAGGGTATTTGCACTTTGGCATCGTTTGTGGCTCTGAATCGATGGTCTTGTTTTCCGTATATAGTTATCATCAATTATGGCCTGTGTGCGAATGATGGGTTACATTCAATCGAGCAGCTCTAGGTGCCAATAATTGTTTAGCGCAACCATCACTTGCCAGTAATAGGCCAGGGATGGCTGTTTGTGATCGACATATGACCACAAGCACAGCAACTGTTCATACCTAGTACCATTTGTTGTGTTAAAGAGTGAATGAATTATAAGCTGTATCACTGGTTGTTTTAGATCATAGAGCATATTATGACTGTTGTTTCTTATCTCACAGGGATAATTTTGACATGATGGAGGAAGAGATGGTAAGACCGGACTCAGCAGCAGCCCTGGAGGCGCGACCCTCTATATCGGATTCCAACCAGGTAAGTTCATAACCATTCACTGATGTTCTGGCTGTCAGGGTGGATTCACAAACCGAACAAAGCTAATAGCTCCAAGAGTTGCAATGAGTTTGTCACCCTGTATCACCCTGTATTTTGAAAGCTTTTACAGTTCAATTTGAATGGGTAACATGATTTCAAGGCTTTAGCTTGTTTCAACTAATAAAGTTGCGATTTGCTACTTGTCATTCATATACTTTGTGTGTCGAGACTGATGCACCATTTCTATAAGAAAGATCTGACATATTTTTAATTAATCTTCGCCTGATGGCTTATAAATTTTGAAGTCTTTGTCAGCGCTGCACATTCTGCCTGACAGCACTATTGTATGAAGTTTATAAATTGGCACATTCTCGTTTGCAGGTTAATGTATGGCTACTATGCAAGTCTTTTCATCTGTTATTGATTAATGCGTGAAATACATAGTTGATAGTATCATAGACTATATGATAGCATGCCAGACTGAGATATCAAGTAATTGGAAATAAGACTAAGCTTGATGAGAACACATTAAAATCAATAAATTTAATGCTCCAGGGTGAAATAATTTTGACTTCCTAGTGTTTCAGTCTGCTGTTATAGTAAGGCAAGACAATAAGAGATGATCGCAATACTTTGGTACTTGGTTATTAGGTGAAGATATGGCTATTACCTGTCTGGCAGACAAAAAAAGACAAACAAAAGTTTCAGTTGTGATCAACTACAGAAAATAACAAAAAATGGCAGGGGAATAGTCTGTAGAAAGTTTCTGAACTACTTTCTCTATATTCTATCAGTAACATGCAGCTAAAAATTTGAATAATTGAGAGATTATTGTTCAAGATAATGTTCATGTTCTTGCCTAGAGAAAGTGTAATGCACACTGGTTTGGTTTAACAACCGCCCTACATCAAATAACTGGCACTAAGAAGTGTCATAACAATATTATGTATTATACTCCCTAGTTTACTTTGGCACACAAACATATGAACTTGATCTGACTGTTTTGCTGTTGTAGAAGGAGCCATCATTGATGCTGATTAAAGGAGGTACGTGTGTCAATGATGATCAGATGTGGGATGCTGATATACTTATAGAAGAAGATAAAATCAAGTGAGTCACCTAAGCCAGTCATTGTCATTTCTCGGCCAGGTTAATTATCAGCAGACCTAATGATTTGAACACACCCCTTCTGATCTATATTTGGATGCAGTATTGTGATCTAAAATAACCCGCAGTTCTTTAAGGTTCATTTTATCTATGTCCGAGGATAGAGAAATTTAATTGTGTATTTTTAGGGAGATTGGACCAAATTTACCAGTACCTGATGGAGCTAAGGTTATCAGTGCTAAAGGCATGTTGGTAATTCCAGGTGAGTATTTGAAATGGTTTCTGAAATTTAATCCCATCAACGGATTGTCCGACAGTATACGTCAGCCAACTTTGTTACCATCAAGCACAGTATAGCCTATACGGCAACATAGTTGGCTTAAAGTTACAATGACAGTGAAAATCAACCTGGATATCGATTGAAACATCATTTGGCAAAAAGCTCGCACGCTTTTTATAGACATAGGCAACAACAGAACAATGAAGTTGACTCAGAATAATTAAAAGTGACATTAAAATTCTTAACAGTTAAAACAAATCTTCCATTGTATTTAGGTGGTATCGATATGAATACACACTTCCAGCTGCCGTTCATGGGAGCAGTCTCAGCGGACGACTTCTACAGCGGATCTAAAGCTGCCCTTGCTGGTGGTACTACTATGATAGGTAGGTGTGCTGTCCCACCAAGAAAAACCAACAAAATCAAACAAGGCTATTATTTTAAGATCAAGATTCAAATTACAGTAAATACAGCAACATACTCCCCTTTATTTAGACTTCATAAAGCACTCTTTAATTCAGACAAAAGATTTCCAACCTTCCGTTTATCGCAAATCTTTGAATGTTGTGGGATTTTCATATAGATTCATATATTTTGTACTTTCTAGCTGATAATTCGTGACGTCTGTTGTAAGTAACAACTAGCGGGTGGTGGCTGCCGTATAATGCATTTTTTTATTTCTAATCTCTAATCGCTGCTGTTCAAAACCTGTTTGGGTCTTATCTACATTTAATAGTGAAATATCACAACAAGCCGATCGTTTGGATGGACAAGTTTCAAATGTTGCTAGCAGTGATTTCTTTCTAGAGCTTACATGTTGAGTGTTTTGATTTCAACCGCCAGCACTCCTAATGCGCTCAATTTTAATGATGATTATTTCGCAGCCAAGGGATCACAATTAACGCAACAATATATGACATTCTTCTCTCTAACAATCTGGTTTTCAAGATCTGTCTGTTTGCACTTACTAGCTGTGGTCGCACTCAATTTTTGAGGGTTACATGCTGTTTAATCTCATCAAAAACTTCATCAAATTTGTAGTTTTTCACCCAATGCATTGACCTTGCCTGATTTTAGTTGATTGTGTTTGGGATGCCCCTGGTACCCCCATACTGGAGTCTTATGATAAGTGGAGGGAGTGGGCCGATGCTAAGATAGCCTGTGATTACGCTCTGTCCGTCGGAGTGACCTCATGGGATGATAAAGTCGCTGAAGCTATGTCAACACTGGCCAATCAAAAGGGTGAGTTAAAGAATGGCTCATCAAATGTTTTATTGAGATTTTCATATATATAACCATATAAGTATGTTATAGACAATTAATACCAAACTGTTAAAATAATTCCAAGCTCTGAGACGTGACTCTTCAAATGACTAGTTGAATAGAATTCTTATCCTATCCCTATTTTCTATCAGAACTTCCATTGATCCAGGTTAGTTGTGTTACTTTGCATGTGGTAAGAGTAACACTCTATTCAATTTTTAATTATTTTGAATTTAAATTGACAGTACAGAGTTAAATGTATGTAGAGGTTTTAATAACTGAAGTCCTTGTTACCGCAGTAACATCCAGTCATAGAAATCATAAAACTTGAAAATGTTTTCATATATGATATGTATTCAATGATATCGCATGAGGTGAGGATAATGATATTACCTCTGATTAAATATTATGTATGACTCCTTGAATTGTCTTATCCTGCAAAATGATCAGACAACTCCAAAACTACAGTGATCAAACTACACATTGACAAAAGTCTGGTTATCCATAATGTAATCAATAGTCATAATAACACAAGTCATTGATATTTCATTGTAGGAGTGAACACGTTCAGGGTCACTCAGGAGTATAAGCACTCTTATATGCTCGATGACGGAGAGCTGCTACAAGTGTTTAAGAAATGTAAGGAGCTCGGAGCCTATGTGACCATTCTCTCTGAGAATGGGCATATCGTAGACAAGGTGATTTGACTCAACTAATACGATTGATTCTATTTTTGTCTTCTGTTTTGTGCTATGGATTTGTGATATGTTGGTATTTCTTATTTAAGCTAAAGTAATCTTATATATGGAGTAAGATGTAACAATTTGAACTGTGTGATAAACATTGAAATTTTTTCACTTTATATTAAAGTTTTGAGAATGGCAGTTATGCATTATACACATATACAGTGTACAACACTTTCCCCTCAGTGGTTCGTGTTTTTAAAATCATAAATATTGTCTTGTTGCAGAAATCAAAAGAGCTAGTTGACCTCGGAATCACAGGTCCGGAGGGGCATGCCATGGCCCGAGCTGAAGAGGTAGAAGCTGAGGCTACACAGAGAGCTATAGTATTGGCCAATCAAGCCAGGTGCCCCCTTGGTGTCACACCTGTCACTAGTAAATCATCAGCTAAGGCTATCTCTGAGGCTAGGAGAAGAGGTTAGTAGAAAAACTTATACAGTGTTGTCACATCCCTCACACAAGTAATGATATTACATGATAGTACAGGCATTGTCCTACTTATTTGAATATATAAAGTTATGTATTGGGACATGTTTTTGGTAGTTGATGGACGCAGACTCTAGACATTGCTATGCTATTAAATGCGATAACATATTTTCCAGTTTAGTCCTAAATATGGAGTGATTGAAAGTAGGGACGATAAGAATCTCTCAACGCATTTTTCCTGAACTCTACTAATTCACCACTTGTAACAATAATAGTTATAATCAAACTGGGCCATACTATAGGTTACGTTGTGTTTGGAGCACCTGTTACCGCTAGTCTAGGTACTGACGGGACACACTACTGGAATAAATGCTGGCGTCACGCTGCTGCTTATGTGATGGCACCTCCTCTCAGACCAGACCCCACTACACCAATACAACTCATGGAGCTTCTCTCAAGGCAAGTCAATAGAAACTTCAACACTGTTCCCCGCAAGTATTCTGATCGACATATTTGAAAATTGGTGAGGTGGCTTTAGTTGATTGAAACTATCAACCCGTGTCTGTGTGAAAACATTTTGCAACTCAAACCAAGGAGTTAAAGACTTTAACTCCTTGCTCAAGCCATGCCAAAAAAATGTGAAAATATCAACCACTTTTTCTCATAATGACACACCTCTAAAGACAGTACCATCATGCATAATTCTTGCTTGTATGGTATGCGTAATGAGGCAATCCTAAGGCTTGGAAACTTTAATATTTGTGTGGATTATCCAAGTACCTATATATATGTATATATACTTTTATTGTCATTCTACATCATCTTTAGGAATGTTTTTCATGCAGTGACAGAACAAAAAAGAAAAAACTTAAGCGGAGAGAAAAAATACTCAAGTAACAAGAATTAATAGGATATAAAGTGCTTTGATAGTTGTTGTTTAAAATGAGTGAGTTTGGTTGCTGAGCGTATCTGAATTGGTAAAGAGTTAAAATTTGTAGTGATTTTTTGTCTTAATTGATCAGTGTGATGATGTAATAGGTATCTGTCTCTAAAAAAGGTTTTAGAGCTAGCTGGAATAAAGCCTTCCAAAAGAAAGTCAGGTGCAATCAAATGCAAAATTTGGAAACCAAAAATACAGGTGAAATGACCAGCAAGGAGAGGAAAAGGAATCAGACCAAGAGATGTATGTAAATCTCTTGTATGTATTAGATGATATGGTATGTGGCTGACATTTGCTATTAGGCGGAAAGCCCTCTTTTGGAGCAAGTATATTCTTTCAAGAATATATTGTGGTGATAGGTTGCCATATATGCGGATGCCATATATCATATGACAGAAGACATACTGGAAATAAAAGTTACGAGATGATTTACTATCTAGGAATGCCCTGCATTTCTGGAATAATGCCAAACTTTTGTTTATTTTGATGCAAATCTGGTCTACATGATCGTCCCATGTCAATGAGTCATTCAAAGTAAAACCAAGGAGTTTGGTATTGGCATTTCGGTTTAGTTTTTTATGGTTAATTTTTAGATCTAAATCTAGAGATGTGGCTCTATGAGAGGGTTGTACAAGCATATAGTGAGATTTTTTTATGTTTATCAACATCCTATTATTCCTACACCAACTTTCTATCAAGTGTAGATCAGTATCACATAAATCATTAAGTGTATCAAAGTTGTCAGATTTTGATACGAAAACTGTATCATCAGCGTAGGCAAATGCCTTGGAATGTAATGTGTAGGATAAAAGATCATTGACGTATATGAGGAATAAACTTGGTGCCAGAATTGAGCCTTGGGGGACACCAATGTCTATTGGAAGAATTTTTGAACTTTTTGCATCTTGTTGTATAGCTACAAATTGTGTCCTATCTGTTAGGAAAGATTTTATGAGAGAGTGCAGTTTGCCCGTTATACCATACATTGTCAATTTTTTCAGAAGAATTTTATGGTTGACGCAGTCAAAAGCTTTTTTGAAATCCAAAAACATCATAGCAACAAAGTGACCATCTGATCTGGCTGACAAACAGTCAGAAATGAGTTTGTGTAGGGAATCAACACAGGAATAACCTTCTCTAAATCCGCATTGTAATTTGTGAAGAAGTTTGTTTGTGGTGAGATATTTTTGAATTTGGGAATTCACATGTTTCTCAAAAATCTTAGATAGCACAGGAAGTATTGATATAGGGCGATAATTAGATGGATCTTTGATATCTCCACCCTTATGAATAGGAATTACTCTTGCGGTTTTCCACTGTGAAGGAAATACACCCTCTATTAATGCTCTATTGAACATGTCAGTTACAATGTCGCATATGTAAGGCCATGTTTTCTTCAAAACCTTAACAGATATACCATCATGACCAGTTGCTTTATTGTCAGAAATGTTTTTTAAGTATTTGAAACAAATTTCTGGAGTAAAGCGAGTCAATTGAGAAAACGTTTGGGTTGTCACTGGTCTAATCATGTTATATTCATGGGAATCAGGGATGTCTTTGGTTATGGATTTTGCAATCGATGTAAAGTGTCTGTTCAATTCATCAGGGGATAAACCACCGATATTGACCATCGGTGAAATTTTAGTTTGATTGATTCCTAAAGCTTCCCAAACAGGTTTGGTGTTATTTTTGTTATTTTTAATTATATCTGAAATAACCGATTTTTTCTTCTTCTTAATCAAATTTGTAACATAATTGCGTTGAATTTTGTTTTCTTCCCATTTGCCCTCTCTCTTCAATCTATCACGCAAATGCATGTGTGATTTTACCTCATCATCTAACCATTTGGGCAGTTGAGCAGTTTTTACAAATCTTTTCTTGGTGATGACAAGTGTTTTGATTAATGAACTATAGGTGTCATTAAATCTTGCATACATACGGTCTACAGTATTCTCACACAATACATCATTAAAGTGAGGACCTGAAAAAAGGTCACGTATATTCTGGTTTGTAAATTTGGAATAGTCATTGAATTCAAATGATGTTCTTTTTGCTTTTACCTTTAATGCGGAAAATAAAATTTTAATGAAAACTAAGTAATGATCACTCATTCCATATTTTATAATTCCACTCTCTGACATATCTGAGGGCAGATTTGTGTATTGTGATCGATCAGGGTGCTGGATGTTTCTGTAACTCTTGTTGGCTCCGAGATCAATTGACGGAAGGAAAAAGATTTAACATTCAACCACTTTCTGTTGCTTCTTTGTTCAAGGATGTTGATGTTAAAATCTCCAAGTATAATCATTTCATTATACAGTGAAAAAGCTTTTTCAAAGTATTCGTAAGCAAGATCATACCATGCGGACTTGGAGTTGGGAGGTCTGTATATAAATGAGACTAAACAACTTTTATTTGTACTTGGCTTTACTTTGATAGTTATAGACTCAGGCATGCTATTGTCAAAATCTGCAAGATGTTCGAATTGCACGGATTCATGTATGTAGACAATGAGACCACCACCATAACCATATCCCCGATCTCTCCTAATCACCTGATAACCTGGCACCGCATAAATACCAACACCATCATGCTCATTCAAAAATGTTTCTGCTAATCCTAGAATCGCGAATTTACGTTGATGCAAAATTGATTTTATCTCCTCTATTTTGCTGGTGATTCCACGGACATTCAAAAATGCAAATTCAGAATTCATTATCTCATTTGCTCAAATTGACATTTAACACTTTGTGATTGGAGACAAATGCCATTTTTAATAGAAAAAAGAA
This sequence comes from Membranipora membranacea, assembly GCA_914767715.1. Classification (NCBI taxonomy): domain Eukaryota; kingdom Metazoa; phylum Bryozoa; class Gymnolaemata; order Cheilostomatida; family Membraniporidae; genus Membranipora; species Membranipora membranacea. The sequence goes on along the minus strand of OU612066.1, from coordinate 30,283,539 downwards.
AATCATCATGAGAATGGAACTTAATTTTGAACATTCTCATTGGTTTGCCCTCCTTAAAAATTCTTTCTGACGTAGCATGAGGGTAGAGCACTTTTATATCATTTATTACAGTGCTGTCCTCGGCATCTAGTGGGACACCTTTCAACATACCCATATTTTCTGTCAGGGACCTCGGGTCGATTGTTTGGCGTATACTTGATCCACCAAATAGATCAGTGTTCCATTTGCGTAGGATGTTGTTTCTTGTTTCTTGGTGGTTGAACTGTATCATAATTTTGGGTTTGTTTGTATTGAAGTTATATCTGGTAACCTTTTCTATTATGATTGGCCCAAAGGTTTTGTTGAGGGTGCGTCTGATGGTATCTTGGTTAAAGTTGCTGTAGGTCATGGAGTCCTTCTTAATATCTATGACAAGATTGTCTATAGTTTAATGTTTAAGGTCATGTTTAATGTTTAATTTAAATGTTTAATTTAAATGTTTAAGGTCATTTAAATGTTTAATGTTTAATTCATAGTCTAATGTTTAAGGTCATGCGTGTGATGATCTTATTGATTGCTGTTTATACAGTAACGACTTTCAGAGGGATGTTGAAGCTTACAACTAAAATATGTTCATTTTATGTACAAAGATGCTCAAACTTACAGTTGTGATGTGATGTTTTGATAGCCTATGTGTATTTTATTTGATATCAAGTGTGATATATCACTCGCAGCTGATCAAGCATATTTCTGAACTAATTTTTGTTATTATGTCCGATATTTTTACAGTGGTGATCTCACTTATGCTGGTTCTGCTCACTGTCCCTTTAACACTGATCAGAAAGCTCTGGGGGCCAAAGATTTCCGATTGATTCCTCATGGTGTTAGTGGAGTTGAAGACAGAATGTCCGTTATCTGGGAGAAAGGAGTGTATTGTGGGAAAATGGACGCCTGTAGATTTGTGGCTGTCACTAGTAGCACACCAGCTAAGATACTCAACGTTTACCCTCAGAAGGTGAGTATTTATTGTAATGTTTGACCAGGTAGTGGGTAAACCCCAACCTGGTTTTATATACGGAAGCTTAGCTTTGTGACAATTAAGAGTTATCTCCTCTCCGACACTTTTCTTAAGAGAGGAAGTAACTCTTTATTTGTAACTTATTACTTGTTTTTCTTACCAGGGTGTTTTGCACACTTCCCAGAGTGGCAGTGGCATATTGTGGTTGCTCTTGAGATGTTATTCAATATTCAACACTGTTACCTACTGCTAACATGAAATATTTCATTCAGCATAAATTTAGCAATTCTATTCAACTGTGCTCATTTTTGCTTTTATAATACTGAATGTTGATTACGAGTAACATGTCTAAATTTTGTATCTCAGACTGAAATGTGGAACTTGCGCTGTTAAAATCTCTTCACCCTTTCATCTTTTGTTGACACTTTTGTTGAGATGTCTTTATTTATTTCAGGGCCGTTTAGCAGCCGGGTCAGACGCTGACATAGTCATTTGGGACCCTGAAACAACCCGTGTTGTGTCAGCAAAGACTCACACATCTGCTGCTGATTTCAACATATTTGAGGGCTCAGAACTACATGGAGTGCCTGTGTATGTGATAGCCAGTGGCCAGATAGTTGTGGATGAGGAGGGGCTGCATGTGGTCCCGGGCTGTGGTAGCTATGTACCCACCCTACCCAACTCTACATTTGTGTATGGCAGAGTAAAGGCTAGAGATCAGGTAAGCCTGTGATTCTGTTGATTTTTGCTTTATTGTAATGGAATGTCCATGAGTTGATTCATCTGAGACCATGTCTCCAATTAAAATGAATGGGTTGTTATTCTATACAGTGATTCCAAGCGACTCAAGGTTGGGCTAATAAAATTGTAAGTCAAATGAAACTTATCTGATGCCCGGAGTTTGATCATAAGAAGATGATTGGCTAGGTTTCCTTTTGCTAGCTAGCACCAATTTTAGAAGCTTACATGATTTGTAATATAAATGTTAGCTAATGTTAGCTAACGAATCTCACATTATCAAACCTGTTTATTGACACAGTGATGAGTTGTGTGTCTCCATCTAATTTCAGGCACTAGCCCCTCAAAAGGTCAACAGGGAGGAATACGAGGGAGCTGTAGCCTCAGTGGTAGACACAACAGATGGATGTAAGGGCGATGCTCAGAACCCCGTTAGCGTTGCTGAGGAGGCCATAGTTGCTAAGCAAAGCTCTGATCAATTTCATCAGAGACCTCCCACCAGGTCTGGAGGGAGACACATGCAGGAGTCATCTTTCAGCTTCAGTGGTGAGTGTGATTGTTGCTATATATTTTTGTTCATACTTTTTGCAGTAATCCAGGAGTTTGACTTTTTTGTTTATATCTCAGAGTATTTGTTCAACTATGACCTACGCTGACCAACCTACCAGTAGTTCTCAAATGCAGTTTGACCTAATTGGCTCATATTCTGTATTACATCCCTTTTCTGATAGCCACCATATAGGGACTGATGTATGAGGGAAGATACATCTCTTGTAGGCCAACTGGATCAAATTATGTAAATTTATCCAGTCAGGCTAGGTTGTTGAATTATCTAATAACAATCATCTTTCTTCTCAGGTGATCAGTTTGATGACCAGTTATCCCCGAGATCCTCGTCCAGAGTTGTGAATCCTCCCGGCGGACGCTCATCAGGACTTTGGTAAATGGATTTGCCAAGACAAGAGCACAACTTGGCTTGATACAGTTTCCCATTGGTATTATATATGTGATAGTCACAGCTCAAGCTTGATACCCTAGTAAGAATCCACCCACAAAATATAATTGTGTAAGGATTGAATTTAGAATGCCGCTATTTTACTACTTTGCTTGCTGTAACAAAGGAGTCACTAACTCCTTGCTGTAACGTTATCTTCTCTGAATTTCTTGCTACCTTTTTAATGACCCTCTCAGCACCTTTTGTAACGCTTCATGTTTTTTTCCAAGTGCAATATTAATCATTGTTTGTAGCTTTACCTACACGATTAGCTAGTCAGAATCTCAGTTTTATTATTTTTACCCAATGTACCATCGCTTTGATACGCTTTTAGAACATTATTTTTGTTGTCTCTCTAGTTTTTGTTGAAGCTTCATTTCTGCTTATCACTCACTTCTCAGGTTATTGTTTAATTTTGCTTTGGCAAGTTGTCCATGTTGGCGTCCATCTTTAAAAATCTACTACTGTACGTGAATTACACATTTTGAAAGTTTCTCATCGTTTATAAATTGGTTCTTGAGGACATGTAGCAGCTTTTTATGTTTCTTTTTTGTTGTATTCTTCAAAATAAATGTTGATAATAACACATAAATATATTAGATTCATATCAATATATTATAATATGCGTATATATAAATGAAATGTTATAGAGAAATGGAAGGCTTATACTTCAGCTGCAATAAGTTCTTGAGTTTCATGTGTATCAGAGTTGTCTTCACTATTAGGCTCAGATTTACGGATTAGGGGCGTAAGTCTACTCAAACAAAGTAAAGCACAAAACAATAATCCACAACATATTATAAAGATTAGTCTGTTACCATGTCTGAAATCTTCATCGTGTAAAAGAAGAAGTAACACACATGATATTATATTAAGCGGAACCCTAAACCAATTCATAATACTAACGGTATGTGTTTCTGGAATAATCTCATCACGTAATACGCCAATAGAGGCAAAGTACACACCCACAGATATCTCATACACAAGGAAGGCCAGGAAGCATGTTCTAACATGATGATTATCAGGATGGGAATACACAGCGCATACAAAACATGACAGGAATGCGAGTGTTATCGAGACTGCAAGAGTAATGGAGTTACCCAACTTTTTAGTTATAAGTTCATGTGCAGATGTTCCTATCATGATACAAACCATGAAACTAGAGAAGACAACTCCTAATGATGGTCGGCCAGGTGCTAAAACAGGAGTCCACAGAAATATAATGATTGCTAAGACTGACTCAAATGTAGATTGTATAGCTCCTAGTAGTAAGATCTTCTGACTATCACCAATCTCTCTTAATCCTGCTATACACGCTGACTTAAATTGTACAGTCTGCGTCCCATAATTCTCCTCCCATGTCGTCATAATTACTATTCCTGATACAAGAAGGCACGGCACTGCCATCATAAACGGTGCAACAGGTCCTAAGTGCAACCATTCTGCTGCTGTGTTCGCTAACACACCACTGCCGATAGCAAGGGCACCATTTACTACTGAAAGTTTCTTCATAGTTTCACCAATCCATTCTTTAGGGAAATCATGCGTATCGACATGCTCATGAATATACCACGCTTCATATGCTGTGAATAGGAGCGCTGTGGCAATACCACCAAACACACGCCCAAGTATCAACAGTCCGTAGCTACGAGATAGTTTCATGAAGCACGCTATGGAGTATATAATGGTGAAAACTATACACAAGTTGCGCCGACCGAACTTGCTAGCAAGAAATGGAGCCCATGTTCCGACGATTACTCCAGAGGCTAGTCCAAATACATACAATACAGCTATTTGTGCTTGCTCAAAGCCATAATAGCTGTAAAGTCTGTACAGATAGGGGCCCTGAAGCCAGTCAGCTACAAGAGCCAGGAAGTAGGCGGAGAAGTACTGACGCTGAAACTTGTTAAAGTTTGGGTTATTTATTACTGTTTTTGATTGTCTCGTCCTCCATGTATAAAATGTTAGACCAGCACATAATACACTAAGGATAACAAACGCCACATAAGTTATGACCATCATCTGAAAAAGATAGAGATCAAAATTAATCTGTCTGATGACGAAATCTCCTAATTTTGAGGGACATGTTGTGTACTTAATTTCCTTTGATTCTACCACAAACGAGGTGTCAAAGCCCATGTACCAGCAGAATAATGAAAATAATACAAGAATTATGCTGGTCAAAGGATGGATGAAAGATTTTTTTCACATTGTAAGAAGTGGATTCCTGGAGGGGTTGAAACTCCCGCGAAAGAGATCCGTTGCTAGGTCCCTAGGTGCATTACATACTAGTTAAAGGTGTTTTGTAGGGGTTTTAAATAAGCATTTCTTATAATTGCGATGTCCTAAGCTCCATTTGAAACAGATTATTGATGATGTCTACAGGGAAGATGACATTTCACATTACTTAAAACGTATTTGGAATTTTGTATGAAATTTAGTAATGGGAATTCATGGTCAGGAGCTATTTTTCTGCCCACTCCTCACTCCTATCACTGGTTGACCATAAATAACCTACTGGTAATTCGCTGAACATGAACCATTATACCTACAATAGCTATACAGTTGTATCACTATTTTGACATTTTGACATTGGAAAAAAGATGGGAATGTGAAACCCTAGAATACAAGCCTAAACAGAACAAAGCCTGATAGCAAGTACAAACCTTATATGAATATTCAGTTGCCTCTTTAGTACGCACTGGTATACACCACTCTGCATCATAAGCCTATAACATCTCAGGCAAAGCACCTGAAAAAAAGAGACAATGATGATAAACGTAACATGGCCAAAGACAAAAATCAGGACCATGTTTTCATTGACTCTCAGGTGAACAAATATTCTTTACCAAGACAGTCTGCTGTGAAGCTGGCTTATTGGGAGGGTGGGGGATGGACATCTTGTTGCCCTGAGCGCTTTGGTCCCATCTTGCAAAACAAGTCATCAGAGGAATATAACTTTTGTAATATAATGAGAAAGTATCCTAGAATTTCAGGTTGAAGATGGAATGATAGTAAATAAGCTATAGGAAATATACTTCTTACTGAGAATAAATGTGACTCTCTGAGACTAAAATATGCAGATGACATAACTCTATTTGGAATCAAGTAAACAAACCCGACGTAACCCTACAACAATCCTTCGATTTCAGGTGACATTTCTAATGGTGTGCTGACCACAACATTGTGTCAAATACTAGAAAAATCCGTAACTGTTCATTTCAGCAATGAATATCTTACAACTGTATTCGTTCCATCCAACATACAGCCATCATTCATTCTGAAGGGTGAGAAAATACTGATTTAGACCGCTACTAAACTTTTTGCTTCAAATACACATTCAACAAGCATGTTGCTATGGCTAGTGTGCAAGTTAGGTCCCTCGCATATGTGACCTTAAAGCTCAAACCATCAGGTGTTCCTAAGGGCCTCTTCACACACACTGCATAGCTAGCGTTTGATCTAAGATTAGTTGGTTATGGCTGCTTAGCATGCTGAACTAAAAAACGAAAGTGCAGCTTTTATCATTTGAGAGAGTAGTGCAGAATGAAATACAACCTACATCAGATGCCTGCTGACATAGAATATCTAAGCTCAACATCAGACTTATAAATATATATAAACTGATGTAGTGAAAATCAACAGTCTTAGCATTATCTCCATCACTTGTACTTCTATACTAATATAATATAATATGATATTCAGACTTCAACTGATATTTGATGATATTTCTTATCAAATGAATCATTGGAAAATTTCTCCTGATTTTTCATCTTTCAGGCTGAGTAATACTATCTTTAGGTTTGTTAAAATCACATGGATATTCATAGGTGATCGATTGACCTCAGATGATGATAAGTTCGTTACTTATCTTATAGCAAGGAATATTAATACTATACTCCTTGAGTTACATCTCTAAGGCCCTTTTTTGTTTTGACAAAAAGGGGCCTTTGAGATAAGACGGGGGTTGTTTGTATGCAACCTGTAGGCCCTACCCAATGATTGGAATACATGCTATTACAGAACTAACCCATTTCAGAAAGGTGCATAACATTAGTTCCACACCCCAGACTGCTCTAAAACATCTAAAGACTGCATCACAATGTCTCAAGACAGTATTTAAATGTCACAAGACTGCTCCAAAACAGACAGGACTTAGGAGCCATAATTAATTAGGCTAAGGCACCCTTGTTAACAACTGGTCTATGTCTCCTTTCAGAACGATAAATAAACATAATGTGATGGTTACATACCGGAAGGAGGGACTAGGTACTCATTTTCAGCTCCTGCGGGGAGGTGTATGGGGAAATTTTACCACAGAAGATGGCTGTTCTGCCAATAAGTTATACAGTACATTACAAGTAATGTATAATTAACAGCAACATTCTGAAAGTTCTGCTGGTGAGGAAGTGAGGGAGGTCAGAAACCTGATCTTACTAAGGAAGGAGTGTAAAGGTTAATTGATTCTTTAGTTAGTAATGGTTTAGGCCTAGTCAAGACAATGGAACAGAATAGCTGTAAATATCATGAGTGACAGCAGTGACTGACTGAGTGAGGGTGACCATGTCCATAGTAGAGTAATAAAAGCCCACTTTCTCCCCCAGGGCCTGATACAATGATTTTATCAAATATTTTAGCTCAACCAAAAGTAGACTTACATGTGTAACAGTGTAATTTAAGAAACTGCAGTACTTCAACACTGCAGCACTAATAAAGACTGCTGTGTGTTCCTGTCTGTGTTAATTTCTTGTACTAAGTACCAAAATTCCAAGAACAGTAGATATTGGCCTTGACATAACATAATCTACAGTTCAGGGTCATAATTCCTAGCAACCATGTTTTGATTGGTCAGTTCAGATTGGAATATTGTGTTCGGAGTTGTGTTCCTTATAAATAGGAAAAGACTACTCATACAATTGTTAACTAACTGAATAATTTATATTTGTTTAAAGAGGTTTTCTAGAAAGTTTACAGATAACAGAGTAGTTAAAAAGTAACTCGTTGACCTCTGACTGACTGGTTGTCATTACTTGCTAAGCAACACACTTGTATTGAAGCAACATGTTTGTATTGAAGAATGTGTAGAACAGGTGAATGAAAAGGCATACATCTAATAATTCTAGAAAAACACAATGTTACATTGCACCAAGATGAAATCATGTTGCTGTCTTCGGTGACTTTGACCTACGTACTCCATCTTCGTTTCACCTGGTAGTTTTCTGGCAGTCAAAGTGTCTCGATTGGTCTGTCTTGGCATTTCTTTGGAATAAAATCAGGAATGAGTGTCAGAAATTAAAAAATCCATACCTTCAATTCATACAATAAAAGATGAGTAAAACTTGATTGGAGTAAATATTAGGCCTCTCTTTGAAATAGTTTTCGATAAAACCTTTTCACCTCTTACTGTTTGTTTTATGTCTGAGTTTCACTGTTTATTAACGTATAGAGAAATTTGCAGTCCCGACACTCCCCCCAGTCCCCCCCCCCCACCCCCAACAGCCTGCCCAGGCTAGATAAGTCGGGACTGCAAATTTCTCTTTTTTCTCATATGAAAAAAGGTGATTTTACTCTGTGTCCCAATTTTTGCTCTGAGCCTTATAGGCATTAAAGAATCATAAAGAGATCAGGAAGGGTTGTTTATTCAAAGATCAGCAAAAATCTTGTCTAAATGGAAAGCATAATATGATATTATTATATTGGTGTCTCTCACATGTCAAAATGTAATAACTTGATACAAAAGGAAGTTTAGTCTAGTCTTGCTTTGTGTGTTGAGCCTCCCATTTGGCATATATTAGCTCAGAACATATTATGAATTTAAGCGAGAATTGAAAGACAGCATTTGTTCTAATCAAACTTGCTTGCCTGTATTTGCATTTCGTCGTCCAGCAGGTAAAATCATGCTTAATCATAGGAAACAACACTCCTAATGCAGGCAATGAGCAAAATATTGATGTGGAGTGGGTCCCCCAACCACCCCGACAGCCTGTCCTGGCTAGACCTGATCCCTGGTATTAACTTCATAGGTATATTGATTCTTCAGCTAAGTAGAAACCCACTCACATCAAAATCAATCCTGTGAAGCTGCCACTCCATGCTTCTGTTTACACACGATTCACTTGTGAATAAATTTATTGTTATGCAATATTATAGATATCCCACAACCTGGAAAAAAAGTCAGTTTTCGCATTCTCGCAAATCGCAATAATATTTTGCTTGCACTTACAAATTTGTCTGGTCATATCGTGGAACAGCAAGGACCTCTGGCCATTCTTTCACTCTTGGTTCAAAGCTTCAGATGGGGTTGCTTTGCACAGCTGTCAGTTTAAGTGTACCTACCTATGTCACCCACATACTAATGTGTTATTGACATGGATAAATAAAAATTTATTGCATTTTTAATGCCAATGAAATTGTCAGATCATAAACTAATTGGTTACCCAAAGCATTGGGACTTTAATATCAGTCTATCAAATTTGAAAATAACTGAGAATGGGAAATCTTTTTCTTTTAATTACCTTGATGGTAGGTTGTATATCAATATTGGGCTCATTGCCTGCATTAGGAGCGCTGCTTTTACCTGCTGGAAGACCAAATGCAAATACAGGCAAACAAAGTCGACTAGCACAAATGCTGTCTTCCAGCTCTCACTAGTCTGAGCCCCCCAGACTTTTGCCCCTCGCCCGACGCCCCCTCCCCCCCAGCGAGAGAAAGTTCTCACATGTTCTGAGCTATTATATGCCAAATGGGAGGCTCCACTACAAAGCAAGACTAGACTAAACTTCCTTTTGTACTGAGTCATTTCATTTTGACATGTGAGAGACTCCAAATTAGTATAATAAATATAATATTATGCTTTTCATTTAGAAGAGATTATTGCTGATCTTTGAATAGCAACCCTTTGTGATCTCTTCAAGAGCCTTTCATGCCTATAATGCTCGGAGCAAAAATTAGGACACAGAGTAAAATCACCTATTTATATAATTGCGTACCTGAACGAATTGACATCACAACATAGGATTAAATCACCAACCATGCCAAGTTTTTCTATCATAACTCATTACCTCTCATAGCAATGGCGTGACAATTTAGGACATCGCTACCTGCTTGATCTCTCCTTGACCTCTATACTTTGGTATGTTGATTTATATTTTACACCTCTCTAGCTTTCTCTCTCTGTCTCTTGACACAGACGGTTACATCAAGGAGTAACAGTAACGGTTACAGCGAAGGAGTACTCCTTGGTCACAGCCTACTGAAAAAAGGCTCAGCGGTAAATGGAGATGAAAATCAAAACTCTGATATTCATGCAGCAATCGCTATGTTGATACATTTTAAGATTAAAGGTGGCTTGTGTGGGGTAGTGACCCTATACCCTTGCCCGCCGCTGCCGGCTAGTCTTTTTTCAGAAAGGCTGAGGGGATTTTTACACTGCCTGCAAGCTGAAGTAGAATTCCTGTATTTATGGACCTGATCAGAACAGACCTTCAAGCAAGGCTTGCATTGCGCAAAAATGTCGCTGTTGTGATGTTTTATGATGCTTTGTAGCCGATTATTATGTGTCAAACTAGGAAATTTCAGTCTTCCTTGCTGAGTCATTGTCGCCTGATTTTACCAAAGAATTATATTGCAAATTACAGCCAGAAAAATATTCAGATAAATTGAATTGTAGGTAAATTTTGAACTTCCTACCTTCATTTGGAGTGTACTCCTTATGATTTTGCCTGCTAGATGACCAATCAAAAGATTAATTGCAGTAGAGCTTGTCTAGGCTTGATTGGAATGAAACTAAAACCAGACTTCCCTTTGTAAAGAGCTGTTACATTACGGCACATGTGTGACATGTAATAGGCTAATTGGAAGGGATTAGTGCTGTTCATTGTGAGTAAAAACCTGGGGAGCTCAGACTATTGCCCTCAAACCCTAGACTCGGTCTTAGGGTTTTTGGGTTTTAGGCCCAAAACCAAAAAACCCAAAGACCATGGCCGCATGACAAGGCTACTAACCCCACAACCTTCGCTGCACGACTCCCAAACTTTTTTGGTATCTTGTCACTGTCTGTAATACTTAGTGCTAATAACTGGGACATATCCAGGGAACATGCTGGAGTTCATTGGTGAGAATTTGTCAAAATTACCCTCTCTTATAATTGCGTACCTGAACAAATTGACATCAACATAGGATTAAATCGCTAACCATGACAACAAGACAGTCATAACAAGTCATCACCTTCGAAGTAATGGAGTGTGACTATTTAGGACATCTGTAGCTGCTTGATTTCTCCTTGTCCTCTATACTCTGGTTGGCATGTTGATTTATGTTTTACACCTGTCTAAAAATGTTGCATTGCACAACAATGTCACGGGTTGTGTTGTTTTGTTCCAAGAAAAACAATCTGCTGTGGAACTTGTAATTAGGGTTATAACTAGGACATTTCAGTCTCCCTTTGCTGACTCATTGGCCACTGATTTTAACAGAGAATTTTTTTTTTTGCGAAATAGAGCCTGAAAAACTTTCACACAACATCTGTGTTGTCTCCCCCGTTACCTCTTGAGAATCCTCACTCAGTTGAATAAATTGAATTTAATTAAAACATCAATTCTTTTTATGTTGTTCTCACCAGTTGCCACTGAATATCAGATATTGGGCCCTGATTTTGATTATTGAGGCTCCTTAGTGGGGGCAAGTGGTATGATTGTAATTCATTCTAGGGGTGTAGGACTGAATACAAGTCATCAACTTTAATACTGCTGTGTCTTTGCATACAAACATCCGTCTGGCCTAATCTTATATTTGATATCTTTTTTTTTGCACACGGTCTCATTTGCGATGTTGCATTGATCGGTGATCGGTGATCGATGAATAAAGTTAATATCTACCTACCTACCTACCTACCTACCTACCTACCTACCTACCTACCTACCTACCTACCTACCTACCTACCTACCTACCTACCTACCTACCTACCTACCTACCTACCTACCTACCTACCTACCTACCTACCTACCTACCTACCTATCTATCTATCGAGAAAGCAAGTGGATAAAATTACCTGTTTCGAGGAACTATGGCTGACTGTAAATCTCAGACTATTGAACCAATGCCACTATCCCGCCCAGTAAACTTTATTGGCTTATTCTTGCACATAAAAAAATGAGTGAGTTTTCTTGCCAGTTTATTTTTTTCAAAGTTTCAATGTTCCAAACCATATCATTATAAACACTATCATTCGCCAACATCATCACGTGCAGTGAGTTATTGTTCCTCAACAAGTTAGAGACAACCCACTAATTTATTGCTCAAACAGCCATTAATTTATTGCTCAAACTGCCATTAATTTCACTGGGAAGCTAGCCAACTGGAAGTTCCATTGCTACACACATAATAATAGTTTATTGTACTTATCATGTGCGATATTGTATAACATCACCTATCGTACACAAAGCTATATAAATGCCTTGCTTGTAGGAGTGACAGTCATTGTATGAAATATTGTGCATGCAGGCACAAGCTAATTGGAAGTTTATATACAACTTACTGACATCAGTTCTAGAGGAGGTTACAAGACCAAGATGATTGCACGAAAACATGCTGGGCTAGCCAGGTTTGTGTATTTATCATAATTTTATCAATTTACTGCAGTTAGATAGATCATGGACGTTGACAAAGTATACACTCTTGTAACTCCAGATCAGGGCTCTTTACATGGGAGGATCAAAATCCTGAGTTTGCCAATACTGTGTAGTGTTGTAGCACAATGAAGGTGGAAAACAGGTTTTGTGCTATGTCACCCTTTTCAACAAGGTTCGGCCACAGAAACCTAGAGAACACGTTAGGGCTCTACAGATCCTTCCCATTGGTTACAAAGGTGAAATTTTCAGTTAAAATATATAAACAGCTAGATTGTCAATAAAAATCAACCGTATAGGAAGAAAATCCCCAACTTAGATGAATATGAGGGGAAATCTGAGTTTTTAGCTCATATTCTGAAATCCCCTGAGTTGCCTGATTTAAATCCGAAAATCTGAGTAACTCGGGCTAAATATGAGAGGTTGAGAGCCCTGCTCCAGATGCCTACGACCTCAGGGGTAGATGGTTAGGCATATGATGTATGCAATTATTTGTGACCACACGTGGTAAACTCACGCATAGATCATCCCTATATCACTTTTTCTCCTTTGTTTTTGGCTTACAATTTCAACAACCTTGCCAGTTTTATGGATCTCTCAAGTCATTACTTGGGTGTTTTTAACTGTGTTTGTTCCTTGGCTGTTTTGAAGCTGAGTATAATTGTAATTGCTGCTCAGAATAAAAGCCATAGAAGATTAACAGTGAAATGACTACAAATTTTTATTTCAGCCTCGCGGTAATAGCCTTACTGGTGTGCGAAATATCTGGATATAAGAGCTACCAGAACCAGTTACCAAATGGAGGGAATGTGCCCCATCCCTGTAAGCCTAACTACATATGGCAAGGAGTCGGACATAGGAATGTCCAAGGAGGAGGCGACAGAAACCCATTCGGCGCGGCCTTCAAAGCAGCTGGATATGTAAGCTTATATTGTAGTAGTTTGAGGGCTGAAAATGGTGCAAGTGGGATAATGATACATTCTTTAACAACTTGGCCTTTTCCAGGAAAATGGGCGTTAGATATGAAATGCCACTAAATACCACTTATAGCTCTCAAATTAACAGGGAGGTAAACATCAATGAACAAAATCTTTTTTTTTTCTTTATGTAAGATGATGTTGCAGCCAATTTTGAACCAAAATCAATTCCAAGCATGCAGAAAAATGCATCACAAGTCAGGTCTACTGGCAGATGGGGGTTTTTCAATCTGGATTATCATCAAATTCATTGTATATTTACTGTATATTTACTGTATATTATAATGACATCGCCAATCGGCCATCCATCATAAACTCAACCAACAACCTGAGTGTATGTCAGCGACAACCCAGAACTTTTGTGGCGTTTATGATCACGGCTTTTCAAGTATTTTCCATCAGTAGCAGCCAAAACAAATTTTTAATAGACTAGATCTAGCCAGTATTTTATCTCAAAAGCAGCCTTACAGCTTGTGTTTATGTTAGAAAAACCCTGCTGTTTTGAAGCAGCAAAAATCGCCATTCTTGTATTATGTGATAACTTATGAAAAGACAGGGTCATATTTCTCATAGTAAAGAAAGAAGTGAGGATCAATTTCGCAAATGATTGCCCATATGCAGACAATCTTGGTTTCGTGATTCTAACACACGCCAAAGTTAGGCATAACATATTCCTTGGTACTCATGTACTTAAAATGGTTATGAACTTGCGGACATATGTAGAACCACGTGAATAGTGTTTCTATTATATTATTACGTAAATAAGTCTAATGATATATTATTGATCAAGCGCTATTGAATTTCAAAGGACACTCAGAATAATTCTATTCAATGCACAGTTTCAGTCCCAATAATTCAACTCTGCTGACTGCAGTTGGCTGATCGGTAGTAACCTTCAGAAAAAAACCAACCAAGAACTCAGACTATAGCATTTGCAGGGTCCTGGGCCTATTTTGTATAGGGTCATATGACATTTTATTCATTAGGAGCACAATGTATTCATGCATTCATACCATTAAGAATGTCAGACATTACAATTTTCGGCCAAATTAGTCCCCTTCATTCAACTGACAGCACTGCAACTCAGTACATTTGATTTGACTGTACGCTATATTTAGGGGTCCGGGTGCTCAGATGATGTGATTTGGTTTTTTCTTGAACTTTTTAATCATGCAATCGTATCCCTCATGTTCGTTTTTAATTGGAGGCGAAAGACCACTTTACCAACGTTAAAGTGGTCAATGTAGTAAAGTGACAAATAGGCTATGTTACCATGGTGAGGTCTGTGGTAAAAGAGCCCTCAACATTCAAGCGAACAACATTCTCGGAACTAAAGCTAATAAAAATAATCCTGAACCGCTCCAGGATTCCAGAGCAATATGCTATAAAGACCAAAGTACTTATGTCATAGTCATGTGACATTTTATTGATCAGACATACAATACCTTATGTAAAATGTGCAAACAAAGACATCATTCAGAAAATTCAGTGAACTGTACAGTTTGTCCCATAAATTCAACTAAACCTTATACGATCCAGTTCATTCAACCAAGCCTTGCAATCAGATTTTGTCCCATAAAACTTTCACTAGCAGTGTTAAGGAAGCCAAGTTTTTATAACAGCTACAGTATTTTGTATCTTTAGTATCCAGTATTTAGGTATCTTTGATTGTATAATTAATGGCTACATTTACACCCTGAGATATTCCATGGTTATAATTATGTCGTTGTTGAAACACTGACGTTACTTTGCCATAGTTTGTGATTATCTGGGAGTTGATATCTTTCTATAATCTGCTCTCCTCATTGCCACTAGACTTAGAGGGGAGTCATTATTCTGATTATAACTCATCTTTGAATATAATACAGCATTCATCATCCACAATCTCATCTCAATTTATGATTCTTTACTGTCATTATGCCTTGGCTAGCCTAAATTTGCCCGTTAACCCTTTCCCTTCTTGGATGATATCGATGCACAAATAAATCTAGCTTTTTACCTCATGTTTGTAGACATGGTCAGCTGACCTGTGTAACGCTGACTCTGATGATGATGGTAGGACTAATGGTGAGGAGTTAGGAGACCCAGATTGTCAGTGGTCTGCCGGTAAGTGACATTCTTCAGGAGAGGCATACACCCGAGAGTGCTACGGGCTGGAACAATCAACCTTGATTCGCTCCCTGGTGGGACTCGCACCAACAACTCCTGCCGCGCCGATCGCCTAGCAGTTAATAGCAAGCGTTAGTGTTAGCTATGTTATTCACTGTCAGGCGATTGGCGCTGCAGGAGTTATGGGTATTGTATCTATATTTGGTTTGTTTTAAAAATTACAACTGCTGCCTTGATAGAAAAAGATTGTTACCCTATTTTAAATTCTTAAAGCCATTTACGGTAATGTTTTTGAATGATTTATTAATAGGGAAACTAAATTTAGACAATTTCCTTCACAATAACAACTTAATTATCGCAATGACTTTCGTGTCCACAGGTAATGTCGCGCCTACTGCAGCTAATTTGTCCCATCCAGGAGTCTGTGAACCAACAGACTCAGCTGATTGTCTCAATAAGAACGGCTGGGATATCGACTGCTCGGAGGGAGCTGACTTTAATTGTACCGGCATTGATGAACCAGGTACATAAACATACACACATTTCCTCAACTCAGTGCTACGACTTTTATATACCACAGTTGTTCAGTATATAGGTACAGTATTTACTTGTAGGTTACGATTATCACCATTCTTCTGACGCAATATACATTTTTAGCTGGCAAATCCAATTCGAATTTTCGTTGACTTATTTCGGACTTTCATTGACCTTTTCATAAAGCTTTTTAGAAGAGTGACATCAAACAATAGTGTTATACAAACCTAAAAAGCAATCAGTCCTATCACCTCAAGCTAAGTAGTCTCTTCGTTATATGTCTGATGTTTAACACAGCCACTTTTATTCTATTGTTGATCTGTTTCGTGTAGATACCATCAAGTTAGACGTTACATTCACCAGAACAGCCGTCCCTGCAGAGGAAACAACTTATATCTGTCAGAAATACGAGATACCAAGTGACAAGATGTACCACCTGATAGCCACCAAACCGATTATCGACAATGCATACGTTATGCATCATACTATACTGTACGGATGTCCAGCTGAGGTTGACCTAAGTGAGTTCTATCAATTCATTAGTGTGTTTAGTGTACTGATGAAAGTAGTTTGGCCCCATTTTCAAAAAACTGTCTCCCCAGTCCGTGTAAAAGAGATAAGGAAATTGGTTAGGTGTGAGGGCTTATTAAACTGTCCTCTCTGCTCGTGGCAGGTTAACTTAGAAATAGCAGTAAATGTGTGAATCTTCATGCTTGAATATTGTATTCCTTTCCTCCAGGACAACAGACACTATAAATCACCTATATTGATTCAAGATGATATATATTTTCCACGTTCTATGTATTCCATTGTCACTGGGGGTAAAATATTTTATCTGAAGGTTATATTGCCAGTAACTAAAATTTCATATATTTACTCAAGCAAACCAAATCAAATCTCAAGTCCTAGGAAATCCAAAACAAACAGAATGAGATATTTTCGATCTTTTGCTGCAACAGAAATAATTTTGGATCATACACACCTTTTCATGTTGCTATGAGTTGGGTAAAATTTTAGTCGGCAAATATTTACTCAATATCATTGGCTAGACAGCTTATGGCATATGGCTGTGTGCTTTTCTAGCCATGTCCTACTCCCTGATATGATATTTCCTTTTGGGCTGGTGCTATTGCCACCCCAATGGATTAAATAGATTCCATCTAAGATAAAATTTATAATAATAGTATCCAAATCTGTACCAGCAGGATATAAAATATGATATTTACGTACTTATTATAATGTATAATCTCATATATGTTATTGTCTTGTCTTTATTAGATGACTGGGCATCACCAAAAACTTGCGGTATGGCTTCATCGCAGTGTGACATTATTGGTGGATGGACCCTGGGGGAAAACGGTGCATGTCAAAATGAAAAGCATGGTATCCCTGTGGGCAAAGGATATTACACACAGATACTTATGGAGCATCATTGGAATAACCCTACTGAGGAAGTTAACTACTTGTAAGTTAATCAGTTTCCTGTTTCCAGTGTATTTGTAGTCATTGCCACCTGTTTGAAGAGGAAGCAACTTCAACAACTCGTAGTCGTAAATGTACATTAATTGTGAAGTAAATTTATTGATACAATCAAATTATTTTCTGAGCTCACAGTAGACATTCTTACAAACCGCTGTTACGAATAATTGATAACTGACCTTTTGTAGTGACGAATCTGGTTTGAGTCTTTACATAACTCCAAACATCAGAGAGCAGAACATTGGTTCACTTTTCACTGGTCAGACCTACCTGGAGCTCCCACCTGGTAGAGTATCATGGACTGTACATGGAGATTGCACTGAGTCATGTCTGAAAAGAAAACTGAAATCCGATGATCAGTCGATCTTCATCACGAGCGCTTATCTACACATGCATTATCTTGGTGAGCACATAGAATATTTCATTTCTTTGCCCCGGGCTACTATAAAGTCACATTGACCAAGGAGTTAGAGACAAGCAAGTTGTTAGACAAGATGTTAGACAAGCAAGTTAGAGCAAGGAGTTGTCTCTAACTCCTTGCATTGACAAATGCTTTTTCTTCCATTTCATGTCAACGATAAACAGAAAAACAAATTCTAGAGACGGTTAAGGATTCCAGTTTATCTAAAGTGGCAGAATTCAGATAGACTTTATAGTAATATATTTGTCTCCTGCTAAGATATTATAACTGTGAACCTCAACTCTCATTTTCAGCTCCTCCTGGGGTAGATGTGTCATCCAAGTTGTATCTTCCATAGCCCACAGTAGCACAAAAATATTTTTGTGTTATACAGCTATCCTTGTTTCAATTTTTTTAGGAGATCATGGTAGTATTAAGCACTGGAGGGATGGTAGTCTAGTGTCTACCTGGGCCGATGAGGAGACGTACAGCTATGATACACCCATCACTCACGTGTAAGTGTGACTCATGAAAACACATTCAATCTGTCATTGGCTTTTCTACTACCTTACAACAGTATATTCTGCACCGCTTGGTTGACAAAAATCACTGATCTGATTAAATGAAAAGAGAAAATTATCTTATCATATACGAGCGAGCGGTATTTATTTGTAGCGTTAATAATCTTAATGTGATGGTCTTGTTTTGTTACAATGCTGCAAAATGTATTGAGTAGTTTTGTCTTTTTGTCCATTCAGACAATCGCTAGATTTACTTGGAGAGCGGTTGTAGCACATAAGGAAATTTCCTTTTTACATATGCTTTGTGATTTTAGGTTTGACCCTCCGATCGAAGTAAAGCCAGGAGACCGTATCGAGACAATTTGTAGCTTCAACACAATGAGCCGTGATCAGATCACCTATCAAGGGGAGGCAACAAGCGTAAGTCTGCATATATAAAAATATTGTATATAACTGTCTTCTGGTGATGATCATCAGTGTTCTGAGTGAGTGGGAACTGGTGGGAGTTCCCACAAAAAATATAGAAGGAGAGCCTTTAGAGCACATTTCCCACTGGATTCTGCACAAAATAACAATGTATAATTGTCTCTTTTGACCAGATATCAACCATACTATTACAGATCCATATTTCTGCATAATTTGATCTAGAAATTGCAGTTAAAGTACCCACAAAGAAAAAAGTCCACTTATATCATTGGCGATCATTTTTAAATATGTGACCACCCTCCCTGATGTGACAATGAAAAACCGAAATATTGCCAAAAAAGGTGGTAGTTGCTCTCTTTTTTTCTATGATGGAGCAACTCCCAAATATTGATTATCCTGGTCTGAAGGCAAGTTCATAATATCTGCTTAGCTATCCTGGCGTTGCTAGCCACTGTGACAACTTGCCAAGTATTTAATGATACCATTTATGCCAAAATGCCTGTATCATCCAACAAAACTGCCAAATGCAGAAGCTGATGTTAGTTTTTTATGATCATGCTGCCTTTTGCAGGATGAGATGTGCTTTGGGATCATGAGTTACTACCCGAGAGAGGTCGACATTCCCACTTGTGTTTCTTACAAAGAATTTGACGAGTGTGAGGTCAGAGATTGGGCTGCAGCCGGACTAGGGATTGATAACACTAATGGAGCAGGAATCATTCATGGATCGACAGCATCTCTTGCATTTATGCTCACTCTTATCTTGAGTTTTGTGAGATAAAGGAAAACTTTACCATATCATCATACAGCCAAAAACCCGCCATGATAGCTCAAATATATTTCGATGGTAGGCTTGGAGAGTTCCTATGATCTGAAAATGCTTTTATATTAGGAATATGGAAGGGTACATGTCCGCTCGGAAGCAGTGCATCACTAAATCCTTATAGATATTTGTGTTTTTATTCCAATTTCTCGCTGAAAAAGTAGTACACAGCCTTGAAGTTTGTTGTTTCTTCCCTTGCAAGCTCACATAGTGCATTAAAAATCTCTATATTTTCCATACCATTTTCACACATATTTTATAACCAATTTCTCCATGCTTGTTGTTCACTAGAGAGGAACTACCGGCGTAGTATGATATTATGACTGAGATCATTTGCATACATCTCAAAGCTGAATTGCTTTTTTATATTATAACAATTAATTTTAGTAAAAAATGATAACAATTTATTGTATCCACGTGTTTTCTTTACCTTTTGATGGCATCTTTCGACATGCTGATCGGCACATGCCATAAAAATTGGAAACAATAAAATATCACTTCACCTTGCAGACAGAAGAGGCTTCAGTTTTGATGCAAAATGACATTGAGGACTTCCATCAATAATCAGTTATTCCAACTAATCTCAGTCTATTGGTTGAGAATCAAAGGTTCCCCAGCCCTCATAACTTTGTCTAGCACATCCCTGTGAGTGTGACTGCCACACAGTCTGTCATTGCCACATGTGGGCGCTTTACGAGGAACAGCCATTGAAATGAATCATTAATCAGTGGTAAAATACACATGTGGCATTTGTGGAGAAATTCCATCAGCAAATAACTTTGTGTCAGTAATTAGAATTAGCTTAAAAGCTGTCTTTTACTTTGTGGATTGATTGACGTCCCAGTGCTGGTTCATGCTTAGTACATGAGTTGGGGAAGACAAGACTTTTCATTGCTGCAATGTTACGAGGAAAAACAAATCGCAAAGTACTGTCACTCATTCAACCCTGACCACAATGCAACACTATATTTGCAATTATATGCTCTTACATATAGAGAAACGGCAGCAGGGAGGATATACTCCGTCCCTTCCCCACCCTCCCTGATGGCAGCCAACGATGGAGCAGCTGGTAGAACTGCATTAATATAATAATTTTAGCATCGCAGTGATACAAGTCCTTTTCAAAGTTTGGGCTTAGCTAATTGAACTCCGGATACTAGAGGCTTGGTCATTTCAGATTAATAATTCCGAGGCGTAAAAGAGGTTTATTTAATCTTGCAAATTTCAAAGCAGAAAGTGCAATGTTAATCTCCAGATAATAACCTAGGTAGGTCATAGTTTACAATGATTTAAAACATCATTATAACTTAGCATAAGCCAATTGTAATCGAGACACCTAGTTTATTAGTTCAGATTGACACTGTACATATATGGAAGAATGGATAGGAATGATTTGCTGTTGTTCGACTATTTCTGGTTTTGCTGCCAGCTCTCCGTGTGCTAACCATAATAACATTTGGAGGAAGATATGAATGTGGTTTAGCTAAATACTCTTCCGTCATGTACTACACTGTGTATCCATTTAACTTTGGAATTTTGTTTTGGGAAAGTTTGTACCTGAGATTCCGTACGATCTGTTGCAGCTGAGGAGGATAGGATTTTTTTAGACCTTCAACGTGCTTTCAGTAATGAGGCGTTGGGACTCCAAATGGACTTCGACCCATCACGAAAATAGTCAAATGTACACATAGCTTTTTAGGTTTGCCTTTTTAACCAGTAATACGATCTCTACGCACTCAATACCATTGTGAATTAATGTACAAGAATCTCTTGGGCTCATTGGTAAGAATTTGTGCATGATAATACTATGGTTTTAAATAAATTAAGTTGATAAAAGCTAGTAGACCAAAGTTTTCCTGCTTTTGTTGGTACACAAATTAAAGGCTAATCTGTCATAGGCAAAATTTCTTGTTGACACAATCTTAACAGTTATCTAATAATGTTGATTTTCATGGGCACAGTGTAGACGGCCCCTCTAGATGATCACCAAAGTATATGGATGTAAGTCTATATCAATCACTTGGTCAACTGATAGCTTCACGCAACCTGCTATAATAAAGCAGCTATGATCTCAGAAAATGATTTCTTGTATAGTAGAGCATGGAGCGTTGACTATCACAGGTCTAAAACCTGCAGTGGACTCTTGAGATTACTGAGGTAAGATTGGGAATCACATGCCGTTAGATCAGAGAACGACATAGACATAGGCTAGATCAAGCATGATCCAATTAACCAGTAAATGTGAATGACCGGACTGCTGGCAAATTGGATCAAGCTTATTCTAGTAACAGGCATGATGTATATTGATTTTGCATATTACATATATGTTGACAGAGTATCATGTATAAGTATAGTTCAAACTACTCTGCACTGCAGTTTGAGCAGCTTGTTGAAGAGATTGTTTTCATCACCAGCTTTTAATACGAAAGTCGTTTCAATCCGGATCGCAGAAAAGTAGATTTCTTTCAACTTTCAAACTGTTTCATTTCAAGATAAACTTTGAACTACGCGACCACCGCATAGAATTTATCAGCTGTCTGGACTAATACGATCAATGGCTGAATCTTCAGATGAGGGATCTCAAAGTCCAGAACCTAGCAGTAAACGGATAAAGAAGAAATCGTCATACACCCGCAGAGAGAAGATAGTTCTTCTCGTCACACTTACCGGCCAGTTCTTTGTAAACGCATGTGTCTCACTGCCAGCTCCCTTTCTACCACAAATAGTAAGATGCACATGCTACGCTAGCCTGTTTTGGCAACTTGTCAAGTCAGTCTATATGCAAACTTGAGTAGAGTTTTGGCTATTCCGCGCTAATTGTTACTCGTTGGTCGAGATAGATCTAGTTCACAAACTACTAAATACTGCTCCTTATGTCTGTGGTCCCTTGCATTGATTTTGAGTCTCTGGGATGACAAGCTACATCAAATCGTGTCAGTAGCTCTAAACCCAGCTAAGCTCAATACACAAAGCTTGAGAGATGATTTAAAAGCAAGCTGTATTGTGCATATTTATGATTAGGAGTAGAATAAACTAAACTTGGGTAATTTACAGCTAGCACTGGAGGTTCAGATAAAACTATGAGATTGCCAAATTGTACAACAATATGTACAACTCAAAACACTGGAATATGGCTGACTAACATCCACAGCTTGGTTTACTATCATTCCCACAATGAAACTTCCTGGGAGAAAAGGTTAAGCCCTTGCGTTTAATCTCTGATCTGATATCCATCCTTGGAAATTCCAAAATATTGCATTCTGGGATAGCTTGTATATTTGGGAACGGACTGTATCTGGTGGTATAAAATAATCGGTAATAATGCTTCTAACAATTGATGTACCTCTTCTGTGATGTGTAATACCACATTGCCAGTTCTCTACTAGTAGTTTTTACTAGTGAGCATTTCTCACCACGATATTGTTTTACTGCAGGCTGTCAGTTTTTTCCTGTCACACATTCTAAGAATTTACATACACAACATTGATGGATGATTTATTTGATTTCAGATGGAAATTATTTCGTCATATCATCTTTCTTAGTTTAAGCGGTAAACTGTGTCGGGATAGCTGGTAATAGCATTTCATTATAAACCAATTTCCTAACCAAGGTTTGGTTTGGGAAAGTGGTTGATAATGATATACCTCTACCAGCATCCCGCCACCGTTTGGACGCTTAAACTACATCTATCTAAATCATAAATCCGAATCTATCGGACCTATAAGAGCATGTGACCAGGCTATCTGACCATCAAAAACCAGAAATGATAAGCTTGCTGTGTTTGCCCTATTACATATCAGTGCAGGTGATCTTATATCTTTTTAAGGATGAGACACATGGCCTGAGCTCCGATTACACGGGATGGCTTCTGGGTATCTCACCTCTCATACAGCTCCTACTCTCTCCATTCATGGGCAAATTGGTAAGTGTGATGTATTATAGCTCAAGCTAGAGAAAAGGAGGGGGAGGGGTCATAAATAAATCATGTCACTAGGAAAGAAAGTACACCTCAACTTTCTTGATAATAAACGGGCAATGATGTCATGATCACTTTGCCGATAGAACGTTGTTAAACTTCATAAAACGAACTCAGAAACCTTCTCTCTACTTTATGATAATTCTTGTAAGAAGTAACTGTACACTTAGTTGTTTTACTACCTGAAAGTCTTTCTTTATCACAAGTCTCAGTTCAGAGTATTTTTATTTGTTGGTTTATTTATTTAAAAATATTGATGAAAATTGCCTATTTAATATCAATTCTTTCCGCTTGCAGATACCATCTGTTGGTCTTCACACCACATTCGTGTTTGGATTTTTTGTTGCTGGTGGAGCGACTGTGCTGTTTGGCTCGCTGGAATATTTACCTGTGCTGAACCAAACTAGCCCGGAGGTTGAATACTGTGTACTGGCGTTTATCATCAGATCAGTTCAGTCTGTTGGTCAGATGGCATTTGCTACCGCTGCCTTAACTTTACTATCGACAGCATTTCCTGGTAC
Organism: Membranipora membranacea; assembly: GCA_914767715.1. Taxonomy (NCBI): domain Eukaryota; kingdom Metazoa; phylum Bryozoa; class Gymnolaemata; order Cheilostomatida; family Membraniporidae; genus Membranipora; species Membranipora membranacea. The sequence goes on along the minus strand of OU612066.1, from coordinate 30,259,418 downwards.
CACCAGTGCAGTTATGGTAGGTGAGGATTTTAGTATTGTTACGTTAGGCACAATCTTTTCTGCTCCTTCATTTCGCATCACAGTTTCAGTAGATTGTTTTCAACTTGAACATTCAGGTATATTTATCTGATGAAGCTAATTTTAAAGCCTGAATTGTAACGACGTTGCATCGAAAGTTTGATGAGTGAAATCGAAAACAAGGGGAAAGATCTATATGATACAAGTATCCCCCCCCCCCGTGTATCAGGTGACTCAAATACAAATTCTTGCCGGTAGATAGATTGTTATCTATACTGATATCATTTGGTTGTCTAGTCAAATGCCAGGTTTGAGTCAATGCTTTCTGGTCACTGAGAGGCTAGGCTGTTGTTGAGAGTAACCATTGACCCTAAGACTTAATTTTAGGTAGCAACATGTATCTATCGCTTGAGCTCTTTTGATGAGCAACGGTGAAGATGTTTCTTATCTGATAAGGCTCGGATCATCGACAGGTCACAATTAATCAGTTCACTGTGGAATTAGGATATTTTATATCTATGCATGAGCAAATTTACAGCAACAAGCTATATAGTCGATATACAATAAATATCATACCAACTGAAATATCATCATATGGTAGCACTCTCATCATTTATCTCTAACCAAGTTTTTTAATTTTTGTAGAGTTATTCTGAGACAGCAATAGGTGTCGGGATAATGTGCGGACCTGCGATGGGAAGTGCATTCTACGCAGTAAGTAAATAAACATGAACCTTGTTTATTCTGTCAAACTCGTAAATCGGAAATTTGAGTTATGAACTTTTTGGATTAGTGCAATAACTGTGGAATGGTATGGAATACAACGAATTACTATCTTGTTCATGAAGCACCGCTCTGGGTCATGGGTATCATTTTTTAAATCACATGACATCAAGAGTCATCATTAGGGCCAGATTTTTTATCTGAAAATTGGAATAAAGTTTCAAAAGAAAAAAACAATGACAAATTCTGCCTGTTTTCGCAATTAATTATTACTCAATCATTAAAGTGTCAGGGATATGCAATTTAAATTAACATTGATACTATTTTGAGGTTTTAAATTGGATACAGTACAATAACAACATTTATTCTTGCTGCTCATTGCCTTGTACTTTGTACTTCTGTACTCAGGGAATCAACTGAACTACTTAGAAAATATGAACATTTTATATAGCCAAATAACTGTACGTGACACACATATCATGAAGTTACATCAGAGATAGACCAGGATAGACCAAATTTGGTTCGTTTGCACGCATTCGGAGTTGCCCCCCTCCACTGGTCACGCCGTGGAAGGGGTACCACTGGAATGCAGGCAAATTGGATCATACTTGTTCTACATAAGAGAATATTGACTTTATCTATAAATAGTCACTGGTTAAATGTTGTCTTGGCCTGAACATACATATGACCAGCTGAGTGATTGTTTTACAGGTGGGTGGATTTGCTGGAACGTTTATTGGAGTTGGAGTGATAATGATGATACTCAGTGTCATCATGTATTTTGTATTACCAATCGACAGTAAGTACATAAAGACTTTGTCGGATGAGAGTTTTCTTCAAAATCCCAAATTTTTTAGGGTTTTAACAGTTTTCAGACTATCAGATTATTGGATTATCAAATTATCGGATTATCAGCGCTGGCTGAACCCAGTCAATGGTTCTTAGACACTTCAGTAGCACTGATTATAATAATGAATGTGTCTGTATCAGTAGGGAGAGCACCTGCGCTTATTGACAGTTTGTTTTCTGGCCGAACTGTTCTTGACCTCTTTTTATATTGTAGTTGGAGAGAGGAGCGACCAAGGTGCCCCTATTTCAGTACGGGCCATACTGTCAGATATTAACCTTGTGTTCTCTCTGATGATGGCCACATTCAGCGCGGCTATATGGGCGAGCATCGATCCTATTCTGGAACCTGAGCTAAGGAACAAGGTTTGTGCAGGTCATTAAGATTTTGACCCCAGATTTGTGTCTGATCTGATGACATAATTTTGGTCGAGCGCCTTTGGTGTGACAGTTTGTTGCCAATAATATATATTGCCTTGGAAATCAGTGAGTCACCTTATACACAAACCATCCATCCAAATTTAAACAAAAAAAAGGCACAACACATAAATAAATATGATAATGCCGAAATATCATATATCAGCCAATATTGTTATGGAGTGTCAGTAATAGTGAATGTGTACTGTAGCGTTGCATGTAATACAATATAAACGTTCCTTTCACTCTATTTTCTAGTATGGATTAACTCAGGAGTTAAGCGCTCTTTGTTTTCTCCTACTGTCCGTGACCTACTCTCTCACATCTCCAATTATAGGGAAATGTCTCGATAGATTCGTAAGTATTTACTTAGAGTATCACCCACAGTCGGGATAGGACCCGTAGAAGGAGCTAGAGGGTCTGTGCCATAGAGTAGTTATATGCAATAAATCAGTGGGGAGTGCCTTGGGCCCTCAAACCTCTCTCATATACCAAAGGAAAATCGGCATCGTTGCCTTATAGGGCATGCTAACAAGGATCCAGCATTGTGTTGTTCCTGAAGACATGCATCGGCATGTTCTTGAAGACATGCATTGGCATTTTTGTCTGAGTATCCAACAATAGATGTCCCTGAATTTCCCCCAGAGAAAAGGTGATGGAGACATAAATGAAATTTAGCTCTTATCTTGCTGGGTATTATAAGTCAGAGCTGTATTGAGGGATTCCGTTAACATGTCCATGTCGTATTGGATGTCAGATTAGATAAGATTCTCTTGTAATCCTAAACCTTATCAAACATGGCAAATGTGATATTATGATTATGATTATGATTATGATATTTTGAAGTGCCTAGTGTGGCGATATCCGCCTACAGAAACTTGGCACATAAGTGCTTATGCTTTGCTGCAAATTATATCATATCGAGCTCAGCGGTCTAGATCAACAATTGGGTACTGGATTCCATTGTGTGTCGGTCTCATGAATTTTTGAATCAAGGTTTGCCTTAACATTAACCACTAGACTATATCTGCGGTGAAATGCCCTTGATATGCACATTCATCAGTTAGCCAAGGAGCATAGTATTTAGAAGTGTCAAATCTTAAATCAAAACTGCTTTGGGATTCCGCTGCTGTTTTGAGTATTTGGTGTTTACCATAGATTTAAAAACAGTTTTTAAATCTATGGAGTTTACACACGGCTTCAGTTGAGCAGCTCAAACTCCAAGATATTTCGCAACAATAAATAATGTAGCGCGATCCGAATTTCTCTCATCATTATTGCAGTCATCTATTTTTTTATGTTTGCAGAACAAACTGGATCCATTTTATGTTGGTGCAATCGGCTACATCATATCCTGCCTGAACTTCCTAATTATGGGCCCATGTCCTCTTCTTCCCTGGCTACAGAGGTAAGAAAATTAATATATCATTATTGCCTTAAAAAAAGTAAGCTAGTACATGTACTCCTCCTATGCTACCGTATGTCTGTAAATCATATTGTCCAATTGCAAAGCTTACCTACATTCATCTTTCGATTAATGAGTGTAGAAATCGAGACACAAAATCAAAGTATTTATTGTATTGAAGAAATTGGGCAAACAAAATTGTGCTATCCCTCTTGCAATATCATTTGACAATGAGTCCTTGTAACTCTTAACAAAGATAGCTGGATGAAGATCAAAACATTGTACTGTTTGTATTTTGAGGGAGTGAGGAGGCGTTTTCATCCAGTCATGACGCTACGTCGTCAGGCGTTACAACCTCGATCCCCATAGAAAAAATCTTTTGCATAGATGGTCTTCCATATGAGTCATAAGCAACTAAATCAGAGTTCGTTTAATTTAATTTAATCAAGTATTATAGCAGCTATGTCATGAGGAAGATAAAACACAGGAATTGTACTGTAAAAAACAAAACTAACTCACAGCTTTTCTGTTGTTTTTCGTATTGGCCTGTCAATGTCATAATATGCTCTATTTTTTTAGACCGTTATGGCTGTTGTTGATTGGAATTGGGGTGATGGGATTGTCGCTAGGCCTGACTATTGTACCATCACTAACCATTATCTTTGGGAATGAGAGGTAAGTTTTGAAGGAAAACAATAATACTGCGCCGTTTATGAGGTTGATTTCAGTTTAGGGAACCTTGCTTGGATGTTATGTTTTGTTAGATGTGTTTTTTGGCCCTGCTTGTTCCCCAATAACACCAGAATGCGTTGTTATGGTCCCTTAAACAAACTGGGTATTATGAAGAGAGTTGTATCACCTGAAGAATAAGGCCTCAATATTGGGATAATAACTTTACTGCACCTCAGATTGAATTGTGAAATAAAATCAATTTGTCACTATGTCTATTTCAGTGACCACGAAGATGCCGAGAAAAGGAATACATCAACAACAGCTTTAATATCCGGGTTCTACTTTAGTGCAGTCTCATTTGGGTGAGTTATCACTAAGTTCTCTCTGAGATGAATCGATCACAATTATAATAAAAAAGATTCACAGTTTGTTGTACCATGTAGTTTGGGACTGACTGGAGTTATCCTTCCATGAAAAAAGAGAGCAAAACTCCTAGCCAATGTGGCAGGCTGTTTACAGCATTATTCTGGATCGGCAGATCTAACTCCGTTCCATAATTCTAACTTATCGCTTACACCAGAGTTGGCTGCAAGATAACTTTTACAATGTAAGATCCTACCACACTGGGCGTAAGCTGGCTGCAACGCTATTCTAAAAAGAGAAAAAATATGGCTTTTGTTCAGCTTGTTGATTTTGGCGCGCAAGGTGTAATGGCCTGGTCTTTCTCTGTACGCTTACATTGCTGATAGACTACTTGGTCTGATTTGTGGCTGGTGAGTTCAATTCTCATTGGAGGATCATTGCAGGATTGATCAATAAACCCCTTGCACTCATATAAGTTGTGATAGGCATTATTCACACAGAATGTAATCCTGAGCCACATAGGTTAGGTTACTTCTAAAACCGATGATTTGATTTCAGCCACCCTTCACATATAGACGATAAGGACCTATTCACGAACGAGCTACATAGGCTTCCCTTGTAATTATTTCGCTTCTTTTGATAGGGATTTCTTTGGACCTACATTTTCTGGAACAGTAACTAAAGAAAGTAGCTTTTCCTGGACAATGACTTATTACTCATTTGGATCAGTAGCCATAGTCGTTGCAATAGCGATGCTGAAACTACACAGGTCTATAAAAAAGTGTCATATGAAGGACACAAGCTATAATAGGACTACTGAACCACCAGATCATCATCGCGCTGTCGTGAACCACGACGAGACACAGCCACTTTTGGCTTAAAATATTCTCACATATAAAATCTTCGACCCCTAATAATCCTATTTCAAGGTGCTCGTCCTAGCCATTTTTTCGTTCTATACACTAGGTTTTATTTGACTGCCCTATTTAACGGCCCCCTATTTAATGGGCGCAGCTGGTGAATTGTGTGGGCTAGTTACTGTGTATTATAACTCCCCATATTTATCCTCGTGAATATATTACATAACATATACAATATAATACAATGTGTTAGTTTCAAATCGACTAAGTCAGTCTGCTCAATGTTTGTGCTCTTGTGCTCATACCAAGGTCACCGAACTTGGTATCTCTTTATGAGTAATTTTCTTCAGTGAAAGGAAATCTTAATCTTGTTTTACCTCATTATTAGCCCAATAAAAATTATTTTCTACCCATTGAGAAACCAATGAAGATGACAAACAATTATTTACGATAAAGAAACTAATGCCCCTTTTTGTCATTTGGCCCGCTACAAAGGCTACATGATATCTTAATATCTTTTTAAGGGGGGAGGGCGTCTGGCGAGGGGGTCAGACTAGTTGTCTCCGTTCTTCTGATTTGCCGATGGCTCAAAGGGAGGTGGGGGGGGGGGGGGAGGGAGGTGCAACTCAAAATGCAGGTAAATTTGACAAAGTGATGGCTCTATCCCAACCAATCAGAACGACACATTGGCTAGTCACTGTGGCCACCACACATCATTTTAAAAAAAATTTTTTACACTTTATTAGCTGTTCAGTGCTTAAGGCCAATGAGAACATGCGTACATCGAAAAACAAAACTAAAATTCATCGCATTTACATGTAGCTATAAAATAGTGATTTGCTTAGGAGAGCTGTTCTACTGTTTAATATGGGCTTGTCTGATAACCTGGCACTATGCCTGTTGATAGATTGCTTTTGTGGGATGTGGTGGTGTAGCCAGTGGTTCTCGTTAGAAAGTACTTTAGAAACATAGTCACTGCATAATTTGCTTAATATGTCATTTATTCTTCGGATCTTAGATTTATCAAGACGCTTGGTGTAGGAAGCTATCTCGGGGAAAATAAGTCTCAAACACAAACTTTGATGCCTTTCAATAAGGTCTTTCCCATACTGTGGTAGGTAAAAGTGCCACGCAGGCGCAGCATATGTGAGAATAGGCATTATCCTAGCCTGATAGAACTTGACTAGCGATTGGGTATGTACCCCGTGGCGCTTGAGCATAAGCAGCCCGTGTACAGCTGATCTAGCCTTATTAATCACAGATCTGTTATGAGATGTAAAAGTGGGGTGGTCGTCGACCTTCACACCCATTAACCTTGCTGATTTGGTTTGAGAAATAGGCTCACCTTTGATGGTAATAGGCGGTGATATGGTGGTGTTGAGTTGAAGTGTCAGCATCATATACTGCGTTTTAGCTGCATTGATCTTTTGGTTGGAGTGGTCACACCACTGTACTGCGTTATCAGCATCTGTTTGCATGTTATTGTCAGCAATGGTTATATCTCTGTTTCGTTCACATTTGTAAACTGTTATCACTTTTGATTTTGGCACTACATCGTAGATTGTGGTGTCATCTGTGTATTTGATAACTGGGATGTCATGGCACACGTCTGCAACATAGATATTCCACAATGCTGGCCCTAGGATTGTGGATGATTTGATATTAGACTGAGAGTCCTGAAATTTCACGCATTGTTGTCGTTTTGAGAGGAAGTCTGCTATAAGATGTACTAGAGGCGTTGGTACAGCCATGGTAAGGAGTTTGTTGGTCAGCGTGTCTGGTTTCATTAGGTCAAATGCCTTGCTAAAGTCAATGAGAAGGCATTGGACCCCATATGTGGATTTCTTGTCAAGATCTTGAGAAGCAGTTGTCGTCAGTTGTACTAGAGCATCAGTTGTACCCACATCATTTATGTATGCATATTGATGCATGTCAAAAGGTGTGGATTTGGCTAGTTCTTTCTTGATGAACAACTCTGTGATTTTGCTAAGATGGTATAAGAGCGAAATTGGTCGATAGTCCTTGCAAGTTTTAGGATCCGATGATTTTGGTAACGGCTTGATCTCAGCTTTTTTCCAGATGGAGGGAAATTTGCCTGAGTTGAGTATTGATTGTATTATATGTGCTATTGGTGTTGAGAGCATGTCTGCATTGTTTTTTGTCGCCCAACCTGGGTAATCATCCGAGTGAGTTGCTTTGTTCGTATTGATGCCCTGTAGTATTTTGTAAACATCCTGCTTATCAAGCACATAGGATGGGGGATTTTCCGATGCTGGAATTTCCGGCAACTCAATCGTTATATCGCCAGCAATAGACAAGTAGTAACTATTGAGTTTTGAACAGAAATAAGATGGTTCCATTCACTGGTCGTCTAGATATAAGTAACTTGTAGGGTTAGTTGATTTAGTCTCCCCAGTTACTGACCGGACATTCTTCCACCAGCATTGCTTCCTGCCAATAGATTGTTTATATTGTTGTCTGCCTGCTTTTGCTGAAACTTCTGTAACTCAGCCTTCAACTGACCAGCGTAATGCTTCCAGCATTCACACCCACGCTTATAGAACTTTTTCTTTGCTCTTCTGAGTTTTGTTATTAGTGGAGTTGTAATAGGATGTTTCCCAATCAGGGTGGTGTTGATCTTATCGGGCAGTGTGTGTCGATGATTGACGTCATAATGTTTTGGAACTTCTCAGCTTTGCTATCAGGATCAGGCTAGCTGATTATTTCATCCCAGCTCTGCTCATGTAAACTCTCTGTGATGGCAATTTTTGTCTTCTCAGTAATCACCCTTTTTCGCAAATTAACATACTTCTGTTTGGGTTTAACGTTTGATGAAAGAGTGATGGAGCTATGGTCACTATTTCCAACATTAGGCGCTGATAGACATGTTTCCTTGGGTGAGTTCACATATTCATGGATGTCAGTGAATACAAGGTCTAATGTGTTATCTTGGCGGTGGGGAACAGTTAGAATGAACAAAACCCTATATTTGGCAACAATCAATGGTACACAAGGCTACCTGACAGCCAACCAACTACATCCATTATATAATACTGAAGTTTGCACTTTGAACTCTGCAGAATGGCTCAGGTGACACTGAGAAACTTCTATACACGGTTCAATTTTTGTGTGCGTATCAAATAATAACCTTACCATATTATATGTCACGGTACTTGATGATTCGACCTGTACTGTGAGTTTGGATATCTTTGTCACCATTTAAAGTCATGATAATAATATTACAACTCAAGGAGAATTTTTTCAAAGACAGAGTTTTCTGTACATATTCCAATGTTTTATTTAGTTTTTGTTTCACTCTGACATAACTAAACAGTAGTTATTTATTACAAACAAACTTCACAACATATTGTATGTTCAGTGAGTATCCGACCAATCAATACTGAATAATTCAGGATGAATTGAGGATTAGTGGAGGATCATTGAGATTAGTGTCACCCATTACAGGTTAGATAGAGTGTCTGTACAAGCTTAGAGCATAGTATCTCACTGGAGCGACAGGTGTATCTGAGCTAACTTTTCCAGAGCAATGTAAATGACTAGAGTTTAGAGGAGACAGAAGGTTGAGCATTGTGCAAGATGACAGAACATCTTTACAATTTTTCTGCTGTGTTATAATGAAATCCCGAAGTGAAAACATGAACTCGATATGACAATGGCTGAATCTTTAACCTCAGGCATCACTTCGGATAGAACCCAGAAATACAGACAATGGTGATGATAAAGAAAGCAGTTATCACCAGATTGAGAAGAAGAAGAGGTCACCGTACACACACAAGTTATATATTCTTATAATAGTTTATCTATCAGGCAGTTCTGTGTCCAGTTCCATTCCTACCAGTGATGGTGAGTTTATACAAATTGATACACTTGTGCATGTTTTGTCTCAAAAATAGAACATTGTACACCGCATGTAACATACTCCAGTGCCTCAAATGTTTCATGACAATACTGATACCCTACAGGCAGAATCTGACAAGTTTGGGCAGCATAATTTTAAACATAATCATCCTTCCTGTGTAATTTATTTTCATCAATTTTCAAATAAAGGTTAGATTAATGCGAGCAAGTATCCCACAATGCACTTTCATAGTTCCAATCGAATCCAGGTCAAAACCATTTCAGATACCGGTGTGCTGCTTCGTAATTAACCACTCCACTACTATAATACAGGATGAACTCCGTGGAGATTTGACAGCATGGCTTGTGGGAATCCCTCCGCTGATACAGCGAATATTCTCTCCCTTCATGAGCAAAGTGGTATGTCAACTTATTTCCCAACTTGAGCCTTCTTCTTGTCACAGAAAAGCACCTCTTGATGTGACCAGTTGGAAATTCGAGCAGCACAAACAAATCTGTTTTGTTATATTTCACCAGTAATATCCTTCATCATCACCACAGTTCATACTGCATCATTGATTTTTGAGAAAAGGTTTACCACTATATTCTTTTATGCACGGATAAAAAACCCAAACATGATTGCATGATTGGTTTGCTCAGCTACCATCTGAAAAATGTGTGAATGGAAAATTCATCTCTCTTTTGTAGATACCGTGTATCGGACTGCGCACAATATTTGTATTTAGATTTTTATTAGCCTGGGGAATTACAGAGCTATTTGAAATTATAGAGTTTGTTCAAACCTTCAGGATGTCTAGCCCGGAGGTTGAATACTGCGTGCTAGCCTTCATCCTTCATCCTTCAGCCTTTGCTATGGCAACTTTTACTCTACTGTTGACGGCCTGTCCTTACACTACCGCATCCATCATGGTAAGATCATAAGATGCAACTTAAATACAAGACTTGACTAGCTTGTATAGATTTGATAATTGTCCTGTTTCAGTTTATGCCATTCTGGAAGGTCGCTTATAGTCTCATGCGATTCTAGAGATGCATTTTAGTTTACAGGTTGCATCTTATTCTCAGCATGGAGACAGAAGACACCCAAAAGAGGGTCATAATGAGGGTGTGTTTAGGAATTAGTTAATCATATCAGGCAAGCGAACAAAAATATGAATTTACAATAGAATAATGTTTTAGTACTTGATAAAATGAATTCAAATACTTAGGAATAAAAATTTTTTTATCAATGATTACTCATGCCACATGGCAGGCCCTATTAAACTATGTAACTATAATATATGACATTTAATTTTGGTACATTAATATTTGGAGATCAGAAGGTTGGTCCAAAGATAACAAATTTCCGCCAATCACTTCCCTCACTGAGAGATGTGGGTTATCTTGCACACATGACGTGCAACAAGGTCAGGTGATCATAAATACTGGCCTGGCGTGAATGATGTCAATATCAAGGAACAAACATGAGCGTTCAGGGGGTGTTATCTCTGTGTGTGGTTTAACTGGACCATTCATGGTTTGGCCGCATATTGATAAATTGCTATATGTCCCTGAATAGCATACTGAGGCCTCATTTACTTGAGATAAAGCTAGCCATCTCTTGGCTTGTTTAGTCTCAGGTATGGATTAGATCCGAGGAATACTATGCCTGGGTTGTCTACCTATGTTCTTCAGAGAAAGTACTCAGATAGTTTTGAGCCACTGATCTATTGTCAATGCTGGCCAAATTCCTTGGTTATGTAATCTCGGATAGAATAGTACTATGTGAATTTGTTCTTTTTACAGAGTCACTGTGAGACTGCTGGCGGTGCCGGCTATATGTGTGGACCAGCTATGGGCAGTGTACTCTATGCGGTATGTTTTTGAGACTGGCGTCTATATTAATAAATTTAGAAATTTTTCACGACTGCAAACGCCCCCTAACTCGCTGCATTTTTTATTACAAGTTTTTATGGGGGTGTTCATATATACAAGTAGGTTATAATAATAATAATAATATTGCTGTCCGTCTAGGTAGACGATGACTGCACCAAGGTGCGGCATAGGAAGAGGTTTATAGCGACGACTAGGTTTCCGAGTCGTTAGTGCCACTTTTCAACCACTGACAGCTTTAACCCAGCGTGAAGCATATCGCTACAAGGCCGGAGCTGCAGTGGTTGATGACAGGATCCTCCTGTAAAGAGCTATACCATACAGGAGGGTTCTTTAATTTGCATGCACGCTGGTTTTGTACATACAGAAGACTTCCATTATTTATGTCCTGATCCGAAGGGACTGTGTGATCAGTCAAAGTCGAAACGACTTTCGGTCCCAAAAGGGGTTTGAACCCACAACCGGCTGGTCAAGTGGCAGACACACTAACCACTGCGCCAATCTAAACTAACAAAAATAACAACTTTTTGACCTCATAAAACAAGAAAAAAAAATCTCATGGTTGCATGGTGGAGCATAGGTGCAATGACTCTTTGCTATATAGGAACCAAAATGTAGTCAAACTGTTCTCATCTGTGCTGGTTAGGTGACTTTTTTTGAGTTCTAGAAATGCTAGAAAATGGAAAATTTTGAAGGACGCTGCAATGTCTACCTGAACATTTGGACGTGCTAAACCTCAGATGAACCAGCTAGGAGGATAATCTCTTGTTTAATTCTAACAGCCTCTAGAACTGTCAATCTTATATATTGTAGCTGTATCAGGTGGATGGGCAATCTCTGCATAAATTAAACAATTTGCGTAGTTAGATCAATGCTGGATTAGTTTGTCCCTGTGGCTTCTATTTTTTAAGGCAAACATGAATCACAACAAAAAGTGCACAAGATTGCCCAGCAACAGCTTCAACCCCGATATTTGTCATTGAATTTTGACCTTTGAACCTTGTAGACAACTCATGTGTCATGGATAAATGTGAATACCAGTCCAACCCTGGCTCATTCATCAATTTAAGCAATATTGATAACATACTATAGTATTTACTGATTTAACCTCGTGAGTCTGTTATCTATGTCATTCCTTGAAGTCGTGATCAGTCACTATACAAGTATGACCGTAATAAGATTCTGCTTTTATAGGTCAATTTCAGCTTGACAAGTCGACATACTTACAGAACATCAGTCCAATTTAGAAAAGTACAAACAAGTATAGCACAGCTGTGTTAATTTACATAAACTAATTTGTAAAAATGACTGAATCTGTAACACCAGGCATCATTTCAGAAGAAGACCGGAAACATTCAAACGAAGATGAAGATGAAGAAGGAAGTTATCATCAGATCGAGAAGAAAAAGAGATCACCGTACACACGCAAGGAATATATTCTAATAATAGTGACATTTACAGGACAGTTCTTTGTTAATGCCTGTGTGTCCTTACCGGCGCCATTCTTACCAGAGATAGTGAGTTTAAATAAAATATCGAAGCTCAATACTTATTTGAGATATGTTGTAGTTCATTGAGCTTTTAAGTATCTGAAAAGCAGAAATTATTTTTCAGAATTTGACAATGTTGAATGTCTTAATTATATTTGATTATATTCATCCTGATGTGCCAATCGGATTTATGGGTCATGTGAACCCGTATCCCACAATGCATTTTCTGGAATTCCCATTGACAGCAGGTCAAAAGGTCACTTGAACTATCGGACTGACCTGTTCTTCCTGCCCATTCTAGATTCTAGACTACCTAATCTGTCATAATTTGCTGCTCATTTATATTTATCCAGGATAAAACCCACGGACTTAACTCAGATTTGACAGGATGGCTTCTGGGTATTTCTCCTCTTATACAGCTTATATTCTCTCCGTTCATGGGCAAAGTGGTAAGTCAACTAACTTTCCAATTTTAAACCTCTACTCTTTACAAATATCTGCTGTTTGAGGTTAGTAGAGAGAAATTAAAATAATACTATCAAAAATGTTTGAAAAGTGTTTTTATGTTCCGGAGTGGTCACCTCACATCTTGCCGACTATCAGCTCATGCCACTCTATTTATTCTGACAAAATCTTTGTTCTCTTTTATGCATGGAAACAGAACTTCCCCTGATTTGCTCAGCTCTTGTTCACACATTTGCGCAATAAACATTTTTATCCCTTATTTTCAGATACCTCGTATTGGGCTGCACACAACATTTGTATTCGGATTTTTCTTAGCTGGTGGTGGTACAGCATTATTTGGAGTTTTGGAGTTTGTTCCTACTTTGAACCAGTCTAGCCCAGAGATTAAATACTGTGTTCTGGCCTTTATCATCAGATCGGTTCAGTCTATTGGTCAGATGGCATTTGCTACAGCAGCTTTTACTCTACTACCAGTAGCCTTTCCTGACACCACCACTGCAATCATGGTATGTGACTATGCAACAGAGAGTATACATATCTGATTAACAATGAGATTTTAGTACCTTGTCTGTGTTGACCTAGATCAAGTCGGGTCATTTTCATTCTACTGGTGAGCAAACCTTAAATGCAGGCAATTTGGATCATGCTTCATCTAGTGTTGACCTGTGTAATTTGAGAAAAATACCACATCTTCACAATTTATATGACTTGTGTGGTACCAAATTTCTTAGAATAAGTATTAGACGAGTTTTCACATAATTGTGGAATCGTTGGGGTTCAAAAGATAGCAAGCTACCCTTGTTCACTTTTATCACTGAGACATGTTGGTTATCTTGTACACACGGCTTGCACAAATCACATGTGATCACGTGCTAGTCTAGATTGTATGCGATGTCAATATCTAGGAACAAATATAAGCGTAAAGTGAGTGTTATCTCTGTCTGCGTGATTAACTTGATAGTGTTGTACTTCTCGTTGTGAATGTACCATCTTGTGATTTCACTCTACTAATTTATAAAACTGTTATGTCCCAACAGATAGCTGATTGACATTGGCCTGGAATGTTTGATATCATATATCGTGATAAGGTTTTTGGTCTTGCAACAAGTTGCGACATCTCCTCAGTTCTGAAAGTGATTTATTGTACAACAGTGAGATTATAAGCAATTGAGAATCACCCAAACAGTTGCAAGGTGCTTGCAAGAGTCTTGAGGATTTTGAGATCATATTCTGCACTATGGAACCAAGCTTTAATCACATTTGTAGCTATGGAGTATGGAAAGCCGGTTGTCTAGCATCACTCATCAGAGCAATTACTCAGAGAGAGATGTGATTACCCGGTAGTAAAATTATGATATTTTGTGTATTTACAGAGTTACTCAGAGACTGCTGTTGGTGTTGGTTTTATGTGTGGACCTGCTATCGGCAGTGCTTTTTACGCGGTATGTTATCTTGGAGCACATGTTATCAATTTTAGAAATATCTAAGGAGCCATTGTAGAAAAAGAAAAACTTGATATATTCAGAAGTAATGTTTTCTCGGATTAAGAGTGTTAGACTGGAATTATTTTGATTGATTTTAATGTAGATTAAATTTGATTCAGTTTTTCTGTAGTAGGAATTTCTTCCCCCGATCAGCGGGTTGTCTGCAGAAGGGGAGCAAACTCCAAAGTCAGGCGAACTGGATCAAGCACGATCTTAAATCAATGTAGTCTCATTAAATGATGAATCACGATGCTTCCGTGACATCTAAAATACCAGATAGGAAATTAGGAACACCAACTACGCTACGAAACAAGCCTTACTCTGCCACCTATAACTATTGTGATGAGGTCTTAGAATATCTAGCTTTTGTTGTTTCTTTCATTATCTTGTACCATGTCGAATAGGTGAATTCCTCTTATTCTATTTGTTTATTATTTGACAGCTAGGAGGATTCGCTGGAACTTTTATCGGAGTTGGAGCTATTATGTTGGTGCTGAGTGTTGTCATGTACTTTGCTCTTCCATATAATAGTAAGTTACAGGAAACCGCTGAATTGTGGTACAAAGTAAGCTGTGGCCATCAAAAGATCAATGCCATCAATACCATACCAGTAATTATACCACTGAAATGTTTTACTGACGAATTGGGGCTACATGAACATCATATTGAGATACTGATGGGACAACGCACAACAATGGGCCTTGAAAGAAAAAGACATAAGAAAGGAGTTTGATAAAATTCTAGAGTTGTAAAGATTTTCAATATTATTCATAAATTGTTTGTTACAGTCGGTGCCTATGATGACCAGGCGGAGTCCGCCTCTGTGTGTGCCATATTTGGAGATATAAAACTGGTGTTTGCTTTTGTGATGGCTATATTTAGTTCTGCTATCTGGGCCAGCATCGATCCTATTCTGGAACCTGAGCTTAAAAATAAGGTAATTATTGTATTAAAGATGAATGTGGAAAATTCTTGGAAATAAATCCTGACTGTGAAGGGCTTGTTAAAAACTGATGGTACAAGTCGGGTTGTTATGACTCTTTATCAAGACTGAGCAATGCTGGTATCAATAGCTTATATTGTTTTATATTTCGTAAGAAAGCCTCAACACCCAGGACATGTAAAACCATGCAACACCTGACACTTGACAATAGTATATGACACATGCCACATGTTGTATTGTCATAATCACTTTGTGCTCTTTCCATGCATTCCTGCCAGCCACCAACCAAGTAGCCAAAGTTATATAATCTAAAACAGAAAATTTTTTATCGTTTGATCTCATCAAATACGAGAGACCCACTGGCTTTAAATTGCAAATTAAAAACTAAAGTTAGCTTCTGGAGTTCTAATAAGTAGCTGAATGCAGTATGTAACACCTAATAAGTACTCAGGTAGTTTAGATTCACCTACATATGTGCACAGTAACATGAATCAAGACTGGATTCTATACATGCATTCCTATGTCAATTTTTCTTTGTAGTTTGGATTGACTCAGGAGTTGAGTGCCCTTTGTTTTCTTCTTCTCTCCGTCACTTACACGCTGACTTCACCTATTCTGGGAAAATGCCTCGATAGATTTGTAAGTACATAGCTTTACCTGTCTATGAAAATAAAACTTGCGATGACATGGATGCCTTTTTGAGAAAACCAGTGTTTCCGAGGAACCTTGGTGTACAAACCAACATTGACATTATCAAGGTGGTTAAATTTATTATAGTTTAAATATTGTTCAAAAGTTTTTACACCTTAATGTCTTCCATATGGACTGAAATACCATACAGTCTTCATTGCCCTAGATAATCAGGTATCAATCATACATCCATGGTGAAAAGTGGATATTACGGAGTAAAGTAAATACACTGAATAGTGAATATTTGGCTCTTCGGACCAGGATTCTTAATAATGAAGGTCTCCTGTTCGTACAAAAGCACCATATATATAGATAGAATGACCCTGATGCATGGTACAGCTTCATACATAAAGATGCTTTGGCGGACAGTGGTTGATGAGTGGCACAAATGACTTGGAAACCTAGTCGCCACTGTACACAATACTTCCTATGCTGGCACATCATCAGTGCCAGTCAATGTCAACGCTGACAGACAGCCAATTATATTATTATATAATTACTATTATTATTTATATATTATTATTTGGCTCTTGTGTTTGTAGAAGTGTTTGGATCCGTTTTATGTGAGTGTCGTCGGTTATGGTCTAGCATGTCTAAACTTTCTAATGATGGGTCCAAGTCCCCTCCTTCCTTGGCTCAGCAGGTGAGGATACATCATTAGACCACATTTGCTTGTATTTTATGTATTGATATGGAGGTTTTGGAGTTCGGAACTTCTCAAGGCGAAGCTTTCAACTGGCAGCGGTCACACATCCAACCCATTGCTGTCTGTTCATCTGCATGGATGGATGGAGTAGGAGGTGGCTCGGTTGGATAGAGCGCCGGACTTGAACCTGCAAGGCTTGAAGGTCGTGGGTTCGAATCCCACTGCAGTCAACTGACTACAGGGACTAGTTGGATCCCCAGATGTGCTCCATCCCGCCTACACACTGAGAGCAACCTGGCACAGACATTGCAGCCTAGCCCCAAGGCAATTAATATTTTCCCGCCCATTATCTGGGATGTGGTGTGCAAGTGACATATAAATCGTATTTTTTTATTCATTGGGATAAATTACAGCCTCAATGTTCAACACTGCTAATGTTATTTTAGACCATTATGGATGCTGCTGGCTGGTCTGGGTATAATTGGAGTATGCCTAGGAGTTATTATTGTGCCGACATTGACAATAGCATTTGGTGATGAAAAGTAAGTGATTTTATGATTTTGTGTAAGTTTTCATCTCTCTCCTTTGAAGATCGATCAATCACAAGTGATTATTAAAAAAGCTCTTCTCCATCTGTGCATCTACAACATAATAAGTTCACATAAAATTATTATAACATGTCAAGGATACCACTTAGTAACTTTTATCTTCTGCTATAGTGGAGGGGATAATGAAGATAAACAGAAAAGGAATGCAGCTACTACAGCCATGATATCTGGTTTCTACTTTAGTGCTATTTCATTTGGGTAAGTATCGATATACTTCACTCATCATCTATTATCTGCAGGAAATGACATTATGGTCTCGATTTGCAGCAAAAGCTTCTCTAGAATTGGGAAAAGAATTGCAAACACTGACAAAGTAAAGCCATCTCAGCAAATATATTGAAGCAATACTAAAGGTACTACCATGCCTCCGCTTGTTTACTGGGCGGCGAGGGGCGAGCCTTTAGACTTTGCTTGCCATGATTTGAATTAAAAAACAAATTCAATAAGTTAAACAGTCGTAAGCCTGGACTTACTCAAGAGGCAACTCACTCTAATTTGTTTTTGTAGAGATTTCTTTGGACCGACATTCTCTGGAATAGTAACAAGCGAGGGTGATTTTGCCTGGACTATGACTTATTACTCTTTTGGCTGCCTTGCTATTATTGCTGCCATATTATTATTAAAATTATATCAGGCCATAAAAAAGTGTCACAGAAAAAAAATGGCCGACAGGACTTTTCAGTCACCATGTGATGACGTAGATGCTATTAATGACAGCGAAACTCGGCCACTTCTTGCATAATGTCTTCCTCCCTAGTGCATTACTCCTTTTTTTCTCATAAGCGTTTCAATATATACTTATCCTCATCCGCAGCTTATATAACTTGCCTTTTCAGAAATTAATGTTGAAAATCTTCTCGATGCAACACAAGTTTTAGACCTACAATATGTAGGAAACCGGATGCAACAACAAACTTAAACTAAACTTAAATTTAACTAAATATTTAATGAGTATCCTACTGACCTACTATGTGCAGTGATTTCGAATACGTAATGAGTTAATTTTATTTTTTATAAGACGATCATAACTGTAATCTGGAATCGGGTTGATGAGACTTTCACTAGGCTGGGTCTGGTTATTGTACCAATGAATAAACTTGCTCTCTCTCTCATGTATTTATGCTGTAACTGTAGTACACAAGAGCTTTTAGGAGTCCCGCAGTGAGCCGGTTGTCAGAAAATTAAGCTCCGCTCTAACGACCCCAATATAAAATACCAGGATTTAGATTTTTACTTCATTTTCTAGGCTTCCCTACCGCTGTTTGTCCTGATATACATTATAAAGTAATAAATAATTATTATGTTGCCTAATTTGGGGCCAGAATGTCTTTTTAATGGATCTACGCATTGTGGTGTATTAATTGTTTTTGCCTCTAAGCTTCCAACAGTATTTCACTGCATATGTTGGATCACAAAGTTGATTTCCTGCTCAAACAAAGAGGATTTCCAGCAGGATAGGAGATATAGTAAATAATAGATATGAGGTGATGATTAAGTGTATATGATTATGCCGGATGGAAGTCATTATGATTTAGAATGATTCTGCCTAAGTTATCAGGAAGGTTCATATTATCACACCATCGTCATTAAGGCCATATATCAGCAGACACCTCTATTTACAAGCATAACAGCTACATTTAGTAAAATGAACAAAATGCTGCATGAGAATTTTCAATGATATATGCTTGTGTATTATTGTGGGTTTCAAATGTAAACAGGATGCTCTGAAATATTCATCTCCATGGTAATTGACAAAAAAAATATCGGACAAAACTGGTCATTGGCGTAATAAAAGCTGGATCTAATTGAGTGCAAACTATACTATTTAAGACTCTGATTATTTTCTCCAGTCCCAGGAAAACTCTGTGAATCATTCTATACGTCAGAGGTGCATATCGGTACGTGAATATCATAGCTGCCATTTAACAGTACAATTGGTACGGCTCGGCATTGCACGGAAAAACAGCAGATCTGTTCAGTTCAGGCGCAGTATTTAAGTACAGCACAACAACAATAACACTAAATCTTTGCCACAATGGATGAATCTTTACACATAAGAACCGGTTCTGAAAAAGACTGGACGTATACTGACAATGTTGAGGATACAGAAAGCAGTTATCCTGAGCATGAGAAGAAAAGTTCATCATACACCCGCAAGGAATATATTCTCATTATAGTCACATTTACGGGACAGTTCTTTGTCAATGCCTGCGTGTCACTGCCTGCACCATTCCTACCGCAGATCGTGAGTTTGAATTAATAATATAGTCTTATGTGTTCAGTCTCAATAGTGAACTGTTATTCCCTGTAAAAAATACTCAGGTGCACAGAGTTTCCTTGATAAAGCTTTGCAGAGTTTGAAAAAATTGAGCAGCATAATTAAGACTATATAATCTTGTTTGTGTCATATTTTTTTGCAATTAGGCTTCAAATCAAAATTGGATAAATAAGTTGTGTGAACTGGTGATTTATACCATTGAGCGCCTTCCTCGCCTGTATTGTCTTAATGCTGAAATATTTTCTTCTAGAATGAGGCTCATGGTCTAAACTCGGATTTGACAGGATGGCTCCTGGGTATTTCTCCACTAATACAACTAATATTCTCTCCCTTCATGGGGAAACTGGTATGTCTACTCATTTTCCATACTAAAATATATTTACCTATATGAATATATATATATATTATATATTACATTAAATGTAATATGACTATATATACTATCCAGTGGTAGTCATGACAAGTTCTTTGACATTTTTCGTATCAATGCGAATTTGACAAATTAATTCGTGTCAAATAAATTTCTCTTTTTTTGTAGTTACCCCGTATTGGATTGCGTACAACATTTGTGTTCGGATTCTTAATAGCTGGTGTGGGTACAGCTTTATTTGGAATTCTAGAGTTTGTTCCCACTTTGAACCAGTCTACCCCAGAAATTGAATACTGTGTGCTGGCGTTTATCATCAGATCAATTCAGTCAATTGGTCAGATGGCCTTTGCTACGGCAGCTTTTACTCTACTACCAATGGCCTTTCCTGACACCACCACATCCATCATGGTATGCATTAGTTTAAAAATAAGTCTATAATCCCTTAGAGTATGAGAGATTATATGCTGATACAAATACTTGGTGCTCGATAGAAAACTCATATGACTGTATATCAAACTCCTACCAGAGCGATGTCTCAAATATAGCTATTGCTTCTTTCTCTCAGTAAACTTGCCAAGTTCTCATGCTTTACAATACTAGCCAGACTGAATTTTAATTTAAATTAAATCGAATCTTTGATATGACCACCGATTGATGAAGCCGATTTCAGTGTAAAATTCTACTACTGGAAATCATTGTCACTGCCATGCTTGCCCAACTCATGGGATTTATGATCTCAGATATTGTGAATTAGATTCATTATCATTTGACCTGCATGCATCAGAACAAATACACAGAGAGCCATATATGACACCTATCCAATTTCTCTCTATTTAAAGAGCTACTGTGAGACTGCTGTAGGTGTTGGATTCATGTGCGGACCTGCTATCGGCAGTGCATTTTTTGCGGTAAGTAATATACCTCTCCAGTTCATGGGCCCACTGTTTGCTATAGATTTTGTCGTGAAAAAGATAGAGGCTAGGAAGGTGTGAACATGACTCTTTGAAAGAAGATGAATTAACTAACAATTTTGGTGATTCTTAGAAGCTTGTTTTTTAATGGAATATTAAACTCTTATTCAGCTTCTTGCAGCATGTTAGAAATGTGAATGACGCTTATGTACATTGAGTAAAGATCCTCTGTTTTTTCTCAGCTAGGAGGGTTTGCTGGAACCTTCTCAATTGTTGGGGCTATCATGTTGGCGTTGACTGGCGTTATGTTCTTTGCTCTTCCATACGATTGTAAGTTGTTACAGTAAAAGACTTAATCATTGTTCAGAGCCAGTGATGACAAGATACTATAATATAATCAAAGTGATACAGTTGATCAGCAAAATTGGGCAGCGTATTGACTTCGTCTAATCATTTATCATTTTCACCATGCTCAAATTACTGTTATACATATAGATGTCTTTATCAACGTTATTAAATCATGTAATTTTCTGTTACAGTTTGTCCCTATGATGACAGTGATGAGCCAGCCTCCGTATGCACCATATTTAGTGATATTAAACTGGTGTTTGCTTTCGTCATGGCTATATTTAGTTCTGCTATCTGGGCAAGCATCGATCCTATTCTCGAACCGGAGCTTAGAGCTAAGGTAAAGTTTGGGTATAAAAGAACGGTTGCTCGCCAGCCTTGATGATAACTAAAATTTTTGAAAAAATGAAATAAGATGATCAATTTTGAAGAATATTTGTCCGATAAATGTGGCCCTACACATTCATGAACTTGTTAACTCAAAAATCTTACTGCAACAGACACATTTTTACCATAAAAAAGGAGTTTTCACTGCGTTTTACGGGTTTGACTTAAATTTGTTTGTGACACACCAACACTATTTATTTCCTTTTCCTACCTTTCCACATCAAAGAGAAGCGCACTAGCGCCAGGTGCTCCTAAATCATCTTCAAAAACGTTATATCGATCACAATTCTAATTATTTGTTGACAGTACAAGAGAGGATATCAATATAAAACTTATACATGATTCTGTATTTGTAGTTTGGATTGACTCAGGAGTTGAGTGCCCTTTGTTTTCTAGTACTCTCTGTAGCCTACACGCTGACTTCTCCTATTATGGGAAAGCTTCTTGACAGATTTGTAAGTACATACCTCTACCTGTCTATAGAAAAAAACCTTGCTATTAGTTATGGTCTCAGTTTACCAAACAGAGGTTCCACTTGAGGGAGCAAACCAACATCAAATTGACCGCATGCTGAATGCTTGGCATTGTACTTGTGTTTGTAGAAATGTTTGGATCCATTCTATGTGAGTGCGTATGGATATTTTCTGGCTTGCCTGAACTTTCTGATGATGGGTCCATGTCCCTTATTTCCATGGCTCAACAGGTAAGAGAACATTGCTACATTCAGAATACATATGGAGTAAAAAAGAAGTGTTTTCAGCATCTATTTTTTCAAGGATTAGCCCTAAGCTGACTGATCATGTATCCCATTATTTACAGGATGTCTCGAATCAGTCGCTGTTTGTGTATCAGAACAAACATGTAGTGGCATAGTTATCTCCACATTGGTGTTCATGGCCTAATCATTGATTATGATTTACCGACTTGATTCAACAGTGTTTCTTTGTTTATTTTAGGCCATTATGGATGCTGATCACAGGTCTTGGTATTATGGGAATCTCTCTTGGAATAATCATTGTGCCGATAATATCAATAACATTCGGAGATGATGAAGAGTAAGTCATTATTATATTACAAATGAGTCATCCTCTACTTCCATGCTTAGTTATCAGCGCTATCTATAAACTATCAAATCCTGTGCCACATGGTTAGGCAGTTGTCTTTACTTCCATAAATATATATTTATGCATTTGAATGCTATAATATTATAGGAAGGATCTACTAACTTTAATTCATCTGTTTCAGTGAATGGGATGATGACAAGCCAAAGAGGAACACTGCTACTACTGCGCTTATATCCGGTTTCTACTTCAGTGCCATATCATTCGGGTGAGTAGTATTGACCGTACTCGTTTAGGTCTGATCTATATCAGAATTTACAATACATGTTTGAGTTTGTAGCTTTGTTGGAGATTCCCTAAAATTTAGAAACTACTACCAAATACGTAGCATCAAAGGTATCACCGTGTAGATATCACAACTAATTTTTTGCAGTGCAGATGATACAGTATAGATCTTGAAGCCCTCTTGGGTACTCCAACCAGCATTTCGGGTCTTGGGATATTTGACTTGTGTTATCAATGCAAAACTCTCAGTCCAGACCAGACAAGGCCTTTCCAGACCAACGATCATAAGCTCAACAAATCTTCTTATTGTTTATTCTTACAATTTCTAGTAATCATCAGATTTCAAATAGAAGTTGTTCAATGTTCAGTTGTGTCCACAAAATTTTGATAACTTAATATGACTTTGAAGTATTGTTTTCTGTTTGTAGAGATTTCTTTGGACCAACGTTCTCAGGAATGGTAACGAATGAGGGTAACTTTGCCTGGACAATGACTTACTACTCATTTGGCTGCCTCGGTATTATTGCTGCCATCTTGTTTTTAAAGTTATCTCAAGCTATCAAAATATGTCACAGAAACAAAAGAGCTAATAGGACTGTAGAGATCACCAAATATTGTGACCCGTGATATAATTAGAAAATTGAGATTTTTCTCACACATTTATTTTTGGCAGTATAATAATTTCGTTGTATTTCTTAATGTGCCACAAAATATTGAACCAAACTTATGATAGGAAATATAATTTATTATCGCAAGAGCAGGCTGAAGAAACTCTTTACTGCAAGGGAAGATGATCTGTTTAAAATTTGATATAAAATAGAGAATGGAGAAATATGATCATCATTAATGATTAAAGGTCTAATTAATATGTCTATGATGGCAGTAAGTAGCCCAATCGTAATTAAGACTGGTATTCCTTTAGCTAAATAGCCTCTATAGCCAATAAGACTCAGACTAAGGCCTTTTTGGACCTCTGAGTGCAATACAAGTGGCAAAGTCCTGCCAATGACAACTGAGCTTCAACTAATGTAATAGATGATCAGTCGATATAACCAATGAGCTATCTTTGCATAGAACTAAAGCAATGTAATAATTTTTATTCTTCAAATAATGCCATGAATTTGGTGTTGTCACAATTGGTGATAAATGTACTTGGTCATTTTCTTGGAATGCTCCTCTGTCGCTACGTAATAATTGGTGTCTTCCCACTAGGTATATCTCATTCATTCAACGATAATTCCTAGTAAAAATGGAATAATCCGGTTACAGAAAAACGCACAAGGCAGAAATGACAAGTTCAGGGTACTCAACAATTATCATTTTAACGAGCTCTTAAGTTGTACAACTTCATAGATTCTCAAGATATTGACAAATTCTCTGCAATATGAAGAATGTTTTGAAAAATTGAATTTTGATTTCAGATTGAGTGCCCCTAAATTAAAGGCTTCAAGTCTGCATTAGAGGCAGTTAGCTTTAAAAAGATATCCAATCTCAAGTGATTTGGTATTATAAGGCATTCATGGATGATAGCTTACTCCGTCTCCTGCTTTCTGCAGGGGAGATAAACCCCAGGAAGACCCCATCAGGAACCCACAAATATCTGAAGCTTGTAAGTTAATCTATATATGGTTAGTATGGTGCACACTCTAGGTCCCTCTATTGCTACTCACAGTATTGTTGACATTCCAATAATATAAACAAATTGCAACTGTCATTTCTGCCATAAAATCAAGCAGTGTTTTTTCAAAATATTGAATATTTAATGGCTTTTGTACAACCTCGATACATGGTAATGATGTGGAGGCCTTTTTCCTGGCAACCTGTAAGCATTTCATATAGATCAAAGAATAGATTGGGCATTGATCCTGCTCATCAAAGTTGACAACTAATTGATTTCAACATATTTGAATTGGTAAACACTTGTCACTATGCTACTGAACAGTGTCGACTATTTTTCTCGAGAATGCTGATGTGGTGAGTTAAATTATTTTCCTCCTTGTTCTGTACATTGAACTAAACTTGAAACAAATTATTATCAGCAATGATTTTCATGTAGTAGTTCATAGTTATATTATTCTGATTTCGCATTGCGTTCTTATATTATACTTTGGTCCAGATAAGGCTCATAGGAAAAGACATGAAGAGTAATAAAGATGTACCTATTATATATGCAGGCTTTTATCTTAAGAAGAGTGGCAGTTAAAAGTATATGTGACATTTATGAAAAAAACTAACAACTGTGGTTGGTTATTCGTTTCAATATCCATGCAGATCCAGTGCGCTATTTTTAGTAAATCAAAGGTGCAGTAATGACATAGACTCATGTGACAATGTATGAACCATCCTGTAGAATTAATCTGTATGTGTGAAATGCAATATCTCATTTATGTTGAATACAGATTTGAATGCAGAAACTCTATGAGACAATGTCTGAGTTTCAGAGCATCACTTCAGAAAAATGCAGGCAACGTTCTTACAATGGTGAAGAGAGCAGTTGCCATCAGCAAGAGAAGTACAAATCATCATACACCCGTCAGGAAAAGATTATCCTATTAGTGACATTTGTTGGAAACTTCTTTGTCAATGCCTGTGTGTCATTGCCTGCACCCTTCCTACCAACGATGGTAAGGATTCACAAATAAAACTAAGCTCAATATTTTGAATACTCAACTCTTCACTGATATTCAATCCACGGTAATTATTATAAACTGTGTTGATTGCTATGCGATAATATTGTGTAAAACTCATAAATGCTGCATTGTGGAAACATTATTGATGGGCCTCATCGCGAACAACCTTCTCTAAATATCTGTCATATAATCAAAAAGTTCAAATATTTTTTTTGAAGAATGAAACTCATGGACTGAACTCGGATTTGACAGGATGGCTTTAGGGTGTTTCTCCCCTTATACAGCTAATACTATCTCCCTTTATGGGCAAACTGGTGTGTCTACGAATATCTGCTCAATCATAGTTCTCACAACACTGCAGATTCGATTAGAATTTTTGTCATAGACAAAGCCCAGGTGGGTGTAAGCTCTATTGATATGTTAGCTTCGCTTCAAGAGCTGACTAAATCAATTTGGGTTAAAGCCACCTGGGTCTCTCTTGGCGTGTATATGATGAACTTAATCATATAACTGTACACAAGTTAGTGCCAAAAATTATTTGGTGCGACAAAACTTACCCTGATCAAGCATATGGCTATTTATATATGGTTGCTGGAACAGTTGTGGTGGATGCTTAGAACCGTGTATGCAGTATAAGCAGAAACTTTTTGTCTTGCCAATATTTTATCATTTTATTGTAGATACCTCTTATTGGACTGCGCTCAACATTTGTATTTGGATTTTGCTTAGCTGGAGGAGCCACAGCTTTATTTGGAGTTCTAGCGTTTTTCATAAGTACGGACCAGTCGAATCCACTAGTTGGATACTGTGTGCTGGCTTTTATCATCTGTAGCACATTCAAGCCTATCACTATTACACTTTACTTTTGATGCTGTGAAGGGGAGAGGAAGTGATGCAGAAGAGGAATAGTGCTACTACTGCTGTTATATCTGGTTTCTACTTTGGTGCTGTTTCCTTCGGGTAAGTTGCGCTGAGTTTTTAAAAACAGACTCTTTTATTTCAGAATTGATGCTGCAGTGTTATTTTGAGAGATATTTTGGCAGTGACAAAGAATAGCTTCTCCTACAAGGATATCGGAACCTTCAAGTGCCCTCCCATCTCATCTCAACATTCAGACCATTTTATAGGAATCTCATTGCATTTATGTAATATAATGTACTGTTTGTAGAGATTTCTTTGGACCGACATTCTCTGGAATAGTAACAAGCCACAGTAATTTTGCCTGGACTATGACTTACTACTCATTTGGCTGCCTTGCTTTTATTGCTGCCATATTATTATTAAAATTATATCCGGCTGTCATAAGATGGCACAGCAGAAAATAAACGACAAGATTTCACAGTCACCCTGTGATGTCATGAATGTTGTAAATGATAGATAGAAAAAAATCTTCCTGCAGGAATTGTCTACTCTTTGGATCAGGATCAAATAAAAACATGTTATATTCAGACACTGCAGACTGTTTATTATGGCAAAGAGACCTTGTCATAGAGTAGAAGTTGTCTTTTCTTTTAGTAGTGTCTGATAACTTCGAATTTGTGTTCATCTTACCAGTTCTTCTTACATATAAGTTGTTATGTAGCCCAGTAAAAACAAAGCTTGATTATGTTATATATTAAATTGTATTATATATATATATTCATTCGACACGGAATTAATCACGCTGGTGTTAGCCATATATATCTTGACATCATGGGCTTGTGCTCAACTATTATTTTAGGTATTTCAGGGCTCTTTCTAGTTGTGTGTTGGCTTTGCGTACTTAGCATGTGCTATTCTCTATATGGGACAAGCAACTTTCAACTGATGTTATCTGAAACAGTGTGTAACTTGTTTTCTTTTTGGAAAGCTGTGTCATATATTATCAAGGCCTGATTATGTTTCTTGATCAACGATTTTATGTTATGAGACCAAAAAGGCGGCTTATGTTTTCGCTGCTTTGTTGGATAGGTAACAGTGTCGATGCTGTTAAGCTTGTTTGATTCACTTTAATATGTGTGGTGCACAGTCTTTTTAACAGGATGACAAAATGGTTTTATTGTAGTAGCATTCTCTTGTTATATAATTACTAAGTGTAAGGCATAGTTGGTTGACTGACCATATTACTGCGGTCATAAGGTTATTGGGAGAAAATATCAGTGAGCATGATCTTACCGGCAAAACAATGTTGCCATAATACAAAAAAGTCAACCCTAGTTGTTCAAGCTACAGCCATGTTTTAAGTGCTCACAGATTATTTTTTAGCCACGACAGGCTCAGTTGGAGTATGAGGTAGTGCGGCTGGTTTTTTTATTCATTAGTTTGTTTTTGCATCGCTGCATAAAAAATGTAGAGATTTGGAGTGTGGCACCATGTGCTAGTGTTGAAAGTCCTAACTCAAATCACATTGCTATCCAATGAATACGACCCTAATTTGGCCACAGGCTACAGTCACCCACCCACAAACTGAATATGGAATATGTAATCGCTGGATTTTGCTGTACTTTAAATTTGACTGACTGATGTATTCACCCTGAAACCCAAAATGATTTAATTTCAAGCAAAACTAATCATTATTACTAGAAAATAGGATCGAATTATCACATAACAAAAGTTTTACAGTTTTAGGTCACAGCAAAACTAACATGGCACCATGACCTCCATGTCTAGGTAGCGCCTGGAAAAATGTTGAGGAATTCTGAAAGATATCATTGAAGTTGCTCCTGTTGTCAAATATATATGGTTTTTTTGTTTTTGGAAGTTACTATTTCCCATAGACTTAATATATTAGCTAGACAGGCCAATAGCATTCAATACTGTCCCACTTAAATAGCACGACACGACGTAATTAGTTTGTGCTGTGAGCCATAGTTTACTATGTATCAAGGGACACTGGGCATGATATCAGCCGCTGTCCAGCCCCTTATTATTCAAACACAAAGAAAACTGGTGAGTGTATGCAAAAGACCTTTCCGCACGAGATGGTATTCATAATTTGTCTCCATAACCAGAAATTTTTATGATAAGAGACAATCATTAGCCAATAAACATTGAAACAAATACAGCCGTTTACTCTCAGCACTTCCATCACTTACTATAAAAATGTAAAGAATACCTATAACACAAGATCACAAATATTTTGTTGGATAAGCCAGAGCTAAGCACCAGCACCACCACCATCATCATTTTTTCCTAAAAATTCTTCGTAGTTGTGACTGAACACAATCAGTCTGCTCAAATTGGATTGCTAATGTTATTGTCGCTTCACAAGGAAGAATAGATCTGTGCTGTTAAATGAGTATGCAAACTACAGATAACTGTTGTTCCTGAGTACGTATGATGAAGCTAGAGTATTGACAATAACTTAAAATTATTATAGTTCAGTACTGTAGTCAAAATCTAATGGCCTTTACCATGGCCGAACTTAATTTTGCCGATGCCGGTAAGGTTCTTTGAGTTTATAAATGTGATATCGGCGTCAACAGTGAATGTCAATTGCTTCCTTGACCAGACACGGCAGTGTGAAAAAAGTAGTTATTACAACATGACACGTCATCATCTGAGAAAATGGAACTACATGTGATGATGGAACTACAGAGGATCAAGGATGGAAGCAGTGATTCTAATCATTTCCAAGACTGGAAAATAATTGCCAAATGATCACCAGCATTATTGCTTGACTCAGCCGAGAGTTGCGTGCTCATATGCATCACAGCTGCTCACAAGCACAAACCGATCCGCAGCGTGCAATAAATTTTTGTTGGTATGAGCTAAGGTTTAGTATGAATAATGGCTATTAGTATAGAGCCCAGTCTGAGCCACAAAATAACGTTTCTGAACCCTTTATTTAGACAGCCAGAGAAGTTTTTGAATTAATGAGCAGCAACAACCCCTTCTGCAATGACTAAAAAATCCCTCTGTAAGGAGACATCACTGTTGATTGTGCTGCACTATCTTGAGAAGTATAGAGATGTCTGCAGGGCTCCACCTAGATCGAAGCTGAAATAGTTTTTATGGGAATTATTGAAACTATTGAAAAAAAATAATGTGAATGCAACGATAAGAATAATAATAATGATCATTACCGGAATTGTACTTTTCAAATATCACTCTAATTGACATTCACTGTTGACGCCAATATCACATTGATAAACTCAAAAACTCCAAGAACCTTACCGGCATCGGCAAAAATAAGTTTGGCCAGGGTATTTGATTTTCCAGTTTTGGAAATTATTAGAGTCACCTGCTTCCATCCTTTTTCCTCTGTAGTTTCATCATTACATGTAGTTCCATTTTCTCAGATGATGATATGTTCTGGTTGGACTTATTATAACAATCATTGTATTAACAGGCGATAGGATTGGATTGGTACATGAAAATGAACATTTTAAATTCTGTTGTCAGTTGACATGTACTACGGAAAAAAGCTCCTTAAATGCCTTCCAGTCCTGCACTTTGGTGGGCAATTGATGGTATGTAGGCAAGAGGCAACCTTTGCACAGTTGAAAACATCACAACAAAAAATAGGATGGTCTTCATCGGACGCAACTTTGTTAAAACAGTTTTAGACATATCAGTAATAACTTTTTTTCACGCTGCTGTTTCTGTGTATAGGTCGGGGAAGCAATAGACATTCACTGTTGACGCCGATATCACATTTATAAACTCAAAGAACCTTACCGGCATCGGCAAAATTAAGTTCGGCCATGGTAAAGGCCATTAGATTTTGACTACAGTACTGAACTGAAAAGTTATCGCCATGCATATTTTGTTATAGGTATTCTTTACATTTTTATAGTAGTGATGGAAGTGCTGAGGGTAAATGGCTGTATTTATTTCAGTGTTTATTGGCCAATGATTGTATCTTATCATAAAAAGTTCTGGTTCTGGGGACAAATTATGAATACCATCTCGTGCGGAAAGGTCTTTTACATACACTCATCAATTTTCTTTGTGTTTGAATAATAAGGGGCTGGACAGGGGCTGATATCATGGTCCCTTGATTTTTCACATTATTTCATTGAATGGTATATAGTAAACTATGGCTCACAGCACAAACTAATTACATCATGTCGTGCTATTTAAGTGGGACATATTATGATCAGTGAAGCATAAGCATTGTCCTGTGTAGGTTGTGTATTAAGTCTATGCTATTTCCAGATGGAACCATAGATATTTTTTCAAAATAACATAAAGACCATCAAAGATCAAAAGCCTCATTTTGTTGTAAAAATTCTTAAGTTTAGAATGTGAGTTGAGTTTATTTGTACATTCATAATTATGTGGGAAAGCATCAAAGATAGTACTTGAATGTTTACATTAAAATGTAGTGAAAGCTGACCAATAATGTAAAAAATAAGTAGCAGCTACTTTTAATTTCTATTATAATGAAATAATATGCACTTAATTCTGTGTCAGGATGTAGGGTTTCAGGAAATAATTATCGATGCAACTGCAAAATGGTTATCACGCAACTTGGTAATGATGAAACATTGAAAAGGTAAGCCAGATAAAAATTTGTTAAAATGCATGGTGGTGTCCATGTCTGGATTTTGGTGGTGATGATAATGGGGCGTGGGAGTTAAAATTGCCAATCTCCCAACTGTGCTACCAAGGTTGGAGCGTTCTGGATCGCTAGAAGTGAAACTCCTCTCAATCAAATTCATCCTTATTGTCATTTCTGTAGGAGAGTGTTGCTTGAATTAGAGGTCTAAAGAAAGAAATGTAATACAAATACCGATATAAATGACACCCCCCCCCCCCCCACCTGGTCTGATGATGAATCAGTAATTGGACAATACTTTGTAGGTTACCATTGAAATAAAATCCTTCTTGGTCAAAATTATGTCCATTGTTATTTATCTGCTTCCATATATTGACCTGTGATTGCAATATTTCAGACGATCATGCGCAATCATTTTGTTAAGCTGTATTTCAGTACTAAACATTGAGGTAATACAAAGGTAGAGCTTCAGATAACTGTGGAAAAAATATCGCCATGCATTTATACACACTGTCAACAAGCTCACACCTGAATGTGTGGGATAAGGAAAACCCTGGCTTGACCAACTGATTTAGGACAACTGATCACTCTTAAGGACAACTGAGTCACCAGAGGTTTTTTAGAACAGGGACTATACATTTAGATAATTATTTTCTTTTGAATGATCTAGCTAGTATATCAGGATAACCAAAAACAATCAAAAACAGGGTTGCAAAAATAGTTTTTGGTAATGTATAAAATTAAACCGTTATTGTGGCTGCTCAAAGTTGTAAAGAAGTCCTCATACACAGCTTTGATAAACCATCTTCCACACTGGAAATGTCATTTGCCTTTGATATGGTGAGAATGATATATGATCTGTGTGTTTAAATGTGGGCTTGAAACGTGTCAAGCAATAATTAGTGCAAACGCTTATTAATAATGAATAATATCTATATAATATCTTTCTTTTTTTTTCAACGTTTATTGACAAGCAATCTTCATCATTAAAATGATGTTCTTCCTATTGTGCCAAGATAAAACAAAAATAAATAAATGTGGAATAAACAAATAACGAAGAAATTTGGAAGATAAAGACTAACAATGAGAATGGTTATGTCTTAGTCATGTAATACATGAATGCATATTGTCGGAATAACGTCAGATATTAATTGTTGTGCCCTACTGACCTTATTTTGGATAGCTTTTAGTCTGTCGAGGTAGTAGGGTAATCCGTGATATTGTTCCTCGGATTCAATCATATCGTTGGTAGAAGTTTCACTGTTATTATCTGTGAGTTTTTTTCGTTTTCGTTTGAATAAAGCCATAGTAATTCAACAAAAAGAACAAAGTTTCAGAGAGAAAGGTTTTGTTGCTTCTTGCCAAAACGAAGCCATGCACAATTCTGTAAACACCACTGTGTCGTCTAGAATATAGAACTGTTTGAAATTTAGTTCCATCCGATTCAAGGCCAAAATCGTTTACAATGTCTGACCGCAAAAAAATGCCTTAAGTTCAGATACCTCATAGCTTTAACCTCAGTTTAACCACTTAATAAAAATCTGCTTAGTTTAAGCTTTGAACTGACACACAATTTGAAGGTTGTGATCATAGCTATAATATCTGGTTTCCAAAATATTATGCTGAATCAGAACTAGCAATAAATCACCACCTGCCATACAGTTTGTAAGATAAAACGGGAAATGGGGTTAATCTGAGGAATGATTTCCCATAATTTATTAATAATAAAAAGTAATTCTCTATCAAAAACATAGTATTAGCAAGTTCCTAGATCATAATTATAACCTTGCATGTTTTCTATACCACCTTCATCAACCTACATTCAAATGATACGGCTCTATTTTGGAAGATTCTTAGAGCCCTCTTTTTCTGGTGAATGGAAACTAGTGAACAATTATGCTTGGAGAATGACTTCTTACCATAGTCCCAACCTGATTCTTTACATGGTGTTTCACTCATAACTTCTTGGTTAATTGGTCAATCACCTTCTTATTTACACATTAAATCCATCAATGGCTCCAATTACATATTGCCAAGCACATAACTTCCTGAGGTATTGCCCAATAGAAATTGCAGGCCACCTGACATTAACAATATAACATTAGTTCAGTCTAATGGAATTATTGACTGTTGTGATTATAGCTTTCATGGTAGTGATAAAGATAGTTAAGAAAATTAATCTTGTATGAATTTCCATTGCAGAATCCATCGCTATAGTCATTCGGCTACCTCGCTATAGTTTCTGCCCTTATTGCCATTCTGTCATGAAAAAATCTACCTGCTAGGAGGTGATAAAAGAATAGTTTTCAAATGAAGCACACAAAAACGGCTCTTTTCTTCAGAATGCGCAAGCACCATCTCATTTTGATAATTAAGTTTTGTATTCAATCAAGGTTTTCGACTTTTTCTAAACTCTGCTGTGATCAAATAATCCAGAGCCACACGATGATGTTCAATGATGCTAATCATTTCTCAAGGCTGCAGGTTCCAGGCAATGGACCATTGATCTGCCATTAAAACTCAATGTATTTATTAATATTTATAAATCTTCAAGCTTTGACCTCGAGTTTTGAGCTTTAAAGTTCTTTAAGCCGATATTTCATAGGACAGACATATTCTTAGCGTCGGCTCAAACACCAATAGACTTTGAATATTCATTTACCCATTCATGTACACTCTGATGTTTTGCGTAATTGTGATGTGAAGTTGAAGTTTTTTCAAATATGTGAAGTTGACAATAAGTTTATGGAACGGCAAATTATTAGAAATAGAAAGTTAAGAAATATCCCAAAGCAAGGCAAATAGAAAGAGCAAAGCAGTTTACTTACTATTGTTTGGGGTTGACTTAATGCTAGCTAACACTAGGTTATACTTAGCCCAGGTAGGAGTCTATACGGAGTTAGGTCCTATTACATTTTGATGCTATATTCATGCCCTATAACTGGAACAATGTAAGGAACCATGGATTTAACCTTGGCATCGCAATGACTTCAGTGACACACTCCATAGTTTCGGAATCTTGACCTTTCTCAGCCAACCTTCAGCAAAGTCAGTGACCAATGACCAAATTATTTGAAACATATGAAGTTCAATTTTAAATCATTGTTGGCAGATATGGTGTTAATCAGAGTATTATGAGCATTTCAAAGATATCAATGAAGAAGCACATCTGTCAATTCTGCTCTAACAAATAGGTACCACCAAATACTCACCATTCTAAATTTCAGTATTAGGATGGCCAAATTTTGAAATTGGTATTTAAATGACACCAATTTTTGATACTTTGCCGAGAAATATGGATGGCCAGGGTAATACTCCTTTTATGTAGCATGCGAGCAGGATAAAATTCACAATCTGTGACCAGAGTTGTTTGGAGTAAGAAAATTTGAAAGCTGCTCCTCCATTTCAATGGAAGTAAAACATAACCACAACATTCGATGTTAAACTCTTAAATGTTCCACTGATAGCAAAATTTATATATTATAATGAACATGGAATATGACACTCATTTCATTTGCACTTTGCATTTTCGAATAGTGTGGACATTTGTGTTTCAGAGCGGGGTCTCACTGCAGCATCACCTACGATGCTATGAGCAGAGACCATTTACATTGTGCATTAACTCTAATGAAATTTGCAATGAAAAATATTGCTGTAGGATTTGCACTTCAGGCAACATCGAAGATAAGGTTTGGTTCATGTCCATCGTTATTTCCTTCACATTATATCTCACTTTAACTGCCAGCATTAGGTAACTTATTTTGTCCACAATTGCAGGAAGTATTCCTGTCTCGGTCTTTCGTTGTCAATTCCTTCACATTACATCTCACTATAAATGCCAGTTTGAGGTAACTTATCTTGTCCACAACTGCAGGAAGTATTCCTGTCTCTGTCTGTTGTTGTAATTTCCTTCACATTACATCTCACTATAAATGCCAGCTTAAGGTAACTTATCTTGTCCACAACTGCAGGAAGTATTCCTGTCTCTGTCTGTCGTTGTAATTTCCTTCACATTACATCTCACTATAAATGCCAGTTTGAGGTAACTTATCTTGTCCACAACTGCAGGAAGTATTCCTGTCTCTGTCTGTTGTTGTAATTTCCTTCACATTACATCTCACTATAAATGCCAGCTTAAGGTAACATATCTTGTCCACAACTGCAGGAAGTATTCCTGTCTCTGTCTGTTGTTGTAATTTCCTTCACATTACATCTCACTATAAATGCCAGCTAAAGGTAACTTATCTTGTCCACAACTGCAGGAAGTATTCCTGTCTCTGTCTGTCGTTGTAATTTCCTTCACATTACATCTCACTATAAATGCCAGTTTGAGGTAACTTATCTTGTCCACAACTGCAGGAAGTATTCCTGTCTCTGTCTGTTGTTGTAATTTCCTTCACATTACATCTCACTATAAATGCCAGCTTAAGGTAACTTATCTTGTCCACAACTGCAGGAAGTATTCCTGTCTCTGTCTGTTGTTGTAATTTCCTTCACATTACATCTCACTATAAATGCCAGCTTAAGGTAACATATCTTGTCCACAACTGCAGGAAGTATTCCTGTCTCTGTCTGTTGTTGTAATTTCCTTCACATTACATCTCACTATAAATGCCAGCTTAAGGTAACTTATCTTGTCCACAACTGCAGGAAGTATTCCTGTCTCTGTCTGTCGTTGTAATTTCCTTCACATTACATCTCACTATAAATGCCAGTTTGAGGTAACTTATCTTGTCCACAACTGCAGGAAGTATTCCTGTCTCTGTCTGTTGTTGTAATTTCCTTCACATTACATCTCACTATAAATGCCAGCTTAAGGTAACTTATCTTGTCCACAACTGCAGGAAGTATTCCTGTCTCTGTCTGTTGTTGTAATTTCCTTCACATTACATCTCACTATAAATGCCAGTTTGAGGTAACTTATCTTGTCCACAACTGCAGGAAGTATTCCTGTCTCTGTCTGTCGTTGTAATTTCCTTCACATTACATCTCACTATAAATGCCAGCTTGAGGTAACTTATCTTGTCCACAACTGCAGGAAGTATTCCTGTCTCTGTCTGTCGTTGTAATTTCCTTCACATTACATCTCACTATAAATGCCAGTTTGAGGTAACTTATCTTGTCCACAACTGCAGGAAGTATTCCTGTCTCTGTCTGTTGTTGTAATTTCCTTCACATTACATCTCACTATAAATGCCAGCTTGAGGTAACTTATCTTGTCCACAACTGCAGGAAGTATTCCTGTCTCTGTCTGTCGTTGTAATTTCCTTCACATTACATCTCACTATAAATGCCAGTTTGAGGTAACTTATCTTGTCCACAACTGCAGGAAGTATTCCTGTCTCTGTCTGTTGTTGTAATTTCCTTCACATTACATCTCACTATAAATGCCAGCTTGAGGTAACTTATCTTGTCCACAACTGCAGGAAGTATTCCTGTCTCTGTCTGTTGTTGTAATTTCCTTCACATTACATCTCACTATAAATGCCAGTTTGAGGTAACTTATCTTGTCCACAACTGCAGGAAGTATTCCTGTCTCTGTCTGTTGTTGTAATTTCCTTCACATTACATCTCACTATAAATGCCAGTTTGAGGTAACTTATCTTGTCCACAACTGCAGGAAGTATTCCTGTCTCTGTCTGTCGTTGTAATTTCCTTCACATTACATCTCACTATAAATGCCAGCTTGAGGTAACTTATCTTGTCCACAACTGCAGGAAGTATTCCTGTCTCTGTCTGTCGTTGTAATTTCCTTCACATTACATCTCACTATAAATGCCAGTTTGAGGTAACTTATCTTGTCCACAACTGCAGGAAGTATTCCTGTCTCTGTCTGTTGTTGTAATTTCCTTCACATTACATCTCACTATAAATGCCAGCTTGAGGTAACTTATCTTGTCCACAACTGCAGGAAGTATTCCTGTCTCTGTCTGTTGTTGTAATTTCCTTCACATTACATCTCACTATAAATGCCAGTTTGAGGTAACTTATCTTGTCCACAACTGCAGGAAGTATTCCTGTCTCTGTCTGTTGTTGTAATTTCCTTCACATTACATCTCACTATAAATGCCAGTTTGAGGTAACTTATCTTGTCCACAACTGCAGGAAGTATTCCTGTCTCTGTTTGTTGTTGTAATTTCCTTCACATTACATCTCACTATAAATGCCAGCTTAAGGTAACTTATCTTGTCCACAACTGCAGGAAGTATTCCTGTCTCTGTCTGTCGTTGTAATTTCCTTCACATTACATCTCACTATAAATGCCAGTTTGAGGTAACTTATCTTGTCCACAACTGCAGGAAGTATTCCTGTCTCTGTCTGTTGTTGTAATTTCCTTCACATTACATCTCACTATAAATGCCAGCTTGAGGTAACTTATCTTGTCCACAACTGCAGGAAGTATTCCTGTCTCTGTCTGTTGTTGTAATTTCCTTCACATTACATCTCACTATAAATGCCAGTTTGAGGTAACTTATCTTGTCCACAACTGCAGGAAGTATTCCTGTCTCTGTCTGTTGTTGTAATTTCCTTCACATTACATCTCACTATAAATGCCAGTTTGAGGTAACTTATCTTGTCCACAACTGCAGGAAGTATTCCTGTCTCTGTCTGTTGTTGTAATTTCCTTCACATTACATCTCACTATAAATGCCAGCTTAAGGTAACTTATCTTGTCCACAACTGCAGGAAGTATTCCTGTCTCTGTCTGTCGTTGTAATTTCCTTCACATTACATCTCACTATAAATGCCAGCTTGAGGTAACTTATCTTGTCCACAACTGCAGGAAGTATTCCTGTCTCTGTCTGTTGTTGTAATTTCCTTCACATTACATCTCACTATAAATGCCAGTTTGAGGTAACTTATCTTGTCCACAACTGCAGGAAGTATTCCTGTCTCTGTCTGTCGTTGTAATTTCCTTCACATTACATCTCACTATAAATGCCAGCTTGAGGTAACTTATCTTGTCCGCGACTGCAGGAAGTATTCCTGTCTCTGTCTGTCGTTGTAATTTCCTTCACATTACATCTCACTATAAATGCCAGTTTGAGGTAACTTATCTTGTCCACAACTGCAGGAAGTATTCCTGTCTCTGTCTGTTGTTGTAATTTCCTTCACATTACATCTCACTATAAATGCCAGCTTAAGGTAACATATCTTGTCCACAACTGCAGGAAGTATTCCTGTCTCTGTCTGTCGTTGTAATTTCCTTCACATTACATCTCACTATAAATGCCAGTTTGAGGTAACTTATCTTGTCCACAACTGCAGGAAGTATTCCTGTCTCTGTCTGTTGTTGTAATTTCCTTCACATTACATCTCACTATAAATGCCAGTTTGAGGTAACTTATCTTGTCCACAACTGCAGGAAGTATTCCTGTCTCTGTCTGTCGTTGTAATTTCCTTCACATTACATCACACTATAAATGCCAGTTTGAGGTAACTTATCTCGCCCGCAAATGCAGGAATTATTCCTGTATCGGTCTGCCGTTGTCACGTCTGTTTGTCATGGACAGAATTTATGCACTGGCCGCACCAAAAACAAGAGAGATAACAGAATGACACCATTTTAGACATAAATATTAATGCATTTTTCAAAACATATCATAAATATCATTTATGTATCTTGACCTTTTATCTGGTAGTGAATTCGGGGGAGGGGGATGGGCGCCCTGAAACACGCCCACAGGTTTCCTGGTATAAGTGTAAAATTTTGACTCAATCGAAAGGCATAAAAATTATTAGGCTACAGCTGATTATTCAATAGAGAAATTTCATAATCCTGTAATAATATATTGTGGACGCTCTATATACAGACTGCTTAATTCCCAAAAGAAGAATTCGCAGTATTTTATTGTTGCCACCACTACATTAGTGCTAAGACTTGTTATCAATAAAATTTGTGCCACTTAAATTGATTACTGCTGTAATCCGATGTGCAGCTTCTGACATGAATTACTGCAGTGACTTTATTGCCGTTTTCCTATCCTCCCAATCACAGTTCCACCTAAATTGAATGAATATAAACAGCTGCAGCACACACAGATACTCAAGATACCAATACAATACAATGTAATAAATTTCAATAGCTCAAATAAATGATTCTAACAAGGTTTATCAACTAATCAATAGAACTGTTGAAGTTGTGTTTACTGTCACCATAATTTGGCTGAACAAATGCTTGGGAGAAAAGATAAAGACTTCACAGGCCAGCACTATAAAATTGTTAAGAAGCCCTGTTCAATCTTTTATCACCAATCAGGACAATTATGAATTCTTCAAATAATAAATGAGCTTGAATTTCTTAAATGGTTCTCTGTGAAAAATATTTCACAACATAGATGGAAAAGACTCAAATTCAGGGAATCTTAATTGTCATTATGAAGCTAATGTTTACTGAAAAAAAAACAATAGCCCCTTGTATTGGTTGATAGTGCCATCAATATAAACAATGAAGGGGTGATAAAAGTATATTTACGAGGTAGACGATTTGCCTTTCATTCAATGAAAATTATACAGTACCAATAGCTTTTAAGAGGCTGACTATTGTTGGTTTAGGTTCTCCCCAATCTGTTTTGAGAATGTGATATGGTTTGATGACCTTTGTTATATGACACCAAACCACAAGGCATTAGACAGAATATCATATTTGTCATTATCTATGATTGTACAACCATACAAGTTGACATATTCCTCTGCTTTTTTTTGTAAAAGAGGTGTGGCCATATTGAGTTCTTTGGTAGTGATTGGTTAACTTAATTCAAAATGTTCGATAGAAGTCAACCACAGATTCTATCCATATCAAAAGGAATAGTATAAGCTCTTGATAGGCCTATCTAGCTTATTGACCGACCCTGTATATTAGGCGCATTCATCTGCACACATCCATTGCTGGCCATGTAGGCACAGGGTTTAATGATCATATTTGTAAAGTGATACCTCACATTTATACAAATTTTCATAAAAATGATATAATAGGTTGCACTTTTGGTACCATGAAGAAGAATAAAATCATATCTGTAAAATTCTAATTTGGAAATAAGTAGCACACAGCTGCAGTTAGGGTACAAAGTTAATGCTACAATGGCTGAATATGAACTCTCAAGCATCACTTCAGTAGAAGCCAAGAAACTTTCAAGCGATGATGCTAAAGACAGTTCTCATCAGAATCAGAAGAAAGAATCATCCTACACACGCCAGGAGAAGGTTCTCCTGCTATTGATATTCACCGGAGTGTTCTTTGTCAATGCCTGTGTGTCATTGCCAGCACCCTTCCTACCTAAGATTGTAAGTTTTAACAAAATTACGTCGTAAAATTTGCATGGATCCAGAATAATATAAAACGCAAAGCGATCATGTGACATGAACGGAAGCCATTATAGTTGCCAGTTATTTGGCTGATTGATTTATGCATGTGATTTTTTCTGATTGGTATCGAGCCCGCAGAAAACTGTATGTCGTATTGTAGTGTGTTGTGAATATCTTGAAATCATATTATTTTGAAACCCGCGCAGAGTCAAAAAATTCTGATGACACAAATTTCACAAAGAGATTTGCTTTATATGTCCATTCGCGGAATTCAACCAGGTAGAGCCATATCATTATTACTATATTCATATTGTTAAGATAAATAATTGGGATCGATCTTGCGTTGGTATCTACATTGGTGTGGATAATCTTGCTGACATATTTTGTAACCTCATTAAGCTTTAGAGTGCATTGGGAGCATGAATAATGGCAGGAGTACCCTTTAATGCATTTTATGGAATGATCGTTCAGACTAGGTGAAAGAATGGGGCTAGGATAATGTAGAGTTTTAATAAACTCTCAACTCTGGTGGATTGCTTAGAGGAGATGCACGGGTGTGTTAGATTAATCTGCTTGTTTGCCGTTTGTCTTTGTCTTTATTATTTAATCCGGGACACCGTGAAGTCTAAAGAATTAAGAATGACTCATAAAAATTTGTTTGATTGTGAAATTTAAAAGTCAAATCTGACGTGAAACTTGTTAAGTTGATGATTTCTTAACATAGTAAAAGGTAGCATTATCGTAAGTTTGAAAATACCATAAGTGATATTTTATGGAAACAATTGCATGATTATTTGGTATGCAAGCTTATAGACGAACCGAAATATGGTTGTTATAAATGACAGAAAATAGGTTGTTATAACTAACCTTGCCTCCTTATATATCAGTCCAAAATTTATTCTTGTAATTCTTAAAGTTATTGTTATTAACGTTCAGAAAACTTTATACTTCTGTTTCTTCAGTAAGAAAACTTTTGAGTAGATGGCTAACATGGCCGACTGTATAGGTTGGTTGCTGAAATACGACTGGTGCAAAAATGCAAAATATCATTCTTGACCATTCACTGAAAATTGATGTTGGCTATGTTGTTTAGTACAGTCTATTTGATCGTTGGGTTTTAATTGCGATTGCTTTGACAGGTTTTATGGCCTGTAACAGGTGTGGGTTATTGAGAATCAATTATCAATTGCAAAGATGGTTATGTATCACCGATCACTAACACAAAGAAACAGCGGGTCAGTTCCGGCAGTGGTCAACCCAAAATGGATCATAGTCGAGCCGACAAGCTATACCCTAAGGATTGGGGGTTGCTGCTAGTCTGTGCTAGAATTTTTTTGTCTTTACAGATAATATCAGAAGATGTCATTCGGTAAATGGACATCGCTCTGACATTCTTCTGACATGTGTGTACCAAAGATTGAGTTCATTTGCAGCTAGCTATGGTGAAATGTTTATTGGTACACTATATGTCACCTGCTCCCATAAGCATAACTATCCATGTATAATATGCAAAACTATAAACAAAATGTCCTCGTCTAGCAATAGCCAAGAGAAGTAACTCTTAAAGACTTCACCCCATTATATCCTGACGACCTATTCATCTATTACAAATCAGGCTCATGTTATCTCTTAATCAGTATGTTATCTCATATTGTAATGACAGAGTTTTTTTTATATAGGATGAAACTCATGGTCTGAACCCAGATTTGACAGGATGGCTTCTCGGTATTTCTCCACTCATACAGCTAATATTATCTCCCTTCATGGGCAAACTGGTATGTCTACAAACTTCCCTTACATAACCAATAATAAGTTTTGAGAAGTTTATAATGCAGTCAATATCATCTGAATTTGTAAGTCATACATGATTCTGCAGCTGGTAGATGGTGATCAAAATACCAGTTAAAAAGTACTCTCTAAGACTGCAGTTTTATATATATACTCTGTCAAGAGTTAGCTATGGGGAGGCAATTTCTAATTAATTCATGATCCGCGCCTTT
The DNA here is from genome assembly GCA_914767715.1 of Membranipora membranacea. Classification (NCBI taxonomy): domain Eukaryota; kingdom Metazoa; phylum Bryozoa; class Gymnolaemata; order Cheilostomatida; family Membraniporidae; genus Membranipora; species Membranipora membranacea. The sequence continues at coordinate 30,216,979 of OU612066.1, read as the reverse complement.
ATAACATCTATTATTTGTGAATCTTGAATACACTCGGTATTGAATAAGAGTGATGGCCATGGATGATGGTTAAAATTAACTAAGCAATGTCAAGATTATAATTATTTTCCTATGTAGTTGAGAATTTCTGCTTGTAAGCTTCTCTCCATTAATGTTCATAGTCCCAAAAATAGCTTGCAGGTAAATAGTCAAATGAATTATTTTAGCAAAATGTTAGTATATACTTACAAATTTGTACACCCTTTTGTGTTGTATTTGTATGAGTTTTTACAGAAAAAAAAAAGAAAAGTGGTGCAATATAGTGAATGGCACTTGAGTGAGTTGCGGGAGTCTATTTTACACTCCCATGCACAAAACTTAATTGAGTCAAATGGATTTAAGCTAAATACATACTACTTTCCCAGCCCGATATCAATCCTTGACCCAGTATAGTTGTTTGCTTACTGTTAGTTATCATTATTTAATGGAGCTATACTCGATTTTAAAATTGGCTGCTTGATATAGCATTTTCTGGTCTCCGAGATTTTTCATATGTTCACTAGTATACACTAAACTTTCGCTCGAGTAGCGCTAGATCTTCCAAATGATCATTTATTTTGTGCATTTATGAGAATGGTAATTGTGACTGGTATTAGGGGATAATCCCCGATCGGAATGTGATATTGAGGTATGCATATTCATAGTTCATAGTGGCACCTGGTCATCTTCATGATTTGAAATTTTATGTATACATATATATGGAAATATGAATGATTGAAAGTGATTTGATGATTTTCCAGGAAAGATTCTAACAAAACCACTGCATAACTTGCAACATGACATCCAGTGACATTGGATAGTTTTGACAACAGGATCGTTTTACAAATTACAAATATTAAATGATTATATTTAGAATAGTTTTGATTGAAATTGAAATTAAGTTTTCCAATGCATGGCCAATCGATCCTGCATGGATTACATGTCATGATCTTGGATAGGATATAATTGTGCAGGTTTCCCCTAGAAGTAATTCTATTGATGTGTGAATATGGTTGGTTACAATAGAATAGGAGTGGCCATTTTCATGGTTAGAATTGACAATGATTTGTACTCTTACTTATTAACCTTAGGCCGATGGCACTCCTTTCAAATTCTATGTGCTGAACTGGACTTAGATAGGACAGCTATCATAGACCTGTTTGTCTCATTAAAAATTTCCACATTTTTAGATACCTCATATCGGACTGCACAAGACAATTGTATTTGGTTTTGTCTTAGCTGGAGTGGGTACAGCGTTATTTGGAGTCCTAGAGTTTGTTCCTACATTAAACCAGTCTAGCCCTGAGGCAGGATTCTGTGCGCTGGCGTTCACCATAAGAGCCATCCAGTCAATTGGTGAAACGTCATTTGCTACAGCAGCGCTAACTCTGCTACCAGTAACCTTCCCTGACGCAAAAACATCCATCATGGTATGTTGTTTATTGCCAGGCTTGGTTGGTTGACTGTGTATATGTGAATTTAACCTAATACTATTGGCAACAGTTGTATTGACACTTGATAGGCTATTGTGTGTCAAGAACTTAAAAATGATTATTTTTCATTACCTGACAGTTGTGTGTTAATGTTCAATTTTGACAGATTTTTTCTCTTCTTAATAGAGCTATTCGGAGATCGCTTCAGGCCTCGGTATAATGTGTGGACCCGCTATAGGCAGTGCGTTTTATGCGGTACGTTACTGAGAATGTGGTAGAGCATTGAGCTTTCGTTCATAACTCTAGATCTTTTGCTACAAGTGCCCATTGTATCTGTAGCTGAATTTTGTGATAGGGCGCATCAGACAAGGAAGGTGTGAATAACTCCCATCTAGGAATGTAGGGTAACATCAAGTCATAGATTTGTAACAAAAAGTCCATGCTGTGTACCAATCTGATCCCCTAGGCATTGGACTAAGCTAAGCTCCCCTCATTCACAACTATTTGTTAAGTTGATCGAATTATATATGTCTGCCTGCTGTTTTATTCAGTTTATAATGCCAGGTTAAATTGACAATAACGAGGGTCTCCCATTCAGTTGGTGCAAAAGTCCATTAACATGTTTTAGGTAGGAGGATTCGCTGGAACCTTCATCGGAGTTGGAGCTATCATGTTAGGGCTGAGCATGGTCATGTACTTTGCTCTACCGCATGACGGTAAGTTATGATTTTATTCCCGCTTACACAACAATATGGGGATTTATAACAGTGTATAAATACTTTTTTTTATGCTGTTTTTTTTCTCTGTTGCAAAATTTAAGACATTTTCCTTCTCGTTCCGATGATAATAATTTTCATTGACGCATACAGGGCTTGCGCACATACATATTAACTAAAAGTAAAAGTGTGACTATTTGTTCCAGTTGGTGTAAATGATGATCAGGCTGAGTCTGCCTCTATATGTATCATATTGAGTGATATAAAACTGGTTCTCGCTCTTGTAATGGCTACATTCAGTGCTGCCATGTGGGCGAGCGTCGATCCTATTCTGGAACCTGAGCTTAGAAACAAGGTAAAACTTGTTTCATATTAATGTCATACATCTAAACACCGTTAAAATTTATGCTAATGCAACTAAGTATCGGGATGTCTCAGTCTGAATAATCGAGACCGCTGACTTACTGGTGCCTCAATCGCATTTCTTGACCATTTTGCTTTCGGTAAGAAAATGTGATTATTTGCAAAGGCCTCCTGCTAGCAATCACCAAAATGAGATCAAATTAAATCTAAAGAACTAATTGATCAACTTCTCAATTTTGTTTAATTGTGTGGTCTTATTGATGGGAAGACACATCTATCCTTGGGAGATCTATCATTCAAATGTATGCAGCAAGATTACTCAAACTTAATATTATCATGATTTTATTCATTAGTTTGGATTGACTCAGGAGTTGAGTGCCCTTTGTTTCCTTCTTCTCTTCTCTACTTACGCTCTGACTTCTCCTATTATAGGAAAGTGTCTCGATAGATTCGTAAGTGGTTACCATTACCTATTTTAAAACAAAATTGTTGCTTTTCAAGTTAGATTCAGATGCTGAAGTTTAAAGCTTTAAAAAACTTGAGGGTCAAACTGACAACAATATTATAAAAGTTTATTTCTTGTTTTTCTGAAAATGTTTGGCAAGTCACCTTGCCATGAGTTAACAATGTCCATATGACATATTTCCTTCCTCTTGTAAAGGAGAGACAGTACTAAACTAGAAAAAGTGTTTCAGCTCACAATAAAACAATAACAAATGCATGCTGATCACTCTATCTGTACATTTACTTGTAGAATCGCCTGGATCCATTCTATGTGAGCGGAGTCGGATATGGTCTGGCAAGCCTGAACTTTTTGATAATGGGGCCATGTCCCCTTTTTACATGGCTCAGCAGGTAAGGTAGCACCTTTCAAATCACAGTGCGCATTTTGATTCAGTGCAGTACTGTATTCTATCCTATCATATAATATTAGGCTTATGGCTCCGCCCACTGGTTTTATCTGTTGTCATGAATCTGAATCCCAAACAACACTTTATTAAATTTTTTAAAATTGAAAAGTTTGAAATAATGACTTTAAAGAAGACAGCTCCTGATAACACTAGTGGGCTGGATAGCATGACTACTATGTATGGTATAATTTTGAATTGCATCGTATGTCCATTGTTCAGCGTAATGCTCAAATCAATCGCTGGATATCTTGCTACAGCTCCTGCTGATCCATTGGGATGGGCAAGCATTGACTGCCAGCTAAACTTTACTACAATGATGGTAATGTGTGTTCTTTTAGACCATTGTGGATGCTGCTAACCGGTCTTGGTATACTGGGGGTATGTCTTGGAGCAGTCATTGTGCCAACTCTGTCCATAGCATTCGGAGATGAGAGGTAAATGATTTTGACATATCCTATCTTCTCCTCTCTATGAAGCGCGGTTTTTAATTTCCATTGGATTTGTCTTCAAATGTGCACACAAAATAATAAGTTTGAACCATCACAACCACAATCCCAAAAACATGTATAAATGACCGCATTATGCTTGTTGAGGTACGGATTTATTATAGGAATATTTATAATGTTTGAACACCCAGATAAGTCCTAAACTATGTAACTCTAAACATCTGTTATAGTGGAGGGGAGGAGGAAGAGACACAGAAGATGAGTACTTCTACCACCGCAATTATATCAGGTTTCTACTTCAGTACTGTTTCCTTCGGGTAAGTTGTATTTACTTCAAATTATCTGCTTCCCAATCTAAGCCGCTGTAGGAGTTCTGATGTTGGTTTGGTAACTCTCTATAATCGAGAACAAAATACACCCAGTTCAGTGTAGAAATTGCAGTCTTTATAAGTCATTCCAATAAAGCCATATTTATTGCTTTTGTGAAAAGAAAATTGCATTTTTGTCATCGAATAAATAAATTATTTGTTTTTAACATTCTGCATATTATCAATTAAGAAAAGCCGAAGTCAACTGGGAACAATAGATAAGATCTCTTTTTGCTTGTAGTGATTTCTTTGGACCTACATTTTCTGGAATGGTAACAAAAGAGAGTAGCTTTGCCTGGACAATGACATATTACTCGTCTGGCTGTCTGGCTATTATTTTTGCCATAATATTACTGAAAATATATCAAGCCATCAAACAGTGCCACAAGAAACGATTAGCAGACTCAAGTTTACAGACGCTAAATGATGACATTAATGTCCTAAATGAAGATGATGATCAGCAACTAATCTTTACAATGTCTCAGAAATTCAGAAATTTGTCCATCATGCCTTGATCGTCGGTATCAAAGTTGCATTCTTAATATATGTAGCACTGCGGCAAATATTTTTTTCATGTACACTGCGGACTGCTTCGAGCTGGTGAACGTTCAAAGCCCAACGATTACTAAACTCAGTGTGTCATCATACTGCTGTTTTTATCACCAGAATATATTGCAATGGCAAGGCCTATCGGCAAAAATCTGAGCATGACACAAAACGGATGATTCTACTATGTCACATCTTGATTGTGATTCGAATTTCAAAAATAAGATCGAAAATTTCAGAATAAAAACTGAAGTTTAACTCTTTTCGTTTGCCCCTAAATTTTTCAGTCATACTGATTTGACGGTAATCTCATCTAAATAATAATATTCTATTTGACCACTTGAGTATTTTTAATTCTTAGCATTTTTTCACTGTCTCTGCTAGACTGCTTGGCTATTATTTCTTTGATGAATTGGATGGATTACCATGACTGATGGCCAGATATAAATATAAGCAATGTTCAGAGTTCATGATTTTCTCAATTGATGCGAGATGAGAGGGACAACCGAGAATTGACCTTGGCGGCAAATAAAATAATTAAAGTTTAGTTAAAATTTGAAATTGATTTTGATATTCTCAAATTGTTTTATTGCTAACTAAGTGAGTTTGGGATGTCTATCTAGTAGCCCTTGCATATCCCAAATAACTACACTGATTGAGAGATATCAAGGCAATATATGAGTCATTTCCATGACCCAAAAATAGCATTTGTTTGGTGAAGCATTGGGAACAATGCTTTTAGACTCTAGTTGTTGAACTATCGAGAAAGAAGTAATCCCTCTTATGGCTGGTGCACATTGTCCCAGACGACCATCCCAGATAGCCATGCCAGACAATGTGAACATGAAAATGACACAATCCCAGACTGTCTGGGTCCGTCTGGGATGGTATCTGGAAAGATCGTAAGCTTCAAACTTTCCCGATGCTGTCCCAGACGGACCCAGACTAATTTTGAATCTGGGTGCTAAGTGAACCAGACATTTGGATGATCTGGTCTGGGATCATCTGGGTCGATCTGGGACGATCACAGACAATGTGAACATTATCTCAACGCTATCCCAGACAAAAACCCAGTTACTAGTCTGGGATGAATTTTACAATGTGAACATAAGACTAGGTCGATCTGGGATAAGCATCTGGGATGGCATCCCAGTATCATCTGGGACAATGTGCACCAGCCATTAGTAAGGTTTCCGAGAGACAACAGGTGTCCCATCTGTGTTTGCTTCTGTGTTCTCATTGAAACTGTTGTGTAATTTCTCAATACTGGCTACTGCTCAAAGAAGGCTAAATCATTATTTTTATGCAAGCTTCGGAATCAAAGTGGTTTATATGATAGTTGTGGTATTTTATTGATATGTTATTGTTATTAATCCATTGAATCTTCCAAAATAGAAAAGTGATAGACCGTTTCATACCATAGCACCACATTTCTTGTAGAACCAGGATCAGGGCGCTTAAAAAGATGTAGGTTGTTATATGATCAAAGATCAAAGATAGCATGGAATTCAACTTTTATTCCATGCTAACTGTCCTTCATGAGCCATTGAAGGACTTGCTAGCATCTATTCTGCCCACCCAACTGACTACTGCTCAAAATAATAAACAGAGTAAGACGCACGGAGGAGCCCGTTTTGGTACTAGTATATTTACTTGTATAGAATATATAATTTACCAGTATAGAATACCTCACTCCAACACCGTCCATTTTTTGTGAAGACTGCCAAGGACTGGAATGAACTTCCAACCACCAGCAAGTTCATTGAGCCAACAAATGTCACTTAGCTGTTGCATAACCAGTCCATGATATACGGTTTATTTGACGCTGGTACGTTAAACGATTAATGGCATACCAGTTTCCAAAGTCACAATCACCGAATCGGAGTTGGAGATGAAATTGACAGAGGTAAATACCTCTTTTATATTGCAGGACACATCAACAAAATTTCCCTGACAAGCTCTGCTGGAGACAGAACACAAAATATCACAGATTTTGCAGAGCAAAACCAAAAGTTTTGGTCTGCAAAGTCTGCATCATTTTGAGTTCTGTCTCCAGCAAGGCTTGTCAGGGGACTTCTGTTGGGTTCTGTTGCTGTGTCATGCAAAATAAAAGAGGTAAATATAATACCAAAATGGGAGTCCCCGTGTGTCTTACTCTGTTTATTATTTTGAGTAGTAGTCAGTGGGCAGAATGGATGCTAGCAGGTTCTTCAATAATGCAATGGCTCATGCTGTCCTTTGATCAAATCCTTACCTTAGCCTTAGTCAGGCAGTTTGGAAGGCTAGCACTCCAGACTTGCCAACCTAATTTTTCCAAAATGAGTACAAAAATTTGCAAAATGCTTAAAAATGAGTACAAAACTCCAGGGTGCCTCAAATGACCAGAAAACGCCCCAAAAGTTTTTTCGCGCTACGCGCGAAAAATGCTATTATCACAGTAAGTAGTCCTTGGTAGCGTAGGAGTGCAGATCACTCAACATTAGTCTTTTTCCCTTTGCATTGTAAGGTGCAATCTGCTAATAATAAATGAGAAGTTGTTTGTAACCTAGACTGTCTGGACAAGACAGGCTATTTGAAACCCTGTTTGCCCATCCTCCCTGGTTTGCCCTTGAAACACTGGGGCAGGAGATCTGAGTTATCTCACCCCAACAAGGAGGTAGACAACTTTGTTACTCTGATTAAAGAAAAGTTGAAGTTGGCAGAACCACAATATTCTACAATGGATTACTAGTTATGTTGTGTCTCATTGAAGAAAAGTTGCAATTTGGCTCATGCAAAACTTGGACAGGTAAAAAGTCAACTGTAAATCAACATCATGGTTTTCTGCAGCCAATACCAGATTTTTAGACTATTATTTAACCATGACAACCAAGTAAACACTAAAGATAAAAGATGCGTTTTTGATTGCCTAATTAGATGAACAGGCGTTTGGAAAACCATAAATGAGTACAACTAGCGTTTTGCGTTTAAAACTCAATTAGTGTCAAATAAGCGTTTACAAACGCTTTATGCGTACAGGTTGGCAAGTATGGCACTCCTCCTGCCTAGGGCCTGTGCTTGCATGACTTTATAACTTGTTTGTCAGCAATGAACTGAACTAAAGGTTTAGTTCATTGTTGTCAGGCTTGTATTGAGACTAATAATTCAGTATGAAATACAGCAGTGGTTTTCACAACTAATTGTATTATATTATGATACTAATAATAATTACTAATATCAGCCCTCATGGGAACTGATTTGAAGAAGACTGGAATGTTTAATTAATGACAGCATTTTGATGTTAGTGGCCTGTTACCAGACTTGCCAACCTAATTTTTCCAAAATGAGTACAAAAATTTGCAAAATGCTTTAAAATGAGTACAAAACTCCAGGGTGCCTCAAATGACCAGAAAACGCCCCAAAAAATTTTTCGCGCTACGCGCGGAAATTGTATTATCACAGTAAGTAGTCCTTAGTAGCGTAGGAGTGCAGATCTCTCAACATTAGCCTTTTTCCCTTTGCGTTGTAAGGTGCAATCTGCTAATAATAAATGAGAAATTGTTTGTAACCTAGCCTGTCTGGACAAGACAGGCTATTTGAAACCCTGTTTGCCCATCCTCCCTGGTTTGCCCTTGAAACACTGGGGCAGGAGATCTGAGTTATCTCACCCCAACAAGGAGGTAGACAACTTTGTTACTCTGATTAAAGAAAAGTTGAAGTTGGCAGAACCACCATATTCTACAATGGATTACTAGTTATGTTGTGTCTCATTGAAGAAAAGTTGCAATTTGGCTCATGCAAAACTTGGACAGGTAAAAAGTCAACTGTAAATCAACATCATGGTTTTCTGCAGCCAATACCAGATTTTTAGTCTATTATTTAACCATGACAGCCAAGTAAACACTAAAGATAAAAGATGCGTTTTTGATTGCCTAATTAGATGAACAGGCGTTTGGAAAACCATAAATGAGTACAACTAGCGTTTTGCGTTTAAAACTCAATTAGTGTCAAATAAGCGTTTACAAACGCTTTATGCGTACAGGTTGGCAAGTATGCTGTTACTCCTACTGGAATGTATTTTTCCAGCTTCACTGTGACCTGCTTCTACAATAATAGCTATCAAAGGGTAGGAAGGGGTCACAGTGGGAGGGAAATTAAAAGAAAAAGCTCTGTTCTTTTGCTGAATCTAAAATTTCATGGGGCCACCATTTTGACCTTTTATTAAAGCGGATGCCCACTGAACAATGAACACTATTGTGCAAAACTAATACGCGAGCAAAATCAAGGAGTAGAAAGGGAATCTAAGACCCAAGGCTAAGTGTATGGCAATGCAACTCCAAAATACAGAGTCCAAAGGTCAAAACTGACATATAAAAAATAAAAAAACTGACATAACAAACATGAAAACTGGCATAGCACTGGCATATTAAACATCAAAACTGACATATTAATCATGAAAATATTGACATACTTCAAATGAAAACTGCAATACCAAACACCAAAACTGACATATTAAACATGCAAACTGACATATTAAACACACAAACTGACATATTAAACACACAAACTGACATATCACACATGAAAAATGACTTAATAACCATGCAAAATGACATACTACACATTAGTTTAAGTGCTCAAACGGTGTAAGATGCTGGTAGAGGCATTTCATTATCAACCACTTTCTCCAGGAGGGGAGAAAGTGCTTGATAATGAAATGCCTCTACCAGCATCTTGCACCGTTTGAGCACTTAAACTGATTACACATACAAAGTGACATAACAAACACACAAACTGACACATCACACATTAAAACTGACGCTATAAACATGCAAACGCATTTCTGACATATAATACCTTTACCAACGGCACTCCATAATATAAGGTTTAAAGGCGCAATTTTATTAGAACATAGCTGCCTCAATAGCATGGCTGAATCTTTATCTGAATCAAGCACCATTTTGGAAGAAGGCTGGAAACATTTGACCAATAATGATAAAGGAATTTCTCCTCAGACAAATAAGATGAATTCATCTTACACACGCCATGAAATTATTATCCTGTTGGTGACATTTACAGGAGAGTTTTTTGTCAACGCATGTGTGTCACTGCCTGCACCATTCTTGCCCAAAGTTGTGAGTATAAACATAGTAATAGTCTCTAATATGCGTTGATTGAATATCATTTGAGCTCCAATTGTAGGTGCTCAATTTTTAAAATCTTGCTGCAGTAGCGTCGCCTCACCAAATGTAAATCATCACCTTTGATTAAAGGATACTCAACCCAATATGTGGTAATGGGATGAGTAAAGTTTGATACAACTTTCTTTCTTTCTTCATGGGTTAAATGGAGATAGCGTGTTCTTCTTAATTTGTTGACATTTGATGGTAGAATTTTTATTGTCTTTAGGATGAAACCCATGGTCTGAACTCTGATTTGACAGGATGGCTTCTCGGTTTTTCTCCACTTCTGCAGCTTATATTATCTCCCTTTATGGGAAAACTGGTACGTCTACAAAACTGTTCGACCTATCCTATAACAATTCTCACAACATAGCTTACATGCTTGTGAACGAGGTTGTAAAAAGGATTGTAGCTGATGATTAACTAACTAGTAATACTGTAATATTCACTAACTGTTATTTCATTATGTTTTGAAGCAAAACCCAATTTATAGTCATATGGTGCATGAAATTTAGCTCCATTGACTTTTTACCATGCTTTTGTAGATACCAAGGATTGGGATCCACAAGATGATTGTTTTCGGATTTTTCTTAGCCGGAGCAGGTACAGCTCTATTTGGAGTTCTTGAGTTTGTTCCAATGTTAGACCTGTCAAGGCCTGAAGTTGGATATTGTGTGCTGGCTTTCATCATCAGAGCTATTCAGTCAATCGGCCAGGCTGCGTTTGCTTTAGCAGCTTTCACACTGCTACCAATAGCCTTTCCTGACACCAAAACATCTATCATGGTAAGATATAATTCACTTTTGTAGTCATCTACATAATCACTGTAAAGACAGGTTGATGTTGATTAAAATTGCAAGGGTTCGTCACTCGCCACATTGTGGCGGTGAAATAGTGTGTGCCTTAAGGGTGAGGCTGCAATGACTGCGCCAACTTGCTCTCAGTTTTTAGGCAGGTCGGAGCACACCTGGGGGTCCAACAACTCCCAGTAGTCAGTAGACTGCAGTGGGATTCGAACCCACGACCTTCAACACTTGCGTGCTGAAGGATCGGCGCTCTAACCACTGAGCCACCTCCTTTCACTAAAGTACTGATTGATTAACATTAGCTATGATCACAAGGTACCATCAAAGGGGGGGGGGGGGAGACAAGTGTCTTGGGGCCCTATCGAGAGTAAAACTCAGATACTGAGAATTAAATTGTGTGCAATGTGTAAAACATTCATCATGGTATGATATGATTCATTTTTCTAGTCATTCTCATAATCACTGTAAGATAGGTTGATAACCACTTCCTAGAACCTGTTCATCAGATAATTTTCTAAAAAATTTGTAAAGATAGAGTCGATAGCCTCTAATTATATTCTTGGGCAGGCAAGCAGGTGCTTCATGAATATCAACCAGGTACCAGAAGAGGGGGGGCGGAGAGACATGATATTGGGGCCATGTCAAGAGTGACTAGGCCAAACTAAGATACTGAGGAATAAGTTAAAGGTGCAGTTACCTCCCTTAGTACCTGATCATCAGATAACTGTTCTTAGAAATTTGTAATTATAGAGTTGGTAGCCTATAATTATATTTTTGGGCAGGCTGAATTTGGCCATTTGGAATACTAGAATTGTGCCACCCCAATTTAAATAGGCTTAGTTGGCAAAGTACTGCATGTGTTATACAACCATGAATATCATGTGGGAAGGGAAACAACTACTTAGGAAATGTCTTTTGATTGAGAAAATATGTAGTATTCTTTGCACCGAATGTTTTGACTGATTTACCGATGCCTAGACATGATCAAGTAGATCTTGGTCAATGCATGTGCTTTCTACAACATTTAAAGTTTAATTGATACCAGGAGATAATTGATTGCAAAAATGTGAGAACTTTTGATCCTACAATCATTTGTTCGAGTGATCTCCATACTCAAGTAAAATTATATGTAAAATGATAACATTAAAGCATTCCTTCTTTCCTTCTTACATCATATTTTTGATATTGTTGTCTGGGATTCTGACTCCCTCCGATGGTATTAAGTATGATATTATAACCTAATATTCATTGTGGCTACCGATTCATTGCCCAATCCATGGCACAACATAACCTGGTTTTACACGGTTATGCTTGCATTATTGACTTTATGCACAGGCACTTTCCGTGCAAATGCAGATTTTGTTGTGTCATGGATGTATGCAATAATAAAGTATGATAACATCGATGCCATTTTGTACACTTCATTCACTCTATGGTATATGATAACTCAGTTTCAGGTGATTTACTACATTTGTCTATTTACAGAGTTATGCTGAGACTGCTGCTGGTGTTGGTATCATGTGTGGACCTACTATTGGCAGTGCATTTTACATGGTATGTCACTGGGCAGTCATGAGTGAGCAATAGAGGGCTTTTGTTACAAAAAAACATCTCTGCACCTCCCATTGCCTTTCCCTAGGATGTGAACTATGCATAGAGGGTAGCTTAGCTCCCCAGTTCAACTTGTTTATTATCTGGGATTGGATTATCAATCTGCTCTTGCATATTTGTAGCTTGCAACATGTTTGAAAGGTAAATGAAACTCATCATTGTGCTGGTGCAATAATCTGTACACACAGACTTAATAATAAACCTGACATTAAACTATATGGAGCATTAGCATTGAGGCACCGAGGCATTTAATTTTGGGCAATGTTACGACAACGGAGGGCGTAGTAGCATTGGGGTAGTCATTGGATTGCGTCTCATATATCAGGATTTGCTACTGATTTTAAAGCAATTTTGAAACTCAAAATCCGATCGATCGAGTTATGAGCAAATTCCTTGATTATAGACAGTAAATCAATGAGAACACCAATGCTATTACACCTTTCAATGTCTTTACGTCACCCACGGTTAAGTGCCTCACTTCAGCTGTATATGGTGCATGTTAACTCAGTGTCTGTCTTTAGAGGCGCGATATAATGAGACAATGGTCTGATAATTCCGCTGTTTGGCATGGTTTTTTGGTTGCAAAAAGTGTTCACAAAAACACTCAGGAATTTTTGATTACGTTGATCAGAAAACTTGCGGGGAACAGATACAAACTTTCTGTTGACTGTCTAGTTCTTATTTTTCAGCTTGGAGGGTTTGCTGGAACCTTCATCGGAGTTGGAGCAATCATGTTGGCAATAAGTTTGGCTATGTACTTTTTCCTTCCTTGTGAAAGTAAGTTTGGATAGTAATCTTATTTTTTTAATCAAAAAGGCTTAAGAAACTGTTTGGTCTATATTGACAGACGTGAATTGCTTCCAGTTTGCTACGACTCACTAGTTTAATTGACACAAAGGCATATTAAATTTTGGAGAAAGTAAGTAAATACAGAAAGCTGTTGTAAAATATTCTTATTTGTTGCAGTTGATGTATGTGATGACCAGGCGGAGTCTGCATCCCTATGTGCCATATTTAGTGATATCAAACTGGTGTTTTCTCTGGTCATGGCTATGTTCAGTGCTGCCATCTGGGCGAGCATGGACCCTATTCTGGAACCTGAACTAAGAGATAAGGTGAATATTGTATGGATGAAAGAGATGTAAATTTCTTTTAAATCATGATATTACGGCATGGTGTCTTTTGTTGTCTGACGATATAAGTCCCAATATGGTGTCTCCATAGGAAGAGTGATGTTTAAGACATATTGGAGTATTGAGCCCAAGTTTTTTTCCTAATTGGTCTTATTATATTTCAAAAAAAGTTCAATGATTTGTCAGTAATTTTAATATATTTTCAAGTACACCCTGCTAGCCACCACTCAGATGACAATGCACTATGAATATTTTGTTGTAGTTTGGATTGACCCAGGAGTTGAGCGCTCTCTGTTTTCTCCTTCTCCCCTTGACATTCACTATCACTTCCCCTATTCTTGGAAAGTGTCTCGACAGATTTGTAAGTGTATGCCATACAATTTTCACAACCACAAAGCTTGCAAAGGATGACAATCAAACATCTAAGTTATAAAATTTGTTACGGGTTAATTTTGCTTGCTCTTACGTACAAGCTGTTTGATTTTTTTGTGAAGCCTTTAGAAGAACAAGCTAGTCTAGTTCACCTTACCAAAGATCATCAATCTCAATCTTTCTCTACCACATAGAAGGAGGATTAATGAAAACAAAATCTATTACCACAACATTCATGATGTTTGCTAAATGCTCTTTCTGCACACGCACTTGTAGGAATGTTTGGATCCTTTCTATGTGAGCATTTTTGGATATGGCGTGGCATGCCTGAACTTTCTGCTCTTGGGTCCGAGTCCCCTTTTTCCTCAGCTCAGCAGGTAGGAAGGAATTTTTAGTCAACACCATGCTATTTCTTTCAGAATATATAATTGTTTTGGTTATATTATAATGTATTTTATTGTAATGTGCCATATTTTCTTATACTTTTGATAGGGTACAAACTGAAAAGCGATAGCCTAAAGTATTACTAGTGTGGCAATTTTCTTGCATCATCTTAGTAGTCAATCGCTTTGAAGTACAGAATATCCTAAATGGCTGATGCTCATCCATGTTAACCATATTGAGGAATGCAACTTTCAATAGTGATATTTTCTCTTTTAGACCGTTATGGATGCTCCTGACTGGTATTGGCATAATGGGAGTGTCCCTTGGAGCAAGCATTGTGCCAACATTGTCCATAGCATTTGGTGATGAAGAGTAAGTAGGTGGACATATCCAGTTATCATCTTAATGGGGAGAATCAAGCTCAGTTGAGTTTGTGACTTCCAGTATTGTGTACATGCAAATAAGTGACGTTATACACGGTGCTGTTCAAGTCATTGCAGCTTTATAATATATTTATAGCAAAGAGGACAGTGAAGAGACAAAGAAGAGGAACACATCTTCCACTGCTATCATATCCGGTTTTTACTTCAGTGCTGTTTCATTTGGGTGGGTATTAACTACAAATAATATGTATCAAAATTGGTACCACGGTATTGGTCTGTAGTTAAGCTTTGACTGCACCTGGAAATGTTGCTTTTTCATCCCAACCTACATGTACAGGCTGTAAGTCTTTTCTTACTAGGGTGAGGTATTTGTCTCCTGTATTTTGTTGCTCTTCTCTCATAGAGGCTGCTCTATTGTTTGAGTTTCCAGTAGTCCGTGTGGGTTTCACCTTGGTAGTGTATTGTTTTCTCATGCTTCTTTAAAACTGCTCCTCTCTCAACTGGTCTTAAAATTTTGAATCGTGTCATCTAGCCTGGGCAGGCTGTCCAGGGTGCATGGGTGGAGAGGGGGGACAGCCTTGGTAAATCCGTCGTGACCTCTTCAAAGTCATGACACAGACCTGTTTATCATTTTCATAAATTCGGATTGACAAGATAGATTATGACTTTACACAAATATCTTTGTTAGTTTGACCAAGGAGTAGTCCTTTGTTTGACTTTTTGATTCTTCTTCTTATTCCATTTGATTCTCTGTTCATTTGGCATGCCATAATGTTTGTAAGACTGCTACTTACTTAGGCTTAGCTAGTAGGGACTGGCTGGAGTCAAGGAATTATATTTACTAAATTCCGCAACGTGATCGATAGCCATTGATACACAGACATCAACTTTATATATTTTTTATATTGTGCTTACATTACCATTAGACAATCAAATCGGGCAACTCTTATTTTATTCCGACTTCACAACTATTGTAATCCATTACCCATTACCCAGGCTTGTCCCTCATTCCTCTGCTCCATTCTAATCGTTTGTTGGTTTTTTCTAGACAGTGCCCAATCACTCGCCAAATATTTGAGAACTATCCCACTCACGACAACCTTCTTTGCTGTCTTTTCTCCAACACTCTGAATTCTGATACGCTCTCATAAACACTTTTGAGTCTTAGTATCTTAGGACCAATAAACACTAAGTCAGCAATGAGAATTCAAAATTTAATATCTTTTTCTATTTGTAGGGATTTCTTTGGACCTACATTTTCTGGAATAGTGACAAATGAAAGTAATTTTGCATGGACTATGACTTCCTACTCCGTTGGCTGTATTGCTATAATTGCTGCCATTATATCATTAAAACTATATCAAGCTAGCAAAAGTTGTCACAAAACAGGAATAGAATACATGAGTTTGCTTCCACAAAAAGATGCTGCAGAAGACAGTGGCAACAAGGAGTGAGTCTCTACCTCCTTGTGAAAACCAGCGCATTATTGTTGCCTTCCCAAGGAAACAAAAACCCGCAATTTGATGTGATTTTCCTTCTAGTTTTCACCATTTGGGTCAGAAACCGATCTTTGTCAGCACATACTGAGTAGTTGAAAACAATGAAGCAAGATGTCACCGTCTAATTGATTGAATTTAAATGTATTTGTATTTAGAAATTTATTGTTTCTACAACAGCATCATTTACGCTTGATTTCTGTCATTTGAGACGAATTGTGACATTAAAAATGCATTCAGATGAAATTTTTGAGCAAGAAAGTTTTAGTTGCTGCTATAAACTAATATGAAACACAAGCACAATCTTTTGGGAATTAATTATCAGAGAAAGTGCGCTTTTGACCACAGCCAAAAGCTAACCTCTAATGAACATACATAACATTATTACTTACCTTAACTGTGGAACAAAAATGTAGCATAGTAAAATATATTCAGCTGTGCCAAAGTCCATCAATTTTTGTATTTGGTTCTAGACAATTAACAGGTTTATCACCAAACGTAAGTAAAAGATAACTATAAAATAAGAGACCTTGTGCATCCAATTTTACAAAACCACCAGCCTGGTACTAAAAGTTAAACTAGTATGATATAAATGTGACTGACTATTGCCACTACTCTTAGGGACCAAAGCATCATTATAATCAAGTCATTTTTTGTTATGGAGTCAACTGTACTGTATGTTTGTAAGCCAATGTGTAAACCATTGATTGGTTAAACTGGTTGATCAGGTTGTCCTACTGATCGGGGAAAATTAAATATTAGACATAATTTGAAAACTGTAAACCTGTGATAACCATGGGCGTAGCTGGGTCATCATTGAGGGTGTTCTTTTAAGTGGGATGTAGTCTCACGAATACGCGAAGCGCCTGAGACGACGGCATGTAGTGCCGGAGTAATACAGCTGGGGGGTCTGGGGGGCACTGTAAGCCCCCCAGTGGGGTTTTGGTTAGCTAACATATCACCAGAATCGATATCAGCTGTATAAATCATAGAAATGTAACAGTAAAATAAGATGTATTTTTTATTACTTTTAAAGTCAAAATGAAATAAATGGCCCAGGCTGGCCCAATCAATGGTAATTTTTAGTAGTGACCTTGAATCGTGATGTAAGTTTTACTATATATTATATTATTAACATGTTACTTAGCTTAAAATATTTAACTCCATGCGCCGTGGGTGGAGCTGAGCAAATAGATTTACAATGTTTTCAACATCTATTTCCATGCTTCGATGGATGCTCATCATGGCGAGAGCGTCTAGTCTCTCGGAGCTCTGTGCAGCACGAAGGTAAGTGTTAAGCCTCCTGAGTCCACTGAACGATCGCTCACACTCACAGCCGGTCACAGGCCACGTGCAGGCGATAGATAGCATGATATAAATATTCAGATAATTGTCAGAGTCACATAATTTGAAAGCTGATGCAAGAGTTGAAGGAAATTGTGGTATGTGGAGGGTCTGTGATGATTCTTCAGCAGTCTAAATCGTGTCATTATTCAGCTGCTGCACAGTTCTTGTTACATCTTCTTTGCTAATCGTGCAGTTGATAAAGTCTCCAATATCTGTCATAAGAGAAACAAACACTGATAATAGTGTTCATAAATCATTACAGGTCAGTAGCTTCAGTCTTTTATTATTTCGAGTTGAGTAGCGATGGGTGGCTGGGCTACCTAACACCGGAATGTCTGAATGGCATTAATAGAAGGGTCAGTATGGGATATATATGGCAATAAAGTTAGATTCAAACCACAAAAAAACAGATAATCATGTTAGGGGTATAGCGTAATAGATAAGTGAATGAATTCTTACCAATAGGTTGAATTGATGGTTTGCCACTACCGGTGATGGATCATTTGATGACGAAGGTATGGATTCATCATCGAGAGTAGTCTCTACAATCACATGTACCGAACAAAAATGTACTGGCAATCCAAAAGAAAGATCCAAAAATTATTTGTGTGAGCGCCTTTGGTTTGATTCAGTCATCACCGTCACGGAACGGGTTCATCCAAGGTGGATGTGACTAAAGTTGGATGAGTCATAAAACGAGCAGACAATACAACTATGTTTGTCACATTTCACTAGTAGGAGAGGAGAATGAGCTAGATAGTCAGTAACGGAGCCATGCTGTCCTGGCAGGAAAATGAACAGTGAACCTGTCAAGTAAATCTAAACGAGGCACTTTGCCCCCTGTGGTCCTGGAAAAACAGATGTATATTTGAAGAGCTGTGCTTACCATGTACAGCTCCCTGACACCGAGGCGCATCTACAACACACTACACCAGAGCTTGTAATATTTGATTTTAGCAGCAAAGGGGAGAGAAAACTGGCCATGGGGTTGCCAACACCAACTCAATCAGTTCATGAGACCCAAATATAACATAACCCAGTCTACTACTTCCACCACCTATTTATGTCTTAGGCCCTCATCTGATGGGCCATCTGGGAACCCACTCTAGTCTAGTAATCTCTGCAGACCAAAGTAAATAATTTTGGAACCACAACCAATAGTAGTAATAGTAAGGGAAATCTTCAATTCAATTTAAATTGAACTGGGAAGAATGACTAGCTAGCAGCTAGGCTTTTTCTTCCTTGCAATGCATATTTCAAATCCACAAAAGACTCTCCCCTACCTGGATAGTGATGAAAAGAAGCTGTCTAGCTTTGGCTGCCCTCTCTTCTCTTTCTTAGATGACATGTCTCTCTCTATCTCCCTCTGTCTATATTTTCCACGTTTTTTCCTTCTGTTTAAGTTCATGCAATGGAGCCTAGTCTGCATTTACTTATTAAACATTGACAGACTATGTTTTAAATTTACCTGCAATTTTTTGTTTTTCAACTATTAGGTGACATCATTGAACATTGATGTCAAAAGTCATGAATATATAGAGACAATGATGGCATTTGTTGCGTTTCATGTTTCCCTAACAAAAGCTGTTGTGCTATAGTCCTGCAACACATAAGTTGCAGGTAGTATGTGAACATCTGTTATAATATCAATCACAGTGCATGTCAATACATAGTTTTGTACCAAAACACAGAGAGGTTGAAAATATGGAGAAAAAAAATTTTGTGACTGGACTAGAAGGGTGTTCGTTCGAACCCTTCGAATCCCCCCCGCTATGCCCATGGTGGTAGCCAATACAACAGGAACACAACCAAAACACGGATCCCATCGCTAATTATGATATGCCTTCATCACACAGATAAATTATTCTCTCTTTTATATCCAACATCACTATCCTTTCACAATTAAAATGTTTCTCCAAATTATGTGTCAAATACAAATATCAAAGCACTTTATATCCTATTAATTCTTATTACTTGAGTATTTTTTCTTTTTCTCTCCACTTAAGTTTTTTCTTTTTTGTTCTGTCACTGCATGAAAAACATTCCTAAAGATGATGTAGAATGACAATAAAAGTATATATATATATATATTATATATGGGTAGTTTAATATTCATAAATGTCGGACATTGAGCTAGAATGCTGGGCAGTGTTTGCATTGACTAAGATTTAGTACAAACAATGAGGAAACGTCTCACAAGGGCAGGTAATCTATCAACTTGCAGGGATAGGGGGAGCTTTATTTTATTTTGATAATCAGTCCTGTTATCTGACAACATCAACCCTGGACAAGTGTTACCAAATCTGTTGAAAGTATCAGTTCTGTTGCCGAAATGCCCAGAGAAGTATATTAAACTAATTATCTTCCATGCTCTTCTGCTTCCCCTTTCTGCAGGGAGGATATCCATGAGGACTCAACAGAATTTTGAAGCTCAGAATTTAATTCATTTGTGGAACATATGTTGCACACTCGATCTCAATAATGCTACGCACCATATTGAGAGCATTCCAATTTAAAAAAAAAAGTACACCTATCAAATCTGCTTTATTATGCATACTGCAAGTGAATTTTCTTTTATTATATACGCCTCCAACCATTCACATTATTACAGCATAGGAAAATACTTTTGAGGAAGAAAGGAAAACACCAAAAAAGGGGAAACCCAGCTTCTGTCAGCGCCATTGATTATGCAGTCTTGATAGAGTATTAATATAATGACAACAAGACTAATCAGATTGGGGATATGGTAAAGGTGAATATGTTGTCATTTATACCGATACAATTTTGACAATATCTTGAACTTCAAATGAAACCATATCTCATTGTGAAGATTTGTCTCTGAAATAGTTTGTTGTGCCTCCAATAATAGTCTGAACCCCATTGCTATTGTAAACATGTGATCATCAATTAAGAATTGTTCGCAGGCATGAT
Source organism: Membranipora membranacea (assembly GCA_914767715.1). Classification (NCBI taxonomy): domain Eukaryota; kingdom Metazoa; phylum Bryozoa; class Gymnolaemata; order Cheilostomatida; family Membraniporidae; genus Membranipora; species Membranipora membranacea. The sequence goes on along the minus strand of OU612066.1, from coordinate 30,196,553 downwards.
TTTCCATTGCGGTCCTTTGTTGTGCTTTTGTTAATAACAAAACAATAAATGCCTTTATATACCTCAAATTGATAGTTGGTAGTTGCTAGCTAAAGGGGAAATGATCCATGTACTGTGTCATCTAGGTTTTCTCAGTTCAGCTCAGTTGAGACTTGTTCGCCTAAATTACTCGCAAATCACCTTCAAACCAAAGTGGACCTTAAGTATTGGTAATTGTTTTATATGTTGCTGTTTAGTAAGAAACAGAAGATTGGGCTGCCCCTAAAGAGGGACGAAAGGTGCCCTAAATCCTCATACTGAGAATGTGATACATTCTAGAAAACTAGAATGCATCCTAGAGGTGAAGCCATAGAAGACCTCCTAATCATGAGTGTGCAGCAAGCTGCCAAAACAGAACTGGCACTAATCGGCCATTGGCAGTGACACTTTGATCTTAGCTACATTATGATTGTAGACAGTGTAAAGGGAGACAGACTTCTCGCTCAGTTTGGAGAAATTTTTACCAAAATTACTTCGGCTTGACAAATAATGTGAGATTTATGGCTTGAGGTAAATAATAAGTCCTAGGGAAAACTTGTGGTCAAAGGGTGCGGTGTCATGATATTTTTAAAGAATACTTTTAAATCATTTATAGCAATGGTAAAAAAAATTTCAAGTCACAAAACACGGCTTGTTGTTGTGTTTGGCCTATACATCACTCGCAGAATTGATTTTGACATACCAGATATGATCGTTTTAAATTGTTCATACCAAAAATTGACAACCAATTTTGCACCTGACTGCTGTGTGCATGAGCCCTTCGATAACAAATGACATGATGATATCAGATGACATAGCATAAGATAATGCGATTATTTTAGTTGCATTAGGCGGAGCTTATCATTACATTTTTCAACTAAACCTTGAGAGCGATAGATATAGCAGATTAAATTAGAATTGCTAGAAAATTTTTGTTTGAAACTACTGATCAAATTGAAAAGATGTCTGACCATATATATACATACTATGAAAACAGCCATCATTTTGGCATTAACCTCAAAACATCGTGCACGTGATAATAAGATTAGATTTCTGTGGTTGCTATGCAGATAAACTGGTAATCTTTTTCTTAGAACCCTACGCAATTAGCAAGAGCCGATTCCAAGCTTTACACATCATCAAAGGTTTTTTTTCAAAATTCAAGATGAAATTATGACCAGTTTGAAAAAATTTCCTGCAATATCATATAATAAGTACTAGGAAAAACTTGACTTCAAAGGATGCGGTGCAGTGATATTTTTAAGAAATGCTTTTAAAGAATACGTAAAGACCTGCATCTCGGAAAATTATTTGGTCACCTATTGCGCCCCCACAGGGGTGCCCAAATTCTCAGTCATAAACACTGGTATTCATATCTACCCTGGTTATGACATGACACAGTAGCTTCTAATGTGATTGGCTCTAATTAATCCAATTAGAGCTAAGCTAGACTAGACTAATATCCCATAATTACAAAGTTTGTGTGGGGCTGTATATATTATCAAAACTAAGCCTAAGTTCCAATAAAGGTTATATTTGTTATTCTCATTGTTATGTAAATCAAATCGGCCAATCACAGCTATTTAAATCAAATTGGCCAATCATAGCACCCGCTCCTTGATCTACAGTAATATGTATCGCTTTGGAGTTATCGGTCAATGGTGCAGACAATTCTCAATGCTATCAATTTCGGGGGTTCAGGGTGGGTTCAGAATTTTCTCATTATTGAATTCCCATGTAGTTACACTAGTTATGCTTGGAATACAACAAAAACACATGGTCCATAAGTATCCTTTAGGTTATTTATAGCATGGGTAAAACTTCAAGTCACAAAACACGACTTGTTGTTGTGTTTGGCCGATCCATCTATCACAGAATCGATTTTGCCAGAGGCCAGAGGTGAAAAGTTGACATTCTGACGTAAAGTGTTTTGGCAAACACTGATAGCAAGTTCATCCAGCTTTCTCTTGCACAGCTATTGTTGCTATAACTTTTATGTTTGTTAACTATAAATTTTCTTCAACACGTTATATGCACAAAAACAGAAAGTCCTCGCAGGTAAAGCAGTTTCTATTTCCTTCAGGAAAGTACCCTCCAGCTCTCAATGACAAAAATACTACTTTGCAAAAAATAGGAGAGAAATATCTTCTTTTAAATAAGCATAAGAATTTTGACAACCCTTCATAATTGGCTCAAGTCAAGAAGATTTATGAGATGAAGTTAGTGGCTTGACACTAATGGGTGATGGTTATTGATCTCTACCAGGTCTTCAAGGTTTACACGACGTTTGCAGTAATGCAGTAAGGGAATGCCTCTTAGGTTATTTATGTCATTAGTGAATACTCAAGTCACAAAATATGGCGGGTTGTTGTGTTTGCCCTATTTCGTCCAGAAGACACCTAGCTATAAGTGTGTTTATTTTAACGGAATTGGGGCAATATGGAACTAAATGTTTCTACTTCAGAATTTTATGCTGATTTCAAATATCTGGTTTCTACACCTCCCAGTCTGCCAGTTAAAAAGTATTCAGGGTTATAGACCAGAATTCACGAAAAGCTATTGTTTAGTTCATTATATCAGAAGTGGGCAACAATTTGGCAGCCTTTATATGTGTAGATAGGTTGTGTCAATATCATGTCTTAGTTCTACACCTCTCAGTTTGTCATCGGAATCCCATTATTTTGCCTGTCAAATCTTTGCCCAAAAGCCCTCAAAATAAACTGAAAGCTTACTGTTGGTGTCTTCTGGCCTAATTTATAATTCACAGGATTGAGTTTGCCAGGCCAAAATTGATGTTGACATCTTGATCCTGATAAAGTGGGCAAAAATTGACGTTTTTCGTACCAAAGCAAATTACCTTGGCCAACACTTTTGAACGTGAAATCTGTGTGCATAAAACCTTTAAAGAATTATGTTAAGATGGGCTGGAAGGAGTTGACTAATTCAAGTGAAATTTTTTATAGTTTGAGTGACTTCCTTGTAAAGGCTATGACCACATAATAACTTGTTCTGGTTTGTAAAGGTTGTGTCTGTTAAAAATGTACGCTACCAAATGTTTTCATGATAAATCCCTCTGGAATTTCTGCAAAGGTGCATCTTTGGCACCAAGGACATCAATGTTTGGCTTGGTATCAGAAACGTATTGTAACTTAGCACCGTATCACCTGTTTTGATGTGAAAAAGCCAACCAATCAGCTAGCAGCGTAAGCAAACCACGTTGAAAGGCATGATTTCTTAAGCAACATTTCGATAACCATGAAAACCTTAATTTCATAACAATAATAACAATCACCACCCGCTGGTGTCATTTCACTGCCGTTCTGCAGGTGTTGTGCATATACCAGAGGAGAGTCAGTGTGTTACTTAATTGTAAGATTTATTGCCATGACAATTATGTGATAAGAGACAAATTTGATGTGAAAAATATGCAAGATGCATTAATTTTTTTGATTGCCACGTCATGATTTTCATGATATGATATTTGAGTTCTCCAAATCCGAAAACCTATGAAAAACAAGTTAAGTCAGCAAACTTATGTTTTTGGGAAAATATGATGTATAAAATTTTTCAAAATACAGCCAAGTATGATTTTTGAGATCTCTAAGCCAAAAAACTCGGAAAAACAATTTAAGTCAACAAACTTAAGTTTTTGGCTAAAGATTCGATTTTTAAATTTTTTCCAAAAAATTGCCAAATATGATTTTTGAGTTATCCAAGTCCAAAAACATTTAAAAAGCAAGTTAAGACATCAAACATAAGTTTTTTGGAAAAAATTTGATTTTTAAAGTTTTTCAAAAAACCAGCCAATTATGATTTTTGACTTCTCCCCCAAAAGAAGCTATGCTCACGCTGATTAGTTGAGCTTATTGGGGTTGACTGAAAGGTAGGTATATTTAAACTATTGAAGTATTTTTATCTCATAATTCTGACTGTGGAATTTTTAATATAATATCCAGCAAAGTCTTGGATCAATTGCAGCAAAGTTTATTGGATAGATGGGAACAAACTGTGTGTATGATGAAACAAGGTACTTCCAGATTATGCTTATTTTGCTCCCCAACATGACATGTATATAAGTATTGGCTCTAAATTTCTCTTTGGAGGACAAGTTCCCTGCTAATGCTTCACATATAATCAAGATGAAGAACATGAGGTTTTGGTCTTACAGATTAATAATCAGATTGCAATACCATAACTTAAAAAGGGGTCAATGGCGCCCACTTGCATGTACGCTGCAATTCAGGCAAGATTCCCTCCAACTAATGATGAGGAAATTTATGCTGACTGTCGGTTCAGCTTATATGCAGATTGAGTTGATTATTTTTGTACTCTTTACCTAGATTTTTTTTTCGTATTACAAGTTTTCTTTGAAGCAGAAAAATAATGAAAAACAAGAAAAAACTCAAATTTCAACTTTTCGTTTTTTTTTCCGAGACCCTTCCTCTTCATCAGGAATTATATGATCCTTCCTGGATTCACCTCTGGTACAATGGCGGGCAACAACCTCTTCTCTGCTTAGTTACTCTCCAGTGCTGGCCAGTGTCTTGATGTTATGATCTCTTTCCATTACTAACTCATCTCACCCTGCTACCAGCTTCTCCAGTCTTACCATCATTGCATATCTGTAGTCTGAAAAAATCCAAAATATAAATTTTGATGTAAGCTATAGGTGTAAAGTATTGGCAGGACGAAATGTTACCCATTATGCGCTTGCTTGAAAGGACTAGATGTGAGCTGGCAAACATTTACATGTCATCTTTAATACAATAAGATCCTGCTCTCCGTACGCTACATCAACCAGTTAGGACATTCCCAACTGCCCAATTCCCAATGCTGAGAATCCAGAAATCTAAAAAGTCTTTGTACACACTACCTCTACAGAAAAGGAGCACGAAATATTGTCACTATTTAACAAGTTCACCTGCTGGACGAAAATCACAGGCATCATGAGGTACATTCTCAGGTTCTGATCACGACACAGAAAGGAAGATATTCATCCTAACAGCTCAAAAGTGTTCATCACTATTCTCAAACTACTCCAGCAGTCCTATTTCCCTGTCAAACTAGAAAAGCTACACTCAGACATACTCCTATCTAAGCGTCACCCACTACTGAAGCTGGACACATTCATCAGTGCAGAGGATGGGCACTTGCAAGTAAGTGGAAGGCTAGAAATCTCTAGGCTCTGATCATAGCAGACATCCGGTTATCATGCCTGGTTCAGCTCATCTGACAAATCTGTTTGCTCGCTAGAAGCTTGCAGAGGTAGCTCACCAAGGAAAGCAAACAACCATGAAAAATATCTGAGCTAGCTTTTTATTGGGCAAGGTACTCACATGCTGTCCATGATGATTCACAATTGTGTGAAATGCATTCGTCTTCTAGGAAAACCCATGACTCAGAAGATGGCTACACTACCTACGACCTGAACAGAACCCTCACTACCCTTTACACATGTTGGAATGGACGTGTTTTGCACCTTCAGTTTTCATCACATTAGGCTACATTACATTTCAAGATTATTTTCTGTGGTATCAGAGATTTAAATTTCAGTTGAATTTTCAGGCACACAATTATCATTTTTGGCATTCTTATTTTAGCCAGATGTGATCCTGACTAGTCGACATTTATATTTGCTCATTTACTATCGGATTTTCTATAGCCCTATAATGTGTAAGTTTGTCACGATCTTAATGCTCAATGCTAATTATGTGTGCTATGTAATGCCATAACTTTTCACTGACAAGCTACTACATCTCGTTTTCACAGAATGACAATCTCGTTATAAACACATTATGCCTTCACACATTTCTTGTAACACAAAAATACATGTTACAGGATTACCAGATTGCGAGCGATGTTAAATAAAATTCCTGGCACTCTACTACATGCGTCATTTGCGGGATGAAACATAACTATTCGATACAGGATTGGTACAAAATTTAAGTATTTTTGAACCTTTGTTTGATGGAGAAATTGTAATAACACCAATCCATTATCGATTACAAGTGTACAGTGACTTGTAAGTTTGGGTGACTTCAATACATCTTATAGTAATCACTATTAAGTCTGATGACATAATATTGTGGTAATACGGTAAGAAGTGTAAAATACAGAGAGGTGTGAAAGCCACTTGGTAACCAAATTGTATCTTGATTTAATATAACAAACATTTATCTTTGTGTTCGGGAAACCTTTACATGTTTCTTAACAACATTTCTTGTTTCGTTATAATTAGCTTGATTAAATTGATTAAAAATGATTGAAATCCGATGAGGAGTTACAGCATTCATTATTTGGATTTTCTAAGATTTTTCCAAAATTGAACCAATCAGAGGGAGAGTTCTCTGATTTTGATTTAAATTGACTGTGTTTTGAAACTTCACCCTCCACATCCCAGATTAGTTGGAGGCAAATAGGCATGTTTACCTGCTGTGACTCGGTGAAAGAAGAGAAAATCCAAAGGCAGAGAAGCTGGATCAAACTTAATCTGATTCATTCTATCTATTGGCGAGACGGCACTGTCTTAACTCTTTTACTAGTTTCCATCCTTGACACAAAACTATACATTTATCTTGTAGCTTAAGTTACAAATTATGGCCTTTAGTTATTTTGCATATTTTTTGGTTTGAAGGTACCTTCTTATTTTGTGACCATCCGATAGTCTTGGCAATCTTGGTGTAGGGGAGGCAACTTGAAATTTCAGAGACAAGAATTTGTATAACATAGTAACATTGGTTCCACACTGTGAGGGTGGATTCAATGCATACACATATCAAAGGGCTACATCATACATCATGCTATCAAACATTTTTCAAACACCAAAAAAAAGTTTAATAAGCCGATTTCTCTGGTCAAGATGTTAACAAAATTAGTCAGAGCGCATAAAATTTGAGATTGAGAAATTCAAAGCTTAAACTATTCTTATTATTCCAAAGCTGTGAAGCAGGGACGGAAACAGCTTCATCAAAATTGACAGAGGGAAACTGAATGTGATTATAATACCTCGAAATCAAAACAAGAAGCGAGTCGATGAGTACATTCAAATGCGTAAATATAAATGTGCCATTTAGGCCTGCCATTCAGAATTAATTCTCTCTTAGTATTTCTTAGGGTGACAAAGTAACGGATGGATACTCTTGGAATGGTACCTTCCGACTCAATCTGATTCCCCTCTACTGTTCAAACATCAGCCAATGTCATCGAATATTGAATCAACTGATTTGACACAGAGTTGAGCTACCAAATCTTCCCGGGCATTTCCCAGGGCAAATCTTCCTGGGTATATATATATATATATACCCGGGAATATTTATATATATACCCAGGTCTGTTTGGAATTCCGATCAGATCAAATAATCCTAAGACGCAATAAATGTGAAGTTTATCCATATCAGAATTGATTAGCTCTAATTTCATAGACAGAGCTACCAGCTATCACCAGTTTTAAAAAAATATGCAAAGCGAAAAATCCCTAAATAACATGCTTGACTCAAAAAATGAAAGCAAAGTGTGCTGGGTAAAATCTGGTTTTATGCAGACAATAGTACGTGGTAACTAGCATCAAATAGTTTTTACCAACAGTTAACAAAGGGCTACATGCCATTTTGTTCAGTTGTCATGCAGGGAATCCAACAATCAAATTCGTAACGATCGACACTGGAGCTGACAAAAGATGGTTATCAGACGAAGACAAGATGGTGTCTCTTTCAAAAACAAAACTAAGACGGTGTTGCTTTTAACTGCCTTTGTTATCATAGGAGCATGCTATGCGCTTTTACTCACCCAGCTGGAAGAGCTCAAAATTAAGAGGGAAAGAAACATCAAAATGCTGACATTGAGGAGTTTGGTAAGTTAATACCTCAATCACAGTCTGAAGATCACAAAAACCCTTGTAGAGGAGTTAATATTAGGAGGACTTGAATGAAGATATGTTTGGGTAACTAAATGCAAGCTTGCACCAAGTATCAGCTAGGCGGTACCCTATATGAAATGATATTTGGTAGATTTCTCCTCATCTTGTGACTGCTGTATATTATAGTGCATTGAATGGTATCTTTTTCAAATTTAACCAATCGTCAATGCTGATATATGTTGAAAAATGATTGAAGATTGCAATAATGATGATACATATAGGATTTTCATTATGAGTACTTGCAACAGTGAGAACAGGGCTGAAATTGAACTCTCAACTTTGTTAAATTCCAGCTTAAAATTTTATCCATTTGTGTGCTAAGTATATGCATAATACTTGGAGTGGAAGCGCCGCCACATCTTGGCCAGGCCATGCCAACTTTTTCCAGGTCCGTCTTGGTTCAATTCAATTTTTATTCCGTTCAATCCTAGAGTGGGCCAACACAGGCGGTCTTGTTAGTTCCCGATCGGTGAATGAAGCCACAACCGATGGCGCCACTGAACTTGGGAATGGTGACATGGCGCAATCGGTTATTGGCTGCCAGACAATTCATGCCACAGGAGTCGTGGGTCCATTCATTCATGTGCCATGACAGGCAACAGAGGTATTGTTGTATGAGCTTCCACCTTAGATTTTAAAAGAAATTCATCCATATAGATACAACATACAGTGGTGCGCATACATCTGCACAACACACAGGTCTTCAGCTAGGAACCAATAGTCTAGCGCTGTTTCGAGGCCTTCTCTAGTACAACCTCCCCATGGCCAGCCTCAGCAGCATGAAGCCACCCCTGTGTGTTGATGAGCATCTCAATCCATCTCATCGAGGCCTCCGTGCATATTGTCAGTTGTGGTGTTTTGACATAATCGGCGTGTTTAAGCTGTTGAGCAACCAGGGAGGCTGCAACTCTTCGTTGTTTGTCCCATTTCTCTCATGCTTGTACTCTTAAGCCAAACCAGTGCAGGGAGGTTTGCTTTCTATCAACTCATTGGAGCAACTTTATTAGCTTCTCATACATTTTCAATTGTTGACATCTCTGTGTATCACATCATGTTAAAGTGCATGCTTGGAGTGGAGTGAAACATCAAATGTACCATCAACTCGGTGAGAGCTTAGGAACTCACACAATTCTGCACATATCTCAATTCTTCAATTCAATCACTATTGAGTAGTTTTACAAATTATTATAGATTGATGGAAAGAAAAAAAGCTGCAGTGTGTATCAAAAAGATTGCGAAGGTTCTCTAGAGTCTAGATAGATGACGCTCGATTCAGTGACCTACATTCTGGGGGGTCTCTCAATTATAATCAGCATTGCCTTTCCGAGCAAAAGTTTCATTATTTCCCTGCTCAAAATTTTCGCTAATTTGACCTTTCTGTAAGAAAAATTGATTCCCGAAAGCTCACTCTGAAAGTGATAGCTTTCTTTAATGACTAAGTGATTTGTTGGCCAGACCCTAATGATAAGATACCAATTTTGGCTGTCTTTAATTGAAAAAAAAAATTTTGTGAGCGAGAGCTACTGTAACGCCAAAAGCATCGTTTACATATACCACTTATCGGTGAGTTTTTTGAGTGGCTGAAATTATTCAGGGCATAAATTGCGCTAATTTAGAAAAAGGTATAGGCTGAAAATATTTAGGCTAAAAAGTATACTAACAAGGTTAATATATAATAGCTAAATTTAGAGGGGCGCACCAACCGCACTCCCGCGCTCAGCCTCCTGTAAAGCTGAAAATATTTAGGCGAAAAAGTACACTAATAAGGTAAATATATAATAGGCAAAATTAGAGGGTCGCACCCGCCGCACTCTTGCGCTCAGCCTTCTGAGAGGTTGAAAATATTTAGACAAAAAAAATACACTAAGGTAAATATATAATAGGCAAATTTAGAGGGTCGCGCCAACCGCACTCATGCGCTCAGCCTACCTTTTTTTGGTTTTTACCTTTCTTCCTCGGGAGATTATTTTCCGCTGCACCATTCGCTTAACGATCCAGTAATTTAATCAAGCAGGTTTTTTTTTATCCACTTACAATATAGCCATGCATTGCTGTCATCCCACTATGCTGTAATAATGTGTATGGACAGTGGGGTTTATATTGAAGGAACATGCACCTGAAGTATGCATATTAATGCAGATTTGACAGATGTACCTTATTGGTATCATCGGAATGCTCTCAATATGGTGGGTAGCATTATAGAGACCTAGCGGGCAACATATGTCCAATAAATGATTACAATTCTGAGCTTCGAAAATCTGTGTGGTCCTTATGGTTATCCTCCCTGCAATAAGGGGAAGCAGAAGAACAGAAGTGCATGGGAGATAATAGTTTAATGGACTTTTCTTGGAATTTTGAGTACAGAACTGATTCTTTCAACAGATTAGGTAACCCTTGTCCAGGATTGATGTTGTCAGATAACAGGGCTCATTATCAAACAAAAATATAGCCCCTCCCATCCCTGCGAAGCGATAGTTTACCTGCCCAGCTATTATTTGTGAGACATTTCCTCATTGTATGTAAAAAATCCTAACCAATGGAACCACAGCCCATCGGTATCTGGACATTTTCCCAATGTCATTTTCCCACCAAGCCATTTTACCACCTCTTGTTATCCCACCAAGCCATTTTTCCACCAAGCTGTATTCCCACCGAGCTATTTTCCAACCAGAACATTTTCCCACATATCTGTTTTCCCACCAGGACGATTTCTCACTGATCCATTTTCCCGCCATGGTATTTTCTCACCAAGCTGTTTTCTCTCCTTGACGTTTTCTCACCAATCCATTTTTCCACCTTGATGTTTTCCCACCAAACCATTTTTCCACCCTCACATTTTCTCACTTGCCATTTTCCCACTATTGCTTTTTTCAAATGAACGCTGGTAGCTTCTAGCTATTTTCTTGTTTCTATTCCTTCTGCTCTTTTTCAGACATTAAAAATGTTAATCGAACATAATGTTAGAGTCTCGTCATAAAAGTTTTGTTGTTCATTTTTTATTCTAGAATCCTAAAGTCTATGACTGCTGGTGTTAAAAATGCTGTTCGAGGTGATGAAAATGACTTGAACAGTTTTCTTATGATTTTTCACATCTTTGCTCTTGTACAATTCCTTGTAATAACGCATAGTTGTGTTCACCTAAGGAACTGTTGTCAGATTTATGGGGGCGCTTGTTTGTAAAGAGAAATTGCACACAGAATCTTGGAATGAATGTCGACTGGATCAAATGTCGATGGGATGTATTTAACTGGAATGAACGAATCTGGTATGAAAGTCGAAAATCCTGATATGAACGTAGAAAGTGCTGGATTGAACGTTGACTACATTAGTTGGTATAAAGAGCCAACAGGAGAGCAACTCCCCAAAATAATAGTGTTATAGAAAACCAGCATATATCTTATAAACAATAACTATAGCGATGCGTGTTACAATCAAGGTTTGGTTTAAATTTATAAATTGTGATTATGCCAAGGTTATTCAATGTTGCCATGCCAAACCACATGGGCTGCACATTAGGTACTATTTATATTTATTATGTTTGATACTGGTAGCCGGTCTTGACAAGCTAAGTTCGTTGGGGGAGGGTGGGAAGTTTCCCACCTCTCCGATGTAGCTCTATTCTACCTTTGCGGTAGCGCCCTAAAGTGAGTAGGGGTGTAGAGTTATTTTAAGACAAAGGTTTTTAAAAAACTCGACTGAAAACCTCTGACAGTGATGGGACTTGACAGTCGGCTAAAAAACTAGCAGTTGATATGACGTCATCGATTGAATTGCGACATGATTTTCATATATGTCCCTACAATGTACATAGGTGATAGATAAAAACACATATATGTTCTTGTCACAGACATAACGGATGTGATATCTGTACCCATTGAATTCCATATCTGGAATAGCATCATTAGCTTTCTTTTGCAAAACAAAGGGCTTGCAAAAATAGCCAGTCCCTAGTAGCAATCTAGAAATGCCCAAATCATCGACACTGTAGGGGTATAATTACTGTTTGCAATTTTGTAAACAAGACAATTTCTCAGGCTAATTATTCATGCTACTAGGGACAGCCAATCAGATAACAGTCTGATGTGTCTCTGTGTTTAGTGTCCTAACTGTATAACGCTATGATGCTATTTCCATTCTATGAGAAGAATTTAATTCAGTGTCTGTACCATATTGGTGATACAAGTGAACCATTTCGATAAATGACGACTGGTGGACAGCGTGCAGGGAAAACAATGTGCACTGTCACAATTACCATTACAAAAAATTGAATGTCCATCACAGATAACAGTGAACCAAGGTGTAAACTACTACGATTCATGAGTTGCACCTGTTTTGTTAATGCTTGAACATTGTTCAGCTGATGAAATATACAGAGGGTCACTGTTTCTCTTTCAGTACTTCATAACCATTTCAGCTTTTGCACTAAATTCCTGCTTGAATCCATCTAGCCATCAGAAATTTATTAACCAGCATCATAAACAGATGTGAGTGCCTTTGTGAATGATCATCATTAATTTACACAATTTTTTTTGGGAGTTGCTCTTGCGTTGATTCTATATACTTATGTAGTCGACGTCCAATCCAGCACTTTCTACATTCATTCCAGGATTTTCGACTTTCATACCAGTCTACGTTTATCCAGCTAATTTCAACCATGTCGGCGTTCATTCCAGCCGACGTGCATTCCGATCCCCTGCACACACCAGCATATGATATGAGCAAATCCTAGGGTGCATGACCTGATATGCCGATTTGTATTTTAACAAGAATTTGATCTCAAATAATTATTTTTGTTTTGCCGATTCTTGGTGGGGAGCAGATGAAATTGTTAAAATTATTGGTATTCAAACAATCAATCCGTACAAAAACTGGATGGTTTGACATGACTCACAAGTTTTCCAACTGCAGCAGGATGTTCAGTTTCAGTTATTGTCTGATGATCTCATTATGTGATAAAGGAGCCAGCATAATTCTTATAAATTAAGTTGAAATTTATTGATATTAAAGTTGCTTATCAATTTTGTTTTTGTTATGTAATTATCATTGTTGGACACTTCTTTGCTCGTACGGTCATTGATGAATATGAGGAACAGAGTTGGGGCAAGTATTGAACATGTCCCCTGTTTCAACATGGGGTTTCCTTTTACAATTTTTAATAGCTGGAGGCAAAAAGCAGTGCTATAATGACAATATTTCGCAAATGAAATTTTGTCAATTACCTACGTTTTAAAATTTGTATTTCTCAAGTATGGAATTTATGTTTATTGTATTTATTGTGTTATGTAATATAATATTTATAGTAAATGAATTTTGGGTTTGATTAATCGGACTGTAGTTTGGAGTTGTTAACTCCTTGGCTCAAATCCCAAATAATAAGATATCCTCCAATTTACTGTTTTAGAATCTGCGATATGTATGGTTCAAATAGTGCAAATGCAATGGTAGCAGATCTAGACTTATAATTGCTGATAATTTGGTTATTAAAGAGAGACTTCAAATACATAACTGAACTGTTGATCAACAATACCTCAGCGGTAAGTAGAGCTATTATCGTACAATGTGCGCTAGCCTCAACTACTGAGCACTGGTTTAGTTTTGTGTTTGGTGCAATTCTCGGTGGATTTATTTTAAACAATAATAACAAACTATAAATATGGTTCTATTCGTCAGGCAATAAATCAATCAATAATTCGACAATAACTTGGCATTTACCATTTAGTCATAAAAATACGTAAACATTCAAAATCTTTATAATAAGATCTTACCGTGGTGCAGATGACGTTGAATTCTGTGTGATATTCGGTGTGATATCTCTGTGTAATAAACTATCTTAGACTTGGTTCCTCACTGTGAATAGCGGTATCTGTATCTCTATGTGAGTCTAAGTGTCTTAGACTTGGTTCCTCGCTGTGAATAGCGGTATCTGTATATCTTTGTTTGTCTAACTATCTTAGACTTGGTTCCTCGCTGTGAATAGCGGTATCTGTATCTCTATGTGTTTCTAACTATCTTAGACTTGGTTCCTCGCTGAATCGTGGCATCTGTATCTCTGTGTGTCTAAACTATATTAGACTTGGTTCCTCGCTGAATCGCGGTATCTGTATCTCTGTGTGTCTAAACTATAATAGACTATTTTCCTCTCTGTGGATGTGCATTCTTTGGCTGAGTAAATCAGATAATTCTCTGGTTAAGTGTGTAATGCTGTGCGTCGTTAACCCGCCTCAGGCGTTGACTGATTTTTACAAGTGTCCATCAGGCTTATATAGTGCGTGTTTGCGGTCCTGTTATTGTGCAATGTTTGCAATTACAGACGTAAAGGTGTTAACCTTGTTATTGGTTTTTGCCTCAATTTCGTCATTTATCTCTTTTGATTTGCGTGTTTTGTCAGTTTTAATTATCTAGCTGTCAAAACATGGTTAGTCTGTCCTTTGCTTGACCTTCCCTCATTTTTGTTTTGGTCATTTTTAGATAATTCATGGTGTCAAGTGCACCTGTTTATCCATGGTGTAATCTGTTGGTTTTCCGGTTTTGCAATCTTTCCAGGGTTGTTTTACGTGCCCAAAGCACTCGTGACTCTGTGGTTATTTTGAATATGTTTTGTGACTTCTAGTTCTCGTTATTTTTGAATAACTCATGGCGTCAACTGCGCTTGTTTTCTATGGTGCAATATATTGGTTTTCTAATTTCGCAATCTTTCCAGGGTTGATTCACGTGCCCAAAGATCTCGTTGCCGTGTGGTTATGTTTTGTTATATTTCAATATTCCCTCAGTGTATTATTCCCTCTATTTATTACAATATTACTATTTTCCATCACCATATAGCCTGTGTCTAGATTAATTTCAATAATGATAACCTATGATGTTTGAGCTTTAGCCCTACACTGAAATGCTTAAGTATTTTTCTGTTGGGTCTTTAATTTAAGCTCTTAGTAATAATGGCTGATTTAATAGATAGCTACCATCGGAGAGCCATGAGAAACGCGCTGAATGTGAGATGGCCTGAGAAGATGACTTCCGCGAGGGTGTATGAGATAACTGGAGCAAAGCCGTAGAGTGAAACAATAGCTCAGAGACGTCTGCGACTACTGGGACATGTCATGAGACTGCCAGAAGATACCCCCATCCGCCAAGCCCTAGATGAGTATGAATGACCCTTAAAAATGTCAAGAGGAGCACGGCAGAGTACATGGGGCAAAAACATCAAAAATGATCTACGCAAAATTAATGTTGACAGGAAGGTACTGACTGAGGTTACACAGGACAGGAACAAGTGGAGATCTCTTATTGGCTCAATGTATGCTGGCTGAGAGACGGAAGTCTACCAGACGAAACCGTTCCAGATGATGAGTAATAATTGAATTGAAACTAACTTTGCTTTGTTTTGTCTTACAGATTATGTGGGGTTAATGGTGACAAGCAGATCAGTCTTATAGTAATCATGCCGAAACAGATCACCACAGCTATTCAAGTTGACAACATGTGGATGACAATGGAACTTATGACCAAAAGAAAAGATAATCAGAAACCAGTGTAATTTGTGTTATGATGTCTGGTGACCTAGGCCTCACCCTTAGTCTTAGCTTTTGACTTTTGCAAGCTCATTGTTTTTCTCGCTTTTTGAAACTAATTACCAATAATAGGTGCAAAAGTTTGGCCAATAATAGGCAAAGTTTTGACAAGCGTCATGTTTTTATGGTATTTCTAATCCAGATTATGATTGGTTATTAATTTTTATGGTTTTTGCCCAGGGTCTGGTACAGAAATGTGTTGGTTGAATATTAATTAGTTATTTATTGCTATGTGTCATATATTTATGGTACTTTTAATCAAGATTATGATCTGTTATTAATTGTATGGTTCCGGCTCAAGATCCGGTACAGAATGTATTTGTTGAATATTAACTAGTTATTTATTGCACTGTGTCTTTATATGATATGTGATTGACCTTGTACCTTGAGTTTTGTACTGTAGCACTTATCGGAAATAAAATTTGTTATCCCGTTGTCCAAGATTTTGACTGTGTGTGTGTGTGTCCCTCTAATTTTCTTGTACGGTTAATCGTTTGCTGCATCTGACAGCTGGATGTGAACATTGTTAACATATTGGTGAAATGTGAACAGCTAAGTCTGGGAAAAGGCTACGAAGGGAAAACTATGCGGTTTGGTGGGACATTGTATTTTAGAGAAAACGGCTTACTGGGAAACGGCCTGGTGGGAAAATGGCTTGTTGAGCAAATGTCTAGGTGGAAAAATGGATTGGTGGGAAAACGTCCAGGTGGGAAACTAGATTGGTGGGAAAACGTGCAGGTGAGAAAATGGCACAGTGGGAAATCAACCAGGTGGGATGATGGCTCGGTGGGAAAATGTCCAGGTGGGAAAACGGCAGAGTGGGATAATGGGAGGTGGGAAAATGGCTTGGTGGGAAAATTACATTGGGAAAACGGGGCGGATTCCAGCCCAGCATACTGCTTACAGAGTGCAAGTCGGTTGTCCTTCATCACAGTGGTGACTAGCTCAATGTCTGACAATGATGATTGGACTACACATAATTGGGAGAAACATTGTAATAATGAACATATAGTATAGTGTTGGATAAAATAGTGAGAATAATTTGTCTGTGTGATGACCGCATACAATAAATAGCAATGGGATTTGTGTTTTGCTTCGTGTTCCTGTTGTATTGGTTATCACAGCTTTTTAATTTTCAAACTATATCTAATATTTAATGTTCTCTGACTGACTGCATAACAAGAAAATAACTTGATTATAATGATGCTTTGGTCCCTCAGTGTAGTGGCAATAGTCGATCTCATTAAAAACATACTAGTTTAACTTTCAGTACGAGGCTGGTGGTTGAGTAAATTTGGATGCACAAGGGTTCTTATTTTATAGCTCTCTTTAACTTTTATGCTGATCGTATGTTTGATTGTGATTCTGTTATTTGTCAAGAACCAACTACAAAATTTGATGGAAATTGACACAATTGAATAAATGTCTTATTGTGCTACAATATTGTTTTGTATCTTTGATAAGTAATAATACTATGTATGTTCATGAGAGGTTAGCTATTGGCTGAGGTTAAGAATGCACTGTCTTTGATAATTACTTCCCGAAGATAGTGCTTGTGTTTCAAATGAGTTTATAACATAACAATTTTGTGCTCAAGTATTTGGTCTGAATACAAGTTCAAATGTCACAATTTATCTCAAAAGACAAAAATCAAGCATAAAGAATGGCATAGAAAAATTCACCTGGCTGACCAAAATGATAAATACTTAGCAGACAATCACATCAAACTGTTGGTTATGTTCTCTTTTGGAGAGGAAACAATAATACTCTCGTTGTCACTGTCTTTTGAAAATTTCATGTCATCTTTTGGTGGCAGCAAACTCGTGTATGCTATTTTGTTGTGAGAACTTTTGATAGCCTGAAATAATTTTAACAATAAAATAGCAGCGATTATAGCGAGACAGCCAAAGGAGTAGAAAGTCATAGTCCATGCGAAATTACTTTCATTTGTTACTATTCCAGAAATCGTAGGGCCAAAGAAATCCCTACAAACAAAAAATGATAACATATTTTGAGTTCTTATCACTGAAGTTTGAGTGTTTTACAGAGATCTTGTTAACTTTTCGAAAAATGGTCGATGCATTTAGAATATACTGAAAGTTTTTGTCCAGGCTTGGTGGTTAAATTATACCATTTAGTTTATGGGTTCAATACTAAAAAAATAAGAATTTCATAAAAAAATGAGGAGATTTTAGCAAAAGTTTCTTTTGAAACATAGTTAATCAAATAAAATGCATTTTTTTCATCAATTTATTGGCATCTTCTTCATTTTCAAGAAATTTTTTTTCAAAAGTGCAACCAAAAAAAGTATAATTTGCTTAAACTTATCGTCAAAATTAGGGTATGAAATTAACTATCTGCAGCTTCATGTGACATAGTTACCGTCTTACTAGTGCAAATTGTACACATGATAAGCTGGTGCGTAGACTTCATGACCTGATTTTGAAGATCGGTTTGTGCAAATTATTTGCCCATAAGATGACAATTCTGAGACTAAAGTCTCAATTAAATATCTTGGAGCTTTACAGAATGTAATGAGCTCAACTCTGCCTCAGTGGCAGCATTAGTTTAAGATCAGAGAGGCTAGGAAGATATGTCGCCCAAGAGTTGAACATTATACGACCTAGGGGAAACCCGGGAAGTAAGAGAAGCGCAACATCATACTAAAGATAAGACCAGATAAGTATTAAATCGCAGCATTTCTAGGTGTGCCCTAAACACAACTACAAGCCATTACCGTAGTAACACTTTTGATACATTTATTTGCGGTTATTGCTTACCCAAATGAAACCGCACTGAAGTAGAAACCAGATATGATGGCAGTGGTAGATGTGTTCCTCTTGTGTGTCACTACTGCGTCATCTTCTCTATAAAATGTATCATAAAGTTTAAAGGTGATAGACTTCAGCAGTACCATATATAATTAAGCTGAGCTCGGTTCCTCAGATAAATAAGATAACTGGATATTTCAAACCTACTTACTCTTCATCACCAAATGCCATTGGCAATGTTGGCACAATGGTTGCTCCAAGAGACACTCCCATTATACCAAGACCAACCAGGAGCATCCATAAAGGTCTAAAAGAGCAATTATCATTATTAAATTGTTTATAATTGCATACCCAAATATGGTGAACATGACTTGCTTAATCCCAATGAATGAGAATCTGCCGTTTAGGATATCCTGCATTCCGAATAAATTTCCACAGTACTAATACTTTAGGCCATCACATTTCATTTTCAAATTATCCAAAGAGTGAGGAAAGGCAAATCAAAACACCAGTAGGTCGTATGATAAAATCTTATAACGTATACAGTTTGGTACATTACAATACAAAATACTACAATACAACCCTTCCGGTTTTATATTCTAAATCAGATTGCATAAATTAGTCTAAAAATGCCTCCTACCTGCTGAGCCAAGGAAAAAGGGGACATGGACCCAAGAGCAGAAAGTTCAGGCATGCCAGGCCATATCCGAAAACGCTCACATAGAAAGGATCCAAACATTCCTACAAGTGCATGTGCAGACAGTGTTCAGCAAACAATCAGTAATGGTTTTGGAAGATTTATTTTGCTTTTATTAATCCGCCTTCGATGAGGAGGAAATATTGATATTCATGATCATTAATAAAGTGGACTATACTAGCTGGTTCTTCTTAAGGCCTCATAGAAACTTGAACAGCCTGTACGAAAGAGCAAGCAAAATTCTGTTTACCAATTGTACAACTTAATTGTTGGTTGTCATCTGAATCTACTATGATCGACAACAAACTCTGTGGCGGTGAAACTTGTATGGCATACACTTACAAATCTGTCAAGACACCTTCCAAGAATAGGGGAAGTGATAGTGAATGTTAAGGGGAGAATAAGAAAACAAAGATCGCTCCACTCCTGGGTCAATCCGAACTACAACAAAATAGTGATAGTTTATAGGTCATCTGAGTGGTGGCTCGCAGGGCGCACTTGGAAATACATTTAAATTTGTGGCAAATCAACCAATTTTTTGTGTGCAATATAATGAGATCAACTTGGCGAACAAGTTTGGGCTCAAGATATAAATATGTCTTACTCATCACTCTTCCAATGAATATACCATGTTCAGAGTTATATCATCAGGTCTGCATCTCATACCATGCTGCAATATCATGATTTAAAAAAAGATTTACATCTCTTTCCTTCATACAATATTCACCTTATCTCTTAGTTCAGGTTCCAGAATAGGGTCCATGCTTGCCCATATAGCAGCACTGAACATAGCCATGACGAAAGAAAACACCAGTTTGATATCCTTAAATATGGCACATACGGAGGCAGACTCCGCTTGGTCATCACATACAACTACCAGCAATAATAATAAGTTACAACAATGTTAATATGTTATCACCATTATCTGAAGATGTTCTCTCTGATGCTCAAAAGAAACAGGAGACAAAAAATCGTAAATGAATGAACGTTGAAAAACTTAAATATTGATCTAACATTTCTCCAACATTTCGAACCGCCTTTGTGTCAATGAAAATAATCCGCTGTAAAAAAAGAAACACTTTAAATCTGTTAATTCAGAAGACTATGCATCAGCTGTTTGCTAAGCCTCGTTATGTTATAAACAATAAGACTGCTATCCGAACTCACTTTCACAAGGGAGAACAAAGTACATGGCCAAACTTATTGCCAACATGATAGCTCCAACTCCGATGAAGGTTCCAGCAAACCCTCCAAGCTGAAAGATAGATAACAATTATTTCACCTGCACAATAATGAACGCCATTTACCTTTCAAACTTGGTACAAGAAGCTCAAAATATGGCAATGACAGATTGATAATTCAATCTCAGATCAAAACACATGTTGAGATGGAGATGCAGAGATGATTTTTGTAACCTGTGCCCTCTATCGCTCACTCACTACTGCTAAGCAACATACCATATAAAATAAACTGCCAATAGTAGGTCCATACATGATACCAACACCTGCAGCAGTTTCAGAATAACTCTGTAAATAGACAAGCATGGTAAAATCAATTGACATTGTTTTCGTCATTCTTAATTATCGCATTTAATCAATGTCACAAAAAGTCTCTTTTTTCTTTCTTATAATGTAACATATTATAGGGGAAAAAATATGGGGCGCTTCACGCATTTGTAACCGAAAGTGACGATCAACGCCCCCGTATATGTTGTTTGGCAGACAGGGTACTTGCCATAGCATTAGATGTTGTTAATCTGGTGCAGAATTGATGAACAAATGAACACCAAACCAATTGGTCTGAGCGAGGCACACCTAGCAAGCTCAGAACAATTGTTTCGCGAAAACTGCACCTTAGTTTATCAAGATATATTTCTTGAAGGCATCGGATGACCACCTGCCAAAAGATTTTATTCTTGAGTCAGACCAGCCCTGAATGCTAGCCCAGGTAGCGCCATCTCGTCTCAGTGAGTGAGGAGTGACCCAGCCCTCTATTTTTGAATCTTTTAGGACTTCACTGAATTCTTTTCTGAACTCTGGTGTTGTGACCTCAAACAAAGGGCTGCTGCTGGAGGGTTTCAAGTGATTTAAATACCTCTTAACGAGGCGAACTGGGCATGTCTCTCCCCCTACTGCTTTAATCATAATGCTTGCTGACTCTGCGGAATTCTTGAAATAATTAATGTGCTTCCATGGCACCCTTGCTAAAACACACATCACCAACCGACATATGATGCCCTGCTGAGGATATACAATACTCGCTAGGGCGTAAGAACCCATAAAAAGCACAAGAGACCATGGCAGAAAAGCGCCTCCCATCTAGACTCCCCAAGGCCCGCTCTGCCTTAGTGATCAGAGTGTGTAAATGGTCAAGAGATAACGCCTGTGTTTTCTTTTGAGTTCTACCCTATGAGTTTTTAATACCCCTCAATATTAACTTTAGTTTATGAGTAGCAAAGGTAATCTCACTGTTCTTTTTTACACAAAAGAATTTTACTGCTGACACATGCGACAGGATTGCACCGTGTTTCTTTCCGTCTTGGGCTAGGTTTGTGACCAACAACTCCAGTGACGAAGTAGACAATTTTTTGAGCTTGTGCTCAGAGCAGAACAATTTGTATTTGTTCTAAAACTGATCATAGGACTTCGTTGAGCCCTCGGACAAAGACTTTTCAAGGAAACCCTTCGCCTTAGCTTTCAGACCTGAAATAATTAGTGCAGGGAATCTTTTATGTATCATGCGTATGTACCTATTTTTCTACAACAAATATTGCATAATAATAATTGATGTCACATGAGTGCTTTGACCTTCTCATCCCCCCCCCGCGCGTCACGTTCTGAGGCTTAATGTGCAACAACACACAAAATCGACTAGTTTTCAAAATAGATTGTATATACACTAACTGTTATAGATCTTTGAAAATATCTGAGATAAATAAGAAATAAGGAAAAAGCTAAATATGTTGTTTTTTTATGAAGAGGATATTTGGTTCATTGTATAAATAAAGATACCGGTCAACCTTTTCAGGTCTGTCCAATCCAGGGATGGGATTCATTACCCAATAGCATCTTTTTCTTTGCTAAATAGTCCAATGGTTGACTGCATACCCAGTTTACTGCAGCTTTATTTAACTTCTGCTAACTAGACAGACAATGGAACTTGCTCTCTGCAACAATAGTGCAGCTAAATAATCTTTGATAAATTCACAGACTTAGTTTCTTTCAAGACCGGCGTGGTGACCTTGGATTATTTGTCATGTCTTGGGACTGATTGCCAAGACAAGGAGAGTGTTATTTTTGCATTGAAGGTGCATGCATAAAGGCAATGATGCATTTCAAAATCATAAGACATGCCCTAAGTAGTATTTCCCCTTCTCACATGATACTCAGGGTGGTATATCAGATGCATTACATTGCCAACTAAACCATACGTGAGGTGGCATTTTTATTCCAACGGCCAAATTCTGGTTGTTCATGACTGCTGTATATCATACACATTTTCAAGTCGATATGAAACTGATGAAATAATGATTCTTTTGAAGACAGGTGTGAATTCATTATGAAAAGAAGATTCATAATGTGAGCTGACATAGTTAAACACTGCTTCTAATTCTGGTGTTGAGTTCTTCACCTATGATGTATTGTAAAATATGTTGTGTTGATGTTGTTGATACGCATGAAGCACTGCCTTGTCTGCCAAAGAGTACTCCTTGTTTAAAACTTTCTCAAAGTTTTTACTGAGGGAGGTTAAAGCACATTGGATCTCATTCAGTAACTGAGTTTTGGCCCAGTAGCAACACCTGGTGATCATGGCTAGGATGTTTATCAATTGTCAGTTCGTTAGCGGAAGTAGGTATAAGCATGATTAATCGAGCCCTATTTATGACAAAACACAGGTGGGCTGCCCCTAACGAGGGCCGCAAGTTGCCCGGAATCCTTGTACTGAGAGTGTGATACATCCTAGAAAACTAGAATGCATCCTAGAGGTGAGGTCATGGTAGACCTCCTAACAGGTGCAGAAACAGGCACTAATCAGCCATTGGCAGTGACACTTTGATCTTAGCCAATAGGCCGAGAAGCGATAAGGATCACTTCAAACACAAATTATCTTACCATGATAGATGTTTTGCTGTCAGGGAAGGCTACTGGAAGCAGTGTAAAAGAGGCCAAAGCAAATGCTGTTTGGCCAATTGCCTGAATAGCTCTGATGATGAAAGCCAGCACACAGTATCCAACCTCGGGGCTTGACAGGTTTGACACTGGAACAAACTCAAGAACTCCAAAAAGAGCTGTACTTGCTCCAGCTAAGACAAATCCGAAAACAATCATCTTATGGATCCCAATCCTTGGTATCTAAAAAATCAAGGTAAAATGTCAATAGAGCTAATTTTCGTGCACTAAATGACTATGCATCGGGTTTTGCTTCAATACTTAATGATATTAGTGTCAGCAGGCAACTTTAGCGAATAGAGCAGCATTAATAGCACTTGATTAGCCACAATCTTGTTAGAATTCTCAGGAGCTCCTGATGTTTCAGACATTTCTCCGAACACAAGCTATTTTGCGAGAAGTGTAATTTGATAGGTTGGAAACATATTATGTAGACATACCAGTTTGCTCATAAAGGGAGATAATATTAGCTGCAGAAGTGGAGAAAAACCCAAAAGCCATCCTGTCAAATCGGAGCTCAGACCATGGTTTTCATCCTAAAGACAATAAAAATTATACAATCAAACATATCAAAATCGAAGAAAATTAGAATCTGCAATGAAACTCACTCACCCAAATCATGAAATAAGTATGTCAAATAATAAATTTGTATCAAAATCTAGTGGAAATTACGGTAATTTCATCTGGAAGTTTTCCTGATAAATATTTGTTCAGAGTGGTATCCAATATCCAAACTTTATAATCTATAATGCGGGTTTGATATGTCAAATAATCAAAAATATTATATAACAAATCTGCTTGCTGCTAGTAGGGGTGAAATAAGTGCAACCCCTTAAAGATCATGCCTCGCCTAGGATACTAACTTTAGAACTACCGCTCCAATTTTCCTTGATTTTTCATTCTGATTGTAGCTATTCCTCGTTTAGCAATTTCCACACAATCAAGTTTCTTTTATATAGTTGGTTATGATTGTGATTGCAATTTAAAAAATTTAAGCCACTGGTGCCCAAGTGAATTAATAGGAGCTGCCAATAACTGGGGGCATCTGGCTCAGACAATCGTTTATTCGTATCAAACCTTGTGATAATAAATCAAAGTAACAAGCCTTACATGAATTCTAAGCACAACAGAAGGAAAGTCCTATGGTAACAGACAGGATTTAGCAAGCCAGCTTGTGAACGATTGTAAAATGCCCTAACATGACTAAATTTCAGAGATTGATATTTCTACGCGAAATCTGGTGCAGAAAAATGCAGGCGAAAAATCAGGAACTTTTTGATTTTCCTCTGAATTCATGAAGCATTTATTTCAATTTGAGTTGAGCTGTTGATTCGAAACTTGGGAATACACAAAAAGGATATGTTTGTAGGTAAGTCCCATGCAAATGTTCACTCAACATATATTTATTTGAAGTTAGCTGGGCAAAATGAATATTGAAGTTACAGCCTGCCTCTGGAAGACTGCAGGACAGGAATTCTCATTTTCCCCTCCTCCAACACAAAAGTTTCATATGGTTCACAATCAATGCTTATTGCCTTCTTCAAGGCTTTGGTCTCGGTACAGTTTTCTCATATTTTTCACCATAAAGCATTTGAATGAGCATATCAATAAAGATGTGGTGACCATATCCGCGTCGATATGGCTGAAGTGGAATGGCAGACATTGTTTGAAAGAAGGAAGGGTGCGGACTTAAAGTTATATTTTAAGATCATTACCGGTACAGCTGCGGTAAAAAAGGAAATGATCAGTGTGTCACATTCCTACCATGACACAAGGATAGGTGCCATAAAAGTCACTATCAACATGGTGTCAAACACTATTATTTCAAACAGCGTGTTTATAAATATATAAATCCAACTTTAAATAGGCTGAATAACACGTAGCAAAATGGCAATACAGTGCGATCAATGACCAGTTTCTTTTCTCCTTTCGGTGTTTTTTTTCTGCCTGCTTGGTTGAATCAGTCCGGAAGTGAAATTCTCAAATTCCCCAATATATCTTCTATAAAAATCTGAATCAAGTTTGATCCAGACAAACCTCTTTAACACTTGGTTTTTATACCCGCCCTACGGTAATGCTCAGTAGTAACAAAAGAGACACAAAAACAGCCCCCTCTTTTTTATTTTCCTGTCTTTTTTACCTATAACAATTCAACGCTGTAAGAACATGAAACTCCCAACAATGTTGATAACAACATAATAGTTTTCTGATCATTACTAATGTCTTCTCAAACTACTGTGCTACAGTCAAGTAAGCACTACATATCGCCGATTAACGAAGCCCGATCTCAGAAAGCGAGCAAAAATTATAGGATCAATAGAATTAAAGTGAATTTTTCTCAAAATTTTGACTATTCTAAGAGTGAGATAATTCAAAATTGTCAACTGGCTCATTTCTTTTTCATCCGTCAATATTGGTCAGCACTGGGCTAGTGAGGGCAATAAGGTAATGGTTAGCCTTCATGTTTTAACTGCATTTATTTCTCTCACAACTTGCAATGTCTTTTTATATGGACAATAGTGACAAATGATTTTGTCACAAAGAGAAGCAAGATTCCCAACACTCTACAAATCAGCCGAAGTCACGCCGATTGAAATATCCAACTCACCATCCACCTGCAAAGATTATCGGCCCATCTCTCTTCTTTGGCATATCGGGAAAATCGCTGAGCTATTCATGAACAGGCGACTCCACGACAAACTCCTGCCCAAACTCAGAAGCAATCAGTTCGCATACATGCAGGGTGTAGGTTGCACAGATGCGCTTGTGAGCGTCCTTAATGACTTCACCAAGGCGATGGATGACATCAACAACATCGGTGCTGAGATGATCCTATATGATTTCAGCAAAGCCTTCGACCTCATGAACCATTCTCTGTTCCTACAAAGACTGAAGGACTTTGAGCTCGCTGACTCGCTTATCGCCTTAGTTGCCGATTATCTAGAAAACAGACAGCAACGAGTTGTAATTAAGCAACATCACGTGAAATCTCACATCGCAGGTTGTAACACAGTGGACCCACGGTTTGGCTAGCTTTTTTGATTCTCTGTAATTTTCAAACGCCACCCATGTTAAATATACCGATGACATGACAAACTACTTCGCCCTGAGAAAAGATAATCTACCAATCATCAGCAGTACTCAAACAACTGTCGAATTCGAACCATCAGAAATCGGTCAAAAACTAATCGATGAGTGCTCAGACTGGGCGTTGGAGAACAAGATGTTGCTAAACGCAGCCAAGACTAAGACAATTAATCTGTCTCTCAAAAAACAGATGACAATGTCGAAACCACTAACAATGAACAAGTCTCATAATGTTGACAATGTGACTACTCGGCCTCACTATTGACCAACATCTCGTATATCGTTAATATCACCAAGTCAGCGAACAAGCGATGCCATGGACGACGCATTCTGAAGCAGTCTGGAGTCAACCAGGAAAGCTTGGTTTTGATGTATAAAACCCAAATCATTCTAGTCATTTCCCATGCTGTTGCTGTGTGGTATCCGTACACTACTGATTATCAGAAGGATGACATCGAGAGGTGTCAGCGACTAGCTCTAAGAATCATCTACTCTGAAATAGAACACTATGACGAGAGATTAGCTGCTGCTAATATTCTGCCACTAAACGATACACTAAGCCACTTGTGCCATAAGTACATCCACCGTATATTGACTGATGAAAACCACCCATTACGACACCGGCTCCTGCTGCGTAAGGAGGGACTCAGACACTCTACCAGAAACTCTGAGGGCACCATATATCTGCCCAAATGTCGAACCGAGAAGCGGAAGTGTGGAATATTTGTAAATTCTGAGTACTTTGCTGTAGTGTAATTTTTATTGTAATAATATTTCCATTTCAGTATACCAAGGGGCATTTTTTCTAAGCTCGATCGTATTTTATTATGTAAACATTCTCGGATGAGAGGTCCTAAAAATAAACAAACAATCAAGCAAACCTATAGCCAAAATTCGCTGTCACGCTATTACAACGTTGTTAAGATTTAGGTTTTAGACTCTTTGATTATATAGATTGAGAAACACCCCTCCCGAAAAAAAAACTCGGGCCAGGCATGACATATAAATTTTGACAAATTGACAATTAATGGACTCATCAATGCAATCACAAATACCAATCCTGGCATAATCCTACCCTTGTTTTTGACCTGATTGTCAAAGTTTATACTGGAAAAAGTATACTTAGCCATTACCATAAATAATGGGTTGAGTATCCTTTAAACAGAGATGATGATCTGCAGAGACTGAGGTTACAATACAATAGCAAAATTTATAAAAATACCATTCTGGTGTAAGTTTAATGCCTCCAGGATACCGCTCAAAATTGAGCATCTGCACTTAGTGTTCAAATGATTTTTGATAAACACATATTGGAGAGCATTATTTTTTTTATACTCACAATTTTAGGCAGGAATGGTGCAGGCAGTGACACACATGCGTTGACAAAGAACTCTCCTGTAAATATCACCAATAGGATAATCATTTCAAGGCGTGTGTAAGATGATTTCATCTTTTTAGTCTGATGAGAGCTGTATTCGTCATCATTGGTTGATTGTTCCCAGCTTTCTTCCATGATACCTGATGTTGAAGATACAGCTATGCTATTGCTGCAGTTGTGTTCTAACAAAAAAGCGCCTCAGGACAATACACATATGGTGTTATGATGCACAAAGAAAGTGATTTAAATGAAATAAAAGGCGTTCAACTTTTTATGGAAATATTAAGCTCCTGATATTAAAAAAGAGAGAGATACTTCCTATTGATAGTCTGGAATCATTCTAACCAATCACAAGTTATTCAATGAGGCCACACCTCTTTCAAAAGTCACAAAGGAATAAAGCTGTAGCAGGCTAAAGTCATGCCGATAGTGAACTGGTAATAATGGCTGTTCTGAATTTTGATTAAATATTTAATTTTGGGACATCCTGCTACTAATGATTATTTGGCTAAACATGACTTTGAAGATCGGAAGTTCAGAAGACAATAGCAATTTGTACCAATTACATGAGCATGTTTTGGCTGTAGAGTCTGGCATGTTAAGTGAGGATATGAAAGAAATGACCGATTTCAGCTGAGAAGTTCTTCATAAGAGATCCCAAACTGACTACTAGACTACAAGAGTAAGGAGGGAATATGGTCGGGCCAGTGATCAAGCCTGCCAGACCTTACCAAGTGGAATAGATTAACATGTATCTACCAATACAGGTGCAGACTGGACATTCAACATACAATCGAAAATATAAATGTTATTGATAAAGTAAAAATTCCTGGGTATTGGTGTGGAAAGAGTGGAGATCTATGGGTTTTGACAGTGTAGCCTGCCTGATTCGTATTTTGGAGCTTTTAAAAAAGACAACACAACCTATAAATTTCTGAGCAATTCTAGAGACCAGCTTTGCCTTACATTGCACATTGAAATATTATATTTGTGATCTTTAACACAACTTTACTTTCATCACTTGGGTGAGATTTAGATAAAGGGTATATGGCAGATAATTGGTCGCAGCTCGCATATCTGTTCTTAGTGGTGAAACAAGTTAAATTATATTCCTGCATGATATTCACTGACCGGGGAGCATAAGTATAGTGACCAAGTCAACATCATTAGAATCGTAAAACTTAATTCTTTAGAGAACACCCCAAGTAATATTTTGCACCAAGTGGGAATGCTAGTGTGTTGCAGTTACTCAAAAGCGAAGCAAGTTTCATTTATCTCTGTCACATTGGTTTTCAACATAGCTAATTTTTTGTTTTCAAAAAGGTAATTGCTGACAAAGTATTTCTTTTTGCACCTGAGTACGAGGGTGCTGGCATTTTAATACTTGGTTGAACGATAGTTTTACACTGTGTTTCATACCAAAGAATTGTTGGACAATTCTGTACAATTCTAGAATTGTTCGAAACTGACCCATATATCATTACCCAACCAGCAAGCATTATTGTGTAATTA
Source organism: Membranipora membranacea (assembly GCA_914767715.1). Lineage (NCBI taxonomy): Eukaryota > Metazoa > Bryozoa > Gymnolaemata > Cheilostomatida > Membraniporidae > Membranipora > Membranipora membranacea. The sequence continues at coordinate 30,167,438 of OU612066.1, read as the reverse complement.
ACCCTGCCTGCTAAATAAATTACATTCATTATTGCTATTGTATAGTTATAGTATAAGCCTTTACAGCTCTAGTCAATATTATATAATTGGATTGACATTGTATTCAATGAGTTTGTATTTAGATGACCAGGCAAGATCTCCTGTAATGAATAGATATGGCTGTGCAAGGTAGCATCATTATCATTTGGGAGCATTGCCAAGTAAGTGATTCATAAAATTTTGAAGATAACTACCAGGAAACAAGTGAGAGGCCTGTGCTCAATTACAAAGATAATATGACATAATAGGACTGAACAGGAGAAGTTGAAAGTACTGGGGACTCAGTCTAAATATCAGCTCACAACCCCCCCCCCCGATTGGGATTTTCCCAAGGGGAATTCAGACTTGTGCTGAGTTTTTCCTCTTACACGACAGATACTTACTACTGAAATGTGATGCTTTATATTTGTCTTGTCCACTGGATGGGACTGAAAACAAACAAACCAATTTCAACCTTTGGAACTAAATCGGAGAAAATTTAAAGTAGGAAGTACCTCATTTAAAATATATAACCGGTTATTCTCACGATAACGCTTGCAGTGTACACATGAGAGATGAGATATCAATGGGCATTAACTGACAGAAAAATGAGCATTAGGGAGATTCGTGGTGATAGCCTCCAAAGCTTCCAACTGTGTGAATATCAATAGGTAAAGACATTGTGACCTATTCCCAATGCTTCCATAGATCGATTTGACACCAGTTTAAATTTGATCGATACTTGGGAATGACCTTTAATAAGTCAACTTCCGCTTCTGCCGAATGAAAATTTTTGACGCAAATACAAATAGCTTGTTGAATCAAACAATTATTCCAAATAGGCGGCGTGGCGGCTTGCACACAATGCCTTCAAAGGCAATTGACGCGGTCGATCCGGGTTCGAGTCCCGGCCGTGGCAGATGTTTTTCATTTTCTAAATCAAAATTGGACCACTCATTCGAGGCATGGAACCATAATAATGACATGCAGGCCTGGTTTAAAGAGCAAAAATACAACCAATATAATTATTGTGTATCTGAGAAGCCTGTATTATGTCTATCAAACTCAACTCTCTCGATTAGATTGAAAGGTTTATTACTTTAAAAGGTGTTGCCACTAGTCTTAGTCTAACATTTTAATACTATCTGTACTAGTGCCAACACCTACTAGGGAACTACCATCCAAGAGTGAGAGAGAAAAATGCCAAAATTGCTTCTAGTACACAATATAACTGAGATGGCTGAGAATGATAAAGTATAACATCAAGAGCTCCTTTGTAGACAGGTAATGAATATATACCAGGCTTACAATAGTTGATTTACCTTTGCCTCCCTCAACCCACATACCATAACATGCAGAGCTAACTCTATGCTCAGAGCATCTTTGGATTACAAATAGAAATAGCTGAGAGCCATTCACTCTCAATAATCACAAGGAGCGTAGTTTAGACTATGCCAATAATCAGTACTAATACTACTTGCTGTCACACCAAGTTTGAGTTTTTTTAGCATCAGTCAGCATATTATTTTCATTAGTCAGTGGTTCTGTGGAAAATATGGCCTCATTCACATATCACTTCTCTCCACTTAGGCATGTAGGACAATTGATACAAAGTAATTCCTCGCTCAACTAGTGAGCGATGTTGTACATTTTTATTAGTACCAAAGTTTTCTGATAATTCTGCTAGCATAGTTTAGCTGATGTTTTCTATTTATGCAGTTGCTGCCAATATTAAAAGATTGCACAAAATATAACGTAGGGTATGGTACAACACAGAAGAGTTGAACATTAGTATTTTGTCGGGTCATCATACTCATTACTAAGAGTTTTCCGTGTTTACAAAAATTGTGAGCGGACAATTCGAATGGAATCCTTTCGATTTCCATCATGACGAAAAGAAAAGATTTGCCCCGGCGGGGATTTGAACCTGGGCCTCCCACGTTAGAGACTTTGATGTGGTGGTCTCCGGGTCAGGCACACTAGATGATTGGGTTGATGTTATTGATCCGACTTATTCTTCAATGTTCACAAGAGGTTACATGTAAGCGAGTTAGGATGGCAGAAGCTGTGACCAATTAATATGACTGTGGGAATGAAGGACAATGGTATGAAACGTGCTATCATTTTTCTATTTCTGGAAGATTTAAAGGATTAATAACACAGTCACATTACAATAAAAATACCATAATTATGATATTAACTGATTTTATTTCCAAGGTTGGATTTGGATAGGATTGGAATGGATTTAATTTATTTCATTCAGTCATCATCAAAAATGCAATGCGATGGTGTTGCATTTGTGGTGAAAAAGTGTGAAGAGAGCAACTTAAGGTTATTCCTTGTAAATCAGTCTGTTGTCTTGATGAGTCATAGCTTGGGTTTGAAAATACATTTTGCTCAAGAGAATGTTCTGGTAAAACTGTAAAACAAAACTTACTAAAAAGAGGATGAGACTCCTTGGCAACAATCTTGAGAAAATGGGCATAGGACATGTCAAAAGGAAGACGCAAAGCCTCGGAATGTGTAAACATTCTAGTCTTTGGTCATATACCAGTTCAGGCTTGTGAGACTTGTCTGCTCTTGAATTTGCATAGTGACCTGAGGTTGTGACATCACAAGGCGGGAACTACGATACTTATAGGAGCGCTCTTATATCTAGGACTCCAAGGTGTGTGGTTGTATATGATTATCACTCTTGCGGGCATTCTATGTGTATAACAATATATGTGCTAACCTTACATGGCGCAGTCGGCTAACAATGTAAGTGATAATACCTAGTACTGTTTCTATTCAGCTTGAAGAGTAGCAGGTAGACGCAGGGTGTGTGTGTGACTTGAGCTACGGCTAGTGGATTTGCGTGAAGAAAGCTAGTGGAGGTGCGTGTGGCGAGTTAGTTTTGTGTGCGTGGGTTGTGTGTGTGTGCGAGTGTGTGTGTTGTGCGAGTGTGTGTGTGTGTGTGTGTGTGTGGGTGCGAGTTAGTGGTTAGTGAGTTAGTTGGTGTGTGACGAGTTAGGCTTTTGTTAGTGGTTAGTTATTTGTTGTGAAGTTCAGTGGTTATAATATTGCTGGATAGTGATATCGTTGTGATTCTGGTGTATTTGTTGTGGGAGTGTCGAGGTGACATACTCAAGACAAACAAAGTAAATTAAACCCCCAAAGTTCCCTATGGCTATGAAATCCCGCGATTTCCCCACCCTCAAAATTAATCTGACCAGAATGTATGTGGATCATGGAAGTTATTCTTAGACAGGTTTACTGTTGCAGTTAGATTTGAAATTTGTAACCGTGGTACTAAAACGGTGACCGTTTCCTCACAAGAAACGGAAGTTAATGTATTTGATGATGAAATGAAATTGTGTGCATATTGAAGGCAATCAGTAGTGAAGACTTTCAGGCATTACAGGCTCAAGGAATTGATATTGCAAGTGAAGAGCTGACCTATGCCCCGGTTTTGCAGGTATTAAAAAACACTTACGAGAGGGAAGAATCCTTGAATGTTAAATTATGGAACTTTAATAGTGCTCGTCAACAGACGGGTAAAGATTGTAGGGACTATATAAGATGTGTGGAACATTTGTCCCGTACCGCAGGTATATTTAAATCCACAGACAGTTCATTTGCGCCAGATATTAATGCAGGGTATAATAGAGAATTAGATAGAATTAGGAAAACCCTAGCCCAAGTAATTGCTGTTAATGGCCTACAGGATTGTACTTTAAGGCCTGAAGGCGTTAAGGCGTGAATTGATGGCAAAAGATGACCTTGATTGGGATTCTACCTGTCTGATTTTGTCGTGGCGTGATACAGCTGCCGAGCCGACAGACAAAAAGTTGGAACAGCCGAATTCACAAGTCCCAGATCCCATTGAACAGAAAGTTGCCTATTCCCATTCTGACAGACAGACAGTCGTGACACCAATTCTCGACATTGTTTTGAATGTGGAAGTTACTCGCACACATATTTAGACTGTCCAGACATAGTCTGTTATGAGTGCAAAGGTAAAGGCCATATTTCCAGAGAGTGTCCACGCTCATCCCGAAACAATCAAAAGAATTAACCCTTTGTATGTCATGGGCGAGATTTCTCGTCCAGATTTTAGGAGCTGCCCCCTGTCGCCTGCGAGAAAAGTCAACAGGGAATACCCTACTGTTTAACTTTAGAAATCTTGTATCTAGGGTTACCTAATGCTAAAATAGATTCAACCAATAGAAAGAGAATAAAATTTCACATCTGTGCTAACATGTTTCTAGGGTAACTCATAGATAAGTTAGTGTGGTATAAACATGTTGAACTGGGAGAAAGGATACATTTTTTCTCTCCTACTAGCAAGTTTCACCATGTTGATAACGATTTACAGCTTTTCTTTGCTGACAGTGATTCTGAAGCTGACTCAGAGAGTGAGGTAAGTTGTCTAAACATATTTCAAGTGATATTATTGCCATTCTCTCAGCATCCAATGTTAGGATGAGTTGAAATTGTAACTTATTTTTTGGACCCGATGTTTTATCCCAAAAGTGTTAGTCAACCACAAGTGTAGTAGGCTTTGAGTTAGTGAGTAGATGATAATACTATGGTCTATGGTCACTATATTAGACTCTAAACGGGCTGTATATCTTGTAACATGATCTTATGGGACTAGACACAATGTTACTTGGTTGGGTCAAGGATCGAGTGAGTAAGGGATGGGTTGACTAGTGGACTTGTAGACTAAAAGTTTCACTTGTCACCACTCACTCCCAGTTAGACATGCATTTCTCATTGCTTATTATGGCTGATCTTTACGTTACCTTACTCTCTGCATTGCTCACTCTGGATTGGTAGTCAATGAGCTTAGTAGCTGACTGAAGTCTCACCAATGAACTAAACCTTTAGTTCATTGGTCTCACACTCACTTTGGAATATGGTTGTGATGAATGTGGTCTTGTAGACACTAACAGTAGGCCTACTACAGTTTCTGACTGTGGATGACCCTGTTTTATTGATGAAGCAGTTGGCAAATTTTCTATCCACTGGCAAACTAGTTCATAACATATGTAGGCAATAGAAAACACCTATGCTCATTTGATGTATGTGTCCTGTTGTTGATCATTCTTGTGAGTCTAAGATGGTAAATAATGTATGATGCATATAGTGAATGATCTTTCACAGTAAGCCTTTTTAATCCACCTTGTGAGTTGTTGATATTTGCTCAGTAGTCGGGATAAATAAACTATCCCTAATTTGGATGTCACATTGAGTACTCTGATTTAGACTTCTGTAATGGCCTATTATAGAAGCAAGGGAGGTGCGGTTATTGTAATACAAAATCGGCTGCAAAACTGGCCTTAATCTCCTCAAGACTCAATGTCTAGCACCTAGTATTCATTACCTATGAGGCCTATCGCTATTTCTCGTGAACTTCTTGAACAAAACCATCAAATTGGGCATTTGATACTGTTGCATCACTTCAGACCTAACCCTCTTGAGTTTGTTTGCTTTGCTCACTTTTGTGATAGAGTCATGGTAATGTCAGTTAGCGCTGTTTCGGTGTTTATATGTACATCCATCATATTTTGGAGTTGTGCATCAATTTTGGTCGACAAACATAGCATGATTATATTCAATAAACAGCGTACAATAAATGGCTACCAGCAAGTCATTTTTCACCAACTTACTGTTACATGGTGTTCTAATTTCTGCACACCAATTTATTACTTCAACAATTTCACCATTATTTTTACTTCACATCCTGTGATTTCAAAAACGTATCTAATTTTTTGCAGCGTAACTATTTAGAGGAGTGTACAGAGGATCGAGCAGTGACTCCGAGGATGAGAAGCCGCTCTCAGATATCAAACAGAGTATTATACTGAGCAGATTCCTGACACCTCATCAGACTCAACAGAGAACTCCAGCTGCTAAGAATTACACCCCTTCTGTTGAAGCTCTGTTCAGAACCCCTGTAACCGAGATTTTGCACACCCCAGGGACACCCCAGGGACACCCCAGGGACACCTCAGGGACACCCAAGGTATGTATGGGTTAGAATGATTACAACCAGATGAGATTGAAAATTAACTTTTACCCCTCATTTGATACCCTGTGTTGAGGCCAAAAAATGATAACATTGGTATGCTATTTCACTATCAATCTTTGGAATGAGTCATCGGCCAAATTCTCATGTGGAGCTATGTTATCTTCTGGCTCATGAATTGTCGGAAATGAATAAATTGCTTGCTACATATAATTGACTACGTATTTCAGACCTTTTTTGGTGATGATATTGACTAAGTAAGTTAGTGTGGTGTGATTTAGAAATAGTACTGTGGTAAATGTGTCGCTTGCTCTGTATTTTTTTGCTGTGCCAGATGTGCTAACTGCTTTGCCTGCTTGTGGTTGCAACTTGAATATGCATGCTTGCTTGCTGGTCTGACATGATGCATTCTGGGAAAAAACTACAAGAAACTAATAATCCCAGCACCAAATTTTCTAAATACAATTTGCCACTTAGGTTCATAATCATTATATCACCATGAGTTTGATTGCCTCTTGGTTCACAAAATTATCTGTCTGATTTTTATGACAAGAGTTCTGGACATGCAATCGCTCGTGATTGTTGTGTTGTCGTCAGTGCAATTATGCCAATACTAATCCGCCAGCTTTTGGTGACAATGTTTCTAACGTCCCATTGTTGCTAGTACCAGAGTGATTGGATAAGTTTTGCATTTAGTTTACTGAACAATTACACCACCATAATCTGCCCAGAATTTGGTGGCAAAGTTTCTGGCGTCTCATTGTTGCTAGTATTTGAGTGATTTGATAAGACTTGCATTTTGTTTTCAGTAGAATAACCCCTCTATATTCTGTCAGAATTTGGTGACCAAGTTTTTGGCGTCCCGTTGTTGCTACAGTACCTGAGTTATTGGATTAGTTTTGCTTTCAGTTTACTGAAAAATTACACCACCATAATCTGCCCAGAATTTGGTGACAAAATTTCTGGCGTCTTATTGTTGCTAGTATCTGAGTGATTTGATAAGATTTGCATTTTGTTTTCAGTATAATTAGTCACCACTAATCTGCCAGCTTTTGATGAGAACATTTCTGGCATCCATTTATTGTTTGTAACTGGGTGATTGTACTATTATGCATTTAGTTTGTAGAACAATAAAACCACATATAATATGGAGACCTAGTTCTTGGCCTGTTCTGCTTGTAGATGTACTAGCTTTATGTACCAACATATTGAAGTTTTTGCTGCTCTGAAAATAATAATTGTATTAGCCTTGTTTGCAACCCGGTTTATATTTTCGTAATGCAGTAAGTAGTCCAGACGCCAGCAATATAATATATGTTTACCAACCATCTGTCCAAAGATCAACTTGGCTATTTTGTACTTAAAAGCTCTTTACCACTGTGTTCCATAAACTTCAAAATCACTCTAGACGGGACGTTATAGCTACTCAAGAGCGTTATATGACTCTAACACAGAATGGTGTCTATGAAATGTAAAATATGCAATGTGATGTTTATTTTTGGCTTGAATTTGTTGCGTAGGTCATGGGGTAAATGTCCGAAAAAAACCTAGATATAAAATACCTTAGCTTCAAGATACCTTAGCTACAAACTCTCCAAAATTATCAATGTGTGATTGAAATTTTCTTCTTCTTCAGACTGTGGTTGAGACTGAAGGTGATATAGAGACTGATGGTGGTATAGAGTGCACTCCAGCCATGAAACGACAAATAAGCGCTGATAGCACCTCCTCGGTTAGTATACTGTCAAATGAGTAACACACTCGTTGTCTGCGCAACACTATGGTCACATTGCGCATTGTCGTAGCAACATATAGCGTCAATACATTTTACTGTTAGGGATGGGCTATGCTATCATTTTATCAAAATTTCAAATTGTTCAGCGGTCCTATGTGAAGTCTGATTTCTATCGATTTAGTAATTGACTCAGCGAATGGTTTTGTGACAATTTCTTTTGCTGCCCCCCCCCCCCTCCCCTCCCCCAACTCATGAATAGTTGGAATTGGATCAGTAGTATGCATACATAAAAAATCCAATGTCATATCACTCGCCCATCCCGAGGCATGGGCGGCGAAATATTATTGCCTTATTAGCGAGGCCGCAATATCTGCGCCAATTCGCTCTCTGTTTGCAGGCAGGTCGGAACACACCTGGGGGACCAACCAATCCCCAGTAGAAGATGGACTGCAGTGGGATTCGAACCCACGACCTTCAACACTTGCGTGTTGAAGTCCGGCGCTCTAACCAACTGAGCCACCTCCTAGGCCTGAATACATGAATTGTTGCTGAATTTGATGTCACATGTATTCTGATCTAGACTTCTGTGTTGGCCTTCAGTGTCACCTGATGTATAATTTTTTGGTATCATGAACGACTCAGCGCATTGTTTTGAGGAGTATTGTTTGAATTTGTGTTTGCATATAAATATCTCTACAGAATGTTATCACCAATAAATCCTGGTTTTAGGCTTAGTTTTTGCTGTCCCCCACCCTCCCCCCCACAACTTGTGATTAGTTGACATTATATCAGTAGGCCTAGTATGCATACATGAATTGTTGCTGATTTTGATTTCACATGTATCCTGATCTAGACTTGCGGAATGTTATCACCTGTATATCCTAGTGTAACCACGATTTTTCGATAGCAGAGTTAATTTATGGTGGAATAGTTATACATGTGCTGCTTCAGTATCACTGTTATATGTCCACTTTTGTAATTTCTTATTTAACGACCCCCTCCCCCTATCCCCCTAGTACCATTCTAATCAATTTAATTTGTATTCTTATGACAGTAAATCCTGCTTTGTAGGCCAAACCTAACGAGGCTTCTTGTAGTAGGAGGCTCATTCAGCCCAAGAAAAAGTCGAAACAGGAGTCATTCAGTGATAGATCGGTAACCGTGAAGCCCAAGCCACCTCATACAACTACTCGAGGCCGAGCGCTAAAAGTCCCATTACGCTTCCGAGACACTCAAGCAGCACCCAAGGTATAATTTTATTATCTTGATTGCTTTACCTTTAGTTGAATAATTCATTATTTTATTTATTCATTGTCCCTCAAGATGTACAATATGCTCCGTCTTCGCAAGACCGTAGTAATCTGCCCGATCATAATATATGTATTTGCTTCTTACCATTACAGCTTGCATGCAACTTTTCAACATCTTTGCCTATGCTTCCACTGTTGTTAGGGCATTTCCCCCTAGGTCAATAAATTACGACTATAACATTCAAGATTTTAGGTAAAATGGTTCAACTCATAATAAATGGATCTGTCAGCTTATCATGTATGGGGTCCAATCAAAATTAATTTTATTCTGTTCATGTGACCATAGTACAAGAAGATACGAGGGATGTAACTTTTCCATTTGATATTTTCAGGCTCCAGTTCCTGCACCTAGACAATCACTTATATCTAAACAAGTTTCTGACCTTCCAACAGCTTCTGCTTCCTCTTCAAAGCCAGCTGTGACCCCTAACACTCAGGTAAATATACTTATTGACGTCTGATTTTATGGTTACATCAAGTAGAGTTCTTCATTGTTTCCTTAGCCTTGTTAGCGGCCACTGGTTTTTTTTGTTTTTTGGGTGGCCTTGTATTTCTCGGTATAGTATGAGTAGTTGTCTTCTGCCATTTTAGCTCTAATCTTAACTTTGAGCTTTGACTTTTTCTCGCTTCCGTAAGCAAAAAACCCAAAAAATCAAAACCAGTGGCCGTGTGACAAGGCTATTGTTTCCTACCGAACCATTTTTCATTTTGTTTAATTTATTTCGCCAATGTGAGACATCTATAACAGTTGTTGGTTGTCTAAAAAAATGGTAAAGGCGCTCAGACATTACTTGCAAAACATATAGGGTTCTAGAGTGCCATGTCATAAACTTGTCACTGAATTGTCTTGTCAGTGGAACCAAAAGAAAAATCTGTCTAAAAGTGAAGTCATATGGGGTTGTTTTCTCACAATTAGGAGTAAATTTCACATAAACTTTCGTTCGGATCGGGATTCCCATAATTTGTGGAACATTGTATGTTAACAATGCACTTAACCAGATAGTATAAATTTTCACAAAATGCCATCTGAGTGGCTGCCTGTTTTGATTGAAAAGTCAAGGTCATATCTATGCAAACACAACTTTGGTAAAAGGATGGAGCGGATGATCAATATGTAGAGTTTCTCATTCTATTTTGGACCTGGAGTAAGAGGGGAAGGGATACAGTGAATTATGAGTATCAAATTGAAACAATTATTAGGAGATGGTTGAGGCGGTTGATATAAACAACGAGTAACAGCTTCTCCTTGGTATAAATCTTTTTATTTCATATCACTGTTAGGCCTATGGTTCGTATTGGCGCAGGAGGATTGCGCTCATACAATTTTCGGAGATGAGAATCATGTGTGGCAGGTTGACATTAGTACGAAATCAAATTTGCAAGAATAAGTAGAAATTTGCATGAGAACGTGTGGCCTTACCTTAAATCAATCACCACAAATACTGGGCCCCTTCTTTATCTAAATGCAGTAATGGAACGATACTCAAGTAAGCAGGACAAACCTTGCATAACAAGAAGTATTTCTATGATGACGATCTGCAGCAGGGCTGTACCTATGACTTGTAAAGTGGTGGGGCAAGGGTTGTGTTGGTACTATTATGATGCAATGAGGGTGCAACAGGGGCCAGGGGGGGGTAGGGGCAACAGGGGCGCAGGAAGGCCTGCAGGAAGGTTTGTTACTATAGAGATAAATATTCTCAATTGCTGGTAAAATGGGAGACAATCTGGAACATGTTAGCCCAAATGTTATAAGGATTGTAACATGACTCATTACTCTGTCACACTCCAACTCGCTATCAGGAAAAAGCACAAGACAGAGGATGTAAAACTTGTTTGGTGTTGATTTGTGTGCATAAAGTACTTTGTTGAATGCTTTATATGTGTCAAAACTGTTATGTAAACAAAAAATAATACAATATAGTTATTGGTATATTTCATGAGAATGTTCTTTATGACTATGAATGATTATATTGTATGTATTATATGTATGTTATGTTATATTTTTCAGAGTGACTTCCCTTGATAACCGCTGTAAAACTGCATTCGGTTAACCAAAATCTTGCCTCATATTTCGTAAGAAAAGTGAATCCAAAAATAGTAATTCCTATTACAAACAAAATAAATTAAAATGAAATTGTGTCAAAATATATGTGAACTCTATCAAATGCAATGAAATTTGGTGTCAGGGACGAGGTGTCATGGAAAAAGCAGTCATTTTTTATTATATTCTATCATGTGATCAAATTAAAATTCAAGGGCTAATCAAACCAATTGGAAATGATTACATAAAATGTCATAAAAATATCTATTCTTGTGACTTTTATCAACGTCATCACTGTTGAGCCATCAAGTCCGTGACGCATGTAAAAAAGATTGTATTCTCACCCTTCGGGACACAGTTGGCTGTGTCTGTGCCAGATTCTCATCCAAGGAAGAAAAAATGAAAAGGAAAGCGTTGGTTACAAAATCACAAACAGAAGATGAAAGTTAGTCATCCCTATAAAAACTTGGTTTTGTGTTATCGTCAAATATTGTGTTAACTGAGTAATTTCATCAATTTTTACTATTGTTAAAGTTTCCTTACATTTCTGTTAGGCACTATGCTACTTTTTATGATATTTGAGTATTTCTTTTGATGAAAGGAAATGCTACAGAGTATATGTTTAGAACACGATAGTATCACACAATTTTACTCTGCCATCTCTGATGTTTTTCTTCTTTTGATTGAATTCTTTTTTTTGACAATCAGTACTGTTTTACCTCAGGCAAATCATAATTCTTCCCTCCGTATCATACTCAGGTATGCCGTAGATGACTCTTTATATCAGTCCGATTTTAGTATTATCTTTCGATCACTTATTTTATTTCTCCAACAGGCCTCATTACTGCTCCCTCATTTGAGGGACATTTCCATTGAGATTTGCCTTTGATTCCATTATTTGGTTGCCATCTCCTTTTATCTGCAGTTTTGTATCTTATTACTTTTCTCCATCATTTGAGGGTATTTACTTTGAAATGTGTCACAGATCACATTTTTTGGCTGCAATCTCATTTTTATATTCATTTTTTGTATCCTATTACTGGTCTCCATATGACTTCTCGTACGCAATAAAGGTGCTTATATTTATATCCAATTCAAAATCATGGTTTATCACGGACAAATAGGCTTGGCACTCAATTGATACTGATGCATTCTGGTCTCACATCTTGTTGCATATCATAAGATGATACATGTGTTTGAGTGAGCCTTGCTGAGATTTGCTTGAGGTTTACCCTGTGTGTTCACATCAGGTAGTGTCGTCAAGCTCCCATGAAAATATTCAGGTTCAGTTTAGGCATCGCTTGTACAAAGGCAGGCAAATTACGAGTTGGTTTATACCTAAATTGAGCAACATAGTTGCATCAATAGACTACTATGCTTGTTAGTAGTTAGTACAAAGCACCTTACAAACGGTAACTGTAAATTGCTGAACAGTCTGAACGGACTGAACAGCTGAACAGAATTTCTCAGACTAAAATTATTATTTGTAATCATTTCTCTGGCTGACTATTACTTCTCAAACACATTCCTCTTAACCAAATGATTTGATGAGTCACTAAGTTCCTGTTGGCACCTAATATAACCAATTTAGGGCAAGCAAATGAAGCAATCAATGTGCCAATTATGACAAAATCTGATGGTGTTCTGGAAATTGGATACCAGAAACATTATCCAGCTCAACCTTCCATCTAGCCAGTCTTAACAAGCTTTGTTTATAGGAGGGGGGGGGGGGCTACTCTCCATCCATTCACTAGTAGTGTAATGCCGAAAAAATTACTGAGAATAAAATTGAAAAAACCAAGGTGAATGCAAACTTAAAATAAATGATTTAATAAGAAGAATAATAAAGAATTGTCCATGCTCATGCAAAATTAGATAATCATGTAAAGACTCAAACGAAAAGCAGTCTGAGAAATTATGTTCAGCTGTTCAGTCTGTTCAGCCTGTTCAACAATTTACAGTTACCCCCTTACAAATGCTAGTACAAAGCAGCTTTCCAACTACTAGCCATTGATCCGTAAATATAATACAATAGCAGTGCCTGCATAAACTTTGTATTTATTGCACCCTCTCCGCTGTAACCTGCAGCATGGCTGTAATATTGCCTGTAAAGAGTTCATTATTGTTTTATTTCTCATCCAAACAAAATTTCCTGTCCAGTGGTATAAATCCTGTTTGTGTAAAACCAGTATGAGGTATGAGGGGATTTGTGATAAGCTAAACACAAAATCAGTCTATTTATACACTTTGTTGTGTGTTTCAGTATCATTGAAATTATTTCTGGTATTGCTAAACAGATAGAAAATGGATAGATATTTATCAAGAATTTTATGGAGAAGAGGTTTATATCTTAAACTTTCCTTCTAAACTTATTAGTTTTTGAGTTATGACAAGTTTTATAACCTCATGTCATTCCAATGAATTTTAACCAGCTAATTATGGTAGCTCCTGAGTCACTTAAACGTGCCTACATGTATATTGATACATTTTTTACCGTATTATAGGAGTTGATAATACAGCGTTTGTGAAATTGAAAATTGAATTAGAGAGTGGCCTTGCGAAATTAAGGAGGATTGTTTATTGTACCATAGCGTTTATGGAATGTCCCTGATTCCAAGGAAAAGGGAAAGCATAAGATGCTATCCGAAATTGTAAAACCATTCTGAAATTGGATTGTTTTATGTTATTCAGAGTTAATTGAAGTTGCCCTTACCGTGAATTGTGAATTAAAAATTAGTTGACGACGTGACTGTAAAGCGAAAGAAATCGACCACGAAAGGAAAGGAAGGGCATGTGAGACTTGTCTGCTCTTGAATTTGTATAGTGACCTGAGGTTGTGACATCACTCGGCGGGAACTACGATACTTATAGGAGCGCTCTTATATCTAGGACTCCAAGGTGTGTGGTTGTATATGATTATCACTCTTGCGGGCATTCTATGTGTATAACAATATATGTGCTAACCTTACAAAGCTTCGATATCTTTCGTGCAGCTCTTTGAACTTTTTCTAGCCTTTCACAGTTGCGATCTCCTAAAAGAGAATACCAGGCTTGAGTAGCATAGCCAAGTATTCACCTGATGTGAGTCAAATAACACGTTAATAATCCCTGCTCACCTAAACCAACAGTCTCAAGCTTCCTCATCAGAAAAGTCTAGAGCTAAACTTTGTAACTACAAAATATACATGTTTGTTAAAGGAAAGCTTATTATGAATAAAAACTCCAAGGAAATTTGTGTAGGCACATCAAAAATTAAAAAAATCACTACATCTTGCTCATATTTTAACTGATAGCTAAGGTTCGCGTTCACGAGCTCAGTCTTATCAGAATTCAGTTGCATACAAATGTTGATGAAGCCTTGTTTGAGCGGTAGCCAGTATTTAGAAATGATCCAACAGATTCAGTGAAAACACAGAAACAAAACCACTTTGCAGGGTTGTTGTCACCTAGAAATATTACTGGGAGTGGTTACTTCTTTCTCGATAGTTCAGAATCTAGAGTTGAAAGGCTTTGTCCCCTACACTTCACCAAACAAAGGTTGGATCCTGTGAAAAGACTTATATATAGTCTTGATACCTTTTGATCAGCGTAGTAATTTGCAATTTTCAGACTTCCCATTAGATGCTATTTCATAACATCGAGTTACCGAAATCAAGTCACCCAAACTCATTGAAAATTTCGTGCACTTCATAAGCAGCTAAAACATTTGGACAGTCCGCTTTGATATTATATTTTCCTGCAAGGGCATGGTAATCCGTCCGATTGATTGTAGTAAATGTTCAAGATTCAGAAATAGTAGTGGCAGCAGTAAGTAACATGGAAGAATTATTATTTAGATTCAGATTAGAATCAAAACAATGCAAGCATGAAGAATTAAACTTCATTTTGTATTCTAGAATTTATGATTTTGATATTCAAATCGGAATCTCCCTGATTTCTTTTCTTTATACCATATCACATCATAATATTTCCCTGTAAAAAACAATCATACTTTTGATCAGTTTCATGCTATCAAATAGGCCTTGCCATTGCGATCTACTGTATAGATATAGAAACAACCTTTTTCTTATTACTTCATTAATATAACACAATATGAACAAACTTTATATTTCTGAGATGTTGCAAAGATTAGTTGCTGATCATCATCTTCATTTAGGACATTGATGTCATAATTTAACGTCTGTAAACTTGAGTCTGCTAATCGTTTCTTGTGGCACTGTTTGATTGCTTGATATATTTTGAACAATATTAAGGCAATAATGGTATTTTTATTATCATGTGATTGTGATTATTTCCAATAAATCTTCCAGGAATAGAAAATTGATAGCCCGTTTCATACCATTATCCCACATTCCCACCGTCATAATTTGGTCAAAACTCTAATTGTTGTGTGTGCACATTTGTGAAGACAATGCCAACCCCTCTATTTATCTCCCTATTACTTAATATGCGAACTATGCTGACTTGTCACCTTAATAGGCCTGCTTAAGGGACTTTCTATTCTATAACTAGACCACTAAAAATGATGGTATGCTTCTGCTCTTCCATAATGGTGACTATGGATTGAAAATTCCCTGTCAGAACTTTTCAGTGTCCCCAAATATAACACCATTGCATTTTTCACACATCTCTGGTCCTATTTTCATTATCCCAACCGCATGCATAAATCGTCCTAAAATGATTGTGCAAAAATAGTTTGGAGCTTAAAAACAATAAATTACCATTGCAATAGACCTGAAAATTTTAACAGGGTGCGATATCACTGACAGCAGTGCTTTTGAATTGTCATCAGTCACCAACTTGTTTCGAGGTTCCATGCAACAAGTTGACCTAATAATGACAGGTTTATTACCAATAGAAATTGAAAACCGGTGCTCCATAGAAAGGATCGATGACAGGATATGTCAAAATATTTTACCTTTCATCTCCGAATGCTATGCAAAGTTTCGGCACAATGATTGCTCCAAGACATACTCAAAGTATACCAATACCGGTTAGCAGCATCCACAACGGTCTAAAAGAACACACTTTACTATCATTGTAGAAAGTTTAGCTGGCAGTCAATGCTTGCCCATCCCAGTGGATCAACAGGAGCTGTATCAGTGGGCTGTGCGATAAGACTAATAATTATAATGAATATATGATAGGATTGTGTGACGTAACAGTACGGGATGTGATGATAGGGTACAGTATGGTACAATGTGTTGCAGCATTAATTTCTAAATCCTGAATCGGAATGCACTCTGTGATTTAAAAGGTGCTACCTTACCTTCTGAGCCATGTAAAAAGGGGACATGGCCCCATTATCATTATGTTCAGGCTTGCCAGCCCTATAGCCGATTCCGCTCAAATAGAATGGATCAGGTCTCTGCTAGTAAATGTGCAGATAGAGTGATCAGCGT
The DNA here is from genome assembly GCA_914767715.1 of Membranipora membranacea. Classification (NCBI taxonomy): domain Eukaryota; kingdom Metazoa; phylum Bryozoa; class Gymnolaemata; order Cheilostomatida; family Membraniporidae; genus Membranipora; species Membranipora membranacea. The sequence continues at coordinate 30,150,919 of OU612066.1, read as the reverse complement.
GCATTTGTAATTTTTTTATGAATTATGAATCATTGTTTCTCGCTTAGTAGTATATCTCCTTTACAAGTGAGAGAAAAAATGGATATTTATGACCCATGGCAAAGGTGCTTGGTACTTATTGATGTGAGGAAGAGAGGAAGGCAATCTATGATATTTCTGAACATTTTTTTTGGAAAAATACTCTAGAAATAAATTTTTATAGTATGCTGTCAGTTTGCTCTCAAGTTTTTAAAAGTCATCAATCCTGGCAACAAATCTATTGGGACTCTCTCCAATAATAGGAGAAGTAAGAGCGTAAGTAGAGGAGAAAAGAAAGAAACAAAGGGCACTCAACTCCTGAGTCAATCCACATTATATAAATAACATCATGATAATATTTGCTCTGAGTAACATTGCTGCTTACAAACTATAACTCACAAGAGGATAGATGTGTCTTTTCATATCAAGAAGACCACAAAAGAAAATAAATGGATCAATTAGAATTTTAGATTTCAGAGAATCTCATCTCATCTGTTTTGACAGTGTTTTGTAATTAGGAGTATATAAAATGGACAACACCAACTATAAATTACCAAGCAACTTTGCCTTATATTGCACATTGGCATATTGTATTTGTGATCCGTGAGTTATTTCTCATACCTTCCACCACCATATCCTATTCTCAAACCATATACAACTGTGCTCTTCGGATCCTACCTTGCTAATTACCGACCGCAAATTTTGAAATTCTGGATCTCATTTTATCTCAGCGTTGAACTGTCATCATCCTTCATCTCCACTTTGAAGTTAGAGCAAAGCAACTGAACTAGCCTTGATAACAAGTATAACAATTTTTTCTTACCTCAATTATTAAAAAGATGACTTGGGGTTCCCCTTCAGGAGGGGGGTCTAATACGCCATTTCCTGGTTTACCCCCAATATATAAGAAAGACAGAAAGTTGCTGGTGAACACCGTAGGTAGGGAAAAAACTCAATATGTGGAAATTCGGCCTCGTTATCTTGAAGAAGGCAGAAAATTTAGCACCAAAATCTTTGCTGACGCCTGGCACACTGGCGCACCCATCAGTCTGTACACTTATTCTTCTAGTTCTACAAAAAAGACGTCTGCTGGTTTTCCTTTAATAAGGAACAACAGGCGAGATAAAGAAGTTAGCATAACTCGCAATAAATGGTTCCTGTGGTACTTTTTTCTTTTTGTTCATACATTCTATAAGCTGTTCAGTGAGAACATGCTTACAATGAGAAGAAAAACTACTAATAATGGTGACTACATCGCATTTACATGTAGCTATAAAGTAGATATTTGCTAAGAAGAGCTGTTCTGCATTTTAAAATAAACTTCTCTGATAACCTGCACATGGCACTATGCCTGTTTATGGATTGTTTTTGTGGGATGTGGTGGTGAAGCCTATAGTTTTCCTTAGACAGTATTTTAGAAACATAGTCACTGCATAGTTTGTTCAACGCGTCATTTATTCGTCGGATCATAGATTTGTCAAGACGCTTGGTGTAGGAAGCTATGTCGGGGAAATAAGTCTCAAACACAAACTTTGATGCCTTTCAATGAGGTTTTCCCCATACTGCAGAAGGTAACTGTACAACACAGGCGTAGCATATGTGAGATAAAACCTGACAAGCAATTGGGTATGTACGCCATGACGCTTGAGCATAAGCAGCCCGTGTACTGCCGATCTAGCTTTATTTATCACATATCTGTTATGAGACGTGAATGTGGGGTGGTCGTCGACCTTCACACCCATTAACCTTGCTGATTTGGTTTGAGAAATAGGCTCACCTTTGATGGTAATATGCGGTGATATGGTCTGTTAGGTTGTGAAGTGTCAACATCATATACTGTGCTTTAGCTGCATTGATCTTTTGGTTGTAGTTGTCAAACCACTGTACTGCGTTATCAGCAGCTGTTTGCATGTTATTGTCAGCAATGGTTATACCTCAGTTTTGTCCACAGTTGTCAACTGTTGTCACTTTTGATTTTAGCACGACATGGTAAATTGTGTCAGTATCTGCTCATTTGATAACTGTGACGTCCTGGCACAGGTCTACAACATAGACATTCCACAATGCTGGCCCTAGGATTGTTCCCTATGAAACGCCAATTATCGATGATTTGATGCTAGACTGAGAGTCCTGGATTTTCACCCATTGCTGCCATTTTGAGACAAAGTTTGCTATAAGACGTACTAGATGCGATGGTACAGCCATTGCTAGGAGTTTGTTGGTCCGCATTTCTGGTTTCATTAGGTCAAATTACTTGCTAAAGTCAATGAGAAGGCATTTGACCCCATATGTGGATTTTTGTCAAGAGCTTGAGAAGCAGTTTTACTGGAGCATCAGTTGTACCCACACCATTTATGTGAGCTTATTGATGTATGTCACGACGTGTGCGTTTGGCCAGTTCTTTCTTGATAAATAACTATGTGATTTTGCTAAGATTGTATAATAGCGAAACTGGTTGACAGTCCTTGCATGTTTTAGGATCCGATGTTTTTGGTAATGGCTTGATCTCAGCTTTTTTCCAGATGGAGGGAAGTTTGCCTGAGTTAAGTACTTATTGTATCATATGTGCTTTTGGTGTTGAGAGCATGTCTGCATTGATTTTTTCTCATCCAGCATGGGTAATCATCTGTGTGGGTAGCTTTGTTCGTATAAATTCCCTGTAGTATTTTGAAAGCATCCTGCTTATCAAGAACATAGGCTGGGGTTTTTCCAATGCTGGAATTTCGGAAACTCAATCGATAACTCGCCATCAATAGACAAGTGGTAACTATTGAGTTTAGAACAGAAATAAGATAGCTCCATCCACTGGTCATCTAGATATAAGTATCTTGTAGGGTTAGTTGATTTTGTCTTCCAAGTTACTGAGCGGACATTTTTCCACCAGCACTCGCTCCCTGCTAATAGATTGTTTTGCTGTTGTCTGCCTGCTTTTGCTGAAAAATCTTTAACTCAGCCTTCAACTGACCAGCGTAATACTTCCAGGATTCACAGCTACTCTTATGGAACTTTTGCTTTGCTCTACTGAGATTCGTTTTTATTGGAGTCGTGATGGGACGTTTCTCAATCGGGTGTCTATTGATCTTAGAGGGCAAATTGCCTCGATAATTGATGTCATAATATTTTTTTATTTTCAGCTTTGCTATCAGGGTCAAACTTGCTGATTATTTCATCCCATCTCTGCTCATGTAAACTCTTTGTGAAGGCATAGGTCTAGTGTGTTATCTTGGCGCTTGGGGAACCACACGATCTGAGAGAGTTCAGTCATGTCACTGATTGGGCTCGTATCCAAATCATTGCACTCCCCCTATATCACTGTGTTGGAGTTAGGATATTTGGTGATGGTGCTTATTGTGTGATAGATAGTTCCTCCACATCTCGCAGTTTAAGGGGATGGTAGATCACAGCATGAATCGTAGCTGGTTTCTGAGGGCTATGATCTGCTATCCAGAGGGCAGGCATGTTTTCTGATGTATATTCTTTCACCACAGTACTTGATGATACATGAGCTGAGATAAGATAACTACAAAATATAAGGCTCAAAAGCCAGGCTAAAAGCTTGTAAAATTACAAAGTATAACACAATCATGAAACAACTAAGCCTTTTCACAATGCCCAAGTGAATGAGTTTTGAGGTGTAAAAAACTCTGTACATTTTGACAAAGTTTTATCAGATATACAATTTGTCAGTGATCAAATATTGCATACTGGTGTTTTACTCATCTTGACATATATTAAAACCACAATATCAGCTCTCTAGTATGTGAAGAATGAAGTCAGGAGTGGTCTAATGGTCAAGACTATTTCCTTAGATTTTAGCAAAGCGTTCGATACGATAAACCACAAAATTCTTATTGAAAAACTTAAATTTTATCATTTTACACCATCTGCTGTTACTAGTTGAATCTTATCTTGATATAGAAATCAATTTGTAAAAATAGGAGAAAACAACTCAGAAATGCGAAGAATTTCTACCGGTGTTCCATAGGGTTCAGTTATTGCACTTTGCACTTTCAATCTATACAAACGATTTGCTTTCAGTCTCAGACAATTGTAAGTATGTTCTTTTTGCTGACTATACAAATCTGATATCAGAAAATGCGGATCTTACTGCAAGAGAACTTTTGAAGATCCAGGACTGGTGCATAGCAAATAAGCTTTTATTAATTTTTGAAAAAACCGCCCAAATTATTTTTGAAAACCATCAGAAACAACTAGAGGACGACGCTTATACCTTGAATAACGTTATAAGCATCCACAAATTGCAAATTTCTAGGGATCCATCTGGATCAACATTTGACATTTCGGACCCAAATCGAAAAAGTTTCAGCAAAATTGAATTTCTTTGTTATGATGCTTCGACATCTGTCAAAATATTTAGACCAAAAATTGATGATCAATGTCTATTATACTTTCATTTACTCCCACATTTCATATGGACTGGAATTCTGGGGTCATGCTTCCAATGCCGCTTGGTTGCAAGTCCTAGTGTGCCAAAAAAAGGCACTGAGAGTTATTTTTAAAAAACCATCAAATTCTTCGATCACATATAAATTTCAAGTATCCGATATTATGCCTATAAATATGCTTTTCAAGTATCGATTAATTATTTTCATGTATGATCTGCTAAAGAATGATGAAAATTTATTGGAAACTCTGAAAATTGACCATGACTTTAATAGTAGAAACAAATCCAAATTTTTAAGACTACCTCAAATTAAAACTGAAAAAGGGAGGAGATCGCTACTCTACTCTGGTGTTGAGCTAGCATCTGACTATGCTCTGGGTATACTTGATCTTCCCCTGCAGGCCTTCAAGGGAGCCCTGGCGGCTCGCCTCTGGGATGTAGTATCTACTCCAGCTCCGTGAGGGGCCTTGATCTGCGGTGGCCTGCATCGGCTGCATGGAGGATGGACTTATGGATAGGATCACTCTAGTCTCTGACTATCTGGCACTCCTTTTGTTTTTTATTGTTTCTCATTTTCAGTCCTACCTACTAAATTTTGATTACTTAGACAATAAACAGAATAAAAAATCAAAAACAAGGTGTTGGCTTATGATCTTTTAGGTCAAGGTTCCCTTCCCGGCGCCGCACTCATTTCTGATTTGATACTGGAACACCATTCATCTTAGCCAGGTCCTTGTGGAACAGGAAAAATACCAGAGGTTCACTGTGTGTTTGTACACCTCCTCTGCCTCTCCGCTAGAGTAGCTGGGTTTCCGGTGGGCATGGGTATAGGGTGCGGCATGAGTACTATGGGTCCCAGTTCCTGTACTCAAGAGAGGATAACTCTCTCCGCTTAAAAGATGATGCAGTGAAGAATCAAAATTGAGTCTTTGGATACATTGAATACCTGTCGAAGCTGCATTATGGCTAAAGTTGAGGTTATCGTTGATCACCGTAAAAAAGCTTTCCTGATAAAATCAAACTTTGATATTCATTTATATTTCTATCCACCACAGAAATTAGATCCTACGACGTTCAAGTGAGAATTTATAGTGAAGTGATGATGTCAAGTACAAACATTTGATCACTGAATTTTAATTCATTGCCAAATTAATTTATTTACAAAATTCCATGTATATAAAGTTTTTGTATTTACCATAGAATTGTTTTGTATTTCAATAACATTAAATGTGTATAGGCTATTCTGAATTTTATTTCTGCAATCAATATTTTCAGGTTGGATTTACATTACCCTATAGGGGTTTAGTTTTCGCAGCATTTAGGATTCTATTTTCGCGTCATTGTCTAAGTAGCGAAATTTAGTGTATCTTAAATTAAACTCACTCACCATAGTTTCATAAACAATGTACAATTATACAGGAATACACCTTACCTACACATGTAAGGTAGTGTGATGTAGTGGTCTAAGTGTCTGCCTTACAATCAGATGGACGGTTATGCCCTGGGTTCGAATCCCAGCTTGGACATTTTTTTTTAATTTTTACTACTAGCGAAATTTAGTACCAGGTCCAGATAGCGAAATTAAACCCTAGCTAAATTAAACTCCTATAAGGTATATTCAAAGTTCAAAGCTCGAATAATATAATTTCTATTTAATTAAATTATATATTTATTACATCATATAATATAATGACAATCGGATTCAATTCTCATTCAATTTTGGTCCCATAATGCAGGTCAGCATAAGACGCCTGTGAAGTTACGCTCATTTTGTTTCTATCCTAATTGCCCTGGCTGACAGACCAAAAAGTGTGATCTGCTCCAATGATAATATAAATGAAAAAGTACAAATCCATGGTTTCATCGGGCAAGCGCCCCTATAATAAGGGACAACTCCTGACACAACTCCATTGTCATTCAAACAAGACTTTGTCAAAGCATTGATGGACATATAACCATGACTTTCATTGTATTGGAGAAAAAGATCTCATATCACTTTTTTGCACAGCTTTTTTTAGCTATTTCAGAAAAAAAGAACAAGAACAAGTAATTTTCTTTGTAAGAGAGGCAAAGAGCTTTTTGAGAGTGTTAGAAAGCTGACAATAAGCTTTATTTGCATAACAAAGAATGTCGTTTTTTATAAAAAAAATACACATAGATCGTATCTGAACAGGTTTTGACATGGTAGTGTTCGGAGTCATCAAGGTATGCTGCAAAATTGATCGTTAAATAGGAATGTCCTTCTTAGTGAGATAAAAACCACAACATGAGCTAGGGTGGCATGTAATTTCCTAAATTGTAAGAGTGTATTGGGATGGGACTCGATCGTAGACTGTCAACAGTAAATGAGCTTTGAAGCAATTCATTTTAATTTTAATTAAGTGTCACTTTGAACAAATTTCTATATTCATCAACAGTCATTATCTTTCATACTGGTCAGGGCATACTGAAACAAAGAGGCTAGATTTGGACTTCCAAAACTGAGATTTACGCTTTGGTAGTGTCACCTTCTTGCTTCTATAGACCCAATCGCCGGGATAAGATTTGACAACATAATCTAAATAATTACGGTGATTCAATTCTTAGTTGGTAATTTTACATACTGACTCTTGTGATCTGACTGGGCATGTAGATCACTGATAAACTAGGCTACCATTACCACAAAGCAGGTGTCGTAAGGCTAAGTATGCATCATGCGTGACTTGAATTTGCGCATGTGCAAGAACATGAGTTTAGTTTGGGCTCTGATTTCAACTTTGGAAAGGGGAAATCGGATATCCCCTGCATAAACTGTCAATCAAAATCAGCTAATAATGACAAGAGAGGATAACTATTAATAACAAATCCACATGCTTTGGGGAGTATGTCACCAGAGCAGGTAGCCAATCAGATGGCTTCGGAATTCTGAGACTCAATTTTGCAGAGATCGGCTCATGCCCAGAGCTGAGCATGCGCAGAATGGTAATTTTAGGCATCGTTATTTTAGCGATATATAATTATAGGCAGAGTAATAGTAATTGTAATAGTAATTGTACGTATGGTAATTTCAGGTATTGTAAATTTACCGCCTAAAATATATTTTTGTTTACATCAAAACAAGCATCTTGTAACATTGGTTGCATTTTATACTACGCTGAATAATAATAATAATAATAATAATAATAATAATAATAATAATACAAGAGTTGATAGGTTCTAGGCCGTTTTTATTTTCACAGAGTATTAGTATGCTGTAGGCTTTTCATAGAGTATAAGCTAAGATATTGGCGACACAGCAGCAATCAGTAAAAATAAGATAATTTTATTTCAAAATATTCTATAACTGCTTACAACTCAAAAATATTAACTTCATCCACATCCATTAAATAAATCAAACAATTTTAAGACAAAATAGGCAAAAGCCACCTGTTCCACTGTAATAAAATTGATTATTAATAATCAGTGTAAAATCCCATACGCAGTAGCTATCAACTGCGTATGGGATTTTACACTGATTATTAATAATCAATTTTATTACAGTGGAACAGGTCGCTTTTGCCTAATGACTTCATGATTTAAACTTGTATCTGTGCAAAGAAAAGATTTCTCTAATCTAACATTCACCTCCATGCTAAACATCTCTACAACACACACTGGTCCAGTATAACACTTCACTAACTTAGCCCCACATCCATTTTAGGTCAACTAAGGTCATAATATCAAATGCAGCCCTGTGAAACAAGCTGTCTAACAACCTGGATTTAAAAATGAGTCCGGGAGCACTTGGCTCTCAGGTGTCTGTCCTTGGGAAATAATATCTAGTTAGTGCAAGATGACCTGGTGTTTGTGATTTGAATTTTGCAGCTACAAATTATAATCAACCATGGTCAAAAAGTAATTTATTATATATTATAATCACTTGATTATAGCAGGGATAAGCGAGGGAGGAAGCATTTAAAATTCGCTGTCTGGATAACTTTGAAGTTTTTCCCTCCTACCCTACCGAAATAACCATATTGCTTAAGTCTTAACGGTGCTTTGTTCCTATTTTTATCCCAAACCGCAAGACGGAGCCAATTTTGGATCTGTTCGCTAACTAAAATGAAGATTGTGAAGCTCAACTTGTTTTTCAGTTCTGTTTAGGCCTATATTCAAATTGAATGAAATCGTTTATCTGTTATTGCCCATTGGGTATTTAAAAATTGAAGTGAAGTAACCCTAATATTTAATGCAAGTCATCGAAGTCATCTAGCTCTAGGGTACTTATGGTTCTGCACTTTTATCAATTGTTGTAAAGCGTCTCTTCCTAACAGGTGGAACATTTATGCGCTGTTAACACTTACATACTCGGTAGGATGGACCGGGCAATGGCACATGGCATTGACAATAATGGGACTCTTGTCATGCCATGATGTACTGACAATGAAAATCGTATTTGTTCTCCCAAACAAATCAGACCATTCTATTGGTATTATTATGATATCATTTTTGTGGCAAGTCAGGGCCCTAAAATCGATTAAAGCCATATAAATCGACATCAAGTAGCACAAGAAGGAACATGGTATAATTTATAGCCCTACTTCAGTGACCACAACTGGCCTCATGTCTCGTTTAATTTACCATTTATATTGTTATTTTGGGAAAGCCTCATGTGCAAATACAGGATTATATTATTAGTAGCGATATCTTTAGTATTATTGGCCGATTATTCACATCATAGCATTGTTTGACTATTGTGCTAACGTAAAGGCTTTATAAACATAAGTACTTATAATACCAGCGGGTGTAGTGCAATAATACCCGCACAAATAACCTTGGTCCCAGAGCTAAGGCTAAGTGACATTGATCAAACTAGATGTAGGAGATTATCACATGACTAAAGCAATCCGCTGGTCCTGTTGAATCAAGGAAAGCTGATTTACAGATGCTATGAGAACAATAACCGCTACTAGCCACGAGAATGTAAGTAAGTAAGAAATTTTTAGCTTGACCATCCTAATCTACTGTCTCTCATCAAATACTTAAGGCTAATATTGAAGCTTGCAGGTGATCAAACTATGCCACCTCCTTTGCCAATGATGTTGTCTCTGATTAGAGTAGTGATATCATGTTGTTACCTTGTCTTTCTTCTCTTCTTTCAGGTAGATAACACGCTGCCAACAACTTTCCTGAGTGCTTAGCGTCCCTGCAGTTCTAGCTCGTGTATATATCAGCCACTTACAATATGGCAACCTCATCAAATACAACTACATCCCCAACTGTACAAGATGAAGATTCATTAGGATCAGTAATAAGCAGTGATAATAGTAGTGAATCGAACAAGATTAGTTCTGATAGCACTGCTGACATTGAAGATGCCGCGCCCTCAACCAAAAGCAAATCTATAACTTACACACGGCAGCAAAAGATCACATTTGCTATTGTTACCATCTCACAATTCTTTGTGATGACCAGCATTTCTCTGCCAGCACCATTCCTTCCTAGAATGGTAAGTGCTATTGTTTTCGTTTTGTGTAAGAATCTTGAGTATTTGATTTATTCAGGGGTTACCTTGGTGTTGGTGGGTTATTAGAAGGCAAGGTGCGAAATGTTATTATTCTCTCAGCTTAAAAATGCTGCCTGTCAGTGCTGTAACAGGTATGAGCTAACCAATGAAGAGCTGGGTATCTGCTAGTCTAAGTGCTCTGACTCCAAGGCGCAGGGAGTTTCTTGCGCAAGCTATCAATCTTTCGCAAGTAACTCCCTGCGCCTTGGAGTCTGAGCACTTTGACTAGGTATCTGCCTTTGATCAATGAAGGGAGTTCATTGCTTTGATGTTCAGTTATGGTGTCTCGCCGTGGACCAATTTTGTGCAGGGCTTAAAGCCTGCCCTAACTTCATATGGTTGAGAGCAAGCCAAAGCCATCATCATAATAATTGCAGTACGCCTTCATACTCCAGACTTTGCAAGCAAGGTTTATTTATGGATTGTTCTTTCAGGATGAGAAACATGGAGTTGACTCAGATTATACAGGATGGCTGATAGGCATAGGATCACTTATACAGCTTATTTTGTCTCCACTTGCTGGAAAACTGGTGAGTTCGTTTTTCTGCGTCAGTGGCAGATATGAAACACCTGTTAGATAATCTTGGTTATTGTTTACCCCTCGGCTTCATTAAATAAAAATTGATGAAATTGGCTGCATTCAGAGTTGCTCCCCTTGAGTTGGCGACATAGACGTACTATTAGGTAAGGAGTGGCCCTAAATGGAGGCAAATTTGATGAGGCTGGATCTTGTATGCTATGTGATGTAGGCCTATGCACTATTTCCTCCCCCTTCAATGCCCAATTTTAATTCCTATTCATAGGCCTTTTGTTCAGATGAAGATTACATCTCCTTCCCACTTGATACCCCCTTTCGCACAATGTATGCAGGATTAAGAGTTTGAGCAATAAACAGACTTGTCTGTCACCTTCTTTCCGCCACAACAATAGATTAAAATAGTGAATACAAATTATGTAACTGATATTCCAAATGGTAATGTCAAAGATTATAAATACTCATAGTCATTGGTAATGTCATTCATATGGTAGTACATATTGACACTATCTGTCTAATAGTGCTGGTCTCATCTACCTTCCACACAGAATTTGTCATTGATAAGATTAGCTTAGACAACCTCATGCAGAGATTATGCCTTATCATCATTATCTATAAAGTGTGCAAATAAGCACCCTTTAAACAGATCCTATCTGAGATGTGCAAGTGGGCATTGTCTGATTAGGATAAGCTATTCTACATAATCACCCTGACTATGTTGATGGTCATAACTCAGGCTCATGTGATGACATTCAGCTTTTCGGTACCAAGTCTAGACCTGTTGTTATTTTAGAAAATATTCCGGTTTGGTTCGGTCGGAACAGGGGGAAGAGGAATGGGAAGAAAGACAATTATAAGATTTAGAGTGCCTGGAGCTAAGCTCTGTCAGGGATGTAAGGGAAGGCCAGGCTTTATTGTACCCAGATGAAAAAAGCAGGCTAAAGATGTTCAGTCTGGCCAAACTTGTAGTCCGCTAGACAGGTCTCGGCACAAGAAGAGTAAAGAAATCATTCAAAATAGAAATGTGTTTTCCTCAGGATTTGTCTTTTCTCTGTTGTAGATACCCCTAATCGGTCTTCACACTTCGATAGTGTTTGGTCTGTTCTTCACTGGAGGTGTTACAGCATTATTTGGGGTGTTACAGTACCTCCCAGTAAAAGGAACCTTTGCTGACCCAGATATAGAGTATCTTATCATAGCTTTCGTATTACGAGCAGTGTATGCACTAGGCTTCACCGCTTTCAGTGCAGCAGGACTTACAATTCTATCAGTCACATTCAAGGAAAACACCACAACCATTTTTGTAAGTTGCACTCCCTCATCCATGTATGTAATTTGATGAAGGCTCACATACATATTTTTCAATTTACAAATCAATGAATTGATGTGCAACTTTATTTAACTTAATACAATTTGGTCAATCAAGAACAAGCTTAGTCCATTTGCCTGCATTCCAGTTGCTCCCTTCCACTGGTCACGCCAGCCGAGGGGAGCAACTTCTAATGCAGACAAATGGAAAACAATTAGTCCAAGGAGATTCTTGTGCCTCAATTTGGAAAATTACTTGTCCTACGTGAATTTATCAGTAGGAGAAATATGAGTAGTTGTTATTTATCTGTGACTGTAGAGTTATTCAGAGACAATCGTCGGCGTTGGAATCATGGCTGGGCCTGCTCTCGGCAGTGGCTTTTATGCTGTAAGTATTCGCATTATTCTGTTCGGTCGACTTCTAAAAAAACGATTACATGTCCCCCCCATTGTCCTACCGATTTTTCTCCTAATTGTCACCAGACTAGTCAAAACTCCTTTCAATTCAGGTAGCAGGTAGCCTTATCTCAAAGCCACATTTTTGATTTGTTTTTACCTTTGACATAAGGCTACTACTAGGGCAACAACCAATCCTAAGATTCTACCTATTCTAGGATTTTAAGACTCTACCAATATTCAGATTCTACCAATTCTTAGATTCTACCAATTCTAAGAACTACCAATTCTAAGATTAGTAGACTAAACATGATATCAGAATGACTTGCATCCCTAACAACAGTTACACAAACTAATGAGCTTATAATTGTGTCCCAGACTGGCATTCAGAGACCAGCATGTCAACACTTATGACGCCTTTATCATGTCTGCTTCTCGTTTTTAGGTTGGGGGTTTTATGACCACCTTCGCTGCCAATGGTGCTATTGTTATAACATGCTCAATATTCATGTATTTCCTTCTCCCTCCCAATGGTAAGTTACATTCACTCCGAAAAAAAATAGGTAACAACTGAGCAACCTAGATCAAGTCTTAACCAATATCTGTTTTTCTCTGAGTTCCTCTCCCATGTATTGTTGTTTGCTTACCAGTAAGAAAGGGGAGACGATTTACAACCCTATCAAGCTTGGTATGGGGCCAACGAGAGTGTGGATATTATCAAACACGTTCTCTATGGACTATTAGCAAATTTCCCACAATGCAAGTCGTGGCTTACAATCCAGTCGATTTAGAACTAACTGCTTGACATATCATAAAAACTTCCATCATGGAAAGTGCAATCTTTCCTTGAGTTGCAGTCCATATCACCGCTCATGTACCAGGGCAAGGCTTCCAGCTTCCAGTGTTTTGGTTTTACTTTAGTAGCGTAACTTTAGCGTAGATAAGGTTTGTCATATAAATGCTTTGACATTAACTGTCTAAATAATGGCATCATGAGACATTCTATTAATTGACCTACTGGATATTATGATTTATCGTCAATAATGCGTCAATAATGTATAAAAATCTCAGATTTTGTGAGGCATGACGAATATTGTTCAACTGATTTACCAAGATCAATTTGTTACTGCATACAACTATAGACTGTCTGTTCTAATAAAACTCTCACTTAGGACCTCACACTTCTAGGATGTGGTCTAGGTTGGAAGAGGATGGGTCTGGTCTCGGACATGTCACCAAATTAAGAAATAATTTCTCTGTAGTGATGCCAGGAACATAGTTTAGGATTCATTCTATGACTCTTCTGTTCGGTCCCCAACAATGAAACAGATTTAAACTAGTAGCGGAGTTCTTTATGCTCATTCCAGGTGAAGACAACTCACTAACAAATACAGATCTCAGGCCAATCTCATCCAGTAACCTTAAGAACAGTACATATACTAACCTCCATGCTCGATCCCAGTAGTTTTAGACCTAGTGCCTGAGAGTCTACTAATCTGATACCTGGGGCATCCACACATTCATGAACATTATGCATGATCTAGCTTTTTATGGTTTTTTAGTTGGTGCTGAAAACGAAGAAGACATGGCACCTGTGTCAGTCTGCACACTACTATCAAATGTCAATCTTGTATTTGGACTCATTATTACAGCATACAGCGCTACAATGTGGGCCTGTATAGATCCTATATTGGAGCCTGAACTGCGTACAAAGGTAAAATATTGCCAAAAAATTCATGTACATGTTTCAAAGGACAAGCTTGTTCCGTCTGTGAGGGCAGAGTGCTATTGCAAAACTTTGGTATCAAAGCGCCATGGTGGCGACGTGATACACAGCATTTAAGTATTCTACTGCATTCACAGAGAGAACAAACTTGTTTTAGATGTTTCATACATTGATTCCCAGGAGGATATTGAAAGTTAAATCTGATCCTTCTCTCCCAGTAATATTTTTCTGATTACTTTGTAGTATGGACTGAGTCAGGAGTTCAGCGCCCTCTCCTTCCTGCTATTATCTGTCACGTATTCTATAATGGCAATCTTGGTCGGAAAATTCCTAGACAGGCAGGTGAGTAGATCAAACCTTCCTTTGGCACATGGTTGTGAAATAATTTGGTTGATCTAGCCTTCAAATCAGTTAATTTCGTAGACATAACATGTTACCATTATTGCTCGAGCTCAGTGAAGTTTAGTCACAGCAAATTGAACTAAGTGCAAATTTCATGCAACATAACTCCATAGATGCTCATTTTCAAGTAAATAGTAGAGTGCCAAAATTTTTGTTCCTTTATGAGATGCATTAATACAAAAGATGTCTCTCATCTAAATCTTCTGGGACTCACATGCCATCAGAGCCTTAACAAAAATGACACGCTGATGAAACTTTGACGGTGCGAAAGTCCTCTGTTGATAAAGGATGAATTTACGGAAAGCCACAAGCAAAAAGGAATTTTGAAAAAAGTAAATGTTTTGTAGTTTTATACTTGGTATTTCTCTTTCAGAAAACTGTTGACAGCATATCAATCATGATGTTCGGTTTCATTCTAATGGCCTTGAACTTTATTCCGATGGGACCATCACCAATACTAACCTGGTTAGATCCCTCCCTGGATCTAACCACAGTCAGGTTGGTGTTCAGAGCAAAAGACTTCAATGAAGAATTATTTCGCAACTAGCTTAAACTAAGTGATAAAGTGATTAGTTTATAGCCTCGTAAATAGAGTTGTGCCCACATGCAAAAAGAGGACACAACTCTTAGAATTTTCTGAGGTAATAACTCTATGACCACTGGACATGACAATGACACAAATCACACTTTGTATCATTATTTCATCAACATTCAATTAGTGCAAAAAAGCAATCAATTTGACAACATTCCAATGTCACTCTAACTAGCTACTCCGAAGGAGATCCCGTCCCTCTCATGTGTTATTAATGATCTGCTCTCATTGGAAGTTTCAGAAAACCCATTGCCATTGACTATGACCATAAAACTGAATTGTTTGTTCAACTTCAGACCGATGTGGCTTTTACTCACATGTGTGGCTGTGCTAGGAGTTGGACTTGGATGCACCATAGTCCCTACATTATCTCTGTTATTTGATGGCAACAGGTAAATCTCATTTCTCATCTCTATTTTAGAAATTACTTGGAACAAAAAATTCAAAGTGCTTCGAAGTTGAAACTCGATGCGCTTTCTGACGTAATCACAAGTCGTCTAATTCGAGGAATCGCAATAATCCCTTTTAAAACGCATGAAAAGTGCTGGTGCCGTCAGTTCAGATGTTAAGTTATTGGGTAATTCGCATTATTATCCAACATTGAATTCTAGTGATGTCATTTCAACCACGCTCATGTAATATTTCATATTATAGTGATGAAGATGAAACATCTACCGGAAACAGTACAGCTACTAACGCTATGTTATCATCATTTTGGGCTAGCGCTTATGCACTAGGGTAAGAGCTATGATATCCCATGGTTACATCTATAATGACTTTGATTCAAGTTTTGCCAATCTCAGTGTATCTGAAATCAGTGAAGTAATGATGGTACATTTTGACCTAGGTGGAACTTCGGTATATTTCCACTGAAAAAAAACACTCTTAAAGAGGGAAATAAACTTTAAAATTACATAATACCCAAGTTATTGATTGAACCTTGATGAAAGTCCTCCGAAGCTCCTTCTTCCATAGCTATAATCGTCGTAATTTGGATCTCCTTTTTTTGCAGAGATTGGGCTGGACCTGTTGTATCAGGTTTTGTCGTCAAACAGACATCTTTTGGATGGACGATGACAGTATACTTCTTCAGTACAGTAGTCATCGTATTCGCAATAATTATCTTAAAAATATCGCAGGCTGTCACTCGCTGCCGTGCAGATAACTCAACATTGACGTTAAATGTGAATATCGAAAGTAGCGAGGATGAGAGAAAACCACTGATAGCAAAATCTTAACTGGTGCTCTGATAATGTGTATTTGTCAGCAAACTGGTTAAACATGTTGTGGTATAATTTTTATATAGATAGCAATCGGTGTGCTTGGAAATGGAGTATCCCACTTGTCTCATTTTTATTTTCACTGTCAAAGAGAAACAGCAGGAAAAAGCAGTTACCACTTTTTGTCATTTTTACATTCCAGAACAAAGCAATGCATGCAAAACCAATTTTATTTTCATATGGCCATATTTTAAATGATTCAGTTGATAAGTTGATTTTAATTAATTAAGCTCATTGCTTTATTATTTATAAAACTTAATATTTAATTACTTTATCTAACCTGATAATGACCAATGTACCAATGTCCATCGTTGATAAATGATGTTTTAGCTACCATTCAGATGGTCAAATGTTTTGAAGATTTTAATGGTGTGTATTGATGCTGAAACAGAGGTGTGGGTTAGGGTGACTCCTTGTTGACACCAATACATATTACAACGCAACTGTCTGTGCATGCAGGGATATACACCGTTAACATTTCCTGGGCCCATGAAAATCGTTGCAAAAAATCACATAGTATTTTCTCCTGCAGTTTTAAAAATAATAAAAATGATCTGAAATGGTAGGAAGCTCTTCCAGCTGAAGTTAACACATAATTTAGCGTTCTCCTATTTTGTTTCCATTAGCCCCTACTCCCTGACAAAGGAGCTTGGTCTGTGTATAAAGAAATATTCTGTTATGGGATGCAGGGCTGTCGATGTGTTAGTTATTTTTATGCAGATTTAATGCAACTTAGTTTAAACCTAAGCTCTGGAATCACAGTCAGTGCACTACAATTTATGTTTGATGATGACCAATCATTAATCTAGCCAGCTCTAAGCCGTAACCAAAGCAAACCAAATAGACCATGGTATCAGAGCTAAAGAATGGAAACCCATCAACGCAAATTGACTAAGGTTTAGCCATCATTGAGCTTATTTAACAAGGTTTTCAGCTCATTCCCTTAATTATTTACACTGATCAACATGTAAAGCCTTGGCAACAGCCTTGGTTATTTTTACTATGACAGCTAAATTGTGGTCGATTTATGTTATGCTCAGTTGTGGAATCAATTACTGGATGAATTGTGTTTTTAGAGATTTACGGCAGTGCATTATTGATATGATCCTACTATGCAATCTGTGTGTCACAACCAAATACTGTTTCTCCTAATGGGAAAGGCCTTTGGGGTGAGACGATACTGTGACCGAGACATAAATCGATGCCAATAAAATTGAAAACTGCCACTTCATTGGCATCGGCGGCGGCGGTTTTTTGATATTTTGGTTTCAAAAAGCCCTAAAGCCGTGGCGAAAACTGTGACAAAAATAACGTTTATGATGAACAAGTCTCGAAATTTATCAATAGTGTCTGTCTCGACGAGACGAGACAGTGTCTCGAGGGGACAAATCGGAGACCGGGACCGAGACTTTGCCATCACTAATGAGAGATGCCAGCAATAGTTTCTCAGTTTTTTACAAATTTAAATATTACTGCATTCAGTTCTTGCTTATTGTTTGATGCTCGGGCAGGATTTCTCATTATGATATGTAACCACTGCGATTAGCTGTCTAATCACAGCTTCCATGTGTACTGGTAATTAATCAACACAGATAATGCCTATCTTTATTGATGTGATGATGTGACGAGTGAAATCTGACAACAATGAACTGGACATCCATTTAAGTACACAACCCATACCAACTCCAAATCAAATGCCTTCAAGTAAAGAAGACCCTTTACACAGCACTCTGACTTCTGGGCACTAATTAAAATTTCCACCATTACACTTATGTCACTAATTTCAACTTTATTGAATACTAATTTTCACCTTAGACAATGAATATCCACAGAGGACTCCTCAGCTATCACAAGGCAAACAATAAGCATTGATGAGTTTTGTAAATTTTAGCATGGAAAATTCATCAACTAGACTTATCATAATTTGATTATAATTTGTCAGAAAGCTGGGAGATTTGAGCTAACTTTGATACTGCAACCATAATACTTGGTCTGCCTACCAAACAGTGCGCTTGGTATTTCTATTGTAACCTTTCTGAGGATTATAAATTAATGAAATGCTGGATTAACTATATTAATAATCAATAAACTAATTTAAATATCACTTACTGATATGGATTAGAATGGACGGGTGTTGGCAAATTAACATCTATAATCATTTAAAAAGGATTAATGAATCTGGTTGCTGCATTCTTAATTACTCAACTGAGGGCAAAAACATTAACCTCAGAGTCCAGAAAAATGGTTGACCAGAGAAATGCTAGGGATTAGACTATCACATGCCGGCGATGTTCCATTACAATATCCTGGCAACGGAGTAGCTAAATGGCTGAAAATGACCACGTAAAAGTTGTTGCCTATAGTAAGCACTCTAACAGTACCATCATGAAGTGAGAGAAGCAACAGGTTTTTCACCCCAGAAGGGGCACAAAGGAATGGAGATTTTTTCATTTTTTAGAATCAAGCTGACCTAAGTTTATTCAGGCAAAACATTTCAATCGGTAAAAGTTAGACTTGCAACAAGCTGGATGGTGTCAGATATCAATCGATCATCGGTTATTCTGTGGTCATTGTAATAATCTGCGGCACATCTGTGGATCACACACAAATTCTTTTGCTCACGATAATCGGTCAATTAAAAAGTGTGCAACTTGGGTTTCATATGCTTGCCATCAAGTTAAAAAAATAATGTCAAATTCAAGCTCAATTGGTCGTGCATATTTAAAAGAATTGGATTACATACATGCTATACTATTTGACTGAATTACGATGACCGTTTTGAAATGTATTTTTTTGTAATGCTTTCAATGGCTGAAGAGGACGAAATAATATTTGTGTACTGGTATTTGATAGCTCTTCCTGATAAGATACAGTTAAAACAAGTTTTGAGGCTCTGACCGGTTTTTAACATTTGCATGAATTTGTAATAATGATACAATTGAAGCTACAAATAATAGGACACGCCTGCTTTTGTCAGTTTAATACTTATCCGAAATTGGCTAAAGGACAAAAAAAAAACCACATTCATTTGAAGGCCTCAATTTGCTTAAACTTTCTGTGGGTACATAACACTGAGCATGGGCTGCCACATACAGTTGATTTCGACCTGCACAACAGGCAAAGCAATCATGCGAACTTTCAAACTATGGCAACCTCGACGTCCCCAGTAGATTGCGCAGGGTCATCCATCTCCGAAGTTCCCCCTGAATCACATATACCAGGCAGCAGAAGATAACTCTAATAGCAGTTCTCACATGTCAGTTTTTTGCTGGAACACAAGCTATTCTCTACCTGCACCTTTGTTGCCAATAGTGGTGGGTGAAATCAACAAGTTGTTATTTTTTGCTTCACGCGAATGCTCACAATACTTGTGCTGTGAAATGAGCCATGACTAAATTTATTTCCTTTGGTAAATGCCTTACTGGTCTTGACTGTTCCTTACTTTTAATCTGAGGGTGCATGAAGTAGTTATGAGTTGCCATAGATAGTGGAATTATCGTAACACTCTTCATCCAACTCTGTTGTACCTTGAGAAAATATGGGAGAATCAACACAGAAATCTCCTTTAGACGGCACAGGGCCCCCAGGCTCTATGCTTCCCCCTGCAGGTGCATCATACACAAGGCAGCAGCGGATAATTCTCACAGCTGTTCTTGCCTGTCAGTTTTTTGCTGGGACGAGCTACTCTTTGCCGGCACCATTCTTGCCAAAGATTGTGAGTAAATATATAAAATAATATTTTTTCTTTCGTTTGAATGAATGTTATTTGAATTTTGGAAAGAAATTGTTGAAACATTTTAGAAACTGAAATTAAAGTGAGGGCTTTACAACCTCAGAAATCTTGTTCTTGTTATTTTGAGCAGTAATGAGGTACAAACTTCTTTTGTATCATTGAACTGCTCATCATGATGTTGTGAGTAGTACCAAACTGGGCCTATTGTGCACCTGACCTGCTATAAATGATACAAATTCTGAACTTCAAAAGTTTGCGGGGTGTTTATGGTTATTCTCAGGGTTTATCTCCTCTTCAGAAAGTAGGAGAAGAAGAGCGGCAAAACCTTGACAAAAACTATGATATATAATATTTGCCCATTGAAAACTTGCTTCGGGTATTCCTACAAATCTGACCTTTTTATGTTGACTTGAAAGATAAGTTTGAATATGAGTCCCTCTACATTTCTTTATCGTTTTTACGCATTCAACTTCTGTGTTTCAGAATGAGCTGCATGGTGTAAACTCAAATATCACTGGATGGATTATTGGTGTATCAGCGCTTGTAACACTTGTCTTGGCACCTCTGTGTGGAAAAATGGTAAGTTGTTTGTGACGGGAAAAACTCAACGGATTTCTGTAGACTTCAGACATAAAGTGAGACTTTGAATCTGATTCATTTTCCCCCTCCAACCTCGGTCCATGATTATAGATCAACCACTGTGCTCTATATTGTAAATTGATTTTGAGTTTAAAAAAAATATATCCGGTTATAAGAAAACTATACTTCTTAATCCACATTCTAGTTTTTTTACAGAGAAAAGTCACTTTACACACTGTGCAACAAGTTTCCTCCATTTCAAAGTGAATAAAAAATTTTGTTGGTCATCATCTTGTACTCATCAAATATTTCCCCTAAAAAACTTCTGCAATTGTGGGAAACAATTCCTTGGGGGAGGAGGGGGTGGCTATCAGCAAATAGGTTAATGGGAGATGTAAGAATGGCTGAAACTTGATCTGAACTTCTGATAGAGCATATCCCATCTCATTTCAGGTACCACATACCGGGCTTCACACCATGACAGTTTTTGGTTTGTTCTTCGTTGGAGGTGCCACAGCGCTGTTTGGAGCCTTAGAGTATCTTCCTGTTAGAGAAAATACAGAGACGCCAGACATACTATATCTCTCCATAGCATTCATATTACGAATAGCCCATGCCGTGGGAAACACTGCATTCAGCACAGCAATACTCACCGTTTTATTAGTCATTTTCCCTAAAAATTCTACAACAGTGATGGTAAGTCAGATTGGATATCATACTTAACATATGGTGTTGAGTGTAGTCTGAACTTCTACAGTTGCACAGATTTTACAATGATATCGATTAAATACTTTCTGTCTTTATTCTGAGGGCGTCATGTAGCAGTCAACAATTCTCCATATAATTTGTCAATCAACTGTACTAATACATCTACACATGCAATTGAGTACCAGCATGCAAAATATGAGATATGCCTTTGATGTTTTTGTCAGAAGTTTGCAGGTGGACATCCCTTTGCACTGCATAGCGCATTCATTTTGATACCGATTCATGAATACCATATCTTCTCTTAGCATTCCTACTACGAAAAGCCCCTGCTTTGGGAAACACTGCATTCAGCAAAGGAACACTCATTGTTTTATGTCATAGATTAATCATTTTATTTATCATTTATGTTTACTCTTAACTTTGTAATGAATGTTGTGGTTTATAGATTATAAATTCCCTCCCACCCCCCTTCCCCGTCCCCCCTCTTGCCCCCCTTCTGTCCCGTCCCCGGTCCCTCTCCTCCCCTTCCCGATGACCTGAAAATGATAGATGAGCTCCACTGCTGGTGATCAGGATTAGACAACACATTGATGCTAGAAGATTTTTGAGACTAGGATAATTTTATTTTCAATTGCAGAGCTATGCAGAGACTGTGGTTGGTATTGGAGCAATGGCTGGACCTGCTATAGGTGGTGCATTTTTCAAGGTGATGTCAGCTTTAGGGCTAATCGATACATGCGTTCAATGCGGAAGTTCTTGTTGAAGTTTAAGTAAAAGCATTCATTCGATTTGGGAGCGGACAACTCATTTGAAGTATGGGACCATAGTGATAGAAACGCAGGCATGTCACTGCTTAACAGATTGCTTTGTCTTCACCCAGTTGCTAATAATTGCAATGACTTTTCAAATCAAGTTGCTGCACCTTACTCTGAATGTGAGATTAACAGACCACCAGTTTATTGTCAAAACTCAAGAAGTTGAATTAAGACTTTGAGCTGATCAAACTGTGTTTGTATTTTAGATAGGCGGTTTCATGGGCACATTTGGTGCTATCGGTGGTATTGTTATCTTCTGTTCAGTTTTGATGTACTTTCTGCTCCCACACAATGGTAAGTTAATATTTTATCATCATACTAGATCTAGAGCCAAGCAGTTGTTTTAGGGACTGTAAAGAAAAACATAAAATGTCTTATCTTGTTATAAATTTAGTGATTGCAGTAGAAATCAATACAGAACCAACAGCAAGAGCTTGTTCCATAATTAGACTTTAAACCATGCCTGAAAGTTATATCTCTGAATTATTATTAGATTTCGGTAAACGACTTAGTCTGTTTTCTCTTTGGACGTTGGTTCCCCTTAGAAAAATTATTCTTTCGCGCCCGTTGTTTGGTCTAGTAGACCCCTTAATACTGATAATTATAAGGTTATCGAGACCCATGTCTAAATTGAATTCTAGCAAAGGCTAAACAGGACCTTACTATTCTTCTGATAAATGTGGAATGTTGCTGGGTGCAAAAAAGTAAATGGTATCAATGTAAATTTTGAAGATTTCATGGTGAAAATCCCAAAATGATTGGGCATACATGCAAATGCAATGACTATTGTGCTCTAAGGTTAGTTTATCTTTTCAATTTGTGAGTTTTCCACATATTGGTATGAAATATTCAAAAAAACAAGCCATAAAATGCTTAGATCTTATCTTTTCAAAGAGGGTGTCGAAAGTTACTTTCTCCAACATAGTCCTTTCTTGAATAAAGGGTTATGCATTTAAGAGTATCATGTAATGCTGCAAAAAAATTCTAATCACAATATTAATTGAATGTTAGTCCAATCTTTCCACGCCGTTGAAAAATATTACCTGCACTAGGGTATTTTGCTGTGTTAGGGAGTGTTAATCAAGGTTTAAAGTGTGTTTAGGAAACCAAAAAACAACAACTGTTCATATCAAAGTCATCCATTAGCAATGAAAAGAAGAGCTAGATGTACTCGCACAAGGGCATTTTTGAATGATGTAACCAATTTCTTAGTGCGAAAACTGAGGGTCTTAAAGCGTCTCTAGTTTGTTTTCTCCCCTGTGACAGATTAATCTTAAAATGATGATGACTCTAAGAATAACAATATGCCTAGCCCTAGCCTGCATAGAACGGTTAATGTGGGTTAAAGTCGCAAGTCTGTATCTGTCAGAAGACTGATAAATACGGGCGGCTGCCATGTTTGGCGCCAAGTTGGTATCAGTTTGCAGGCAGGTCGGAGCACACCTGGGGCCCCAATGGAGCCTAGAAGTCAGTAGACTGCAGCGGCACCTCCAGCGCTTGTGCCTTAAAGGACGGGTGCTCTTACCAACTTAGCTACCTCCTACTCCAGGCTGCCATATTTGCAATCTTTAGATCATCTGGAAAATGTACTCAATATACTTGACATCATTTGAGTTGTCTCTTGTGCAGCTATTGTTGTTTCCTTTGGTTTCGGTTGAAAATTGGTTAGCAATTTAGATAACAAGCTTGTATGGACAAGTACAAGGACTAAGCATTGTGCAAACCAATACAGTCCCAGGAAACTTCCCGCTATATAGATTAGGAAGTCAACCCCATATCTCTGCTAATCAAAGTTTTGAACTCCCTAACACAAACATGAACAGGATTAATTTGTAATCCTCCATGATTGATGAAATCATGGAGAAAGTTATCAGCCCTTTAGGCAAGAGAAGATAATAATCTAACCCTGTAACTAAGATTCTGTTTCAACATTTCTTTTGCCATAATTTCAGTTGGTACCGAAGGTGATGAAGCCTTAGAGCCAGTATCTACATGTGAACTACTATCGAATGTGAATGTAATATATGGTCTGATACTAGTAGCATTCAACTCAGCACTGTGGACTTGTATCGACCCCATTCTTGAGCCTGAGCTCCGCAATAAGGTATATCGCTGATTTTGACAATCATTTATCATGAAAGTTTCATATCAATCACCATGGACTTACTTTCCTCCCGATGTAAACAATTTAAAATCATCTACCTAAAAAAATATGGTGTATTATTTTCACATTCTCTTGATGCTGTCCAAGCCGATTTGCGAACACATCAGCAACTTGTACAAATGAAATACCGCAATTTCAAAGGAAAACTGTTAGTTTTTTATGTTTCAGAAATATTACCTTCATCCATCCTGCCTTTAAGTATATCAAAAATTTTAAAGATAAATTTCAGATTTAACAAGAGTCTTATATCAAAAAGCTGCACCGTGAAACATGCTGATTTGAGTTTGCTCAACTTTAGCCCCTAGAGGTGAAGGGATTCACCTTTATCTCTGCCATAAAAAAATTAGAAGAAAATGCCTACGTACTCTTATCTACTGATTTCAAGCAAAAAATGTTGTTCTTTGTTGTAGTTTGGATTGAGTCAGGAATTGAGCGCACTGGCATTTCTTCTCTTGACGGGTACATTTATCATAATGGCCCCTGCCGTGGCAAAAACCCTCGATAAGATAGTAAGTACCAATAGAGAGATAAAAAGTGTTCAATCGATAATGTTTACCTAGTTTTGATGCGTGTCCACTCAATTTATTTTATCGTTCTTGTTTTTTAATCTTTCCAAAAGCCCTCATTGGTTCTCAATAGCTTTGTTGCAGGTGATCTAATTTGCATTCCCATCAAATGCTTACCATAGAAAGTCAGCTCGCATACTTTTTAATGAATGGGTAAATGCATTGTTTTCCTCTGTTATAGAAATGTCTTGACAACGTGTATGTCATGATGTTTGGTTACACTGTGTTGTTTGTTAACTTCATGCTCATTGGACCATCACCACTCACTCCGTGGCTGCACAGGTTAGATGGCATTGATGTTTACATCGTGGTACATCACTGCATATTGTTGTTAGAAACTGACACACCATATCAAATCCCTTTAATGCATGTTCCGCAAGCATCACAATCACTATGTTCCCAGGTTATCGATCCATGGGAATAGCATTTAATTCCACATCCGCTTGTACCGAACGACATTTTTGATGCGAATACATATACCGTGTTGATTTGAACAAATCCAATAAGGTGGCGTGGCTGAATGGTTAGCGTGCTTGCACGCAATGCTGTCAAAGGGTATTGCTGCCGCAAACCCGGTGTCGAGTCCTGGTCGCGGCAGATGTTTTCTTCATCATGGAAATCGTTAGCATTAATAATTCAAAATCGGGGTGAACCACTCATTCGAGGCATGCAACCATAGTGATTGAGGAATAGATTTGTGAGTGAGGTAAACAAAAAACTAAAATCTAGGGATTTGTTTCAGTGGAGGAGAGGATGACTGATGACTGAAGCACTTTAACCGCTTTTGACATAATCTTCTTAATAAATGGTTAATTTTTTTACAGACCACTTTGGCTGTTGCTCACATGTCTCGGAGTTTCTGGTGTTGGTCTCGGATTTACAATAGTTCCTACTATGGCACTCTTCTTCAATGGCTCATCAAGGTAGTGCAGTATTTTTAGCCCTCTTCCTATAACTTATCCAATTGATGACCTGTTTTGGTGCACCTTCAAATTTTGTCTTTCATCATCTTAAATGTTTGATATGAGTTTTTCTGACTAAAAGATATTCATACCTCAAGATTATCGACGTTTACATGCTCTGCTCAGTTTCTTGTTTATAATCCTATATATAAGCGCTGTTAATTTGTGAGTTAGTGATGAATGTTAGTATCATACATGATCCCTATTATCTTGCATGATTTGCCAGTGATAATGCCAATGATAGGGAAGCTGATGGTACTGAAGCACAAGTCAACAAGACATCTACACATGCAATGTTGTCTTCTTTCTGGGCTAGCTCTTTCGCACTTGGGTATGTTGTTTGGGTACGTTTCTCGGCCAAATAAGAGTTGTATGTAAGCCGAGAATATTTTTAAGTTGCCCTTTCTAAATCTAAATTGTTTAGAACTGTCATATCCGTTTATTTTGACACATTACCCGCTATAGCCAGAGAAAGGCTTGAACTTTGATACCAGAATACATTTCAACCACTTTTTGAGTAATCATAATATAATATCACTCACACCAACTCGATCAAACGTTGACTGCTCGGGTTTGGGATGATTTTAAACTATGGAAGTTTTTGGGTAACCAGTTTCTCTTTTTGATATTTCACTCGATTAGATGTCAATCAATAAATAACCACTTTTGCTTCACTCTTATCGTTGTTGTAGTGATTTGGTTGGACCTGTGATTTCTGGAGCTGTCACTCAGAAAACTAACTTTGGATGGACCATGACAGTCTGGGCTTTGAGCTCTGCTTCAATTTTGTTTTCACTTATACCGTTAAAAATATACCAGGCTCGTGAAGGATGCTGTGGCTGCAGTTTTACAGCATTGTCAAAAGATGAAGATGAGCACAGTCCTTTGATAAAATGATTTAACAATTGCAACCTTTTCACAGTTGTAAAATAAGTAAGACAGTTCATTGCATGCGATTAAGTCTCAGTAGTCTTAAAATTAGTATTTCTTTTTTTTTTAATTACTCTTCAGCGTGTGTGTTGCTAATTGGAAGCTGACATACATCAATGAAAGTGCCACGTGAATGCGGAGTGGAGTTTGATGGAAATCTTATATGTCTTGCCTAGAATACCATCTGAGATATAGTTGAGTAGTTGTAACAAAATCAATCATTTTCAAACACACCACACTGATATTACATTTTCTGCCTACCAATTTTTCAATGTCAATAATATGCATGTTTGATGGTGGATGTGCTTTTACAGTTTGTACTATGAAATAGTATCACCGAGCACAGTATGCTACCCTGGCCATGATCTGCATAATATTATAGGAATATAAGAAAAAGGTCGTAATTGTCTTCTCTCTTGTCGCAAGGACATAACTAATGCTACATTTTCGTAAATTTTTGTCACATTGTCATCATGCGAATTAATATCCGCACTAATGACATGTTGTCTACCAAAATGCGGGGATTCCAATATCTCTGCTCATGTGGTTAGATAGCAATCATCATTTCATCATGCATTACCATAAGTATCAAACAAGATGAGAGAAGAATACCGCCGAGAGCAGAACTGAAAAAAATTCTAGGACTTTGAGTAATTTACAATAGCATTAGCATTATAGTTATCGACTGGCAGCTGCTAACATCAACCATCAACACCCTGTGAGACGCCCTTGACATAAACTGTCATGCACATGCTAAAACCCATGAGATGGTTTTCTCCACAAAACAAGATAAATCTGACAGTCCTACTTTAAAATTAAATGATGTAAAAATAGTTTTGTGACAATGTTAAATATTTGGGAGTTGTCTTTGATAACACATTGCGTTTTTAAAATCATGTCAATAATATTGTATCAAAACCAAATAGAGGATGTTTGCCATCAGAACTTTCCAGTATCAAAATACAAAGCCTTTAGCCTGCATGTGTTTTATTGAATCCATTATCACTTACCTACTATCACCTACTGCCTACCTATTTTGTTAACTAGTATTTGTTCACGAGACAAGAAAGTTCTGAGAAAGTTTTTTAAGCAGAACGAAAGACTGGGTCTCAATATTGGGGGCCCAGTACAAAGAACTTGGCCCTGCAGATAATACATTATGAAAACCATTTTTCAAACAATTTTCTTGAGAAATTCCCCTCAGGCAGATATTGCACCTTTGAATACAGAACTGCCTGAGTTATAGACTCCTTCCTCAGACATTTGATTTTCATAAAAAAAGATATTTTAATCCACCACGAGTCAGACTTTACTCATTTTAATATATATATCTTTTTGGTATCCCCTACTCATGTGACAGTATAAACACTCAATCTCGCAGCATACCTAATGTTTATGACAAAATAAACAAACCAACCAACCAACCATGTAAATCGGCTCAAGAACAATCAAAGCACCTGCTAAGTCATCGGCTTTTCGAAAAGGATATTCCGGACCTCAGCAATCCACATCAAACTTTTATCCCACACTATGAAGCGAGGACAATACCTTCAAATCACTCCCCTTCTGCTTTATCGTAAGATAATTTCTTGTAAATGGCCGTCGAAGAAGTTCATAGGCAGAGTTGTTGTGCATTGTGTAATCGGAACAAAATAGGAAATTGAAGTATCTGATGTTATTAGACGATGTTGAATTGAATTCGATGAAATGACCCATAAGGCTGCATCTAGCGCCAGCGTTATTTGATCATTCTTGTTCACCTCCACCCGAACCCAAGGCAACTTTTGAATACACTTCAGAAGCTGATTGCAAATAGTTCAGGTATACAGCAAAATTTGAATACTTTCTGTGATAAATCTTTTGCTAAATATGTGAGGGTTGCTCATATATTGGCAGGCTCTTGAATTTTTCTATCCTTGAACTCAGTACTCTTCCGTGTTACATCCACACTGGTGATTGATAACAGGACCTGTAGGACATAGGTAGGAATTAAGCGTTGGGAAGCTAACAGCTGATGGTCTCACACTATCTCATGGGTATAGGGAATTAAATCTGATGTGTCAACAACCCATTGCTCAAATAAAAGAACTATGACTGGTTAATGAAGCTGAACCTAGCCTTGGCAGAAATTAGGTTGACACTGGAAAAAAGCCATTAGATCCAGACTACAAGGCTTACAACATTAATCACTTTGTCACAAACCCTAGCTTTGTCATACATACTCTTGAACAACAGCAATCTGCAGTTTGCTTGTTCAATTTTCAGCACATGTCTATTTTCTCTACTGCAACGACAACTGAGTTTGCAGTACACAGTGGCAACAAGCAATCCAAGCTAAACAGGCTGGTCATGCTCATTCACATCTAGGGCTCATCTAGGACATCATAGGCTCCATTTAAAATTAATTTCATTCGCCGCTGACTGCAAACCCGTTACAATCAATTTCATATGTCACTCTGGAGTTTGATCCCTGTATGAGTCTTTTATATATTCTGAAAATGCTTACAGTTTT
Organism: Membranipora membranacea; assembly: GCA_914767715.1. Taxonomy (NCBI): domain Eukaryota; kingdom Metazoa; phylum Bryozoa; class Gymnolaemata; order Cheilostomatida; family Membraniporidae; genus Membranipora; species Membranipora membranacea. The sequence continues at coordinate 30,121,764 of OU612066.1, read as the reverse complement.
AGATCTGATGATATTTGAAGTTGATATAGTGATATAGTCAACTTTTATGGATTCAAATTAATTGGAGACACACCTACACAACCAGCCTGACTCTCAGCCACATACAATCCACTTTCAACGATAATGTTCTCACACTTATTAAGAGTTAGTAAATAGGTATGTATGAATACATAGTAACTATCTGATTTCAGATCAACCTGAATGATCTTACCATTATGCAATGTCGAAAGTTGTCTGCAGATACGCTGCTGCTTACAGTTTTGTATTTGTCACTCACAAGTTGCTTCTATTTGTCACTAGTTGGAAATATCCTAACTACACAGTAATTGAAGTAGGTAGTGGGGGTACAAGGCTTCATTGACAAACATATAATACATTGCCGATAGTATGTCAGCAGGTACCTCAAAATATGGAGCCAAAGTAGATAATACGGTGTACGCAGGCTCTGAGACTACTCCACCTGGCGGTCCATACACCAGACAGGAGAAGATTTATCATATCAGTTCTCGCCTCACAGCTCTGTTCACTGACAAGCTTATCAATCCCAGCACCCGTCTTGCCAAAACTGGTGGGTGCAGTCAGTGGAACTCTGAATACACAAGTGTGTAAAAGAAAATATTTCTGTACATGCATTATTGTTTTAATTGCCAAACCTTCTCCAACCTAGAACTGTGTAAATTTTTTTGCTTTACTTAATTATTGATTCGTTCACACAAATAAACAAGTAGGTTTTGGAAAGAGGAGCATGGTTTGAACTCAACTATCACTGGTTGGCTTCTCTGTATGCCATCATTCATACAGCTTGTCGGAAAGTTGATAAGATTGTCAGTTAAAAAAATTGTCAAAAATTAGAACATTAAAAGCAAAACATTTGACAGCAATTAGCAGTAATGCATACAGCATACTGAAGAATCAATTTCATACTGTCAGGGTAAGTGTGTCATCTTTGTGAATTCAGAATCACCGAAATTAGATTCGAAATTCATCTAGTATATGAGGTTTTTGCTTCAGGTCCTGCATACTGGACTTCACACCATGTTGGTGTTCGGTTTGTTCTTTGTTGGAGGTGCTACCGTGCTGTTTCGGGTTTTGGAGTACATTCCTTTTGGGGAAGACAAGAACGCCCCGGACACATGTTACATCATCATGGCATTCTTAATGCGAGCGGCTCATGCGGATACACTGCATTCAGCACTGCTGCACTAACTTCTGTATCAGTAACCTTTCGTGATAATACTACAACAGTGTTGGTAGGCCATGTGGGTCAAGTCTGATATCTTCTTGACAATGAAGCCACACAGAAAAATTTCCGAATAGTTCTAGTGCGTAATTGATTGTATTTATGTGATCATTCTCATGCTTATACAATAACAGACAAAGATGCTCTACCATGCTCTCAGTCTGTTGCCAGGATTAAAACTTAGTTCTAACATGTAAACTCCTTACCCATCATGAGGAAGAAAAAAGAGGGTTGAATAGAGTATGAGAAATTGCATTTGAACTGATTTGAAGCTTTGATATTGATTTGAGTTAAATTTGGTGGTTTTCCATCGTAGAGCTATGCAGAAACTATGATGGGTGTTGGCCTGATGGTTTGAACTGCTGTAGGCAGTGCGTTTTCCATGGTTAGGATTCAAATCCAATCGCTTTTTGAGTTTGTTAGGTTCTACCCTCAAATTGGCCATTTTAATTCAATCTGAATCTTGTGCAGAAATTGAATTAAGAAACTGATTTTCATGTTTTTAAGTCTTATAATTCAAAAGATTATTGGAATAATTATTGGTGTGCTTCAGCATTCATAACCATAAGTGACAATTAACGACACTGTAATATGTTGTATGGCAGACAGGGTACTTGCCAAGTATTAGACATTGTTAAGCTGGTACATCTAGACGCTAATTTTCTATCTTAGAGATATATATATATGTATAGCTTTCAGCATTATCATCAATGTGAGTTTTTTCTGATGCTTTATTTAATAGCTGGTTCTGAGCAACAGGTAGAGGTTGGATCGTGGATAAAAGATCAAGCTGTTGCAAAAATATATTGTTTTACCGGGACTGTTTTTCACATATTTTTTCATGGGTGGTTTCTGGGCCACATTGGCTGCTGTTGGTTATATTAATATTCTCGGTTTGATGTTGATGTACTTCAATCTCCATTCAATGGTAAGCTTCATTATTTGATTACCATTTGTTGTATTCCTCCTTTGCAGTATAGCAGCTCGAACGTGGGTTAAAGTCATTCAAACTTTTAAATTTGCTTCAACTCCAAATTGAAGTTGCTTGCATTCTATGCGAGAGAAAATGATCAGTTGAAAATTTTATTTGGCAATAATTTTGGCAAGAAAATGTTCTGTCAGTAAATACAAAATAAAAGTGATATTATCCAACAATTGTAGCAGTGTAAGAATGAATATTTATTATGATAGATTGGTATCACATCAAATGAACAAATTCATCACAGACTGATCAATGTAAATTCTCTGACAAAAGGAAACGAATTTGGCTTGCAGGAAGAACATTATTGAGTACACAGAGAAAGGTGACTAAACCTTTTCTTTCTATTCATTTTTATTCTAGTTGGTTCGGGAGGAAATTATATCCAAGAGCCTGTATCTGTATGCAAACTACTACCAGATGTTAATGTTATATATGGTCTGAGACTGGTATCATACTGTGCTGCCATTTAGAAACTTCGCACTAAGGTATGGCCTTTTATTGCAGGTTGTTGGGTTAAAACATTATATTCTTGGAAAACTCTCTAGTCAGAAAAGTTTGACCCATTGTATGGCTCGCTGTGTATTGTCATCACAGGTTTGAGTGGATTTCAGAAATATTTGTTTTGCACATGCTAGAGAATCTGATGTCATATAGAGTTCAAGGGTGTGGCATGATAGATTTGTCTTGCGTAGATAGAATGTTGTTCTCCTTTGTAGTATGGATTGAGTCAAGAGTTGACTGCATTATAATTTCTCCTTTTATCGGTGTTGGTTGAAACAAACACCACTGTCCTGTACTTGATGAGTCCTAAATTCTTTGGGCCAGATAACACACAAAGGTATGAAATGATTTATTCGCTTCATTTGAAATGTAGCCAATGACAGCCACTGAGCCAGACCAAAAGATGTAGCCTCAGCTTGATTTGGTATTTAAAGGGTGGTATCACTGACAATGTTGAGCTAATTAAAATCGCAATGCATTAAGACAGAGGGACTGGGACAAGGTTTTACAATTACATTAGTAATGTCCGGGTGGTAACAATTGACACGGTACCACAAAATAATGACACAATATGATTGCGCATGTCAATATTGAATAAAGACGAATCTAGTGAATATATGCAATTTAGCAGAGAGAGCATGTATATGTAACAGATACGATAAGATTAACAATGAGTTGGCAAGGAATGGAAATGTCAGCCTAGGGCTGTGCTTGTAAGACAGCTTAGGTAAGCATAGAATGTTAAAATCAATGATGATGATATGGTGCTGCTAGTTTACTGCATGCAATATAATGTCAATGCAGTTTTAGAGTAAGGCTGCGAGCAGACACCTCTCTCAAAAAATAATTCTGGGTAATAGCTTGATCTCACCCATGTATCGTAGCAGAATGCTATGAGGTAGAGCAGTATGACATCTGAAGCTATAGTGTATGAGATATGATAATCAGCATACAATGTTAATATATTAATTATAAACAGCAGCATATCTGTCAGTCGATGTGATCAATATAAATTCTTCATCCCAGCAGCCCGGAAGCAAGATCTAGAAGAGTAGTGTTGAGGTTTGATCCCGGCCCTGAATATCAATATTTCAAAAAGTTTTTAAAAACATAAAAATATATTCAATTTCTGGTCACAATTATTCCTAACAATCATAGTAATCACCTTCCCTTGTCTAGAGAGAGCACTACTCCAATGTTAAAAATACATAGATTTCGTATCTGTATGTTGAATTTTCATCACTTAAGATTTCTCCATATCAAAACTATCATTTTCTGAGTAACTCAATCGTCAAGTTGCTGTTTAGGACAAATTTCGTTATTCAAGTATTTCTTAAGCAAGCATTATTTTATTAAGAAGAAAGTTTTGACATTGGACTACAAATCGCAAGAGAAAACCATTGCACTGTGAATAGAGAACAGTGAATATCTTTTTCATTGCGAAATATACTATTTCAAAGAATGATTGGCTTGTCAAATCTCAGTCCGAAAGATGATCACTTATTGGGATGTTGAACTGAATATTACTTGTTTACATCCTTGCTGTGCAAACTACAGAGTACTGAAATCCAATAACTGGGTTCATGAAATGAAGTGTTAATATCCATTAATGTCATGTGTACTGCTCTTTAATTGATGTAATTTTCATGTAGACAAATAACTTGAATTTCATCATAAACTGTTGCTCATAGAAATATCATTGCAAAAAGTATTGCTCGCGATTGGGTATGGAGACCTCATCATTGAGAGTCCGGGGCTGTACACCCTTTCTTACAATTTGAGTGTGTGCGTATGTAGCAAATCAACTTCAATTGACAGTGTTGTAGGTATTGGTAGTATTAGCACGACTATGGCAAGAATAAAAGGTTGCAAAATGACAATCAATCACCTACAATGCAGATAAAGGGACATTTGAATATGGAATAACTTTCATCTTTACGAAAAAACTTGCATTATGAGGTGTGGAAAATTTTGTGATTTGGACTTGCATCAAGGAGCTCCTGTTTAACTATGTCATCGATTAATTAATCAATATTCGTCCATTCAAATAACTTCTTTGCTACAGCAGACTTAATGGAAAAGTGACTATAATCAAAAGAGACATATCACCTGAGGATGCAGTTCTCAGATAAATGAAATCCAGATAATTTTAATAATTTATTCAAATTTCTCCTATGAATCACGAAATCAATAACTCTTACTGCTATGTAAATGTGATCAACAATATTCATGTATTTAATGATGTATGCATACAGAAACACTCTTTAAACATACCATGTCTGAACAGTTGCTAATCATTACATGTTTCTTAACTTGGTCTAGATGGTAATGCCTAAGATATGTTAAACTAGAACAAGCTGCTTACCTACACAGGTAAAATAACGAAGCATTCAACTAAATTAAGGAAAGAAATCTGAAAATCTTGAGATGCTGTTAACACAGGGAACCTTTGTTACTGTTATATTAACAGGTGAGTCATCCGGTGTCGAACAGAGTTTGAAATTATTAGCAGTTGCGAGCTTACACCATACTTCAACTGATAATTAAGGAGTTTAAACTCAAAATTTCTCTCCAAAAAAGAGCATCAGACTTCCTGTTTCACTCACATCTTACTTGCTCTGCTAGTATTTTGTACTTTTTGGCCAGCAAGTCTGATAGAGTTAGCAATTTCTTAGGAAAAAACATGCCACAAAATTTCAAATATTTCAGGAATCAAGAATAGTACCTACTTGAAATAAGAGCGGGGCAAGTGTGAGATTTTACACGTGGGTTGTATATGGGCGATACGACTTGGATTTGTTGATGTGTGATGTCATACACCTTAAACACAACTATACATAGTGATGGTGGTGATGGATCATGCTGACTTTATAAAAATGTTCGACGGATTTACTTCCAATATATGCTAAATCAAATTTCTCCGGGCCCTCTGAACAAGATGTCCGCCATTTATCACCTGTATTCAGACTAACTTGTTCCATCATCTATCTCAGTCCCCCTCATAAGACAAGGTCATCGAAAATCTACTGATCATGAGTCCACCGAACCATTGAGCTGCCTCTGTCTCAGTGTTTGTAACCTCCATAACACAGGTATTATTGTCATAACCCACTGTCTATGAGTTACATTTGAAAGCTCAAAAATACATGTTTCAATAATGCTTCTCATCTGAATAATTACGTTGAAAATGATATCATTGAAAGTTTCCAGGGATAAGGTCCCTTAATCTAATCAGTCAATTAATTTCAACAGCGCTGATGAGCTACGCATATATATGCAAAGGGATGTCAGAACTTTTTGAAGAGACTACACAATCGGATGACAGTCTGATCACATTCAACACTGTCATTGAAGCTCAGGTGCTTAGTTTCTGTGCACATGAATGCCTCGCAATCCCTGGATGTTACCAGCTATCACATAACAATGAGGAAGGCATATGTTTATTGAGTGTCTGCCGCAGCTCTGCCACTGCAGGTGAGAAGTTGTGATTCGAGGTACTCATAAGAGTCTTCCCTCTATGTTTATCTGTATCATTGTATTTTACCATTGTGATGATAAATTGCGGTTGGTTGTGCCCACTGTTTTGACAAATTAAATGCTAAAATTTCTCATCAGATAACCGTTTTGGTGCATGAAACAGAACTTTCTCAGGTTTGTTCAGTTTTTCGGTAAACAAAGCATCCTGAGGGATATCTGTTATAAATCACAGGTGGATTGCTTAGATGAATTATCTGAAGGCATTCTGTTTCAAGTTGGAATCAATAACGTTCACTTATTGATCTGATTAAAAGCAGAATATCACCCAACGAACTCACTGCCTCATTGTGAGGACATTTGATTCAGTATATCTAATGGAAATGCATGATTCAAAAATAAGACAAAGCATCTATTATTAATGCCACTCATTGCTATGAATTTGTAGATTAGTGGTAAAACACATAGTGTGGCTAATTGTAGAGATATGTAATCAGTATAAACTTTCTCCAGAATGTAAATAAAGCTTAAAATCTGATGGCTTTTAAGAATATATTAATTGACGTCACAGTAACAAACATCCAAAACACAGGCAAGCTGCTTGACAAAAGTTGACAATGATTCTGAACTCGTGGATCAATCAAAGATGAGAAATGCAGTCCAGCAATGATGTAAATAGCCAACGGCTTGGTCAGGGTCAGATATATTCCCCTCATCTATAAAATATATATAATGATGTACTATATTCCTAAGGTGATAGCTACTTACTATAATGTACATTATGTTCATTTTTTTGTTTTCTTCAGAAGTGATTCGAAATTATAGTTCTGTCTTCCGAGCAAAAAGCAAATTTTCCACGAGCACACTTGCAACAGGTAAGCTGAGACAGTAAAAATGTAAAGAGTATAATGTCTAATGTCCACCAATTTACGGACATCATGTAGATATATTGGTCAGTGATAATGTCAGTGTGTTGTTATCACTGATCACTGCAACTTGGCTGTTTGACAGCGGTTTATGGTGAATTGCATAACAGCTAAATTGTGAATATTTATAGACCAAACAAACATAATTACGATCAAAGTCCATTGTCCATTTTAAATATTAGGTCAAATATGACTAAAGATATGTTATTTGAATCAATATTAGACATTGACGCTTCACTTAAAACACTGCTGCCACACAGGCAAATGCAGGCTTACTGAATTCCGTATAGCTCAAAACTAATATTATGAGGCTGCAATCTCAGCATTGTCAATTAATAGGCAAATAATTAGCACAAACTGAGCGTCAAAATCAGATGAAATTAATCATCTCCGCAATTATTTACTTATGTATCAGCTTACTAGTAGACATTTATGAGGTAATCACCTGGTGCATTAATTTCACACCCAGATTTATAAGATCGGTTTGTGCAAATTATTTGCCGAGACAATAATTCTGAGATTTAAGCCTCAATGAGATATTTTCGAGCTATACTACTTCAATGAACACAAATTGGCAGCAGTAGTTAAACGGCAAAACCAACAATATACAAAAGCATTTTCAAAAAACCCCAGGTCAATCTTGAACGAACATGAACACGAACAACGTGATATTTGCTTTAATAGCCATCGATATTGTTAATTTCACCTGATTTCTTTTAAAATGATATTAATGAGCAGATTATACTGAAAGATAAATATCATCAACATCATGACTATTGGCACATTTTTTAGGTAAGCCAGCCAACAACAGTATAGAATATGTTGACCATTACGGTGCTGGATTTTATGGAGCACAAAAAGCCGTTGATGGTATTTATGACCCGAGAGATGGTGAAGATGAGTACCAATCACTTGTTGTCCTTGAACCACCTAGCCCTTGGTTGGTTATAGATTTGGAATCAGATTATTGTGTAGAGGCTGTGAGAATGTTCACCCGACTACAGCAAAGTAAGTAAAAATTGTGATAGAAAGGTAGATTTTATGTTAACTCGTAACGAAGTGAAAATAATGCAGTAAATGCATTTCACTGTAACTGTTGTTCTTGAGAAATAAGGCGAATTTCTTGTTATTAAAACCTTCCTTTGACTTTTCCCCAGTTTTGTACGCCTTAAATGATTGTTGGTAAGGTCTGGTTTGACAAATTAAGATCACTCTCTGGGAAAATGTAGTAAAATGGAATACTGCGTAATGATTTAAAACATTTCAGTAACCCAGATTATTCATTTGAGCCCTATAATTTGCAGATAAAAGTGTTACAAGGTTGCTGACACAATTGAAAATTAAAAGATGCGCTGAACATTTGCGTGTCTTGATGACAATTCACATGGCTCTCGATTAGATCTAAGCTGTTCTACCACTTGTGAGCCAAGGCTTTGTAAATAACTAGACTGACCATTTGATCTTCTCACCAATTAAAATCAAATATATGGTATCACATTAGCTATTGCCTTGCCTGCTTGAGATGCACACAGAGTTTGATTAAGACTTTTATCGATACAGCACTGTTAAAGACACAGTACTGGCCAAGATGGCGATATGTAAGCTAGAGTTCAGTTGAGTTAGATTTGGGGTCACTTCATGTTGGCAGACACTTAATTTCAGCAGACAGTAGCTAGCATAAAGTAATTGGGGCGGGCCCTGAGTAAATGTAAGCTTGCTTCGAAGGTAGTTGTTTATTCATTTAGGACAAGGAAAATATTTCATTAATGCGATTACGAAATTTAAAGCTAACATGAATGAACAACTTTAAGATAAATTGCCTTGGGTCAAACCCTATAAGGGACAGCCAATTTTCGTTTGGTTATAGCTATATATTTTTATCACTCTGTCAGTTGGTGACTATTGCCGAGACATGCTGATAGAGATAGCACCGATGGATAACCCAACAAGCTTCAACCACTGTGCACTACGAGAGGGACAGATCCTAGACTCAGAAAGGATAAACTGTAACCAGCCGATAGTTGGGAGATATGTAAAACTCAGTTTCATTACAAGTGAACAACAGAGCTTCAATGAAATTGAGATTATCGGTCATTAAATGATGTTATATTATTTCAACTGATAGATATTCGGGGCTCAACGCCGTATTTTACTGAATGTATTTTACAGAATGTCTACAATTATTATTATGTTTATTCTGACTATTGATTTTCACACAGAGTGTCAAACCTTTAACAGTCTCGTTTCATTAAAAGTGACACCTTGTATTAAAAAGATCATGTTTTAAAATCCAGTAAAAATAAAAAGTAAAAATCTTTTCTTTGTAAGATATGATGTCCTGGTTAGCATTTGACAGTAACAAAGTCTTTTTGCATAATTGCATTCTGCAGTTGGTGGCTGCCCTGGGCTTCAGCCGTGCAGATTGTCAATGATGAAATGAGAATAGGGTACCTCGCAGGGCAGCAATATGTCATTCTAGGATTGATGCAGTCTGTGTAGAATCACACTAGGAGATCTTTTGGTAACTCTGAGCGCTTGAGATTGGTGAGCACATAGGTAAGCGGTCTGAATTTTTCTCCAACTATATTGGTGTGTTGACTCAATGTCAGGTTGCAGTCGATGGTTAATCTGAGGAACTTGGTATGGTACTGTTCGCCGTTTAGCGTGACTGATGGAACAGTTGATGTATCTGATCGGGCATGCTTGTTGGTGAATTGTATGGTGGCTGATTTCTTCGCATATGCAACCATGTTGTGATCAGAGCACCATTTCTATTGAGCTATGTCATCAATTGCAGATTGCAGGCGGTGGGGATTCTTTAGATGTTTAGTTGGATGCCCAATCAAGGTGAGGTGATCTGCATTTTTTATCATATCATAGAGTAGTTTGAGGGTGTCCACATACAGAAGCCCAAACATTGGTCCAGGCAATATAACAATTGTCCATAAGACTTCCGATGTGTAGATTAAGTTATGTTTCGGAATGATGCTCAACTAAAAATGTCCATTACTTTTAGATGTTCTCACACCAGAGACCAAATGTCAAGTGTTTGTGTACATATATTTTATTACAGGGGAGATAATAAAAGTGTGATAACTCGCGATACAATAACTCACCCTGTGATTTCATATCATAATGGTGAATGGCTTTAAATCTTTTCTGCATGGCCAATTAATCATCACTGTTGCAAATATGTACATGGTTATGAGCTATTCATCTGTTAAAGAATCCATGAAATGAACCTTAAAGTAATCAAGGGAACTGCTCCAGCTTATAAGCTTTAAAATGAGCCCAAGAACAGCCCAATTGGTCAACAAGGACTGAAGTTATGTCTTAGCAAAGTAAGGCCTCGCTGAGATTCGCTCGCGAGCTTTGTGCAGGGGGATATGTTGTCATAGACATACATTTTGCGTATATGTCTACCATTAGAAACTTTGGACTCGTTTAATCTCGTCAAAATTTGATGAAACGAGTTGAAATCCAACGTAGCTCATGTCAGTATAGAGTTTAATCCAAAGCAAGGAGATAAACATATATTTTGCGAGGAAAAAAAGTTGGTTTCACTTTAATAGTTCCATTTACAAAAAATGTCGAATATCAGCTGAAAACCCTGATGTGATCACCTCACCCCAGGCATTCTGAATTCACGAGCGAATATTGAAAGGACCGACTTTAATGCCTCATAACACACCCTGTAGTGGTCCAAGAGAGTCAATTTTGGGCTTGTTCTGAAGCTGATTAGCTGGAGAAACAGCTTTGATAATCCCAATCTTACTTTCATGGATGCTTTGAGCCATTTACCAGCTTACTGCCACCGACCTCATACTGATTTTCTATGTATTAGTGAGATCAATCTACAAGTGAAAAACAAAATTGATATGTTGTCAGGTTTGAACAGATGATTTACCAATACATTTGATGATAGGGTTATGCATCTTTATTCTGATGTCTGTCTTCCCCCTTCCACCTCCAAAATGGAATTATCGCCTGGTTGATTACAAGTTTTTTTCGCATGGCTGATCCTGAATTGAGAGAAGGAATCAATCTAGCAATATTCTTTAAAATAACTGTCAACACAATGTAGTTTGTTGGTGTTAATACCAGATCCTGTCTGTGTGTGGGATAGACAACTAATTATCAAACTAAGCTGGGCAATTCACAGAGCATCAGAATAGAGGCACTGAGGCACATAATTGTTACCGACATTATTTCATGTCAAATATGCCTCTGGATCATTGACTAGTGTCTGAAATCTAGTTTTGTACCTTACCAATAGCTTGAAATGAAAAGCTGCTGATCTTCAGATGCCCCATACACAAGACAGCAGTGGATTATTCTCATAGTCATACTCATCTCTCAGTTCCTTTCGTCAACAAGTTTATCTATACCAGCACCTTTCTTGCCAAGGATGGTGAGTAAAAATATTTAGAGCTAGATTGAAAGACTTTGTAAAAAGTACTGTGACTATTTGAGATGATGATTTATTACTGTAAAACAACATGCTACCTATTTTACATTTTAGGATGAGAGGCATGGGGTGAACTCAGTCATCACTGGATGGATTCTTGGGCTATCATCATTCATACAGCTTGCCTTGTCACCTCTTGTCGGAAAATTGGTGAGTCATTTTTCCAAAAGAAGTCCATTGCAAATAAGATCAAGAATTCTGTTTTTGATAGCTTAGGGTTCACTGCAATCAATTGTACTGGCTGCCAGAGTAAGGGCGTCTTCAGCTATGTTGTGCCATGGGCTTAAAAGATTACTGGTAGAAATTTCATGCCTGGTAAGAACTGCCAAGCTTTATATTTCTCTAAAGGTACCCTTCTCTCCACGTCTCTTAGTCCAGATAAATGGACAAACCATGATCATGATCACTGTTTGTTTTAAGCTTTTGTTTATGACCGCTGGTGCCCTTTTCATTTCAGGTACCACATACTGGACTTCACACTATGACAGTGTTTGGTCTGTTCTTCATTGGCGGTGCCACAATGTTATTTGGAGTCTTAGAATATATTCCTGCGAGAGAAAACACAGAATTACAATACCTCACCATAGCTTTTACAATACGCACAGCGCATGCCTTGGGAAGCACAGCATTCAGCCCATCTGCACGCACCATTTTATCAGTCACCTTTCCTAAAAATACTACAACAGTGATGGTAAGTTGTATGTCACTAAACAGGCTATACCAAGGATTGCATTTTGTTCTCTGCTTTTGACTTTGAAGTTACCCAAATATGGTTTGTAAAATATATGTTCAAGTGATGAAGATGTTTTTCTAGATTTTATGTTTTCCTCTGGCAAAATGTACATTTGCCATAGTCATTGAACTAATTTACCCATAGAAGTATTAACATAGCATTAATCATATTTTAAAGACCCATAACTTCAACTGATCTCAACTGATCAAACTATGATAAGTCAGGCTCTGGCAGCTGTCCCTAGTAGCAATCAATTATCCATAAATATAGAGCTGTTCTCAAGTTGCTGATAAGCTTCATAGTAATTGCAAAATAGCAGACAACAAGTGCATTAGGCAAAATATCGCAAGTAGAAAATAAAGAATTTCCAGCATCATTAAGTATCAGGTTATAAAAATGCCACTACTAGCAAATTTTGCAAATACTGGATTGCCTTGAGAAAGCTAATTGCGCCTTGCCAAATATGATGTAATATGGACTCCATTGGTGATCCCAGATTATGCTCCCAGACAATTGAAAATTCAAGCACAGTTATGTTCAGTTCAGTTTTGTAATGTATCGAAATGCAAATACTCAAACTAATAAATGTGAATTCATTACAAATGGTAAATGGTAGGTGATATTGATATTGCAGTTGTCAATTGTAGAGCTATGCAGAAACTATGATGGGTGTTGGAATATTGGTTGGACCTGGTTTAGGGAGCGCATTTTTCAAGGTATGGATCTAATTTCCCTCACTGTCTAAAGTTGCTACGCTCTATCACCTATCACCTGATTCTATGCAACAAGTTTTGTTCGACACAGCTGCCAATCGCAAGAATTTTTTGTGTAGAAACTGACACTTTGTATACTCATTCCGCCCAATAGGCCTAATCAAATTTTTCATCGGAAAATAATGTGCTATAACATATACCATGAGTCACATTTCTATATTTATGAAGTTATTGATCAAGTCTCTCATAGAAAGAGTAGCGGGCTTGCTTACTGTCATCAACCTATTTTTTGTTGGGGTGGTAAGATTGCGAGATGACGCAAATGGTTAGCGCTGCTACTCACTGCCAGGTGGTTGGTGTCATACTAAGGGAGCTTGCAAAGGTGTTCTAGTCCCAGCACCCTCAGGTGTATACAGATTCTATGCTGTCCTTATTTTCTCAAAAAAATATGAGAAAATATATCTTACTAATGAACAAATGATTAATTTGAAAGCAATGACTTCAATATGAGCTATTGATAATTATCTAGTGATTTAAAAGGATTAATTACCAAATCTGTTTGAGGAAACAATCGGAGGCTTTCTGCCATTGCAGATCATGCAATGTCATATATTTTACAAGCACAAACTAACACAATGACCCTGAACCCTAATTCCTACTTGCTTGACCATTCGGTGGGGTCTTTGACCATCACAGTTCTAGTCTTACAATTCTCTTCTAATATTTCAGATGGGTGGTTTCATGGCCACTTTTGCTGCCGATGGTGCCTTACTTATCTTGTGTTCAGGCTTGATGTATTTCCTGCTCCCATTCAATAGTAAGCATCACTGTTTCATTCACGTCAGTTTGACCTGTCTTTATCAGTTGTTTAGTGGCATGCTAGATTTAACAAAGAAAAACAAATGTATCTATGTATCATCAATACGAACCAGGAAGTCAATTGTCTTGAAGGAATAAAAAATGGTAAAAATTTGCTGGAATTGGCATTTCATTAGCATCCACATTCCCATTCAAGAAAGTTGGAATGTGATTACCATTGAAATGCTTTTACCTTTACCTGGGAAAACTTCAAGTATTACAAATGCATAGAAGCAAAAGCAATAGAATAAAGATAAGATTAATATAGCCTGCCCTTCTTCAGTTAAACCCATTTATGCGTATGTAACTATAGTATTATAATCTTCCTTTGTCATTTTATTTCTAGTTGGTTCAGAAGGAAGTGATAACTACAAACCTGTATCTGTACGCAAATTACTCTCAGATGTCAAAGTGATATACGGTCTGATACTGGTAGCATTCAGTGCTGCCATGTGGTCTTGTATTGACCCTGTTTTGGAACCAGAACTCCGAAGGAAGGTTAGTCATTTCCATGAGAGCTTTATCAAATATGAGATTTCCTTGCTATCAGAACCACAACAGGCTCTTTCACTTCATCGATGAAATTATGTTCTTTTTTGTAGTATCAATTGAGTCAGGAATTAAGTGCACTATCATTTCTTCTTCTATCAGCAACCTATGTTGTTAGTGCTCCTGCAGTTGGCAAGTGCCTTGACAATCTAGTAAGTATGAATAAGCTAATTACAAATCTAAAAATAACTAAAATACTCATTTACCCAACGTTAAAACACAGCAATTAATAGGTGGAGAAAACTCTCCACCCAGATGAACACTGTTTCATAGCTGCAAGAGCGAATAATATCGACCCAAAGCAACAACTCGGTCAGAATGGAAACAATCGGTTTCCCTTCCTCCATCTGTGTATGCACACTACTGTGCAGAGTTTGTGTGAAATATGTGACCAGATTTCTCGGCCTGCTCTGATTAAATTCAGGTATATTTTCTGTGATCTTATTTTCATCATCACAGAAATTACCTGTACAGATCAGTTTGTATAATAATGATAATTTTTTCGCATCCCATTTCAGTTTTGCATAATCCACAGAAGCTTTTAGATAAATATCATAATGCAGTATACATACAAATATCTTATTCACTACAGAAATGCCTGGACAGCGTCTCTGTCATGATGTCTGGGTATATTCTAATGGCTCTGAATTTCATTTTGATGGGACCATCACCACTTACACCCTGGCTGCACAGGTAAGTTTATATTGACATTTCATAATTTTGTTGACAACAGTTGATGGTTAGACATTTTCAAATTTAAAGCACACAACTGAGAGTGTGACAGCACATCAAAGTCAATCAATTTGTGATGGTGGCAGAGAGGATGTTGGAACTCTATTGATCAGATCCGTGAAATAGTTTGATTATCAAGGGTCCAAGATTGGGGAGCGTTACCACCATTGCATCAAACTGCATATATACTGCTGCAATGATTTGCTTAGACATCTCAGGAACAGGACAGTGGCAATGGTGGAGTGTTCTGTGCTTTGGGACAGGAGAAAAAAACTCTGAGTAGAAGATAACATTCGTATTTGGGATGGTGAGTTAGCGCAATTTGTTAGCGCACTTGCTATTCATTGCCAAGCCATTATTGCCCCAGGATTTGTCGTTTTTTCGTCTCATTAGGAGAGCTTTCAATGTTGATTGTCCCAGCCCCCACCACCCTCAGGTGTATACCCCTTCTCTCAGAAACAGGACAGTGATTATGATGTTTATATTACAGACCTTTATGGTTATTGCTGACTTGTGTTGGTGTGTTAGGTATTGGTCTTGGATTAACAATAGTCCCCTCCCTTGCACTTCTCTACAACAGCTCTTCAAGGTAATTTGGTCTGTGTAAGCATCCTAAAATACCATTTGCCTCTGTTTGAGACACAATGAACGTTGCAAATCATTGCTTCCTAACATTTGTTTCATCTGTTATCCCTTAAAGCAGAAAAATGCAGTTAGTCAAATATCTCACAATGCCTTCTAAAAGGAGTTTTACAAAAATGCTTAACTATTCCAAAGAGTAAAACCATCTGACCTCAAAGTGATAAACGCCTTCTAATTTAGTCTTTTTTATGATCATTTATTCAAATTATCATTCAATCAATTTGACTAGACAGTCCAACTGTTTGTTCCATACAACACCTTATCGACTATCTCACGGAATGAACACCATACTTGGCGTTGTCCGTATATTCTTGATGACATATATGTGATGATTACAGTGATGGGAGAAAGGAAGACACAGAATCACAAGTCACATCTACAAACGCTATGCTGTCCTCCTTCTGGTCTAGTGCTTATGCCCTTGGGTATGTCCGATGGATAAAATCTTTGACTGGTCAAGATCAAACAAAGCTCTATTCTGATTCCAGTCAATTCATTTGTCAGTCCAATTGTCGCATATTATCAAAGAACAGAAGACAAGTGCAATCATTGGAAACACATCGCTAACCACTCCTTCCATGACTGACGATTGAACGATTGAACTCAAGCCATAATGATTCACTTCAATTATGGATATTTTAGAAACCGCAATCTTCTGGCCAAGCAGTTCCTTCTTTGACCTGGCCACTGTCACTCCTGTTATGTTACATTTAATCATTTGTGGTTCATTTTGTTGACTATTTTTATAGAGACTGGGCTGGACCTGTTATATCTGGAGCAGTTGTGAAGAGAACTAACTTTGGATGGACCATGACAGTATATGCTTTGAGTTCTGTTGCAGTTATAATAATTATTGTTGCATCGAAACTTCATGAACTTTACAAATGCTGCAGTGCAAACAAACTTGGATTGACCTCAAAAGGAAATGGTGGAGTGAAGGGAGATGAGCTTATCCCATTGATAAACAATTCTTAGCACCTTGGATCCGATCTAACAAACTCATAAGTCAGTTGAAAATTTATATTAGCTGCTGAACAATTGTATGGATAAATATTCCGTTTGGTACATAGATATTGCAATAGGGAGAGCAGCTAGTTTATTAATTCCCAATTTTTTTCTTTTCCAATAGTATAAATCTTTCTGGCAAATGGTAAATGTTTAGTGAAAAAGAGAAATTATCAAAACTAATCATTTCACATGATAGGTTTAATAATTTCTTGAATGTAGGTCCGATGAATATATGCCATTCTATCAACTTGGACCAGTTGCCCATGGCCTGTGATATGGGGTTAGATAAAAACTAAGATTTTGCAAAATGGATTTTTTAGATTTAAATTGTTGTATATTTTGGAGTTTGCCCTCCTTGATTCAAAGCCCCCCTCCTGATATGCATCTCTGTAATGGCGCACAGTCCATGTAGACTAATCTCTAAAAACTTACTTTGAAGTCTGGTATGTGGTCCTGATGGGCTAACCAACTACATACATATTGAGGTGCAAAGGTCATTACCTTCCTTTCATTGCTTTACCTCTGACAAAGTGACAGTGGAGCTCAGAATATTGAAAAACCCTCTAGCCTCCCCGTTTACCACCCTACATAACTCTACTCACATCTTGTTTTGTATAGTTGTAGATAGAGTGGAAAGAGTGTCATTGGGACACCATGTGGAGTGAAAGACCCTTATTGAACGATTTTGAGACCAACGCTTTACCTATTTTGAAGGCTGATCATCCCCACGATCTAGAGATCAACAGTTGTGTTTGGAGGCCAATCTTGAAGCCAGTGACTAACAATCACTAAGATTTAATTTGTCACAGCTGGGGTGAATCGGTATTCACCAAAATGTCGGCATCCTACTCTTTGCCAAAATACTTTACTCAGAATTATTTTTATTCATAAATGATGACCTATTACTGGAATGTTTGTATGTGTTGTGCAAATAAATACCTGAATAAAATGATGAAGCTGCAGCCCATTGATTGATTATACAGCAATAATTGACATGAGAAAAAATAAATTATTATAATATGTAGAAAATTTCTCAATATTCTCCCCTGCAGTAACTTGAATTTAACTTGCGAGGAAAAGTCTTACAGGATAACAACAAAGATAATTCCAGCAATTGAAGCGAAAGATCAAAGCCAAGTTTTTCTTTGCCGTCAATTTTACCGATATCCGACCAAAGGATAATACTGTGATAGAGAATCACGTTCAAAATTTATGCATGTATAGTATAACATATATATTTTTTAACTATCAGGTCATGGTTCTTGTCGTGACATTCTGTCCTCATATGCTGCATGATGAAGCTGACTTTGTCGGTAGGGCCCAATTTAAGGGCCTCTCTTATAATTGTTCTTGTGCTCTACCCTGTCACCTAAATTAGAGGGCCTTGCAATAAAGGTCTTTAGATACACACCCTCTGTCCATTCATTGATTGCGCTATTTCATATTCATTAACTACATGCCATCTGTATCAACTCATTAACAACTAAGAGCCTCACTTAGACTGCATTTATATAGTGCCATTTCTAGGTTTGTTTTTAGGCAATTGGTTTGGCTCAATATGGCCAGCAAGAAATATCCAGTGTGAGGTAAAGACATAGGCATAATGAACTTAGAAGGGTCACTGTATAGATATGACCTTCAGTATAGTTGATCTTAGTCTTGTTTTACTTATTGAGCTCAGTTGAGAGAGAAAGAAAACGTGATTGTGGATGCTGATAACAACATGTTTTAATCAATATAGAAAAAAGATTCAGTTTTAGCTTCTACAAGCACACATATTGTTGTCGCATACACAGCAGCAAACAGGAGAATTGTCTATACCAACATCCGACACAATAACAACATCCAATATGTTTGCCAGCATCATCATCAGTACACTCAAACCTCGACTTGAGGACACGCAGTTACCAGCCGGTGCATATCACCTCGAATCGGGGATATGAAAATATATTCAAATCTAAATTCTATTCTTAATACCGGTGCCACCCTAACGCCAGAACCGTGACAACCATGACAATGCAGTTGAGGTGGCGCCAACAGAGATAATTCAGGATTAGCATGACATCTAACCAAGGAGTTTGAAAAAGGAGTGGAAACGGCCTCTCATTTCAAATTGTTGTTTGTCTACACTGGTAATTGTCCTCTCTTTATCAGTAAAGGCTTTTCATGACCACAGCCAATCAGAGCAGAGACTGCAGAGAGTGACTTCCTGCCAAAAAGAAGTACAACTTGAGTTGCTGTAATGATTTTGATGAACTGTCCAATCAGCAAGAGCATAGTTGTGAAATCCCATTTATCAAGATGGGTTCTACCACAATTTCCTAAAGTGTTTGAACCTCTTGAAAAGAAACTAAACTAAGTAGCAGAGAGATATAGATAGCACTCAGGTATAGTCCATGTTTCAAACTATAGTCTAGTTTTACCTTGGACTCCAAAGCCTTCTGCTACTCATATGAGAAGGGAAAGTTTCACTGCAGACATGTCCATAAATTTGCCTCATAATTTGGTAATCAATGGCAGTTTTCATCAGTCTAACGTGGTATGTTATGCCTCCCATTGTCACTTAGGTGTTAGAAAGGGCTTATTTAAGTACTTTCACTACTTTTATCTGGTCTAAGTTCCTCACATGGTTTTAAAATGGTGAATGAATGATTAATTTTCAGTCTCTCTATCCCCCATCAAACATTTGCATTGGAATTATAATTCAATACCCTGCAAAAGTGGTTACTATATTACTAGCTATGTCTCATCTACACTTGTGGTGATTTACATCATGATATATTGTCTCTGGGTGTCTTAATATACCATTGCGTAAACATGTCAAATATTTTAATAATTTTCAACTGGAGACAGACATATAAAAAGACTGAGGACTTAAATGTATTTTAATGGAGGGACCAAATTAGTACAACCCTTGGAAACAGCCTTGTTAAGTCACAGGCTACATTTCGTTTCCACTCCCTCTCTGTAACTCCCTGGTCTTACTTACACCAACCAACTCTTGTGGCCGATCAACCCACTCTTGCGGCCGATCAACCCACTCTTGCGGCCGATCAACCCTCTTTTTGCGGCAATTGAGAAATGTGTTTTATTCTTGTTTTTTGCTGGTGTGCGTCAGCAGTTTTTCTAAGGTGCCTGGAACCATGCTATATAAGAGCATGGTACGCCAATGTAAGGGCTCTTTGTTTGCAACTTCATTTGGAGACAGGTCAGTTTTTTTTTTAAATAAACGTGAAAGTTTTACAAGTTGTTATCATAATATTTTCATTTATTGTACGTTAGTGATATTTATAGGGAAATAGAACTTGCCTTATTATTTGATAATGGCACAGTATAACATTTGGTTGGATTATCTATACCATCAACTAATTTATTTAAATGAATTAATCGAGCATGCATGACATCATTAACTAGAAAGTATACCTCGTTGAAATAAGACATGCATTGTTTAAGTTGAATTGCGTTTGATGTCGAACTTGATAAGAATTGAAAGGCATGCTCTTGAGTCAAGTGTTTGATCGAATTAAATGAATTGTATGTAAATAAGTCAGCGTCACATAGTGAGAATCATCATACCGAGCTCATGAGCACAGATCTCAGTAGCGGAGAGTTAATGTGGTGACTCCATAACCCGGAATCCCACAATTGGTGCTCGCCGAGTGAGGAGAGATCGCACGACCTTCAGACTGTTGCTTCTGTTTAATTGACGCCTTACTTTATCTAGTTCTGTACTTTTTTGAATTCGTAAGTAGACATCATAAAGTATCATCTCTGTCAGTATATGAGCAAAATCTACAAGTAAAAAAGTGTAAACAATTTGTTACCGGTATTCAGTGACAGTAATTCATCCCTGTATAGGGGACAAGCATGGTTAAAAATAAAACCAAGCAAAAATGCCAATCCTTTACGAATTAGCATAATTATGCAAATGAGTGTATCATGTGCTATGGTCGACATTACATACACAAATGAACTGTTGACTGACCAATATTTATCAACAATGTAACTCACGCTATGTTTATTTTTCAAAATTTCAGGTTTATATCTAGTTGGATCGTCAACACACTCGTTATTATATTATTATACTATAACTATCTTCACCAATACAGTAAGTTATAAAAGCCATCTCGCTCAATTAGTAGTAGAATTTACAGTTCGAGAGTATACCCAGTTTTTCAAAATTATTTTTAAATGAAGGAGGAAGGTTAGTAGACTGTGAACTATAAATGAAAATGTAAACCATGAAATTATTAGAAGAAATTATAAGAGAAATTATTTGAAAGAATTATTTGAAGAAATTATGGAAAAAATTATGAGAGAAAATGATGTGATGAAATTAGATGAGGAGTTTTAAGGCCGGGATCCAGTGCTGGTGACTACTCTTTTGGAATGGATTAGGTACCCATGAATGTGGAGGCAGTCATCCATTTTATATTAAAAGTGCAGAAATTGATATTCAGCTCGATGATTTCCGAAACCTCTAACATCTGTTCCATCAGGGGAGTCATCACTCGTGAAATTTATTTAATAAGTGTTGTATCTAGAAAAAATTATAATGTTGAGTCATTTTGTGTGTTGTTCATGAATTTGAGAGGCCTTTCAGTCTGTAAGCTGATAAATGAATCTAACCTTCCTTATTTTTAAAGATTTTGGCCCACAAAGTTAAATCAATATTAGGGAGTCGGCTTGTGTGCCTGGGAAAATAGGATTAAAAGAAAATGTCCTACATGGCCATCAATGTCTGGAAAAATAACTTGATCTTTGATCTTGATCTCTTATGTGGCCAACAATGATAGCTTCTGTCCTCCTTATTTGACATCCCATGTTTTGACGTCTTGCATTCCATCCAAATTCATACAATAGTTGCGGGCCCATGAAATTTATGCTTGAATGAATAGATAACATTGATTTGCTTCAAACCAAATTCCTCGCCGTTGCAGGAGAAATAATGTCCGACTTCAAGCAACAATCATCATTAATGGCCCTTAGAAGAATTAAGCAAGGGAGTGCCGAGAACGCCAGTAGTTTCTTCATGCAGGTCATGCAGTTAGTCTACCAAGCGTTCCCAAACGACCAATGCTTACAAAAGACATTAGCCTTAGCGACTTTTAAAGAGGGAATGAAACCCTGCCTCCGGCAAGAGGGGAATTTTTTCACACTAGATAATGCGCTACAAAGCGCATTAGAAATGGAAGACAATAATCGTAGGCAAAGTTATAGGAGAACCAGGCCGAGGATTAACAACCGCACCACGTGTTTCAATTATAGCGGGTATGGAATGGGCGCGGCTCGGGGGGCCACGGCAATAAGGGTCCAGGTGGACCCAATAGATACTGCCATTGGTTCCCAAGGGAGTCGACCGCCCACTAGCCCGCAGTAAGAGGCACTGGTGCATTGTTCATTCTTGGCTAAGTTAGTGGCATTTTTGACTCTGAAACGACATTTTAACATTTTCTTTTATAAAAACCAAAATTACAGAATGCTGAGTAATTTCAAGGGGCAAATAATTCCTGTTGCCTGACCACATCTTTATAATCTTTTTTTTTTTCTGGCCATTATGTTGGAAGGATACATGATTGTTTTTTGGGTTGTTTTTTCAATTAAAACAATCTATTTTCAAGGTACATTGACATGTTATGAATTTTTGACGCTAAAAGAAAATAAATTGATGTTACCACGCCAACAAAACAAAACTCTGAGAATTTATTTGTTAATAGGTGTATGGACAACATAGAGGCATCCACTTCCCAGGGCACAAAATTTTCGGGCTCAGCCACCCACATTCACGTCTACGCCAAGAACAGACACACCATTCCCAAACCCAGCGTCAGCAGGGATTGTATCAGAGTTAGAGAAGACTACCATTGTTGCAGACACTGTCCGGGCTGCCGGTGAGTCTGAAGAATTTTCCCCTATATACTTAAAAAAGAAATCAATTAACGGACAAATAATTGATAACAGTAGAAACCCGCCACGCCTGTCTTTTGACGGTCCAACTTTGCTTTCTAACAGCATGTCCTCAGGGGTGGTCATGATGGGATTACAAAACATTGAACAATTTGGAGATCATCCCAACCAATCTTGGGAGCAGTGGGTGAATAATTTTGAGAGAACATGCCGGGGGTATGGGATGGATGAACCGCGACTCCTTTCAGTAATGTACATGTACCTTGAAGACAAGGCCGCGGAGGATTTTAGGGAATTGGAAAGGGAAAGCCACTGGAGCAATTGGGAATCATTTAAAAGTGCATTTGGCTAAAAATGTGGTACAAGTGCTGTCAGATACCAAGACGTAGTGACTGAATTGAAATGTAGGGACATGAGGGCAGGGGAGAGCATTTCAAGCTATTATGCGACATCGTTATCAGCACCCACAATCACGCTTTCTTTCTTGGGTCAGAAAGAAATATAGCTTGCCTGTGGTTGTCGTTGTGTTGTGTTGTTACATCACATTTTAATTCAAATGGGAATAATCTGTAATCACTCATGATTCTATCAAGCATAATATATTTCTACCTATATCTACCCCAGACTAGAATACCAGTAGATATTGAATAAGCGATCGCATTGATTTGATAATATGATCAATGTTTGACAGTGTTGACAATGATCTGAGGTTCAAAGGAAGTGAATATAATGGCGGTCAGGTTCCCAAACCCTCAGTGGCACTATATATCCAATGAATAACGGGCTGTAACCAAGGAGTTGTAGACCAGGAGGAGAAACAGATAAATTTTGCTCACAATGTCTATCTCGTTTTGGAGTTGTCTCATCTCCCTTTGTAAGAAAGCCTCACAATCAAACCAATCAGATATTCTTTAAGGAATGTGACAACAGATAAATAATTGATAATCTTCGTATAAATTTTTGAATTTGATTGTTAGATACTCTAAATGAGTAGATAGTGGTAGTTGAAATTGACATATGCGAGACAGTCAAACCAGGAATATGGCATCAACATCGACAGAAGATGAACAAGTATCAACAAGCACTGAAGCAACCCCTACTGGTGCATCATACACCAGGCAGCAGAAGATAATCCTCATAACAATTCTCACCTCGATGTTTTTTGCTGCCACAAGTTTTTCTCTTCCAGCACCTTTCTTGCCAAAAAAGGTGAATATGAATACAACTTGTATTCTTTTTGAAATTATATAATCAGTTATTTTGTGAACATCCTATGGATAGTATATTATTATTTTTGTTCTGGTATTAAAATTTATGTAGATTTCAATGAGTGAATGTCATCTTCACCTTCTTTCAAACTCTTTTAGGATGAAGAGCATGGGGTGAACTCAGACATTACTGGATGGATTCTTGGTTTATCATCATTCATACAGCTTGTCTTGTCACCTCTTGTTGGAAAGTTGGTGAGTGTTTTTCCAAAGATTCTTGTCAAAGTCTGTATCATTGTCACTATATTTCCCATTTGATCTCTGTATAGCAAAATCCCTACCCAAAGTTTTGAGTCTTTACTACACATAGCTATTTGTTCCTGTGACACACAAAATTGTGAGTGCAAAAAATTGTTAGTGAATCTGTGTATGGTTAAGCATAATATCACAGAGTAAGGATATACAGAGGGGACAGTTCAATGATAGTTATAGTGCCTGCGGTTTTTGATTCACTGGGGGAAAATTGTGCACAGCTGGATGCCAAAAACTCATTATCTCTATATGTTATAATGGCATTTTTCTTGCAGACATCCCTACCTTTGATGGGCCATAATTCATTCTGTATTTATCCTAAAGACTGATTTCCAACTTTGCTGGAATATCCAAGCTTCAAGCTATACACCATATTATTGTCATTTTTTGCTAGGATTCATAGGCTAAGAGTAATCCAGGTTTTTGAAATGAGTTTTGTCATATAGATTTACATGTGACAATTGATAGACGGCTGGTCATCAAAATTAGGAAATGTCCGTGCATTGACCTGAGCCCTATGTAAATCTATATGATAAAACTCATTTTAAAAACCTGGATTACTCATAACCTATGTATCCTAGCAAAAAATGACAATATATGGTGTATAGCTCGAAGATTGGAAATTTCAGAAAAGTTAGAAATCAGTCTTTAGGATAAATACAGAATGAATTATGACCTATCAAAGGTGGCTATGTCTGCATGACAAAACTCTACTGTAACTTATATATATTCTGAAATTGGCAGGTGGCCAGATTGATGAATTTCCCCAAGTGGATAAAAACCGCAGGCACTATAACGATCATTGAAGTGTCCCCTCTGCTTATCCTTACTCTGTGATAATATAGTAGTCATAACGCAGCCAGGCAGCCTGCATAACACAGGGCCTTATCTGAACTGTATTATAATGACATATTGCTACCCTCATATTGTCTTCTACTGGCCAACCGCCAACATTTCATCTAAACTCAGGTCTATTTACTGATTACAGCAAAGTTTTGTGTAAGCGAGTCTGAATTCCCCATTCTGTGAACATCAACGTTCATTTTCAAGCATCCAAGGCTAATAAAATATACAGAAATAAAACATACAGGTGTGACGTTGGTGACACAATAACTAACTGCTAGAATTTTGGGACTCCCACATGTTTTTGGCTAATCTCCTGTTGTAAGCTACCCTCATAATGTCAGCCTAGCTAAACAACAACCAAATTCTGACAAAATGACTCACGCTTTACCTCACCATCAAATTTCATCTCCGATAGACCCTTTGATCATCTCTTTTCAGATACAACATACTGGACTATACACCATGTCAGTGTTTGGTTTGTTCTTTGTTGGAGGTGCCACAGTGTTATTTGGGGTCTTAGAATATATTCCTGTAAGAGAGAACACAGACGCGCCAGACATACAATATCTCATCATGGCATTTCTAATACGAATAGCTCATGCCTTGGGAAATACTGCATTCAGCACAGCTGCACTCACCATTTTATCAGTGACTTTTCCTGAAAATACGGTCACTGTGATGGTAGGCTTTGATATTGAGCTTATGATGTATTGACATTTAGTTTCACACAGAAATCGTGGTTGAGTCCTACTTAACTGATTTAACTCATATGATTGACGAAGAAAAATGATTCAACTATTGATCCTCCCCTTCACTCAATAAATGAATACTAAGATAGAATACTACATGAACTATGTTAAATCTAATGAGATGTGACATTTAAAATTTTTGCAGGTGGTCATTTCCGGGTGTGCATCGCCCATGTCATGCCCACCCTCGCCCTTGCATGGCCCATACACCACCTATACCACGCACAACACATCGCACCTGATCGCCCATACCTCGCCCAAGGTTTAACTGCTGTGCGGTGTATGTGCGATGCACCAACATGGCCCACCCTCGCATTTTCCAGCCACTCACTTGCTATGAATCGCCCTGGTCAGTCCTGACTTTTCCTCTTTCAAAATCATGAGAGTGCTGGCTCACTTCGCACAGGCAATGCCCATCAAGGCTCAAGCTGTCCACTTGTTGTTAACTTTTACATCGTAAGCGACCGCATGTCTCTCAACAGTGTAATATTGTCTTCAATAGCTGTTTATAAATATTTACAAAATTGCAAATTTCTTAAATATACTTAAACTATTATTAAACTATATTTTCTTATGTGCAATAATTTTTCAAATTAGTTTCATGATATAATTCTAACGGAATATTTTTGAATAATATTTTATTTCAGATATAGCACATTACCTATAGTCCGTCGAATTAAATGATCACCCAAAGTAGTAAAACAATCTCCCCAACCCCCCTCCCCCCCCCCACCCCCGAAAACCACTGGTGAATGCATCATATATGCTTGCTGGGCAATGGTTTATATATGGGAGCCACTGAAAAATGTTGACAGGCAATTTTATGGAAGAGCACAGGCATACCATCATTTTGAGTGATCTGGTTAGAGAATTGAAACAACCTGCAGCAGGCCTATTGAGGTGACAAGTCAACATAGTTTGCATGTAAAGCAATGGGGAAATAAAAAGAGGTGTTGGACCTAAACTAAACTTACTACCAACGATTAGCATTTAGAAATAAAATTTTATTTAAAAATTATGCCCATGGATTGATATCATAAAACTATTTTACAAAAAATTAGATAATTGAAATTGACAATTTAGTAAATATTTATAAACAGCTATTGCAGACAATGTTACACTGTTGAGAGACATCCGGTCGCTCACGATGTAAAAGTTGACAACATGAGGACAGCTTGAGCCTTGATGGGCATTGCCTGTGTGAAAGTGAGCCATCACTCTCATGATTTTGAAAGAGGAAAAGTCAGGACTGACCAGGGCGATTCATAGCAAGTTAGTGGCTGGAAAATGCGAGGGTGAGCCATGTTTGTACATCGCACTTTCACCGCAAAGCATTTAAACCTTGGGCGAGGCATGGGAAATCAGGTGCGATGTGTTGTGCGTGGTATAGGCGGTGTATGGGCCATGCAAGGGCGGGAGTGGGCGTGACATGGGCGATGCACACCCCCGAAATGACCACTTCCCAAAATTTTTCCCCTTGCAGGGCTACGGAGAAACAATGATTGGTCTCGGAGTAATGGTCGGACCCGCTATAGGCAGCGCATTTTTCAAGGTTTGTCTTCAATGATGCTCTTATTCTTGCCGAGGCAGGCTGTGAATTCAATGTTTGGGAATTAAAATGACGATTGACCAAAGCTAGAAAGAAATTACATCTAATCAAGTCAAATAATTAGATGGTTCAGCTGACTACAACTCTTTTCTTTAGAAACTATGTTGTGTGCCTAAATATTTCCTTGATACTAAGGAAGGGTTTTGAGGCACCTTAGAGAGATGCTCCCAAATATTGACATAAGAGATTTATTTTTCCAACTTGCAATGGAAATCATAAACAATTATTAACTGAAATGTTCCAATGTTTTAGCTGGGTGGTTTCATGGCCACATTTGCTGCTGATGGTGCTATAATTATTTGCTGCTCAGTTTCAATGTATTTCCTGCTCCCTTCAAACGGTAGGCCTTACTGTTAAATAATCATTTTATCTGGAGTTGATTCGCCAGATGCTTGTGTCAAATAATATGTTAGACCATTGGTTGCAGAGGGGGGTTTTCCCATTCTGACTTTTTACAATACCAACAAGTGTTCAATGGAGTCTTCAATCCTTGAGTTAGAGAAATTGAAAACATCCCAATCATAATAGATTGTAATTTTGGTGAGAAGCACGCTGACTCAACAAAGTCTTGTTATCATCTATTTCTCAGTTGGTTCAGAGGTTGGTCAGAAATCTGAACCAGTATCTGTACTCAAACTTCTGTCAGATGTTAATGTGATATATGGACTGCTGCTGATATCATACACTGCTGCAATGTGGTCTTGTATCGACCCTATTCTTGAGCCAGAACTTCGCAGAAAGGTAAACCATTTTCCACAATCTTTCATTTTTGGTAGATGATCTCAAGAAAGTACCATTATGACATTATGACATGATGACGGATGAAAATTGTCACCAGTCCTTTGATATGATACTCTCTTTTTGTAGTATGGATTGAGTCAGGAGTTGAGTGCACTATCATTTCTTCTTTTATCTGCCACTTATATCATATTTGCTCCTGTCGTCGGCAAATGCCTAGACAAGATTGTGAGTATTGATATCCAAGATTGACACAACTTCAACCAACAGTTAAATAATATGTTGCATTTATTTCATCAAATCGCCGAAATCCTGTAATAATACAATTGAGTGATGCTTTCTATCCTGTTAACTCCTGACCTTGGGGTTAAGAAAAATTCCTTTTAGATTAAGGATTTAAGAGATTATGTACAATGAAACACAAAATGTTCTACTTTCACAACTTTAGAAAGTAATGTTGGGGTTTACTGTAAGGGCCATTCTTCCATCTATAATAGACAATGATTATTTGTAGGCGCTACCTTTGTTTTTCTAGAAAACATAAGCAATTACTAGGTCTAGTAGGATTTTTAGTATGAACTTTTACATTTCAAACTTGGTCTTATTGTTCAAAAGTTACCAAATAAGCAGCAAATGCCTAAAAACATATCCCTCTGGGTCACAGCTCAATTATGCCTCTTACTATCTTTGTAAAGACACCGATCTGGTATCGTATATTTTACAAGTCATTCTAGGTAGTTTTTACATGATATCCAACTGATAGATAATAATATTCATATCATGACAAATCAACATTCCACATAATAAAATATTTCATGTACTGATACTCTCTACCACAGAAATGTCTGGACTCCCTGTATGTCATGATGTTTGGATACATAATACTGGCTATAAACTTTATTCCAATGGGACCATCACCACTAACTCCCTGGCTGCATAGGTAAGTCATCCAAACTGACAACTTACACAGTACAAGAGTACGGTTAAGAAATCAAAAAGCTTATTTAAAATCAATTCTAATGTCTCGACACCTCATTGAAATGGGATTCTTCGATCTGTCGAATAGTTTGTGATTATAATTCTAAATAGGCGTTAAGAGTTTGTATGTCGAGAGTTGTGCTCATATTAGGGAAAAATTTGCCAATAAAGCCTGGCAACTGAAAGAGAATGAAAAACTTTATCAGCGATAATTAAGCGATACTACCACATAGTATTAGACTGCTTTAGCATTGTGGTATATTTATATTGCTATGTGCTTAGATATCACAGAAGGGTGTAATCATACTCTTTATTACAGACCACTATGGCTATTGCTGACTTGTGTTGGCGTGTTAGGTATCGGTCTCGGGTTTTTAATAGTACCTTCTCTAGCGCTTCTCTTCAAAAGATCTTCAGGGTAAGCATGTGTTTTACTTATTTATTCATTTGATTTTTAAAAACAGCAACATGATTTTTCTTAGATATAACCCTACGCTGTTAGACAGAGTATCAATGTATACCGATTGGTTTGATCAAATTGTTGGTGAGCTCTAGGAATTTGATGCATTTAACTAAAGTGTTTAAAACCTACTTATTTGGTTGGGCTTCTTTATGACGCTTGTTTTAAAATACAAAATTGACATTTATGGTCATCTCAGCAGCACACATTGCTTGCTGACATGTCCATCAAATTGATACCCAATCAGATTGTGTGTTTGTACCATGATGACTCACTGGTGCTAATTACAGTGAAGGGTCAAAGGAAGATACAGAATCACAAGTCAGCAAAACCTCTACCAATGCAATGTTATCGTCTTTCTGGTCTAGTTCTTATGCACTTGGGTAAGTACTACAGGTATATCTTTTGGCATAAGCTAGTTTTAGTTCAGTTTATAAATAAATCTGATATTACCGTGTGATAATAAAAATAGATCACATGTGCTCAGGGTAAAATTTGTACTATGAATTAAATCAAACATAGTTCTACAAGGGTTTCTTTCTGATCAGCTGTCACAGTTTGTTGTGCTCTATCTCATATAAGCACTGTCATGACCTGTTATTTGTAATACATTACTAACCACTGCCTAGGTGATTGATTATTGAAACGGCACTACTTGTGTCCCAAACCAGCCTCACTCATTTTTGCTAGGGATAATATTAAACTCAGGAATTGCTTGCTGAGCGTCTCCACTTTATTTTCCTATCAACTTATTCAGTCGAAAAATAAATGCGTAAATATCAGCAACAACAGCCTAGGTGATTAACTATTGAAACATCACTAACTGATATTTACCTCAGGAATTGTTAACCAAGCAGATCCACCTTGTTATCCCCTGATTGACAGGAATTAAAATACATAAATATTAAAATCATGTTCTAATTATTTGTGTAGAGACTGGGCAGGACCTGTTATCTCCGGAGAAGTTATAAAGAGTACTAACTTTGGTTGGACCATGACAGTCTATTCCTTGAGTTCTGTTGCAGTTATATTCATGATTATTGCAGTAAAATTATATGAGGTCTGCAAACGCTGCAGTACAAGCATTTCTGCATTGTCTCCAAAACAAAAACATAAAGGAAGTGAGAAGACCCCTTTGTTGAAATAAAGTCTATTTTACGATAACCTTAATCAATTTTATTATTTAAATATAGTGCAGTGCATAGATATATTGTTCTTCTTAGCATTGCTTGCTGCCACACATGAATTTCTTCGAAATTTTCAACATCACACTTCTCAGAGTGTTACCTTAACTGCAACACCAATTGATATCAATTTGAGTACTTGTCATTATTAGCAAAGCAGACTTCAAATACACTACATGATGTTTATAATTGTACAATTTTGGATGTGTACAGGAATCATTAAAGAGATGCGGTGAATCTGCTTTACAAGTTCATACATAGGAGAACATTGATCAGCACTTGGATGACATGATCTTAATCTGTGTTTTATGGTTTTAAATGAAAATAATACCATTATTTATAATTTAATTCCCTCACTTTTATTTTCGCATATTCGTAAATTGTGTATGATATATTCTGAATTTACAGCAAAAACATTTACCTGGCACATCGAGTTACATACCATTCATTCATTTTTTCATTCATCGTTTATTACAGTCTCATATTTGAGAAATATTTTGTTTTCGCTGACCAATAAAAGTTATGGTGTAAACATAAAAAAGTTTTGGTCTGGTTGGTTTTAAAAATTGAAAAAAAATAAATAAACAGGAAGAATTATCACTAGTTGGCTAAAAAAGTATACTATCTAACTTCCAACCTGAAGAACTCAACAACTTCTTTGCCAGATTTGAGAAACAAGACACTCAGCCACCACAACCTGCTTACAAAAACCTAACTGCTCCTCCCTGCACAATAGATGAAAAATCAGTTCGGGTACAACTCAAACGCCTCAACTCTAGAAAGGGTGCTGGCCCTGATGGTCTGATACCAAGAGCATTAAAACTCTGTGCTGACCAACTAGCGCCTGTAGTTACGGATATATTCAACTTCTCTCTAGACTCTCAAACAACTCCTAATATATGGAAATCGGCCATCATCAAACCGCTGCCAAAAACTGACAAGCCAAATCAACTTAAACACTTCCGACCAATAGCCCTGACAAGCTGCTTATGTAAAACAATGGAACGTCTGCTGAAAAGCTATATAGTTAAAAACACTCCTCTCGACAATCACCAATTCGCCTACCGAGCTAAAAGATCAACCCAGGATGCAGTATTATGCCTTATTACCACAATAACTAGTTACATAGACCGTCAAGCTGCCAACTATGCAAGATGCCTCTTTCTCGACTTCTTGTCTGCATTTAACACCATCAGTGTCAGTAATCTCCTCACAGAACTGCAACATCTAGACTCCAGAGTTACAAACTGGGTGTCGAGCTTCCTTACAGGCAGAACACAAAGAACAATAGTAAACAATATTCTCTCAACATCAATCACCACCAACACAGGAACACCCCAGGGTTCTGTCCTCAGTCCTCTATTATTCTCAGTGTATACAAATAGGATTAGGTCAGAACAGAGCAATATAACTATTTTAAAATATGCTGATGACACTTGTATTGTTGGTTGCATCTCTGATAATAATGACTTGTCTAATTATTTTAATGAGATCAATAGAATCTCTGGTCTATGCAAAGAACTAGACTTATTACTAAATCCTTCTAAAACCCAAGAGATGCTTTTCTCCACTAAGATATATAAACCTGACAGTCCTACTCTAGAATTAAATGGTGCAAAAATAGATTTTTGTGACAATGTTAAATATTTGGGAGTTCTCTTTGATAACAAATTGCGTTTGGAAGATCATGTCAATAACGTTGTATCCAAAGCAAATCAGAGAATGTTCCTCATCAGAACCTTTAACTATCAGAGTACAAAGCCTTTAGCCTGCATGTTATTTAAAAGTTTTATTGTATCCATTCTAACCTACTGCCTACCTATTTTGTTCACTAGTATTTATTCACGAGACAAGAAAGCTCTGAGAAAGTTTTTTAAGCAAGGCGACAGACTAGGTCTTGATATTGGGGACCTAGATTCAGTCATATCAAAACGTACAAAGAACCTGGGCCTGCAGATAATACATGATGACGAACATTTTTTAAACAATTTTCTTGAGAAAGTCCCCTCAGGCAGATATCGCAGCCTTAAATACGGAACTGCCTGGGGTAAAGACTCATTCCTCAGACACTTGATTCGATATTACAAGATATTTTTTAATCCACTAGAAGTCAGACTTTACTTTACTCATTTTGTGTATGTTTCTTTTTGGAATTCCCTACTCATGTAACAATATAAACACTCAATCTTGCAGCATACCTAATGTTTGTGACACAATAAACCAACCAACCAACCATCCGCACACAGAGGGATCGGAAACAGTCAGTTCGTATGTTTACCCTCGCTTTGATTGCTCTGTATCGACCAGATGGAAGTTTATCGAATATAAATACTGGGTCAGCGTGGTCAGTAGCTACAAGTCTGAGGCATCTTGTGCTCATCACTCTTTCGTATATTGCCTCGATGGTGTCAAACTTGCAGCTACCTAGATAGCCTGCGAGGCTTATAACTCTATTGAGCGAATTCCTAGATGACGGGGATGAGTGGCAATATAGAGTGCTAAGGTGGTACAAAAATATACATTCAATAAAAGTAGTATAGCATTGCATTCTAAGAGGCACAGCTATATGCATTGAATACAGCTTCTTCATGATGTAAAGTCTCTTGCGGGCTTTCTTGATGACTTCGATGGAATGTTCTTGGAACTTAAGCTTTTTGTCAATAATAGTATATTAATAAGTATTTAAAACTGTCAACCTGCTCTACATTATTACCATTGATAACTAAGCTATCATGTACAGGATTGTCTCTAAGATTGCACAATACAAGCTACTTTGTCTTTGACACATTCAAAAATAGATCATTATCATGACACCAACCAGCCAAATCTTGGGCAGCATTACCCATACATGAAACATCACTTCTCGACAAAAGCTCAATCAATACTGTGTCATCAGCGTATTTAATCAGATGAAAGTTACCAGAGCTAGGCTTAGGCATATGCTGTACATATATTGAAAAAAGGAGGGGACTGATAACACAACCTTGTGGAGTGCCGGCAGAGGTAGTTAGTGCAGATTAGAAGCCCTGTTCAGTGAGAACCTTCTGAGAGCGATAAAGTCATATACAGAACACTATCATTTGGGGAATTGACCCAGGACATGATCTCTGTTTAGCCCATGGCTTGACCTAAACTAGTTGACTCCGCTGACCTTACCTATATACACTAACTTTATTTGCACTTACGATAACCATATACCACTCGAACATTGCAAATCCAGCCCCCTAACAAAACTAAAGCTTAATCTATTTTCCCATTGCTGTCCAGTCCAAAAATACACATTGCCAAGCAAAGTATTCAAGACTCAAACAGTGATCAAACCGTCAGATCTATTGTATGTCAAACTGTCTCGGAGTGCACAGACCTAAATGCAATCATATTTAAGATGTGGTGTATCCGTATTACGTAGGAAAACATTAATTAGCAGATTATCGAAATAGTCATTGTTTATAATTGTCTTCCCTCACTTCGGGAGAGTATAACTCTAGTCGACTTGCCAAGCAAAGTATCCCAGACATATTAAACCATTATCAAACCGTCAGATCAAATGGATGTCAATCAGTCGGCCCAACTGAATTGAGCGAAACTGATCTTCACGTAAATAAAAAAAAAATTGAACAGACTGATCGTCGAAATGAGGGTATGGAATTAATTGTTGGGCGATGACGTTATTATTTTTGAAGAGCAAAAATATTACAGCTGGATAAACAGCTTCATACCCTAATCACGAATATCAGTGTGCAAATCAGTTCTTATCTATACATAATTCAATAAGCACACTATCGTTTGATGGCAGCATTGCATACATACATACACTGTGGTTTGACGGAGATGACTAGGAAGAAGTCAGAGTAACTTTCATTAACATGATTGGCGTTACATTAACTCTGACGGAGCGTGCTTCTTACAATCCCAAGTGAGTGAATGCGTATCCTTGCAAAGAATTCTTTTAAACACAGAAAAAGAAAGATACCTGGTGTGATACCTGACTCTATTTCACTCAAAGTCATGTTAAGCAGTGACGTTGCAAGACATTGATAAAAAAGGGTGTTTGGATTGATGTAAACTTATGTTCGAGAAGCTCAAATCAGATTCTATGAAGCAACATAAAACAGAGAGCTCCCAAGGTTATTCATAACTATGTTGACGCGTAACTCTATTGCCTAGTTCTTTTAAAACATACCCAGCCCTGCCCACTGCCCTGGTCCACTTTGCCTTTGGGTTTCGCATGAATCAGATGTATAGGGCCCTGTCAATGTGAGGCTATTACCCAGCCATGTCATATTCAAGGATGGTATGCAGCCAAGCCCATATTTTGGAGTATTTTCCTTTTTCAATGCGGTGCCACCATTTGAACTTGAGAATGTACCTCAGGTGCCTCATCATATACCCGCTAAGCCTGTGGGATGTAATCCGATACAGTCCATGATTCTAAACCATACCGTAGCGTGGATAGCACTATTGCACGGCG
This sequence comes from Membranipora membranacea, assembly GCA_914767715.1. Lineage (NCBI taxonomy): Eukaryota > Metazoa > Bryozoa > Gymnolaemata > Cheilostomatida > Membraniporidae > Membranipora > Membranipora membranacea. The sequence goes on along the minus strand of OU612066.1, from coordinate 30,086,476 downwards.
GACTGCAGCTTCGGTCTCGATGGCAAGGTGTTTATTATCCAATACTCGTTCTTGCAACCTCCCAAAAGCAGTGGATGCTTTCGACTTCATCTAGCTTGTTCGTGTCTGACACGGTTGACCCTAGATATTTGAAGTGGCTTACTCTGTTTAGATCTTGATCATCAATTTTGATATTCAGGTCCTCGGTGTTAGATCCTCGGACTGGTTGGTACATCATCTCTGTCTTTTTGATGTTGATCTTTAGTCCAAATGCCTTTGCTGCATCTGAAAACCTTGTGACGATTGCTTGTGCATCATCAAAGCTGTGAGCAATGAGAGCTGTGTCATCCGCGAACATCAATTCTCTGACTAATATACTTTGGTCTTGCGTGTTGATTTAAACTGGTTGACGTTGAAGAGATCTGCATTTGGGCGGCTTTGGAGTATGACTCCGTTGTTACAGTCATTGAATGCATGGGTTAGAGTTGCATTGAGGAATAAGGAAGAGAGCGTCGGTGCGAGAACACATCCTTGTTTGAACCCATTTGATACCAAATACAGATCTGAGAGTTTGCCATTCAAGCTTACTCCAGCTTGCATGTTGTCATGATTCATAGAGATTGCTGGCAAGGTATTAGACTACACAGGGTTTTGCCAGTTACCTGAGCAGTCCCTGCACTAAAGGGGCTGTTGTGTGCTGGCAAGGAGAATCCGAGACAAGACCGCTGCCCTAGTAGTCGCATCGGCTGGCCGGAAGATACATTGATTCCATTGAGTCTACCGCCCTTGACTCAGGGTTTTCCGTTGGGGTTTGCTCCCTTAGCCTTTTCCCAGAAGGGGGACGACTGCAAGGCAACAGGTTACCAGGCTGATAGATGAGCGCAAGACCCAAGATGCATGCACTCTTAGAGGCAGGTTTTTTTTGTCCTACCAGGGTGTCTACCCACCCTCCCACCTCCTATTAAGGCCAGTGGGTACTACGGATAAGTCGGCAGGTGGAACTGGGTTGCAGTGTTTACCAGTAGCAATCTCAACATCCTAAGCCCAGCCTGACTGACATTTATTGATATACGTGATCATAAAATCAGTATTTTACTGCAAGCTCACAAATGAACTTTTATGGCGTAACTTTTACAGCGTTAATACCATTTCTGTCAAACTTGTGAACTTTGGCCAATGGTTATCATCGGATAGATGTAGGCCTAATATCTCTCAGACAAGTCCCATTCTCCAGCTGTACTGCTCTGACAATCACTTTGGATGAACAGAACAGAAGACAAGTGCAATAGATGGAAACACATCGCTAACCACTGCTCCCATGACTGACGATTGAACGCCCTCAACTCAAGCCATAATTATTCACTTCAATTATGGATATTTTAGAAACCGCAATCTTCTGGCCAAGCAGTTCCTTCTTTGACCTGGCCACTGTCACTCCTGTTATGTTACATTGAATCATTTGTGGTTCATTTTGCTGTCTATTTTTATAGAGACTGGGCTGGACCTGTTATATCTGGAGCGGTTTTGAAGAGAACTAACTTTGGATGGACCATGACAGTGTATGCTTTGCGTTCTGTTGCGGTTATAATAATTATTGTTGCATTGAAACTTCATGAGCTTTACAAATGCTGCAGTGCAAACAAACTTGGATTGACCTCAAAAGGAGATGGTGGAGTGAAGGGAGATGAGCTTATCCCATTGATAAACAAATCTTAGCACCTTGGATCCGATCTTACAAACTCATAAGTCAGTTGAAAGTTTATATTAGCTGCTGAACAATTGTATGGATAAATATTCTGTTTGGTACATAGATATTGCAATAGGGAGAGCAGCTAGTTTATTAATTCCCAATTTTATTCTTTTCCAATAGTCTAAATCTTTCCGGCAAATGGTAAATGTTTAGTGAAAAAGAGAAATTATCAAAAGTGATCATTTCACATGATAAGTTTAATAATTTCTTCAATGTAGGTCCGATGAACATATGCCATTCTATCAATTTGGACCAGTTGCCCATGGCCTGTGATATGGGGTTAGATGAAAATTAACATTTTACAAAATGGATTTTTTAGATTTAAATTGTTGTATTTTTTGGAGTTGGCCCTCCTTGATTCACAGGCCCCCCCCCCTCCTGATATGCGTCTCTGTAATGGAGCACAGTCCATGTAGACTAATCTCTAAAAACTTACTTTGAAGTCTGGTATGTGGTCCTGATAACCAACTACATACATATTGAGGTGCAAAGGTCATTACCTTCCATTCATTGCTTTACCTCTGACCAAGTCACAGTGGAGCTCAGAATATTGAAAAACCCTCCAGCCTTCCCGCCTACCACCCTACATATCTGTACTCAAATTTTGTTTTGTATAGCTGTAGATAGTGTGGAAAGAGTGCCATTGGGACACCATGTGGAGTGAAAGATGCTTATTGAACGATTTGGACACCAACGCTTATCCTGTTTTGAAGGCTGATCATCCCCACGATGTAGAGATCAACGATTGCGTTTGGAGGCCGATCTTGAAGCCAGTGACTAACAATCACAAAGATTTAATTTGTCACAGCTGGGGTGAATTGGTATTCACCAAAATGTCGGCGTCCTATTCTTTGCCAAAATACTTTACTCAGAATTATTATTATACAAAAATGATGACCTTTTACTGGAATGTTTGTATGTGTTGTACAAATAAATACCTGAATCAAATGATGAAGCTGCAGCCCATTGATTGATTATGCAGCAATAATTGACATGAGAAAAAATAATTATTATAATATATAGAAAATTTCTCAATATTCTCCCCTGCAGTAACTTGAATTTAACTTGCGAGGAAAAGTCTTACAGGATAACAACGAAGATATTTCCAGCGATTGAAGTGAAAGATCAAAGCCAAGTTTTTCTTGCCGTCAATTTAAACGATATCCGACCAAAGGTTAATACTGTGATAGAGAGTTACGTTCAACATTTATGCATGTATAGTATAACATATATATATTTAACTATCAGGTCATGGTTCTTGTCGTGACATTCTGTCCTCATATGCTGCATGATGAAGCTGACTTTGTCGGTAGGGCCCAATTTAAGGGCCTCTCTTGGGATTGTTCTTTTGCTCTACCCTGTCACCTAAATTAGAGGGCCTTGCAATGAAGGTCTTTAGATACACACCCTCTGTCCATTCATTGATTGTCATTGTCATGTCATATTCATTAACTGCATGCCATCTGTATCAACTCATTAACAACTAAGAGCCTCACTTAGACTGCATGCATATAGTGCCATTTCTAGGTTTGTTATTAGGCAATTGGTTTCGCTCAATATGGCCAGCAAGAAATATCCAGTGTGAGGTAAAGACATAGGCATAATAAACTTAGAAGGGTCACTGTATAGATCTGACCTTCAGTATAGTTGATCTTAGTCTTGTTTTACTTATTGAGCTCAGTTGAGAGAGAAAGAAAACGTGATTGTGGATGCTGATAACAACATGTTTTAATCGATATAGAAAAAAGATTCAGTTTTAGCTTCTACAAGCACACATGTTGTTATCAGCACCCACAATCACGTTTTTTTTCTTGGGTCAGAAAGAAATAAAGCTTGCCTGTGGTTGTCGTCGTTGTTACAGCACATTTTAATTCAAATGGGAATAATCTGTAATCACTCATGATTCTATCAAGCATAATATATTTCTATCTCATGATGGCATGCAATCGTTTTTATCCTACCCCAGACTAGAATACCAGTACATATTGAATATGCGATCGCATTGATTTGATAATATGATCAATGTTTGACAGTGTTGACAATGATCTGAGGTTCATGTATAGGAAATGAATATAATGGCGGTCAGGTTCCCAAACCCTCAGTGGCACTATATATTCAATGAATAACAGCTGTAACCAAACGTGAAGCATGAAGCCTCATGCAGGGAGTTGTACCATACACAAGGGTTGTTTTATGTGCTTATCTTATCTTATACAGTCGATGCGAAAATAATTTTGGTGCCAAGCTGCACAGTAATTATTACTGGTGTTGTAATTATTTTATAGTCCTTCCAGCATAATTATTCTGTTGTCATCTGGACCCAGGTAGCGCTGGTTCTAGTTTGGACAACAATTCAGCTTTTGCTTTGACGGACAGCACTGGCTATCCCCTTATCATTACAGAGCTTTTAGTGTAAGTGTCAAGTTTATACCTGATCATATTCATATTATGCTGTATGACAGAATTCTGTACTTTAACCAGTTAACAAGTAAGTACTTACATCCTCGCGGTACTGTTTTTCTCATCTTAAAGATTCAAAAAAAGAAGAACGCAAGGGATACCTTCGCAGTTTAAGAAAGATATTCTTTAAGGAATGTGACAACAGATAAATAATTGATAATCTTCATATAATTTTCGAATTTGATTGTTAGATACTCTAAATGAGTAGATAGTGGTAGTTGAAATTGACATACGCGAGACAGCCAAACCAGGAATATGGCATCAACATCGACAGAAGATGAACAAGAATCAACAAGCACTGAAGCAACCCCTACTGGTGCATCATACACCAGGCAGCAGAAGATGATCCTCATAACAATTCTCACCTCAATGTTTTTTGCTGCCACAAGTTTATCTCTACCAGCACCTTTCTTGCCAAAAAAGGTGAATATGAATACAACTTGTATTCTGTTTTAAATTATATTATCAGCTATTTTGTGAACATCCTATGGATAGTATATTATTATTTCTGTTCTAGTATCAAATTTTATGTAGATTTCCATGATTGAATGTCATCTTCACCTTCTTTTAAACTCTTTTAGGATGAGGAGCATGGGGTGAACTCAGACAGTGGCGTATATTAGCACTCACGGCCCACGGATTTCCGTGAGTGGCTGAATAGCTCAGTGTGTAGAGCGTCTGATTAATAATCACTGTTAATAAGATTGTTGTGGGTTCGAATCCCATCTCGGACAGTTTTTTTTTCAAATGGGTGCTTTATAACTGGAGCATTTTTACCGTAATCTTCTACTGCTATTGAGTTGTTTTCTGAAAGTACCCAACAGCTCAGTGAGCTATTGAAATACCTCTCTGCTTGCACTATTTTGCTACCGATACGCAAAAATTTCCGTGCTGGGAGGGCGCTTAAGCGCCCCTCCCACACCCTCCCCGCCACTCCTACGGCGTGTGGATCGAGCTGCGCCCGATTATTATGCTCATCTCTGAAAAGTCAGTGAGTGAATTTTTTTAGAATATACGCCCCTGAACTCAGACATTACTGGATGGATTCTTGGGTTATCATCATTCATACAGCTTGTCTTGTCACCTCTTGTTGGGAAGTTGGTGAGTGTTTTTCCAAAGACTCTTGTCAAAGACTGTACCATTGTCACTATGTTTCCCATTTGATCTCTGTATAGCAAAATCCCTACCCAAAGTTTTGAGTCTTTACTACACATAGTTATTTGTTCCCGCCACACACAAAAATGTGAGTGCAAAAAATTGTTAGTGAATCTGTGTATGGATGAGCATAATCTAGTAGTCATAACGCAGCCAGCAAGGAGTTTGAAAAAGGAGTGGAAACGGCCTCTCATTTCAAATTGTTGTTTGTCTCCACTGGTAATTGTCCTCTCTTTATCAGCAAAGGTTTTTCATGACCACAGCCAATCAGAGCAGAGACTGCAGAGAGCGACTTCCTGCCAAAAAGAAGTACAACTTGAGTTGCTGTAATAATTTTGATGAACCGTCCAATCAGCAAGAGCATAGTTGTGCAATCCCATTTATCAAGATGGGTTATACCACAAATTTCCTAAAGTGTTTGAACCTCTTGAAAAGAAACTAAACTAAGTAGCAGAGAGATATAGATAGCACTCAGGTACAGTCAATGTTTCAAACTATAGTCTAATTTTAACTGGGACTCCAAAGCCCTCTGCTACTCATATGAGAAGGGAAAGTTTCACTGCTGGCATGGCCATAAATTTGCCTCATAATTTGGTAATCAATGGCGGTTTTCATCAGCCAAACGTGGTATGTTATGCCTCCCATTGTCACTTAGGTGTTGGAAAGGGCTTATTTGAGTACTTTCACTACTTTTATCTGGTCTAAATTCCTCACATGGTTTTTAAATGGTGAATGAATGATTTATTTTCAGTCTCTCTATCCCCAATCAAACATTTGCATTGGAATTATAATTCAATACCCTGCAAAAATGGTTACTATATTACTAGCTATGTCTCATCTACACTTGTCTGGGTGTCTGAATATACCATTGAGTAAACATGTCAAATATTTTAATAATTTTCAACTGGAGACAGACATATAAAAAGACTGAGGACTTAAATGAATTTCAATGGAGGGACCATATTAGTACAACCCTTTGAAACAGCCTTGTTAAGTCACAGGCTACATTTTGTTTCCACTCCCTCTCTGTAACTCCCTGCAGCCAGGCAGCCTGCATAACACAGGGCTTTATCTTAACTGTATTATAATGGCATATTGCTACCCTCATATTGTCTTCTACTGGCCAACCGCCAACATTCCATCTAAACTCCAAGTTATTTACTTATTACAGCAAAGTTTTGTGTAAGCGAGTCTGAATTCCCCATTATGTGGGCATCAACTTTAATTTTCAAGCATCCAAGGCTCATAAAATATACAGAAATAAAACATACAGGTACGGCATTGGCGACACAATAACCTTATTCGCTGGTAATTACAAGTCCAAGATAATAAATCAATGAATGATGTATAGGCTAATTGAAGGAGAGGCACTCAATAAAACCTAGTCGTGGTAAATCCTGCTTGAGTTGATTTTCGACCCCTTAGCTAATAGCTCTATTATTGGCTAAAAAGAATTTTTAGTGCCATTTCATTCACATGACTACACGCCTAGTAAATAATGTGGTCGCCTTGACAACAGACATCTATTGACAAGCGAATAAGTTTAATATTTAACTACTAAAATTTTGTGATTCCCACATATTTTTGGCTAATCTCCTGTTGTAAGCTACCCTCATAATGTCAGCCTAGCTAACCAGCGGCCAAATTCTGACAAAATGACTCACGCTTTACCTCACCATCAAATTTCATCTCCGATAGACCCTTTTATCATCTCTTTTCAGATACCATATACTGGACTATACACCATGTCAGTGTTTGGTTTGTTCTTTGTTGGAGGTGCCACAGTGTTATTTGGGGTCTTAGAGTATATTCCTGTAAGAGATAACACAGACGCGCCAGACATACGATATCTCGTCATGGCATTTCTAATACGAATAGTTCATGCCTTGGGAAATACTGCATTCAGCACAGCTGCACTCACCGTTTTATCAGTGACTTTTCCTGAAAATACGGTCACTGTGATGGTAGGCTTCGATATTGAGCTTCTGATGTATTGACATTTAGTTTCACACAGAAATTGTGGTTGAGTCCTACTTAACTAATTTAACTCATATGATTGACAAAGAAAAATGATTCAACTATTGATCCTCCCCTTCACTCAATAAATGAATACTAAGATAGAATACTACAAGAACTATGTTTTATCTAATGAGATGTGACATTCAAAATGTTTCCCCTTGCAGGGCTACGGAGAAACAATGATGGGCCTCGGAATAATGGTCGGACCCGCTATAGGCAGCGCATTTTTCAAGGTTTGTCTTCAATGATGCTCTTATTCTTGCCAAGGCAGGCTGTGAATTCAATGTTTGGGAATTAAAAAGACAACTGACCAAAGCTAGAAATTACATCTAATCAAGTCAAATAATTAGCTGGTTCAGCTGACTTCAACTCTATTCTTTAGAAACTATGTTGTGTGCCTAAATATTTCCTTGATACTAAGGAAGTGTTTTGAGACACCTTAGGGAGATGCTCCCAAATATTGACATAAGAGATTTATTTTTCCAACTTGCAATGGAAATCATAAACAATTATTAACCGAAATGTTCCGATGTTTTAGCTGGGTGGTTTCATGGCCACATTTGCTGCTGTTGGTGGTATAATTATTTGCTGCTCAGTTTCAATGTATTTCCTGCTCCCTTCAAACGGTAGGCCTTACTGTTAAATCATCATTTTATCTGGAGTTGATTCGCCAGATGCTTGTGTCAAATAGTATGTCAAATAGTAGTCAAATGTTGCAGAGGGGGGTTTTCCCATTCTGATTTCTACAATACCAACAAGTGTTCAATGGAGTCTTCAATCCTTGAGTTAGAGAAATTGAAAACATCCCAATCATAATAGATTGTAATTTTGGTGAGAAGCACGCTGACTCAACAAAGTCTTGTTATCATCTATTTCTCAGTTGGTTCAGAGGTTGGTCAGAAAACTGAACCAGTATCTGTACTCAAACTTCTGTCAGATGTTAATGTGATATATGGACTGCTGCTGATATCATACACTGCTGCAATGTGGTCTTGTATCGACCCTATTCTTGAGCCAGAACTTCGCAGAAAGGTAAACCATTTTACACAATCTTTCATTTTTTGTAAATGATCTCAAGAAAGTACCATTATGACATTATGACATGATGACGGATGAAAATTTTCACCAGTCCTTTGATATGATACTCTCTTTTTTGTAGTATGGATTAAGTCAGGAGTTGAGTGCACTATCATTACTTCTTTTATCTGCCACTTATATCATATTTGCTCCTGTCGTTGGCAAATGCCTAGACAAGATTGTGAGTATTGATATCCTGGATTGACACAACTTCAACAGACAGTTAAATAATATGTTGCATTTTTTTCATCAAATCGCCGAAATCCTGTAATAATTCAATTGAGTGATGCTTTCTATCCTGTTAACTCATGACCTTGGGGTTAAGAAAAATTCCTTTTAGATTGAGGATTTAAGAGATTATGTACCATGAAACACAAAATTTTCTACTTTCACAACTTTAGAAAGTAATGTTGGTGTTTACTGTAAGGGCCATTCTTTCATCTATAATAGACAATGATTATTTGTAGGCGCCACCTTTGTTTTTCTAGAAAACATAAGCAATTACTAGGTCTAGTAGGATTTTTAGTATGAACTTTTCCATTTCAAACTTGGTCTTATTGTTCAAAAGAAGCAGCAAAATGCCTTAAAACATATCCCTCTGGGGCACAGCTCAAATATGCCTCTTACTATCTTTGTAAAGTCATCAATCTGGTATCGTATATTTTACAATTCATTCTAGGTAATTTTTACATTATATCCAACTGATAGATAATAATATTCATATCATGACAAATCAACATTCCACATAATAAAATATTTCATGCACTGATACTCTCTACCACAGAAATGTCTGGACTCTCTGTATGTCATGATGTTTGGATACATGATACTGGCTATAAACTTTATTCCAATGGGACCATCACCACTCACACCCTGGCTGCTTAGGTGAGTTATCCAAACTGACAACTTACACAGTACAAGAGTGTAACAAATCAAAAAGCTTATTAAAAATCAATTCTAATGTCTCGAGACCTCATTGAAATGGGATTCTTCGATCTGTCGAATAGTTTGTGATAATAATTCTAACTAGGCGTTAAGAGTTGTTAAGTCGAGAGTTGTGCTCATATTAGGGAAAAATTTGCCAATAAAGCCTGGCAACTGAAAGAGAATGAAAAACTTTATCAGCGATAATTAAGTGATACTACCACATAGCATTAGACTGCTTTAGCTTTGTTGTATATTTATATTGCTATGTTCTTAGATATCACAGAAGGGTGTAATCATACTCTTTATTACAGACCGCTATGGCTATTGCTGACTTGTGTTGGCGTGTTAGGTATCGGTCTCGGCTTTTTAATAGTCCCTTCTCTAGCGCTTCTCTTCAAAAGATCTTCAGGGTAAGCATGTGTTTTACTTGTTTATTCATTTGATTTTTAAAAAAACAGCAAAATGATTTTTCTTAGATATAACCCTACGCTGTTAGACAGAGTATCAATGCATACCGATTGGTTTGATCAAATTGTTGGTGAGCTCTAGGAATTTGATGCATTTAACTAAAGTGGTTAAAATCTACTTATTTGGTTGGGCTCCTTCATGATGCTTGTTTTAAAACACAAAAATGACATTTATGGTCATCTCAGCAGCACACATCGCTTGCTGACATGTCCATCAAATTGATACCCAATCAGATTGTGTGTTTGTACCATGATGACTCACTGGTGCTAATTACAGTGAAGGGTCAAAGGAAGATACAGAATCACAAGTCAGCGAAACCTCGACCAATGCCATGTTATCGTCTTTTTGGTCTAGTGCTTATGCACTTTGGTAAGTACTACAGGAATATTTTTTGGCATAGGCTAGTTTTAGTTCAGTTTATAAACAAATCTGATATTACCGTGTGATAATAAAAATAGATCACAGGTGCTCAGGGTAAAAATTGTACTATGAATCAAATCATAGTTCTACAAAGATCTCTGACTGATCAGCTGTCACAGTTTGTTGTGCTCTATCTCATATAAGCACTGTCATGACCTGTTATTGGTAAAACATTACTAACCACTGCCTAGGTGATTGATTATTGAAACGGCATTACTTGTGTCTCAAACCAGCCTCACTCATTTTTACTAGGGATAATTTTGAACTCAGGAATTGCTTGCTGAGCGTCTCCGCTTTTTTTTCCTATCAACTTATTCAGTCGAAAAATAAATGCGTAAATATTACCAACAACAGCCTAGGTGATTAACTATTGAAACATCACTAACTGATATTTACCTCAGAAATTGTTAACCAAGCAGATCCACCTTGTTATCCTCTGATTGACAGGAATTTAAATACATAAATATTAAAATCATGTTCTAATTATTTGTGCAGAGACTGGGCTGGACCTGTTATCTCCGGAGAAGTTATAAAGAGTACTAACTTTGGATGGACCATGACAGTCTACTCCTTGAGTTCTGTTGCGGTTATATTCATGATTATTGCAGTAAAATTATATGAGGTCTGCAAACGCTGCAGTACAAGCATTTCTGCATTGTCTCCAAATCAAATAAATGAACATAAAGGAAGTGAGAAGATCCCTTTGTTGAAATAAAGTCTATTTTACTATAACCTTCATCAATTTTATTATTTAAATATAGTGCAGTGCATAGATATATTGTTCTTCTTAGCATTGCTTGCTGCCACACATGAAAGTCTTCGAAATTTTCAACTTCATACTTCTCAGAGTGTTACCTTGACTGCAAAACCAATTGATATCAAATTGAGAACTTGTCATTATTAGCAAAACAGACTTCAAATGCACTACATCAGCTGTGGGCAACCTGCGGCCTTTTTGCCGGTGCGGCCTAATGAGTAAACTTTTGCGGCCTTATTGCTGCCTTTTGTCTAAAAAAGGATTGCTCATTCATTTTTTTTCCTGATGTGGATGTCAAAGCATGCAACGCCACTTTTGAAAAAAAAGAAGAAAAAGTTGGGTGACGAGACTAATGCATACCCCTCTGTAAGCACAATCCTTAGTTTGAGTTTCATAATAATATTTGCCATTCTGCATCATGCATGTAGTTAGGCTACATACATGTTAACGTATCAAGGGAATTCCCAAGCCATACTTTACAAAACATCATAACAGTACTAGTGTAGACTACATTTAATAAGAGCTTCAATTTGCAAAATCTAAACCCAAAACAGTGAAAACAAAAATGTCCTTTCGTAACTTTTGGATGTAGTCATCTTACAAGTTCTCAAGAATGTTAGACAGGCATATATGAAAAATTTCCCCTTGCCCCTTGCTCAACCACTTGTAACTAAGATTAATTGTAAATTTAACTTAATGTCACGAAACTTCAGACGATTAGATAAATATTTAATTATTTAGTTTTAGCTTATGCAGTCAGCTTTGTAACAAAAAGTTGTCATGTTACAAGTGCTCCGGAATTTTATCTGAAATGTTACAGAGTTCCTTCATACGACAGGCCTAATTGAAATTTTCCCCTTGTCCTTTGCTCAAACACATGAAAGATTATAATTGTAGCTTAATGTCACAAAACTTCAGAAGAATAGATAAATATTAGTATTTTGTTTGAGCTCATGCGAGTCAATTTTTTCGCAACATACTGCAGTTTTTATTAACACATATTCTGATTTAGTTTGTACAAAATATGCAGAGCCAAAATATACCTCACATTCCAAATTTATGTTTGAAATATTTGTTGAGGCCTTTTGAGCTGAGTCTGTGTAAAATGTGGCCTTTTTCAAAAAAAGGTTGCCCACCTATGCACTACATGATGTTTATAATTGTACAATTTTGGATGTGTACAGGAATCATTTAAGAGATGCGGTGAATCTGCTTTGCAAGTTCATACATAGGAAAACAATGATCAGCACTTGGATGGCATGATCTTAATCTGTGTTTTATGGTTTTAAATGAAAATAATACCATTGTTTATAATTTAATTCCCTCACTTTTATTTTCGCATATTAGTAAATTGTGTGTGATATATTCTGAATTTACAGCAAAAACATTTACCTGGCACATCAAGTTACATGCCAGAACACTATCATTTGAGGAATTGGATGATCTCTGTTTAGCCCATGACTTGACCTAAACTAGTTGACTCCGGTGACCTTACCTATATACACTAACTTTATTTGCACTTACGATAACCTTATACCACTTGAACATTGCAAATCCAACCCCCTAACAAAATTTTTCATTTTCCCATTGCTGTCCAGTCTAAAAATACACATTGCCAAGCAAAGTATTCAAGACTCAAACAGTGATCAGACCGTCAGATCTATTGTATGTCAAACTGCCTCGGGTGCACAGACCTACATGTAATCATATTTATGATGTGGTGTATCCGCATTACGTAGGAAAACATTAATTAGCACATGATCAAAATAGTCTTAATCTGTGATTTTTAGTTTTGAATAGAAACAATATCATTGTTTATAATTGTCTTCCCTCACTTCCGGAGAATATAACTCTAGTTGACTTGCCAAGCAAAGTATCCCAGACATATCAAACCATTATCAAACCGTCAGATCAAATGGATGTCAATCAGTCGGCCCAACTGAATTGAGCGAAACTGATCTTCACGTAAATTAAAAAACCATTGAACAGACTGATCGTCGAAATAAGGGTATGAAATTAATTGTTGGGTGATGACGTTATTATTTTCAAAGAGTGAATAGGTCACTGCAAAAATATTACTGCTGGATAAACAGTTTCATACCCTAATCACGACTATCAGTGTGCAAATTATTTCTTATCTATGCATAATTCGATAAGCACACTATCGTTTGATGGCAGCATTGCATACCTACATACATTGTGGTTTGACGGAGATAACTAGGAAGATGTCAGAGTAACTTTCATTATCATGATTGTCGATACATTAACTCTGACGGAGCGTGCTTCTTACAATCCCAAGTGAGTGAATGCGTATCCTTGCAGACAATTCTTTTAAACACAGAAAAAGAAAGCTACCTGGTGTGATACCTGACTCTATTTCACTCAAAGTCATGTTGAGCAGTGGCGTTGCAAGACATTGATAAAGAAGGGTGTTTGGATTGAGGTAAACTTATGTTCGAGAAGCTCAAATCAGATTCTATGAAGCCACATAAAACAGAGAGCTCCCAAGGTTATTCATAACTATGTTGACGCGTAACTCTATTGCCTATTTCTTTTTAAACACACCCAGACCTGCCCACTGCCCTGGTCCACTTTGGCTTTGGGTTTCGCATGAATCGGATTTATAAGGCCCTGTCAATGTGAGGCTATTTCCCAGCCATGTCATATTCAAGGATGTTATGCAGCCAAGCCCGTATTTTGGAGTATTTTCTTGTTTCAATGCGGTGCCACCATTTGATCTTGAGAATTTACCTCAGGTGCCTCATCATATACTCGCTACGCCTGTGGGATGTATTCCGATACACAGTCCATGATTCTAAACTATACAGTAGCGTGGATAGCACTATTACACGGTAGACTGCAGGTGTTTATTATCCCATACTCGTTCTTGCAACCTCCAAAAACCAGTGGATGCTTTCGACTTCATGGATTTCAATTCTTCGTCTAGCTTGTTCGTGTCTGACACGGTTGACCCTAGATATTCAAAGTGGCTTACTCTGTTTAGATCTTGATCAGCAATTTTGATATTCAGGTCCTCGGTGTTAGATCCTGGGACTGGTTGGTACATCATCTCTGTCTTTTTGATGTTGATCTTTAGTCCAAATGCCTTTGCTGCATCTGAAAACCTTGTGTCGATTGCTTGTGCATCATCAAAGCTGTGAGCAATGAGAGCTGTGTCATCCGCGAATGTCAATTCTATAACTAATATACTTTGGTCTTGCGTGTTGATTTGAACAGTTGACATTGAAGATATCTGCATTTGGGCGTCTTTGGAGTATGACTCCCTTGTTACAGTCATTGAATGCATGGGTTAGAGTTGCATTGAGGGATAAGGAATAGAGCGTCGGTGCGATAAACACATCCTTGTTTGACCCCATTTGATACCGTAAACGGATCTGAGAGTTCGCCATTCAAGCTTACTCCGGCTTGCATGTTGTCATGATTCATAGAGATTGCTGGCAAGGTATTAGACTACACAGGGTTTTGCCAGCTACCTGAGCAGTCCCTCCACTAAAAGGGCTGTTGTGTGGTGGCAAGGAGAATCCGAGACAAGACCACTGCCCCAGTAGTCGCATCGGGTGGCTGGAAGATACATTGATTCCATTGAGTCTACCGCCCTTGACTCAGGGTTTTCCATTGGGGTTTGCTCCCTTAGCCTTTGTCCAGAAGGGGGACAACTGCAAGGCAACAGGTTACCGGGCTGATAGATGAGCGCAAGACCCAAGGTGCATGCACTCTTAGAGGCAGGGTTTTTTTTGTCCTACCAGGGTGTCTACTCTCACTCCCACCCTCCCACCTCCTGTTAAGGCCAGTGGGTACTCCCGATTAGTCGGCAGGTGGAACTGGGTTGCAGTGTTTACCAGTAGCAAGCTTAACATCCTAAGCCCGACCTGACTGACATTTATTGATATACGTGATCATAAATCAGTATCTTTTATGGCGTATCTTTTATGGCGTAACTTTTATAGCGTTAATACCATTTCTGTCAAACTTGTGAACTTTGGCCAATGGTAATCATCGGATAGATGTAGGCCTAATATCTCTCAGACAAGTCCCATTCTCCAGCTGTACTGCTCTGACAATCACTTTGGATGAGAAAAATAATCTCGTAAACATAAGTTGAAGTGAAGAAAGATAGCGCGGCAGCAAATAACTATTCCTTCAAATGCTTCAAAGAACAGATATCCATTTTTGGTACTCATTCTATCAAAAAATAGTCGTATATGTAGTCTATAAACTGAGTATTACAATCGTAAGAAAATACTTTATTTTGTTAATGGTATGCACTCCTCTCCTTCACAACCATTATTACTTTTTGATTTCAATACAAAGTTGCTAACACTGCAGCATTTGCAAACCCCGTATAACTTCAATGCAACAATCCCGAATATAACTGCAACAGAACTTAGGGAATACACATTCATGGTCCATCCAAAGTTTGTTCTCTTTATAAGCTCTCCAGAAACAACAGGTCCAACCCATTCTCTACAATAGCAATTAAAGTAATGTCAAAGACCGATCCGAATATCAACATATCATATACCATTGGAAAGCTGGCGAGCTACTGAAAATGCATACCTGAACAAAAACTTGATTTGATGACGTTGTGTCATTTTAGGGAGGAAATGAGGAAAAAACCGCTGTTTTTGTCAATGCAGATGGAGGAGTCAAATTAATTGCAAAAAATTTCAAAACATGTGGAATATATACTTAGAGATTGCATTCAGCATAAAATTTGATTTTCTCTGATATATGACTAGTCTAAATTGACTTTTTACGTCACGCCATACAACACATTTTTAACGCAAAAGACTGCCAAAAAACAGCTTATTTTAGGGACTTTTGAGGTGTTTTTTGGCATTCTTTTGCGTTAAATTCAAGGAAAATGAAGATGCAATGAAAAATTATGTTGGCATTTCCTGTGTGCACCATGGTTAATGATAGCGGCTTCGTATGTGAGAACTTTCAAAAAAACTTTGTTTGGCCACAATAATGGTTATTTGGACAGCATGTCTGCCGTTATGCAAAGGTGGCGAAAATATTAGCCGTATTCGAGAGTCCACTGTCATAGCAATATGCAAGCTAATTTTTTGAAAGTCAATGTGTATGACATTTGAAGAGTACTCTAAGAGAAAATCTTAATTAATTTTGATTCGAGCCTATGATCTGTTGTGAATTTATGATTGAAATTTCACATATTTTCACAGCTTCACAAAAAAATGCGTTGTATGGCATGACGTAAAAAGTCAATTTAGACTGGTCATATATCAAAGAAAATCAAATTTTACGATGAACGCAATCTCTAAGTATACATTCTTGCAATTAATTTGACTGCTCAATCTGCATCGACAAAAAGAGCGTTTTCTGCCTCATTTCCTCCCTAAAATGACACAACGTCATCAAATCAAGTTTTTGTTCAGGTATTCGTTTTCAGTAGCTCGGCAGCATTCCAACGGTATATGATATGTTGATGTTCGGATCGGTCTTTGATATTACCTTAAAGTGGTAAACTGTTTCATTGGGGACTAAGCAGTGACTAGGTTAAAAGGTCAAACCGATTCACAACTCATCTTCTGCATTTAGAAATGTCCCCAGCCAAAGTTTTTAGCTATTGTTGAAGTTGGAGTACTACTGAGGCATTAGTAATCAGCGACTATGACTCTTCTCTTTTGTTCAATTATGATCCAGCTATCTCTAGACAACAAAGAACATGATCAAGAGAAAATGGAGTTTGATAATACATGTTGGTCTCATCCAGTCAAAGAATAAATTTAAAGAACCTACCCTAGCGCATAAGCACTAGACCAGAAAGAGGACAACATGGCATTGCTAGATGTTCTGTTGACTTTTAATTCATGATCTTCTTTTTTGTCATCACTGTAATCATAATGGTATATTTTTATCAAGTACGTTAGTATGCATTGGAGCTCTGACTTTCTCTGAGTAATGAAATCGCCACTATAAGTTGGACTTATTGTGTTTCATTATCAGATAGGTTCTTATAAATTACCACCGGCTATAGGCAAAAAAGTGCAATTCACTCTTCAATATTATTTTTCTAAAAAATCAATTCTTAGTTAGAATGCAGATTGGTTTCATTCCATAAGGCAAGTGTGCAAATTCCTTCATTGCAAGGGGATTCTAAGTAAAATTATGTTTATGCTTTTCAATAATTGGTCTGTTGTCTTAGAGGGCAGCATTCTCAATGTAAGACAACCGTTGAAAAAATTATGAAGGATAACTACAAACACTACATTACCTTGAAGAGCTGCTGAAGAGAAGTGCAAGGGAAGGAACTATTGTTAATCCAAGACCGACACCCAACACTCCAACACAAGTCAGCAACAGCCATAGAGGTCTGTAATATGAATCATTTATTCACTGTCCAATTGTTCACTGCTCATGTTGTTTGTGATATCCTACTGTCTTCTTGTTATCAGAAATTTATAAATTTAAAGTTAGAGAGGGTGCCCAGAGCTGGAACAATCAACCCTGAAAGCTCAAACCCACAGCTCCTGAGACACCAAGTAAATGGCATGCACTAACCGACTGTGGAATCTCACCATCCCAAAAAATGGGTTGATGGTGCTAACTGCATTTCCGCTATTCACTATACATAATTGTGTTCTCTCATCCCATTTCTGCAACCCCATTGCGAAGAATTGTGTCGAATTTTTTTTTTTATGGCAAACCATCCCAACTCATAAATAAATTGATTGAGAATCGATTTAGAAATAATTATTCATAAAAAAAAACTGTGACATAATGTGATTGAAGTTTTTGATAACAAGTCTAGAAGTTTTACCAGCAAATTGTAGTGGTTTTCAGAGTCCCCTAACACAGATCTTCAAAATAAATCTTAGATAGAGACACAGGGTAAGCAATACTGACTCCTGTACACTGTTTTGAAGCTGCCAAATACGGATAGATCAACCAGAAATTGATTTGATTTAACAACACAATGAGCCAGAAAAATATGTGCTCTTTTGATCAAAGTCAGTGGCAGATTCAAAGGGGCTCCAAGATATACTAACCTACCTGTGCAGCCAGGGAGTAAGTGGTGATCGGCCCATCAGAACAAAATTGATAGCCATAAGTAGGTATCCAAACATCATGACATACAGGATGTCCATATTTTTCTATAGCAGAAGAGATCAGTGATATTAGCAGGGTGTATAATATGGTATTTGGATACAATATGAATATCAATAAATATATGTGAGAGATTGCCATTTTACGATATTGAACTCCTTATATGAGCTTCAACTGACAAGCAAATGAGATCATCAAGATTTAAATCATGAACTGAAAATCGAGCGAATTAAAAACCAGTGATGACACTTCTCAATCGTACAGTCTGAAGATGGTGTATATCTGAGAGCATGAATGAGCCTAGTAAAGGTCAACATCATGTTATAGTCAGGCAGATACTTATGATCTAGTTATGTCAGATTAGCAAAGCCAAAAAATTCAACGCTCTTTTTATTGCATGAATTATTGACGGTGGAACGAGTGCTCTGCATAATGGAAGATAACTCTTGTTTTTTGCATTATGATGTCACAGTCTTCTGAAAGTGCTTGTTTCTTGTAGGGAGACTGTGACATCCTTATGTAGAGAATGAAGTTATCCTCCCATCATGGTATTATTGCTTTGGATATATTACTGCATTAGGGGCTTCAATTAATAATTGATGGGCCTTGTCATAATTTATAACAAGTCTATTGGGGATGCACCATTGATATACTATTTCATCACCTCAACTCACTCAACTTATTCAATGTAGACTAACAAAAAAAGACACGAAGACTGACCCTTGGGGCAAATCTAGTTTTCAGAGTCTGTAATTGCGACTAACTACCATCTAAGGATAGAAATAACTCACGATGTGTCAAGTAATTTATAGAAAGATTGCGAGAGATTGTTAAAAATCCATAATAAAATAATTCTTTGATTAAGGTACCTTGATTAATTGTATCAAAGAAAAAGACCAAACAAATTCCATGAGTGATTCTTCGGCTATTCATATTCTTGTACAACTTTTCAATCATAAAATTTAAAGCATCTGTAGTGCTTTTCTCTATGTTCGAAGACCAAATTGACAATCAGTTCAAATATAGTTCAACTCTGAATTTCCCTAATATGAAAATATAGTATTTTCTCAAAACTTTTTCCCAGTGCAGGTAAAATTGAAGTCGGGCGATAGTTTGTACAATTATTGTATAACCTTTTTTGTATAGAGCTTTCACACATGCAATTTTTAGGCAATCAGGCAAAATGCATGTTTCGATAAATAAATTTGTAAGATAAACTAAAATTGGAATTGAGATAAATTTGTATTCTTTTTTCTGCTTCTTCTCAACTCGAGAATCCGTCAATTACCTTTATAACAACATTAGTATCGATTTCATAGAGTTAAAATTCTGCGTTTATTTGGGTGTTGGTTTCTGTCAATATGATTCTCCTCAAAAGTGTTTGGGGGGAGGTTTGAAAATATATCCTCCCATATCTCAGTGAGAGATTGAAAGTGATTGCAATATCTTTTGTCATCTTCCTGCTCAATAAAATTTTTATTTTGAACTTAGTTTAAAAATCTTTGTTACAACGGGCAATGAAAAAGTTTATTAGTTGACACCTAAAGCTTAGTGCAATATATTTTCAAATGTCTTATAACCCTACGGATACTTACAATCTTGTCAAGGCATTTACCGACTGCAAGGGCTAATATGACATAAGTGGCCGATAGAAGAAGAAATGATAGGGCACTCAACTCTTGACTCAATCCATACTATAAAAGAAAGCATCATTTTCATTCCTTTCAATAAATTTCGATGAATATTTCATACTTTGTTACCATGCAGAGTAGATAAATTACAAATAAATGTAAAATAAATAACAAATATAAAATACTAAATTGGAAAGGTATAACTTATGATACGGAAATCAAATATAAAGTATACCTTTTTACGTAGTTCTGGCTCGAGAATGGGGTCAATACAAGACCACATTGCTGCACTGTACGATACCAGAACCAGACCATATATGACGTTAACATCTGACAACAATTTGCGTAGAGATATTGTTTCAGAGTCATCACTTGCTTCAAAGCCTACTGTATAAAATTGATAGGAAATGATTTGCTGAAGCGGAATCAAAGACATATGAAGCTCTAGCCAAAGATATGGTTGAATATGATTTTGGTTAAAGGTTTGAAAACTCCGTTGTCATTAATGCAGTTATATGGAATTGTTGAGGTTCTCTTAAAAAAATTAGGGGATTCAGGGGATAAAAGTGTATCTGATATAGACATTTATCTTTCATGAGAACGACAATTTTTTCCTGCAAAGGGAGCACCTTGGTACACAGCTTTTTCCTGCCTTCATCTGAGAGAAAAATTAGTGCTTGAATGCAGTTTTCATGTCTCACAGCAAAACAATTTAAGCTAGAGTGGTGATAAAAGGTACTTACTTTTAAATGGCAGAAGGAAGTACATAGAAGCTGAACAGAAAATGATGAAGCCACCATCAGCAGCAAATGAGCCAAAGAAACCACCCAGCTGTAATTTAGGAACAACTCAGTGCTTATGTGATGATACATTGCGTGTAATCGATATGTTAACAGTTAGGTGATGAATCACATCGGGGCTTCTTTCTTGTTAGTAAGCCAAGGTCCCGATGCCCACAACTCTTCTCTTAATGATCCAACTATGTGAGGCTACCTTACCTTACAAACGAAGCGAAACAATATACAACATCAGTGTTCTATTGAAGTGGATTTGATCTCGAACGTCGAATTTAAAGGAGCCGATTTATAGTAGAGATTAATACTACAGGACAAATAACATGGGTCGGTGTGTTTCGACTATGTGGGGCTATCATTCCTTGTAAAAAAAAACATATATATCAGTGTTCTATTGAACTTTCAAACAAAAGGAACCGATTGTTTCTGGTATGAGAAATTCAATTACAGGACAAATCATAGGGTTCAGTGGTGTGAAGGTCATGGTAAATTGAGTATTGTGCTTGGGGTGAACATCTCATGGGTACAAGGTATGATTTAGATAGGATGTGGTCTTATTTGTGCTGGTTGTCGTCTAATGTGATATGATATGTTTTAGTGTTTAGTGAGGGCGCCTCCAGAATGTGGTTTTGGATGCATTATTAGCTGCTGGTATGTTTGGTTGATGGTGGTCGTCGAGAACTTGGATAAACAAGTGTGAAATTATATTTATGCCTAAAAAATGATGGCTCTCCAAAGATGTGGCCACACTGGTGTTGGTTTTTGTCTCAAGAAAGGGTACAGTATCCAATTGTGGTATATTTAGGTTTTACTGATGATGGGTGTTGTTTAGAAGGTTTTTGAGAATAGATTATAATATAATGTGTTTTGGTAATTAATTTGATGGCGAATGAATGAAGTGCTCGTAATTATGGATGCATCGAGTAAAGTAACAGCAATTTTGAATTTGAATCAAGTTACCAATGGAGAGAGGAAAGGGGGTGTATTTGCACAATGATTGCTCAGCTAGAACAATTACACTGACTGCTTTCTTCCGGTAGAACTTGACAGGAAGGTTCATTTGAGATAACATCAATAAAAACTAAGATTAAATTATATTATAATAACAAATAAACAATCTAAATAATGAATAAATAACTTCAATCTATACAAGCTCTGTTAAGTTAATTTAACTTGAGTTAGTGAGGATAGCAGAGGGTATTCGGTCCCAACGGTTGCATATCAGTTTGAACCCTATACTGGCTAGATGTTTTTGTGAACAGTTGAAAATGAACTAGGCAAAGCATATTTTTCTAGCCAATTCCCTGCTTGGTCAAAAGTAACCTATGGCATCAAGATCAAGTGTGGCACAGGACTAAGCGAGATAGCAACATTGAATCCTTTCTAGATAGCAAAATAGAATCCAAACCTTGAAAAATGCGCTTCCCAAAGCGGGTCCGACCATCACTCCGAGGCCAATCATGGTTTCTGAATAGCTCTAAAATGGAAAAACACAACATGAAAATTACATAATTATTTCTCCCTTATCCTAAATGTTTTCCCTTACAGTTCTGTTCTACCTTATACTGATTCCAGGGGACTTATGATAATTGCTTGTTTGAAATTTGAATCCCAAATTTAATTGAAAAGATAATAGACTATGAGCTAAGCAGCTAATGTCACAACAGGATTAATCAAAAGATTATGTGTGCTAAAAGATGTGCCCATCAGCATCAGGTAGATATCATGGCCTGACCTACCATCACTGCTGTAGTACTCTCAGGAAAAGTGACAGATAAAACAGTGAGTGAAGCAGTGAGAAATGCAGAGTATCCCAAGCCATGAGCTGCTTGTAACACAAATGCTGTGAAAAGGTAGAGTATGTCTGGGGTGTCTTCGTTTTCTTTGACAGGAAGGTACTCTAAAACCCCAAACAGCACGGTGGCACCTCCAACAAAGAACAAACCAAACACTGACATGGTGTGTAGTCCCGTATGTGGTATCTGAAATGGGAGCAGAGAGGATGTATGAGACATTTATTCCATTTCCCTTTCGACTTAAGTGATCGCCAATAGGGAAAAGATAAGGGTAACAGCTTTGTGCCATCTGATTATAGTTTTAATAGATGCAACATTTATTCAAGTATGAAATAATTTGTTTAAACAGCGCATAGTAAGACCCGCTTATAATTTCGCGGAGAGATACTGTACAGAATAACAGAGCCAAAGAGCTCACACAATATTTTTGATGTGAAGATCTGCTATCTGCCGAGGCGAGGTATGACATAGTTTATGTCAATCCTGATACTCGGAAACTTCGACTTGATAATGGCCTAGACGTTTTGCTGCGTACTAACTCATGAACTGTGAATGCATTGAAATATATTTAAGTTTTGGTAGTGATGTCGATGTTGCATGATTTGGTAGATTTATAATGCAAAAAACTTACCATTTTTCCGACAAGAGGTGATGATACAAGCTGAACTAATGATGGTATTCCAAGAATCCATCCCGTGATGTCTGAGTTCACACCATGTTTCTCATCCTAAAATTTCACAATAAGAGATGTGAAGACGCCCAACAGTATTTAACAAACCAAAGATTTTGTACAAATATAATAATAAAACTTCATCTGTAAAAGTCTCAAAATATAAAACAATATTTCCATGAAGCTGATAGTAAGCTTATAATGGATGAAAGGCAAGATCTAGATTCACCAACATTTATGCGTAATAGTTAACTTATCAATGACAAAGTAGGCTACATGTGGATGTAGTGGGATAAGTGTCAAAACCGAACAATAGATGGTAGGCATTGCAATAATGTTATTTTTCCTAATAGAGTCAAAAAATACAGTCATGAAAAGCACAATTAAACTCACCGCAACAACAAGAGATGTTTAGTTTTGTTTCAGTTTTTTCTAAACGAAAACCCGTGTAGCGTTGATGATCTACACCACCATTTCTAATACACTAAGTGTTAGAGCACGACTAAAAACATACCATACTACAATGTGAGCCAGCCAGTCTCCCGCACACTGAATTTAGAGAGAAGAAAATCACAATTAAATTGGCTAATGCAATACATTCCAAACGTTACAATGTTTGAAGTTGTGTTTCTACTCACCAGTTTTGGCAGGAAGGGTGCCGGTATAGATAGACTGGTTGATGAGAAAAACAGAGATACGAGTGTGATTATGAGAATTATCCATTGCTGCCTTGTGTATCGGGCACCTGCAGGAGAAACATCAGTGCTTGGGGATTCTGTGTCATCTACTGCGCTTATTGATGTAGATGTTGCCATAATCTCAACAGGTGTAGGAATGTCTCATGCAGGTTGAATGCGATTGAGTGCGTTGTATGTACCACATATAGTTATTATATACGAGTGGACAATGCAGTGCTCAAAACGTCCTACTTAATTATTGCGAAATCCATGATGCGACGACGCAATCTGGTTGTGCATGGCTAGTGCCTGTATCATATAACTTATCATTGAGTATATAGGAATTGAGCATGACAATTTATGTTTTAGAGCGGTTATAGCCATTTTTGCGGAAAATTTTTCATGTCACACCATGTGAAACACTTGTAGGTATTTTCACTTGCAGCCATTGGAAAATTTTTCTATGTTTTCCCATCAAAATAATCCAAAACCCCAACCGCAAATACATCATTGTGATGAAAAAAAATTACCGGGCTAGCTTGTTTTTTCCACGTTTCTCCCAACCATAAGTTGTATTCTGTCTCTTTTACTCGTATGTTAGCCATCAAGTGAGTTAATGTTATTTGTTCAGTACAAGGTGTACACATAGCTTCTGGATAAACTGACTGGAGGTTAAAAGTCGGCCTCTAAGTTCCGCCATTTGCAGAAGCAATTTACATACGGTTCTGACGTAAGATTCGGCGTTTAGATTTGGCTATGTCATTTAGAGTTCTAAATTCCCTCTCTGGTGGTGTCCTTTAGTTTTTGAATTTGCAAAACCATTAAACCATACACAGCAGGTTTTGAAAGCATATGAATGAATGCATTTTGTTTTTGATAAGTCGCTGTGTATCAAGTGAATCTTTGAATGGAAAACTCACATACCTATCCAGACTGACTCCAGATTTTACAGAACAAACACTCACTAAGGTGACCTTTTAAATTGACGGATATTTCTGATTTCTCACCATACTTGAAATAAGGGACCATTTGCTTCAGAGTGGTCGGTCGTTGTGGATGTTTGATACAATTTTCTGGTATGTTTATTATGACTTTGGTTGTTTGTTTGTGTTGTAAATTAGTTGAGATGGCAACTTCAGCATCATACAGAATCTTTTGTATACACTCCAGTCAAGGCACTGGCAGTTGACGTATATATGTGTATTTGTTTGCATAGTTTTGAGGGAAGGGGGATTAGTGTAGTAAGAATTCTGGCTGAATAATCATCCGAATTATATTTTGTCTTTTTCCCCATGCAGAAGGTGCAATCTGCTATTAATCAATGGCCATCACTGAGAAGTTGTTTGAAACCTTGGTTGCCCTTTAAGTCTGTGTGTTAGCTATCAACAAATTAAGTGGCTTCAGATATACAGTCCTATCACCATCCACAATTTTTATGTATATGTATGTGAAGAGGGGTCAGTTGTCTGGTCAATCTTGTCAGTTGTAAATGTAATTTAGTCGCTCAAGCTCTGTCGGGCTTGACTGTAAAGCATCTAATTATTCTCTCTATTATGCATTCTGCCTATCATTCAAATTACAATGTATCCATAAATTTAGGGGATTTTTAGTACACTATGGATATCTGTACTCATATTTTATCAGTCTTGTGTTCTCCCTCATTGAAGTCTAGATGAGAAAAGTGCTATAATTGCATATCAAGGTCTTTTGAGATTGTGGTCGTAGTATCTAATTATCTTCTTTACCATTAGTAATGCTGTTCAATAACCCAAATTACCTTGTATGTAGGAATCTATTTAATAATTTATCGGTACAACAAGAATTTTCCAAGGCTTCGCTACAGTAAGCCTAATTCCATCATTCTTCCAAATGAGATATTTTAGAATCATTGTAGTGGCAGTTATTTTAAGTTGGTGAAATTGTATTCGTGCTGTGGTTCTCGACTGATGCCATGAACGCCAAATATAGATAGATAGATAGATAGATATCAACTTTATTCAACACCGATCAAAGCAACGAGGGCAAATGAGACCGTGTGCAAAAAAAAATATCAAAAGTAGTTTAAGAAAAAAGGATTTCTCATACAGGATTTTTCTACATTTTGGTGCTAATGTAGTGCCATGTCTAGAGTTGCTTGATCTTCGATCGGTTGGAATGTAATTCTTCAATGGATGATTTCCTGTTTGAGATATATTAGATGCATATTGTAAACAGCGAATGTCAAGATGCACAGAGAGTTCTTCTAAACTAAGGAGAGACAGTCTCTGTTCATTAACGTTGCAGCTCGGTAAAATTACTCGAAGACAAAGCTTCTGAACTCTGTGGTGAACCATGTTTCAGTCAGCATAATCAGATCATAGCTATTTGCAAGGAGTTTCAACTCATTAAACTTCTGTCAATTCAATGAAAACTAAAATTTTTAAATAAATGTAGAAAACTTTTTCACAAGAATTTAAACTTTGTAGGTATAATGTAAAATCATATTAGAGCACATCTTTTATTTTATATTAAAGAAGATTTTCAGTAACAAGTCACGTAAAAAAGAGGGCTGTATTGACCGGCTCTATATACTGCCTGTGATCAAAGCGTTTAACTCCTTGCTGTGATAAACTGTGGACCCAATAATATAACATGTGATGTAATGACAATTTTTGCATCCAGGGGGGAGGGGTTGAAGTGGAATTTAAACCCTAAATTTCAACATCATTCAAAAATTTATAAATAAGATCACATGTTTTTGCAGGTAATAAACATTTGAAAATTTAATGAATTAAGATTTTGCTCTGAAGGGAATTTTAAAATAAATTCAAAACTATTGCTATATATATGTTACTATGATATTGTTTTCACATCAAAATTGCTTGAGTTCTCAACCAAAAATCAAGAAGGTATCAGCATTGCTACTTTACACAATCCAATGTCGTAACATCACCGACAATTGAAGCACAAAACAGAGGGTGGGGTGGGCTGCCCCTTAAGAGGGACGCAAATTGCCCGAAGTCCTCGTACTGAGAGTGTGATACACCCTAGTAAACTAGAATGCTTCCTAGAGGTGAGGCCATGGTGGACCTGCTAATCGTGAGTGTGCCGCAAGCTGCCAGAAACTGAAACAGGCACTAATCAGCCATTGGCCATGACACTTTGATCGTAGCCAATTGGCCGAGAAGCGATACTGACAGCAGTCTCTCTTCTACAAATGAGATCTCGCCTCAGATTTCCAGAAACAGTATAATCTATTCTGACAAAGCGCCAAAGCAGTGTGAGAAACGGATTGAGCCGTGTGCACAACAAGGTGTCTTTGATGACGGAGTGAGCTCTTATTGAGTTTTAAGGTTTTACTGCCGATGCACTTTCAGCCGTCGCTATGAAGTAGGCAATTATTCAAGCCACGCAAAGGTATCTATACTCGATAATATCGATACCCTGATCCGATAAGATTTGACGATGTAAGAGTAATATCAATTATAAATATCTCCTGACAAAACTTGATACAACCACAGAGATCAATCTACTCCACTGAAATTAATGCACTAGAATTCAAATTTGGACTATCACAGGTATTTATTTTGCACTTAGCTTTAATTCAAAGACATTATAATAATACGCAATTTTATATCATTCAGTTGATCTTAAATTATCACCCGTTTCACTTTGTGTGCATTGCAGCTTTGATACCATGCTGCTTCAATTCCTGTTGTATCAGGACTGTCAAATTTTTTGCTAGATATGATACAATAAAATATGATAAGAAACAGCATGCCATAGGATGTTCATATAATATGGTAATTATTGTAGTCTCCAATCGTTCTGAAGTGCGGTCATTAATGATCATAGGAAAAGGGGGGGGGTAAAACATTATTAAAAACCCAAAACTATATTATCAACAGTTGATTCTCAAAAGTGATAATGCTGCCAACCAGGGTTAATTTATGAAATAAAATCAATCACCATATAATATTTCTTTCAACTTAAAATTCTATCTAATGATAGGTTGTAAGTCATGCTGTGTATACTTAAACCAAGGTTAGTTTTATAACTAAAACAAACCCCAACACCTTGAAAAAATAAAATAATAAAAACATCATTACTTTTAGTGGAATTGAATGACAGATATTTCTATATAGGCATGCAGGAACACTTTCAGTAACTTATTAATACTTAGCAACACAGGCTGATTCTATGTAAACCTTAATGTACTTCGAAAATGTGGCATCTCCTTGTTATTCAAAATGAGGCAAAATCTTGTGTAGGGTGCTATTTATTCTCTGTCAGTCGGGATGAAAATTCAACGCAAAAGGCAATGATAGAAAACTTAAATCAGCCTGACAATGAGTCAGTCTTCTTTTCTACACATGCTGTTCAATGCCTGACATTGAAGGTTTATTAGTTGATAGCATCACTAAATAAAACTAAATGCTGGTTAGATGCTGTTTAGTTATGGATGTAATCAGTTAATTAAATTTTTAATTAAATAAAATTCTGGATCATGGTATTCGGTAATAAATTTAATCGGGTTACAAAATCTCTTAATAAAATACAATGCTGGGATATGCTATACTTATCTGATGTCCAGTGTTTCAGTTTCACATGAAACTGTTATACACATAATGATCAGAATTTTGGCACATGAGGGCTTGTAGTCTGGATCTAAATCAACAATTTCCAGACAAACACCCTGATTGAATATGTGTCCAAGAATACTAAATTATTTGAGATGTACATCTGCCATTAAATAAGGACATTTCTGCTCCCCGACAGCAGCAACTGAAAGAAATATTGTCATGCCGACATGCACAATAGGTAATAATTATTTGGAGTCATCTTCTACTTTTACATGTCAGCACAACTGCTAAGGAACTATGACTAACTTTTAATTTTTCAACTGAGACAAAAACATAGACAAGGTTATTATCGATTGACTTTTACTCACAAATAAAATTTAAAAACTGGGATTGAGAATCAAATGACCGTGTTTACTTAATTTGTTTCTTTGAATATTGCCATGCTGCCAATTGGCTGCTACATATATTGGTAATATTTTCTTTGTTTAGATAAATGCCGACTACTATAAATTACATTAGTAGGTTGCCGTAATAATGTCTCATCAACACATACGCTTAACCAGGTACCGATTACTGATAATTAATCAAATATAGAGTATTTCATTGCATCGACAGTTCTGGCATGTGTAAGTGATGTATCTGTTCACCTGTCATAGTTTCTATCATGGAGGCTGAGTTAACAACAGTAGTAATGTACGCAGACCAATACAGTTTCCATTACAAGGTTACATAAATTGTGCAAATGTGTTATTACGATAATAGATATGAAATAGGGACATGAAATATCTGAAGCTTGATTAATTCAAGATTGGCGACAAGATCTTTGTGTGATACAAAAATTGAGTTGTAATTATAATTTACATACGTCTTTTGTGTTGAGTAGAAGATTTTAGCTTGTAACTGGTAGTAGTAATAGTATTGTGAGAATTATAGTAGTAGTTATGTACGGTGAGAAACATAGTAAAGCAGAGTCTGGAAAGTCTCCGGGTTGAATTATATAACAATCAAACTAGCCACACTGGCAAACAAATGCCAAGTGAGGTTTATTGGCTCCAAGTTATCAAGTGGAGACAACTTTTTCTTCAAAATATTAATGATGTTTCTTTTATGGCAAGGTTGATTGCACAAGCTAGCTCGATCATTCCTGCGAGCTTAGTCAGGAATGCAGCTAACCTTGCACTTACTTCATCGAAAATCTTATCAATCATATCAATCAGAACTTATAGATATGCATGGTTGCTCAACAGAGTTTTCAAAAGCCCTCATATGAAAGCAGAATATATAATTCATCGTTATCACGTAACACAAATGCAGACATGCTGAAGAAATAGTAATGTTCACTAACAGAGGTTTATAAGACCTACCATGTAAAAATACATGAAACACTACAACAATGCTGTCTTGACAAGCCTGTCAATACGACTCCCTTATACCTGCTGCAAAGAAGCACAGTAGGCAGGGAGAATCAAGAGAAAAGGAAGAAAGAGGAGGATTTGTGCCATTGCCCCTGGGACCTGCAAGCAGGAGTTTACTCCTTGCTGCAAAAGCCTTTATTTTTCCTGGAGAGTGAATTCAACCATTGTCTAACACAGTGCATTCTGTTTTCCATGCTTCTGAAGTTTTGGGGCATTTAATCCTGCGGTATTTCTAGTATAATTCAATGTTGTCACTTTAAAAGCTAATATTATTCTGCTCACCTGAATTTAATCCAACCAGTGTTTTAACTTCTGCACACTACTTTAAAACCTCTAGTGACTGTGCAACAGAATTGAACACATAAAGTGAACTGTTATCTCTACTGGAGATCCCATCATTGGTTCTGGAGGCATATCTTTGGACCAACATTATTCCCTAGATCAGAGAAAATTGCATTCACAGGCACCATCTTCATAATTGCGTCTGCACTTGTTACGAAGTGAAGATTCAATCTGTTTCACATGTCTATCTAGTTATGGTAAGCCCTAGCCTGATATGGCACAATCAGTGGCGGATACTATCAATCACGGACCACAGATTTCCGTGAATGGCTGAATAGCTCAGATGTAGAGCGTCTGCCTTGTCATCACTGTTTATTAAGAATGTGTGGGTTAGAATCCCATCAAGGTCAGATTTTTTTCAAATGGGTGCTTTATAACTTGAGCATTTTTACCGTAATCTTCTACTGCTATTGAGTTGTTTTCTGAAAGTACTCAACAGCTCAGCGAGCTATTGAAATACCTCTCTGCTTGCACTATTTTGCTATTGATATACAAAAATTTCCGTGGTGGGAGGCCGCTTAAGCGCCCCTCCCACACCCTCCCCGCCACGCCTACGGCGTGTGGATCGGGCTGCGCCCGATGATTATGCTCATCTCTAAAAAGTTAGTGAGTGAAATTTTTTAGAATATTCGCCCCTGGGCACAATCATATCATGAACTGTGAAATTATACCAATTACAACACTATGGGTATGTTAGGTCTAAAGATAAATGGGATATCTCTTATATTTTCTATGATATAAATTTTCTTGCGTATAACATATTCTCAGAACTTTAACTATTTACAGATGCACGTACTTGGTTTTTGATGATGCACACATGCAAACAAGTATAGACATTTCAAGATTGTAGAAGCGAGCGCTGCAACACAGATAACCTACTTTCATATCTAAATTCAGACGAACCTAAACGAACTTCAAGTTGACATCCTGTATACTGTGATTGCATTCCCTGTACTGGTGTAATGAAGAAAATTTTGCCAATCTTATCAACAGAGGTGAGCGCAAACCACAAACCTCAACCAATAAAATCCTATTTTGGAAATTAGGAGAAATTTATATCGTCATAAATTTGAACGATGCCAGTGTGTAGCCTGCTGCTGTCATACTCATAATCTTTGTTTTTAGTTTATGTAATTTACTCAAAGCAACTGCCCACGACCTTCACACAGATTTTATCACTGGTTTTACGTATTTATGTTGGAAATCAATTGGCTCAAAAATTTTACAAGCTAAATTTTTTTTTCAGCTGAGCGTCGCGCTAAGACAGCCTTGCAGAGACAGCCTTGTGGAGACAGCCTTGCGGAGACAATTGCAATGCAGCGCTCAGACTGCGTCTAGGAGCGATGGTAGGGCGCCCGCGGGCGAGTGTTTGGCAAAAGATGGGACTTTTTGCTGTAGTCTGCCCGACGAGTCCAGACCGCTGTCTGCTTGGCAACCACTGTAGCTGTCGAGAAGCCAGAGTAAGTTTGCCAGAATTTTGCCTGTTCTACCTTGAGATTCGCTTTTGTCAGGCTGTCACCGTAGGTGCTGAGGAGACAATGCGGGTGTGCCTGAAAAAATCCTTTTCTACCTTGTCCATCTCGCCCGGTTGCCTACTGTTTCCTGCCTTCGGTTATGGTTGCCACTTTGTGACTCGGAGTAGCACCCGATGCGCCACCCGTGAAAACAGCCTGCTGGCACATGATGCACACGCTCCACCGACACAGTTGGTAGGGACAGTCGGTGGCGTGCTCGCTCGGTGCTTTGCAGCATCGGACGGACTGCTCGAAAAGGCATGGCGGGCTCGCTTGAAAAAGTGGCCGTTTGGCCATGTCGGCGGTGCTTTGCATACAGACAAATTCAAAGAGTCAGAGAGGGATATTTATACTTCATGCAAGCTCATAGTAGGCCTTCTGTTTTAATGGTCCTGATCCAAACAGACCTGGCTTGATGTATATATTCGGTTCATCAAGTTTTAAATAGAGATTCGAGTGCATACATTTGGTGTATTACTATTTTTTTCTTTACTTTTATCTGTTATATGAGATTAAGCTTTGTCTGAATGATAATTTTCATTAGATGCAATATGAGAACACAACACATACAAACTCATATAGGGTGACTAAATATTTGAGGAAGAAGCATATAGCATCAGAAATCTGGAAACGTGTGCAGTGTGCTTCTGCTTCTGATAATTTTCAATTCAGTTTTCAAGTTTTACAAAAGGATCATGATGAAAAAAAACACTGCATTGTGAAGGGAGTAACAATTGAATCATGTTCTAACGATGAATACAGAAGCACTCATATATTATGCCTGGCTGAATGTTATGGGACCATCACTATTCACTACATGGCGCAGTGAGGTTTGTCAGAAATTTTAATGTCTGTGTTAGAGATTCAACTATTGACCGGATGCTCACCCACTGATTTGAGTTCACAAAATATTAGAGGAGGAGACACCGATATCGGAAGTCTGAAAATCTCAATATGCTGCTTTCTCAGAGAGCTTTTGGCAACGTAATATTAACAGGTTAGTGAAATTATGTGTAAAATGTAACTTAAAATTATTCAAGTTGCGAGCTTGTCCCAGGTTGTCAAGCTGATAATATAAGGCATTGAGATACTGTTTAACATATCACAGACTGGTAAGTTATGATCAAGTTCGTTTAGCACACAATAAGACTTTAAACCCTTTGCACTGCGTTATCAAAATAAGCGCCTTTCTGAACAAAAACTCACCATGTTGGTTTGTAGGAATCAAGCTATAAGTCATCCGTCATTTTTTAGAAAAACTCCTTAAACCACTGCTGCCACTCATGCAAATTTTTGCTCATTGAATTCTGCATAGCTCCAAGATAATTAATTGAGACTTAAATCTCATAATTGTCACATAATGGACAAATAATTTGCACAAACTGATCTTCAAAATCAGGGCATGAAATCTACGCACCAGCTAATAATGTGTACAGTGTGCACTAGTAAGAAGGTAACTACGTCACCTGATGCGGTAGATAATAAATTTCATACCCTAATTTTGACAATCAGTTTGTGCAAATTATTTGCTCATTAGGTGACGATGCTGAGATTGCAGCCTCATTTTATAAGTTTTGAGCTACACAGAATTCTATAAGCACACATTTGGCTGTGTGGCAGCAGTGGTTTGAGGGCCTTCTAGAAAACACCTAGGTCGAATATTCACAGTTGTTGTTGTTTTTGGTAGTAATTGTCCGGCTGGACTTAGATTTGCTAGTGAGTGGTGCTAACTGTGTGTATGGAGAGTGAAGTTTTTGCAGAGGTTCAGATACCGTCCAGTCTAGTCCAGGGTATATCAAGTTGATTAGTGCTATTCATGATTTTTCATACACAATCATTAGCAATTCACTATTATGTCAAAATAAAACTGCTAAATCTCAACAACAACGAAATAATCTTGAAATCTTCACCTTGTTGGGTTGGTTGACCATCTACCTTTGAACATTATGGATATTCAAATCTGTCAAGGTAACCTAGTTTGAGTCTCCTTACAACAAAGCTGTGCTGCTGGCTTCTTTTATAATGTATTCATTGGGCTGACTTCTATGTATTATCAGCAACCATGATGCAATTTTAACATTATTACTAACCTCATTGACCTTTTGAGAGGAGTGCACCTATGAGCTGTTGAACTGAGTTGAGCGCTCTCTTGGGAGTTGGGACCATCATGCCGAAGCCTGTCTTTATTATTTATCTTTGTTAACCCTGCATTATCAAAAACTGCTTGAAGAGCGTTATTTCAATTATTTGTGAAATGAGTTCAAGCTTTTGAAAAAAAATTTATGATGAGCTCAGCAATTTAATATCGCAGCTGGTATATATTGTCATAACCTCCTGTTTTTAATAATAATTTGAAATCTAATAAATAACTGTTTCAGTGATGATTTTCATCTGTGAAGGGAAACAACCTTAAAATCAATATTTTCCAGACAAAACTTCTAAGTGAACTTTTAATGTCCGATGCTTATATCTACAAAAAATGTACCACTGAGAACCTATCTAGAGATTGAATAAGAATATGTTAGCAAAAATTTGATTTCATGATGTAACATGATTGGAGTGAAAAAGAAAGATAAACCAAATGTTTTTATTAAAATATGAATATGGAAAAGTTGGATATTGATTGCAAAAACCCCAAAGCAGGTGAAAATTTTTTTTATGTTTCCTATTTCATATTTTCAGTACTGATGAGCTATGCATATACATGCGAAGGGATGTGAGAACTTTTCGAAGAGATGAAACATTCGAATGAGAGTCTGGTCACATTCAACACTGCCATTGAAGCCTCTGCACTTAGTGCCTGTGCCCATCAATGCCTCATCATCCCTGGATGTTACCAGCTCTCTCATAACAAGGAGGAAGGCATCTGTTTACTGAGTGTCTGTCACAGCTCCCCCACTGAAGGTGAGCAGTTGATGGAAATCAGAACCGATTGATGATTATAATCCATAACCCAGTCCACTCCATTTATACCAATGTTACTCCTCAGCTACCCAACCCTCATGAAAAATGTAGGAAATGAATGTGGTATAACAATGCATATATTAGTTTTCCCCGTTGTAATTAACGAAGCTGCAAGGTTAACTCCTCCTTCAGAAAGAGAGCATCTTGAAAAAAAAAACATTCAAATTCAATTATTTTATGGTACTTCTCCCTTGCAAGCAGATCATGGAGCTAAACAGTCCCCTGAGAAGATTTAATGCACTGTATCTAAAAATCAAATTCACATTACCCGATTCCAAAAAAAGAGAGAGTCTATTGTTTATGCTACCTTATTCCTGGGGTTGCTGGTAGGAATAATAGTGTACATGTGCACTCTTTTCATTTCATTTAGTGGTGAGCCGAATTTATACTACTGTCTTTCGTGCAACAAGCAAACTTCCCAAGAGCACACTCGCAAGAGGTAAGCACAGGCAGTTCAACTGTGAAGAGCTTTGTTTAAATGTATGTAAGAAATATTGATTGATTCCCTTCATATGGTCAGCCATTCGCTGCCAGGAGATTTACAGGTGTAGCTTCCATGGTTTTCCCACCCTCCCAGCATTCTTGGGTGTATCTCTCCTGGCAAATACCAGTGCAGCAGCCTCACTAGCCATATGAAAATTTGATCCTCGGACAGTTTGCTCAACAACTGGTTACCGTGGCCCGGAAAGCTATATAAAATAAAAGCTGTCTCCTGTGAATTCAATTTGAAAAGGCCTGAATGGATTTTAACAGTACATTGAATTTAATCAAACTTTTCTGCATCTGCATATCTCTCATACCAGGTAAATTGACATCAACTACCCCATATTAACAACTCCATCTGGGTCCTTAGAGTACAATGATCATTAATGTCTGATTTGCATCAATATTTTCATCAAACCTTTATACTGTGCAGCAAACTTCTCTATATTGGCGTTTCTCAGTAGCTGAGTGGTCAACAGGAATATGGCATAGGCACACAAGATATAAATGTATAGGTGCATTTACAGCATTGCTGTAATTGCTATACCTTTTATCATTAAATTCACTCCAGATAATTTTAATTTTATCCGGCTTTCTCGGCCATGGTACCCGGTGATCATTTCGGGTGAATAATGAGATATTTTTTTCTCAAAAAAAGCTGCATAGTTATATGAATATTTATCTATTTGCTCACAGAAGTACAGCTACAACATCGTGATTATTTTTACATTAATTTTGAAGGCAAGCCAACCAACAACAGTGACGAATATGTGGACACTAATGGCGCTGGATTTTATCATAGTGATCTCAGTGATCATGAGTTACAATCACTCATTGCACTTGAACTACCCAACCCTTGACTGGTAATAGACTCGGAATCAGATCATTGAATGTGAGCTGTTAAATTTTTCACCCGATGGCAGGAAAGTGAGTCAATTGTGAAAAATGTGGTGGATTTGTAAGTTAGCACGGAATGAAAACATGACAAGAATGAAAAATGGGGTAGATTAGAATCATTGATATAAATAGGAACAGGGGAACATATCTGACCATGAACAATCATTTATGGGAATTTATGTTAGAATGCTGGAAACAGGTTACAGGGACGATAGTCAATGCACAAGGTTAAAGCTGCCTGAATCACTGACACAAAGCTTATTCACTGATGTGATTTCTCCACAAATAGCCATACTGTGTGTTTACCATCAATCAATGAATCAATGGTTAGAGTATAATATAACTAAATAATAATATAATAAACCTGTGGTAAACATTTGGAAAGCCAAAATAATGGTTGGTTGAGGAACCTTTGTTCTTAAACAGCGTGTTGTCTTCCTATTGTGTTAAAGCTCATCCACTGTTTTTTTTCACATTTTATCTGCTTCAAATGGTTGATCGTATGATGATGACAAATTACTTTGGGAAACTGAATTGAACCTGAATGATGTAAAATGATTATAAACATTCCAGTAAATCAGATTGAAATGAGCCGGCTTTGAAGAAAAACTGATCAGCTCAAAGTGTCACGGTGGTTTTCGAGCAGAAGCGTTTGCAGTTGGTGCAAAGTGTGACACCCTATACATTAATGAAATTTGCATATTGATATCTCAACAAGTAAATGGCCTGGCTGATGTTTCATTTTGAACACTACTATCATTGTCAGGTGGTGAGAGGTGCAAAGACATGCTGATAGAGATAGCAT
Organism: Membranipora membranacea; assembly: GCA_914767715.1. Taxonomy (NCBI): domain Eukaryota; kingdom Metazoa; phylum Bryozoa; class Gymnolaemata; order Cheilostomatida; family Membraniporidae; genus Membranipora; species Membranipora membranacea. The sequence continues at coordinate 30,049,822 of OU612066.1, read as the reverse complement.
CAGCAGATTAACCAACAAGCTATAACCACTGTGCCCTAAGAGAAGGAGAGATATTTAACTCCGAAAGAATGAACTGTTTTCAGCCGATAGTTGGGAGATATGTTAAACTCAGTTTCACTGCTAATGTTAATCAAGAGTTAAATGAAATTGAAATAATCGGTCATTAATTTGTGTTATATTATAATTGTAATACAGTAGATATCCGTAATGTTTCAGCGTGATAATCTTGTGAAGAAAAGCTAATAATATAACCTGTTATTTATAGTTTTGACCAGCACAGTTTGTTTTCTTGTTCCGATGAAATTCTGTGAATCTTGTAATGAACCATAGAACTTTGTTAATGGGCAAGACATAACAAGTAACAAAACATCTAATGTGCACGTGTAACAACAGTTTGATTTTGCTCATCTGTCATCTGCTACACCTCAACATACGTTTATTAAGCTCAACTGTTGTTTGCATCCATGAGAAATGGTGACAGATAGATAGCCATTACTTGCTGATAGATTTTAAAACCAAATTGAGTTACTCATACAATTCGAAATCTTCTTGACCACTTTGAATATTGTTTACTGTTGTTAATAGGGCAATAAAAAATTGATGTAATAACTAATAAAGTTCTCATTTGTCAGTTTACTGGAAACCCTCCTTTATTTGTCTGTGATCAAGTGGGATGTCAGGTCTGCGTTCAATGAGATAACACAGACTTATGTGTCATTCAAGCTTGCTGCTCCTTCTCAAATAAAGACTCATCATGTTTGTATGTATTGTATTGTCTCAGGAAGAGAAATAAAAACGTTTATGTGGGTGCTCTCTAAAAATATTCTCTAAAAGTAAGCTCAGTTTTATTGTAATGTAAAAATATATGGATATAAAACGATATATGGAATAAAATTGTATATAAAAATTACACTTCAAATCTATTTACGAAAAATTGTGTTCAAATAACTGACGGAGTGGGCCCTAAAACAATTAGAGCGTAGCTGTGTTCGTTGCTTTATTGCCTGAAACGGCCTGATGGGAAGCGTTGTTAATGTTAGCACTGGATCAGAATGGTTGCCAGCAACCATTCTCAGGCTCTTGGTTTTCAGTTTATGTGCATATAGGTCTTGTGTATTAGTAAAAGATTGACCGCTTGCTAGGTATTCTGCAGTACTGATAAGATGTTTTAGTCTTCGATGAGAGTCTGATTTGAGTATTTAAAGACTACCACTAGATTGTAGCTGATAACACTTTCTATAAAAGATGTGTAACACGTTCGTATGATTTTCTCGTTTATGCCTAGATGGTACAGCTTGGCAAGTATGTGAAATTTGCTACGAGCTTTCTTTATGGTCCTCTCGGTAATAAGTGTAAAGTCTAGGAAAAGTCTAGGTAAAGTCAGGAAAAACGATATTATTATCAATTCATCGACAGCAACTGTCGGATTGCTTTCGAACAAGGTGGTCCAGCTGCGCCAACGACATATAAGGCAGCCAATAATATTGGTCCAGCATATGAATCCTTTTTTAAATGCAATATTTTTGTCAGTTTAGGTGATCTTTTGTCCCATCACTAAACCTTTTACCTGTCATCATTGAAATTATGATGCATATATTAGGAATGGTGTTTGCCCTGCCAGTAAACTGAGAGCAAGAAAATTACCATATGATGCTATGGATGGCGATCACAGTCATTAAGGGGGCGAGGCCGAAGCTAGGAAATTCTGTTTTTTGCTATTCTCAATGTCTGGACATTCTCTTTTGTGCCGTGTTTGGGAATGTCCAGACATCCAGAACGCCCAGATACGGGAGAAGAGTACCATTAATTAGTCTACACATTGATCTTATTTTATTGATTTAACAACATTGTTGCATGTTTAAGGGTATGAGGAATCTGAAAAAGAGTGTCAAAACTTTGTGGAATGAGGCACAAGTGCTGTAAACAGAGACAGAGTTTCTTGCATCCCACCGAACTCCCTAAACGACAGCCTATGGTCGCGATTGCCATTCCATTCAATCAAACGGCACTGAAAAAATACATGGTATGATATACCAGCTATCTGGATGTTAACTGAAAGTGATCATATCCTTTGCACAACACTAAATATGGTTATTGAATCTGGTGGAGTATTGTAAACTGTCACTCGCGCTATTACAAACCCGGGACGTTTTACAATATTGTGAATTCATCTATTCTTGATAATTCTTAAAGAGTCAGATCACCAGGCGACGGCTTTGATAACTCATCCACATTACGTCTGTATGTTTCGTGAGGTATTTGACTGATATATTTTCCCGCAAACCAGTTGCTCTTTAAAGCTCTAATGATTGAAAGAGGTTTGCATTGCAAAGCAAGGTGCACTTAGCCAATTCTTAATAGATGAGTGCTTAGCCGAAGTTTTATCAATTTCCAGAGCAATTCCTTGGCGCATTAATGATGATACACTCTCTAAGGCATATGGCCCAACAAAACAAGTGGTGGCACTGTTTAAAATTTTCTGATTTCGTATTGAGTTAGCAAAGGTTTTGCTCTAGCTGTGGAAAAACATTAGAAAAACATATAAGTGTCATAACTTGTCTTGGAAAAATAATCATATAATATGATATGTTTTCCATTTCAATTCTGGCTGTGCAATCTCCTGAGTATCAAAATCCTTTAAACTGAGTTCATGAACTAAACACTCAGCTGCATTAACGGCATAATATGTACTTCTCTTTATTTGGTGAATTTTAATTGAATACATGCATAATGAATTTGAATTCAAACAATAACTGTTGCACATACTACTTCAAATAGGATTGCTCACATTGGGGATAGATGTGAGGTCGGTATTCTTTTTACAATTGATTCTTTATAAGGGACTTCAATTGAGGGTTGTACGCAAAGTTATGTAAGCATGAGTGCGATGGGAATAACATTCTGCAAAGTGTTGATCAAACGCATACAATGAAGACATTTCAATGTGACATATTATGAGACCCTGCTAGCTGGTTTAAGGACAAAAACTGCAGTGGATGGCCTGATACCTGGGTTAGATTCACTATCGATATTGAAGTAAACTGCTAATCATCCAGATAACAACACAGGAGTAATAACTATCAAACCCGTTCAGTCAAATGATAACCATTAGTTTGATTAAAATTCAAGATATCATATACATATATTAAAGACCCAATGGAGCAGCGACCATTCTTAAAAGACTGAGAATTCAGTTCTCAGATAATTTGAATCTTGATAATTGGTTCAAAATATTCAAACTTTCCTCATGATTCAAGAAATCAATAAATGGTACTGTGATGTGAATGTTAATGTGATTAACAATTTATGCAATTTCAATGATGCCTGCATACAGTAGCGCTCTTCAAACATACCTGAATGAGTGTTGACGTGTCTGAACCATTACTATTTGTTTTGTTTGTTTATATATTAAACTTCGTCTGGAAGACTAGGAGATGCAAGACTAGAACAAGCTGTTTACAAACTCTGATAAGAACTTGACAAACAGGTGATCGACGTAGGAAACTTGGAAATCTTGATATGCGGTTATCGCACTGAGCTTTTGTTTCGGTGATATTAACAGGTGAGCCATCTTGTGATGAAAAGAATTTTTTAAATTATTCACAGTTTCAAGACCTGGGTAAGATTCCACATGTGGATTATACGTAGTTTAATTAGCTATGACAATACAACTTGGATCGAGTTTTATCACATATTTCAATATTTCATTTGATTTTGATTTGAGTTTTGCTTATATCTGGGAATGGGAACACAATACATGCATCAATTGAAGAATGTTACTATGTTACTATCGAAGATTTCCAGAGGAAAGAAAGTACACTAAAGAGACCCAAAGATCAATGCATAAAAGAAAACAAATAATACATCCATTTTAACTACGTAAATCTGACATAACTTTATCATAAGTCACTGCCTGACTATAACATCCATTGGACTTTTGGTAGTCTTTACTCAGATTTTTTGGATGTATTTCAACAGTATTGATGAGCTATGCATGTATATGCAAGGGGATGACAGAATTGTTTGAAGAGATTAATCAATCAGATGATGGTCTGGTTGCATTCAACACTGTCATTGAAGCGCAGATACTTAGTGCCTGTGCACATGCATGCCTCAATAGCCCTAAATGTTACCAGCTATCACATAAGAAGGAGGAAGGCATCTGTTTATTGAGTATCTGTCACAGCACCGCCACTGCAGGTGAGAATTTGATGGTAATGATCAACAATGTATGATCATAGTCAAGGAACCAGTCCACTTGACTTGTACCATTCCTTCCAGCCACCCCCAATTTTTGAAATTCGTCATACTAAATAGGTCTGTTGATCTGAGTGACTCCTCTCTCTTTCTCTCTCATAAACAGTATTATCCTCAAACAAGGGAGGTCATTGCCTCATTGAGAAGAAAATTTATTAATTAATAGGAACTTACAATATAGTTTTACAATGCTTAAAAATAAAAGAAAGCATATATTATTCATGTTACTATATCCCAATGGTTTTAGTTTCTAACTATTCATGTACATATTTTCTTTAGAAGTAAGTCATAATTATACTTCTGTCTTCCGTGCAAGAAGCCAACTTTCCCAGAACACACTTGCAAGAGGTAAGCTGAGACATTATAAATTTAAAAAGTGTTTGTCTGTATATATCTTCCATGAGTTAATGTTGATTGAAGAAAAGGTATGTGCACCACTCTGTGACCTTAGTGCTCCACTTGAAGTTAAGACAAATAATACACAACAGCATTATTTTCAAATCTTCTGGCCAATATTGATTGAACACTGTGATACTTGTTCAATATCATAACAATATCATTTAATTCTTTTAAAATTTTACTGAAGGAAAAGCATCAACAGCATTTGGCACATTTCTTTTGCGTCGGCAAGCCAACGAACAACAGTGCAGAATTATAGCAATATATAGGTTTTCATCTTGAACGAACAGGAAGATATTTTGTTATAACAAAGTGATAGCATAAAGTCCACCTAATTTCTTGGAAAATAATATTAGTGAGCAGATATATACTGAATGATAGACTTTAAAGGCCAAGCCCTATGAAGTTCTAACTTACTGTATGTTTTTCATGAGGTTCTAAGCTCTCATTTGAGTCATCGGACAAAACTCTACACCCACCACAGGCAGATCTGTTGATGCTCAAAGTTGATGCTTCATGAAAACAGTCATGGTCCCGGCTCATGACGTCACAAGCAGTGTTTTCTTAAATTACTGTGATACCGGATGAATTTAAATATAGTTAGTAGGCCTACATGTATGTATTGAACTTGAAAAAAATGTATTGCTGGCCAGAGTATTTTCAATCAATGCTCAACGATAACATATAGAAACTTGATTGAATTAGCCTATGGGGCAAAATAAAATGTCTCATAGTAGTCAAGTCATACCTCACTCACAGCCTTCATATTCTTACCTCATGAGTCACGCATTCTTTACTACTCATTGCCTACGTAGTTTCAAGTGGCTATCTAGTGAGACTCGTACTAATGAATGAGAGTTGGCAAGCCTGAGAAGCCCATTGCATAGGACTTAATAACATACCGGATTTTGTCTGACAAAATGCCTCCAGGCATTGAATAAGTTTGTAACTTTTGGGAAGCTCTGACAGAGCAATCTAAATATTAGGGCAGTGAGTGTACAGATCCCGCAAAAACTTTGGAATGAGTGAATAAGATATCAGGCTACAATCACCTTAATTTTTATTGGATATTTTTGCTAGGAATAATCAAATAACAATGGATAACACAAACAGTAAAAATCATTAGTGGCAAATGTTATACACTATCTATGACGTCAGAAGGTCAAGGACATTTAAATGCTTTCTCAATGTGACTCAATTTATTGTCGGTTTGATGGAGATGTATTCTTTGAGCATCAGCAGATCTGGTTGTGGTAGGTGTAGAATCTTGTCCAATGGCTCATCTGAAAGCCCATCACCTAAAGTAAAACATGACAACACTTAGAACTTCATTGGACGTGGCCTTTAACAACACAATACTTTCTGGCATACAATTTGTAGGCAAGCCAGCCACTAACAGTGCAGAATATGTTGACGGTTATGGTCCTGGATGGTATGGAGCCCACAAAGGTATTGATGGTATTTATGACCCGGGGGATGGTGGTGATGAGTTCCAATCGCTTGTGGCGCTCCAACCACCTAATCCTTGGTTGATAATAGATTTGGAAACCGATAACTGCGTGGAGGCTGTGAAAATGTACACCAAATCTCAGCAAAGTAAGTTTATAGGTGATAGATAAGATATTGATTTTTAAGTTACAATATGAGGGGAAATATTTTGAAAGCTGTATCATTTATCCAATGTCCTTGAAAAACAAGTAAATTATCTTCCGATCGAAATCTTCCTGATTTTAACCCTTTTAAATGCTTCCAATGGTTATTGACAAGGTTTTTCAATGTAGGATCACTATATTCTCATCTGCACCTTAAGTTTGCAGCTGTAAATGTGATGGGTTTGCCGACATGTTTAAAATTCAAATGACGCACTGTTAGCATGCCTTGATACCAGTTCCGATGGCTCTAGATGTGGTATCCCGTGAGCTTTAGGCTTGCCTGCTCTGAGACACAGAGCACAGTTGAGTTCACATAAGACGATCATCATTGAGTTAAACCTGCTAAAACCTCCCTCCAATTCTCAAACAGTATGAAACTCGAATGTATCCATTATTAATAATGAATGATGTTGAAAACAGTGCATTTATTTTTAGGGTTCTGCAGAACCATAGCAATTCTGACCTGCTATCGAAGTACAGTCCTACCCTAGTAGACTAAATTTTGAGTTTAGTATAACTATCTTTGGAGTGACTCAAAATTTGGAAAACTGACGAGTTCAACGTTTCAACCACACCAGACAAGATGATGGCATGTGAAACATGCATGCGCTTCTATTTCATACAATTACTCTGTTGATCTGGAGTCTTAGGTGCCAAATGCCCTACCAGCAAGTCACTCTCTTAGTCTGAGGTGATTGCTATCAATATGCAGGGTAATTTACATTGGCTTGTAGCTTAATTGGAGGACAGCTAATTTTTGCTTGGGTACTGAGATACATTTCATGAACCATTAACTTTGCCAGGTTATGAGCGCTGTGCAGACATGCTGATAGAGATTGCCTTGACGGATCATCCAACAGGATACAACCACTGTGCATTAAGAGAAGGACAGATCATTGACGAAGAAAGGATAAACTGCCATCAACCAATAGTTGGGAGATATATCAAACTAAGTTTCACTGCAAGTGTAATACAAGAGTTCAATGAAATTGAGATAATCGGTCATTAATCGATGTTCTATTTTTGCTGTAATTCAGTAAATTTCTGTAATGCTTCAGCCTGATACCCATGTGAGGGATAGTATATATAGCCTAAAATCCTGTCATTCTTTGTCTTGACAAGTGCAGCACGATGTCTCTTTTATACCCACCGACTTCAGGCTTGTGCTAGCCAAATTCTGTGAATCTCTAAAAAATGGCAACAAAACGAGTTCGTGCAATATGTAACAACTGTCAAATTTTGCACAGCTGTTGCCTGCTACACCTTAACATCATTTATCAACATCGCATGTTGTTTCCATATAAATAAGAAATTGTGACAATTGATAAAATATTCATTGTTTTCTCAGTGATGCTGAGTTCTGTGATAGATATATTATAAATTCTACCTGCTGGTAGATTTCAAAACCAAGGTGAGTGATTTTCTTTGCAATGTTTGTATATTTCTTCAACAGGAGACGTCACACAAGCGAACATTTTCTTGACCACTTTCCATTTTCTCATTGTAATATATTTTTCCGCTGTTGTTTTGCTAAGCAATAAAAAGTGATGTAATAAAGTCAAAATTGTGAGCTTCATATGATGTGCAGAGGTTGATGTGCCCTGTGACTTAATAGATGTTATTTGTTTGTCTAGTATGGTTTTTGTTTTCTAAATAAAATGCTTAGTATTACAAATTTACGGGCTACCCTAGTGTTTTTTTCTAGATGATATGTTAGCGATTATAACGATCAAAATATAGAGAGGTGTTGAGTGCCGCCATATAACTAAAAGTGAGTTATTATCAGAAGATAACATGGCGCCAAACCACCCATATGTCTAGCATTCCATTCAATCAAGGATTTCTGAAATTAAACATGAGAAAAACACTCCATTCCTCTCCAAAAGTCTCTATGGCAACATAAAAATTGAGTGTGTCACCCAAGCTTTTCCGATTCCTTATCGACCAAGGAATTTATTCAGGTTTATTAATTTTACCACATCATGTCTAATCCACAAATATTTTGCTACGGTAGTCTTTTTGTTAGTGACAATGAATTACAGCAGGCATATGTAGCCTTAAAATATCAGATAGGTGATTTGCTAGGCTGCCCTTCACGGTCACAAATTAGAAGATGAGAGTTTCCGAGCAACAGGATAGGAGACCTGTAACTCATAAAATTAACAATGGACTGCATTGGGGTGTGCCAGCCTAGTGGTGTGCTGTTATTTATATATTGGTGCATTGGCTCAGAAAGTTCACATGCCAACCATAAATTGATAAGGAGTGTGAATTTGTGAAAGTTGTGTGGCAACCTAAGGGGAAGGCTGTTAACAGCAGTAATTTGGGCTGGAAAGGCTGTATTGAAACTGGTTCTGAATATCAGCTATTTTGAAGGATGTTAAAAATCACCCATTCAATTCCTGCTCATTCTTATTCCTTAAAATCAAAGTAATCACCTTCTCCTGACTGGAAAGAGCACTACTCCAATGTCAATGATTTGCAGCATTTGTATCTATACTATTGCGGAGCTTGGACTGGGCCTGTAAATGCTGGAGTAGATCTACCATAGACCATTACCACTCTATGCCTCAAGTTCTACTGCAGTCATATCTTTGATTTCTGCACAAAAACAATTTCAAGCTTCCATGTTGCAGCACTGTAAACTTTGAAATGAAAATTGTATTTTAAGTATGACAGATTTATTTGTATGCCACTGTTGAAATACCCTGAGGTATTACATAACAGTTGATACAATATAGATGAGCAGAGACCAGTGATAGAATATACCGACCAAAGGCATTTCATTGGAAATTTTTAGCAAGGGACACCATCATAGTAAATGTAGTATTTCAGTTAATATTCACAGCCTGTTTTCCTCGTTTAAAGATTTCTATGAATAACGGGGAACAATATAAAGTTGAAGCACATTGATAGATATATCGATATTGATATGCACTTAGATTGTCGGCAAGAGCGACTACTGAGTATTCATCCACGCACCTTGGAGTTCTAGTTATGGAAGATTTCCTTGTAAATTTGTCTTTCCCTCTATGCGTTGGCACAGCCTCAGTTCAAAGCTATCATCAAAGGGTAGACAACCAATTATAACCCCTAAATTACCCTATAGGAGTTTAATTTCGCTATCTGGACCTGGTACTAAATTTAGCTAGTACTATTTCGCTAGTAGGCTTACTAGTGAAAATTAAAAAAAGTGTCCAAGCTGGTTTTCGAACCTAGGGCATAACCCTCCAGCTGATTGCCAGGCAGACACTTAGACCATTACGCCACACTACCTTGCATGCATAGGTAAGGTGTATTCCTGTATAATTGTACATTGTTTATGAAACTATGGTGAGTGAGTTTAATTTAAGATACACTAAATTTCGCTACTTAGGCAAAAACGCGGATCCTAAATGCCGCGAAAACTAAACTCCTATAGGGTAGTTTTGATTTTCATTAATGACATCCCGAGTTTGCCTTTGCTTTAAAACATCAATGCGTACGCTGAATATATGATACTAAGTGCGCAAGGTCAGGATATATGTCATTAAGAAGGATCATGTAAGAACGACCTTGAAAAGATAGATGCTTAAGTATGATGAGTAAGTTTAACAAAACGGTTTTCAGTACTTCAAAATCATATTATTTGTTTTGTAATGTTGCACTCAATACAACATTTGCACTTTCAATAGCTGGTACTATTCTTGAAAGGCAGAACATATCTAAACCTTTAGGACATGTCATGGAAGGATCAAGTAGATAGCACTGCAAGAAAAATTCGATCCAGTCTTGCCTTGTTACACTTGTGCCGAGCTTTTATTAGCAGAAAGGCTGTATCTGCGTCTGCACGAGGTGCAAAACTAGAACAACCCGTAATTTCTAGATAAGATCTGATGAGAAGTTTTTAGGAACAGACAATTGCCGAAGGAAACCTGAAAATCTTGATATGCTTTTATCACATGGAGTCTTTTGTACTGTGATATTAACAGGTGGTGGTTATAGATTTGGAATCAGATTATTGTTTGGAAGCTGTGAAGATCACCTGGCTACATCAAATTAAGTAAAAGTGTTAGAAATAGGGTTGATTTTCAAGTTAAACCACAGTAAGGTGTAAAGTTATCAAATATGAATCATTGTAACCACTGATAAATTTTGGGCTCAAGTTGCAAGTTCGGTCTCTGCCCGAAGGCTGAGAGAAAGATGTGCTTTTTTTGGCATGGCTGCCATATTTAGCACCAAGTTGTTTCCAGATTGCAGGCAGACTGAGCTCATCATCCTGAGTCAGTAGTCAGTAGACTTCATTGGAACTCAAACCCGATACCTCCAACAATATTGCATCATAAAAATAATTGAATTTACCTCAATATGCCTCAAATTGAAATCTGCAAGGTCATTAATTGTAAGATTTCTTCTGGAAACTGTATTGAAAGGGGAAGATTATAAGGATCTTAGTTACCTAGATTCTCCAGTTGAGCCCTTTATTTTGCATGTATCATTGACGATGCATCAAGGTTTACAATTGGGATATTATATTGCATATATCAATATATTGTCTGGCAGCTGGTAATGCAATATTTATACACTGAAAAAATTCATAGCACTTCTTGGTGTAAATAGTGTATAGTGTTAAAATATGTACTGCGCCCCTTTTCATCTATTGGATATGTATGTTTATAGTGCTACACAGATCGATGTTGCACATGGAAATTCATGAAGTTTGTAGAATAGCTCAATATTTATTCCCTAAGCTATCTTCATTGCTGCCATGAAAGCTATTATCACAACAGCCAATACATTCATTAGAGTGAAATAACGTAATAGCTTATTGAGCACTAGGAATAATGAGAAGAAGGGAGACAATTTCTAACATTAAACATCATTTATACCCTGAAGTGCTATTAAATGAGAACTTCTGCCGAGACATGCTGATAAAGATAGCATCATCTGATGACCCAACATGCTATAACCACTGTGCAACAAGAGAGGGACATATCCTAGACTCAGAACGGATAAACTGTAATCAACCAATAGTTAGGGATATGTTAAAGTCAGCTTCACAGCAGGTGAACAACAAAGCTTCAATGAAAGAGAGATTATCGGTGATCAATTGATGTTATATTATACGAACTGGTAAATAGATATATATATATATTATGTATATATATAAATATATATATTCATGGATTAGGAAATCGCATCTGATTCTGAACAATCATTGGCTAATGAGTATGTTAACGCAATATCTCTGAAAGAAGTCCAAAGTTCAGTAATGCTACAGCCGTCCACATAATAAAGCAAATTGCAAAGCACCTTTCCTGAGTTTTTAAGGGTGCGTAAATGGAAACCTCGAAATAAACTTTAAAGAAAATCTGAGCAGAATAAATGCTTCCTATCACCCTGACTAAATATGTTTGTATTTTGCGAAAATTTATGGAAAAATTGCAAAATCATGATTAAGAAACATAATCAATATTTGACCCAAAAGCGTACCCTCTCATGTTTGGTTAAAAGTTCATTTCAAGGTTCCCGACTGTGCCCTCAACTCAGAAGCAGAATATATGCTTCCTACCACGCTGACTAAATAAGTTTAGATTTTCCGGATTTTGCCAATTTTTTTGGAAAACCCGGAAAACCTGCAAACTCCGGAGAAATCATCAATATTTGTTTCATAATCTTACCCCTCTCATATATATTTGCTTGAAAGGTCATTTCCTAGTTCTCAACTACGCCCTCAACTCAGAAGCAGAATATATGCTTCCTATCATGCTGACTAAAAAAGTTTGTGTTTTGCCAAAGTTTATTGAAAATCAGAAAATACCGGAAAATCTGGATAAGGAAAAATCATCAATTTTCAAGGTTTCAATTTACGCCAAGAAATCAGAAGCACAATATATGCTTCCTGTTACACTGACAAAAAAGTTTGTATTTTGCAAAAATTAAAGTAAAATCAGGAAAATCCGGGTAAGGGAAAATAATCAATATTTGACCCAAAACCTTACCCTCTCATATTTCCTTGAAAGATCATTCCCAGGTTCTCAACTACGCTTTCAACTCAAAAGAAGAATATATGCTTCCTATCATGCTGAATAAAAAAGTTTGTATTTTGCCAATTTTTATGGAAAATCTGCAAACTCCGGAGATATCCGGATAAGGAAAAATCAACAATTTTTGATTGATAATCTAACCCCTCTCATATTTGCTTGAAAAGTCATTTCAAAGTTCCCAACTACGCCCTGAACTCTGAAGCAGAATATGTGCTTCCTCTCATGCTGACTAAAAGCGTTTGTATTTTCCCAAATTTTATGGAAAATCCGCAAAATCTAGATTATCGGGATAAGGAAACATCATCAATAATTGACTTGAAGTCTTACCCTCTCAGATATGCTAGCTGAGATCCAACACTTTTATATGTGTTGGATCTCAGCTAGATTTTAAAGGCACCTGATTGATCAACAACAACATTTTTCGTCACTAATGGCGGATAGCTTGGGAAGCAGATACTCACTACTTTTTGAGAGCTTATATAACTCCATGTCAAGCTACTGGCTACAAGTTTTGATGCCACAACTCTCTATTTAACTTTTTGACTCGTGGCTTTGCTTGACAAAGCCCAGATTTGTCAGCAGTGGTTTAATATTGAAAACATCAAACTCTAAAAAATGTTGGCAAACCCAAAATGACACATATTCTGTCCACATATTTTCTTTGAGTATTTATATAAGCAATATCTGTGTATTTTAACATCAAGAGTGAATCAAATTGGATTAGAATTTCCTTAAAGTATGTAACTCACGCCTGCGTGTCTAAAGTGTGAGATCGCATATGTGCTCGCTCTCCTCTATGTATTAATACTGAGGTATTCATGAATTTACTCTTCATAACATCACAAACTAGTATTGAGATCGTAAAAACCCGAAATAAAGTAATGACTATTCTGGTTACCTCATACCAACCAAAACTCAATTAGATGATCACGATCCCATCAATTTATCCATTGTGGAAAGTATTTAACAATGTCTCTCAGTTCGATAAAAATGCCGTAGCAATTTCAACAACTAAAGCAACTAGAGCGCCTAAACATATCGGCATAATATATTCTAGAAATCCTTATGCAGTAATAAAATAATTGTTGTTAAGTTTATTCTATCAGGTGGCTTCCCTCATCCATTTCAAATCCATGACTTTCTTTCATCAATTTAATGTTGATTTCCCTGCAACATATGAGAGCCCGAAATAGTTACAACACAGCTTTTGCAAATATCACTGCAACTGAACTTATGGCATAGTCTGTCATGGTCCATCCAAAATTAGATTTCTTGATAACTACTCCAGAAATCACAGGTCCAACCCAAGCTCTACGATAGCAATCAGGACAGATATATAATAAAATGCAAAGATTTTCACTTCAACCGAAAAGAGAAGAATGTTGTGCATTTTTGGTAATTAATGGAAATTTTAAATGTAAAGTTAGGAATATTGTTTACTCTCCAATCAGGATAGTGGACCCGCAAGTGTAATACATTTCTTTGGGCATAATAACTTTGAGGAGTGTAACACATTTTCTCACAGGCATAATACAATTTCAAACTAGTTCAATTAAAGATTTTCCAACAAATGTAACACCTGATTTCCTACAGGTGTAAAAAACATGAAATTTTTCCACACATGTAATAAATATTTCCAACAAGTGAAATAAACATTGTTTTTTGCCTTCCATCAAACTATCACACTGATCTTAAATGGTTCAAAAATGTTCGCATTACATAGCAACTTTCTTTATGCAGCAATAACTGTTCGGCCATTGCAAAATTCTAAAAGAATCATACACCTCACAAGCTAGATCTCTGGCATCCGAGTGAATAATTCTACATTTTTGGTTGGTCAATGCCGTGTGAGGACTGAAGAATGCTATACTGCCTAATGCTGAATAGCAAATACTTACAATTACTCGGTAAGTCTTGCACGTGGCGATTAATTATTGAGCCTGTTATCTCTCCCTACTTGATCATAAAATTTGGTTTCCTTCTCTTAAAACTTCCATTTACCAAAAATCCACATCATTCTTCTCATTCGATTGGTTGAAGTGAAAACCTTGGCATTTTATTATATTTCTGTCTTGATTGCTATTGTAGAGCTTGGGTTGGACCTGTGAATTCTGGAGTAGTTCTCAAAAAAACTAATTTTGGATGGACCATGACAGACTATGCGATAAGTTCAGTTGCAGTGATACTTGCGATAGCTGCATTGAAACTGTTTCAGGCTCTCATATGTTGCAGGGAAATCAACATTAAATTGATGAAAGAAAGTCATGGATTTGAAATGGATGAGGGAAGCCACCTGATAGAATAAACTTAACAACAATTATTTTATTCCTGCATAAGGATTGCTAGAATATATTATGTTGATATGTTAAGTTGCTTCATAAATAGTGAACCGTCTAGTCATTGTACAGGATTAAAGCAACATTAACATTGTCAGATCTCGCCTTTTACTTTGCTAAGCTTTTGCCCAAGCTATACAATCAATGATTTTTCATGCACTGGACATTGCTTTTGTCGTCGTGATATCCACATCTTACATCCACCCAAAAACTTCTTTTTTGATTCATATGACTACTTCTTCTAACAACCTTCATCAACATCTTAGTTCATCAACAACTCTACGTACATTTAAATTTGCATCGTCAAAACATCTTAATTGAGTTTTATTCCCTTGATTTTATTGCGATTTTCTTTTTGTTTTGGTTTCTTTGCACATCAGGGAGAACATCTTTGTCGCAATAAAAATGTATACATATATAAAGCGGATAAAAAGGAAAGACAATAGATGATATTTCCGTCACAATATACTTGATCTGGAAGAAAATAATAACATAAAGTAAGTATTTGACATTACACATACATTTTATTTTCCCGGCGGTAGAAAAGTACTAACGACTTTAAGTGAAGAAAACTTTATGACTTGGACTTGTTACCAGTAGCTAGGAGTTTATAGCACTCCTTATAGGTAAATTGATTTATCACTGATTCTCAGATATTCATTTTACTTATACTTTGTTACGTTAGGTGTTCACTGACTTTATCAATGACTCATATTTTAGATGTCTTGTTGACTTTATTTTTATGAATAATGAACTAAAATTAAAACAAAAACCCACAAAGAGCTATATCGGCGTCTGTACCGCAGTTCCCAAAAAAGAATACTACATATCCACTCCAAAATATGCGATTGTTTCTAATAGAATAGAGCGTCGTGTGCTCCGTAGGGCTCTCCAAAAGGAACCGGTCCCCTCTTGCTTTCAACCGCCTTTATATG
The DNA here is from genome assembly GCA_914767715.1 of Membranipora membranacea. Lineage (NCBI taxonomy): Eukaryota > Metazoa > Bryozoa > Gymnolaemata > Cheilostomatida > Membraniporidae > Membranipora > Membranipora membranacea. The sequence continues at coordinate 30,034,217 of OU612066.1, read as the reverse complement.
TTGCCGGGCATACAATACATACATACATACAAATATGCCATCACAAAAATCAAAGAGAAATTTCATTAAATTCATTTCCACAATATCTTTTGATATTCAAGTGCTAGTCAATTGTTTGGAACATTTCACCTTATGTGGAAAAGTTATGAAGTGTGACTCAATTAGTTAGAACATTACACAATATCTTGGAACAGTCAAAGAGTCTTTAAATTAGTGAAACAGTACAATCTCCTGGCGGTGAGCTGTAAGGGCTAGTTGAGATCTCACACACACAGAGCAAAACTGCTGGCGACCTCCCAGTTACTTTTAGAACATGATCTTAAATATTTGTAATGGTAAAGTAATAAATGTATATTATGAGTGTAGTGCAAGGTATAAGAGACTGCAGGTTGTAAATAGGGAAGGACAGATAAGAGTGCTGCATAAGAACTCAGGCTACATCCGGGAATGCGCGGGAAAGAGGCATTAATAATCACGCTGTCTTCGGAAGGAGAAGAAAATGATAGAAGGCAAAAGAAGTTGCACCAATACTGGACACCACAGCATATCTCATTTAAGTTGAATACACTGCAATGAGTACATCGATGTTATTGGTTATTTATTTTCCCTCAATCAGAACAAATACCCCAAATAAATCAGAAGAAAATGTAATGTTCTAAAACCCTTTGACTGCCAGTAACCAATAAACTATCATCCGTGGTCATGTAAAGGACAATCTATCAACGCCTAGCATAAATACCCAAGTTATTTTGTTAGCAGGTGAAAGCTTGTGCCACAACCACCATCAAAATATATCAAGCTGGTCTCGTGCAGAAGCCAAACCTAAAAGCTGTGGACAAAATTATTATTAGAACAATCCATCACTGCCTAGCCTAAATTTCAAAAGTTGTTTTGGTAGCAGATAAAAGCATGGTCCACAATCACGTCATGAAAATTGTCACAGGCCAAGGACATAATTATTATTTATTTCACACATCTAAGCTTTATTATGACTACCTCGACGGGATAGAAAATAACAAGGATGAAAATAGTGCCGTTACATCGTAAATTACATTTAATAAGTTTTCAACAGTAGATGTTCCATAAATATTTCTCTCATAACTTAGTGACATAAATTGCAAGACCAATAGTCCCTACTCCATCCAAACCCGTGCGCAAGAAATACATTTTTAGGAAACATGTTTTGTTCTAAAAAAGAGGAGTTGTCGGTCCTATTGCTTATTTAAGTCGTGAGAAGATAACCACAATGTAGAATTCAATTTGACCAATCAAATTGCACAAGTGCAAACACTAACCAATCAAGCCATGAATTTGCTGTAACAGTGAGCCAGATTGATCTTTTTATGATAACAGAGAAAAGATCATTTTTGACTCAAAGAATCAAGTTGACTCAGCTGTTGCCGATAAATGGAGAAAACATACAAAGATCAAGGTGTGTGTTCTCTTGGTAACTAAATATGTTCATTCTTGGTAGTCATCTCATTAAGTATAAGTCAAGTGGTGCTGACAACCATGGGCCCCTGGGACTTGCATGTCTTTACTTTGCCAATGTCCAGTATGGGTGCTTGATACTGGACATTGGCAAAGTAAAGACATGTAAGTCCCAGGGGCCCACGCTGTCAACCCACTACCCAGATTACAGAAAAAGTCCAGGTCTGTATGGGCAATAACCAGTTCTATAAACAAATCATAGTAGAGGGTTTGTTGGTGCAGCTCATGTTGCAATTGATGTAACTGAAAAGATGTCTTTTTGGTTGGTGTTATAGTTACATCTTTGTGTCTCATAATGTCCTGTATTTATGCTGCGTGTAATGATTTAGTGGTGTGTCTCAATGGTGAGTTATATTGAGAGAATTCTTATGAGTTGGATAATGTGAGATGTTAATAAGGAAAGAGTGAGTGATAGAATCGCTAATTTCATGCTCGATCCCAATATCACAACTGATGATAGTAAGGGGAACATTACGTTATATATGATGCTCATTAGTGATGCACACCATTAAAAGGAAACATTATTAACATACCAGGGAAATTAATTGCTCATTATTTCAATTAAAAAATCTACTCATAAATCAATCATAATGGTCCAGACATTCGTCTGCTAATGAAACCTTAATTAAAATGTCAATATCCAGATATAACACAATGTAAGACAAAGTTTAGGTACTTTAGTCTGATTTAATACATTGACAATGGATTAAGAACGATATTGGCTGTATAACAATGCTGTATTGTATTTAAGAACAATGCTGCTATTTTTTCAACACCCACGGATTTTAATGTCCATTCAGAACTGCATAATTTTTTGTAATGCAGCAGGCAATTAGTTGTCTAAACTCAGTTGGAAAGAAGTTAGTGGAAGAGGCTGAACACTGTTGCCAATTGTCTGCCATATGGGCGGCCTTGGGGTTACAAAACGGGGATTTTTAGCAACATAATCAAGAAGTTAAATATAGGTTTTATATCCTTCTCAGTGAAGGATAATAACAAGGATATTATTATGTAGTTACACAAACCCTGACTTTCTACTATGACAATGACTGATTCACTCTTCATAATAACTGAAAGCTTTCAAGTAATTACCTTGGTTAGCTAACAGATTAGGATGAATGCTGTTGAGAGGAATTCAAGGAGATTCGACTGAGCTGGGATAGAGATCGGATGTAATAACGACTCTGACCTGGACTTTGTGACAAACGTAGAGCGCCGATCTACATATAATGGTAATTATTTTTACATTGCAGCTAGGTTTTAACAGCTATAAACCTTAGCACACGGCTAAGTTGGACCACCAATATATATTTGTTATATATAAATATTTAATTTATTACTCATGAGGCCTGTAAGGGTGGGGGGGGGGAGTAAAAGGTATAAGCTGAGTCGGCACTGTAGAATGCTTTTGTCTTGCTAAAGCATTTAGCCTTAGGTATATGGACTCGGGTATCAGTGATTCCTGCCTCATCTATCATATATCCATCTCTTGACCACCCTTCTTGAGTTAAATATTACATGGTGCCAGAAGCGTTTGAGTCAATGAATGGTAACATATTAGCCTATTTCAGATTTCTTGGATGTAATACTGGTTCACAGAAATCAAATAAAGATGGTCATTTCTTGTTTGATTGCTTAGTATGTGAATGTAAAACATTCTCAAAAATAAGCGATTCGCTAGGGGAGATACTACTTTGGTATGCAAATTAAATCGCCCTAGCTGCTGTGACAACATTGTTTACACTCAGCCTAGACCTCTAGGAAGGATTGGTGCTGCAATAAATGGGTACCAGTGAAAACACTGAGGAAAATACTGTTCTCATGCTGGAGCTATTGATGTTGCCAATTTATCAGTCCAGAAAAGTCATTTCTTCAACTGCAAATGGCAAGACAATAGAGCATAAAAGCAAAAGCATCTACAACCACTTATATCTGTTGCTGGGAAATGACGATATGTAGGCCAGAAGCAGCTATAGCATAAGTTGTTATGGCACGGACAATATTTGATGGCAGGATATTGATCACGTTTTGTACTTCATTGGTGTATGTTCTGTAAAATTCACTGGGTGTACCCAGTTGTAGTGGTCATATTTAGAAATTGAAAGGTGTTATGTTTCGGCATTAAATGTGTGGGGAAATAACTCCTATTCTGTGTAGTCTAACTAATCTAATCATCAGGGAATTCCAGGTTGAAATTGCATTGTGGGATTTGTTGACATGGCAATTAATTCACGAAGTAAACTTGTAGAGAACAATGTAGAACCCAGGACTATAGTCTTGACTTGTGTCAACTGCATCAAACTCTTGACTTCCCACTAATCACATATCGATAGTGTGAATATTTGGGATATGCAGTAGTGCTGCGGCTGACCTCTTCAACTGGGTACACACTTTTTTCTACATCAAATTCGTCTCACGTCTAGGCTGTTTTTTGTCTTGTTCTCATTGAGATGTAGTGCTGTCGCTGACCACCTTTTAAAATGATGTGATAGAATATCTTGTTAAAATCATACATATATAGTCGTGTTTCCTGTTGACCATATTAATCACTTAACATTTCACTTACCTAACCGATTTTGAAGAAAGTTGCAGGTATGCTGCCGCGCTGCTGCTGACATGATTGCTACAACCGGGTACACTCTCAGTTTTAGATTCAGCACGTTGTTCTACCCTAGATATACCCTTGTTTAAAACTCGTAACATTTCACTTATAATAAGCGATTTTGAGAAAAATTGTGATATGCTGCCGCGCTGCCGATCTTCCTCTGACATTGCTACAACTGGGTACACTAGACCAAGTTTGGTCAATTTGCCTGCATTCCGAGTGGCTTCCAATCCACTGGTCACGCCACGGCGTGACCAGTGGATCGGGAGCAACAGGCATGCAGGCAATTCGATCAAACTTGCTCTAGGTTACACCCTTATTTCTTTATATTCAGCACGTTATTATTACCCTTGAAACACCTTCTATTTAATTATTATTATTTAATTATCTTATTCACTCTTTAAAAGCAATTTTTTTTAGAGGAAGTGAGGGTATGCTGCCGCTGACATGATCGCTACAACTGGGTACACCCTTTTTTATTGGATTCAGCACGTTGTTTCACCCTAGGAACACCTTTTATTGAATTCTTAACATTTATTATATGCAATTTTGAGAAATATTGCGGATATGCTGCCGCAAGACAGTATCATACTAACCTCATAAAGATCTGACATTATACTTATTGAAAATTTTTAATTTGTCCTGATCTAACACGAGCAGACTTCTGCAAGTTTACTTGGTAAATAAATTGGCAAGTCAACAAAATCCCCAAAATGCAGTTTCAACCTGCAATTCCTTGAAGATTAGATTAGTAATATTACACAGAATAGGAGTTATGTCCCCACACATATAATGCAAAAACAAAACACCTTTTAATTTCTAAATATGACCACTACAACTGGGTACACCCGGTGAATTTTACAGAAGAAACATCAATGAAGTATAATATGCGATCAGTTTCCTGCCATCAAAAATTGTCCGTGCCATTTTTTTATAGAGCAGTTACAGCTAGGCTGCTTCTGGCCTAATGTGGCTCCCTCTGATGTCAGAGAATATTTTGCCAACAATAAAGCTGGCCATTGACAACCTCTTCAAAAGGTTGCTGACTAAGCGTTGCCGACTGGGCCATTGCAATGACAATCACAACTATTCATACTCAACACAACACAGTCTTTTTGTTAGGTCAAAATAAACTATTTTTTTTCTTTGCCTGAATTGTCTGATACCCTGCCTGTATCAGACTCATTGGACAGCTAAACCGTAAAATATACCAGCTGAACTTAAATCAAGTGTTGTTACCAGCTCTTCTGTTTCTCCTTCCATCCTTGGCCATTCATATTAATACAGGTTCTCTCTAGGACATGTCTGATCCCTCTTGTGGTAATGATAATGCAAAAATCAGGCATCAAGGCACCAAGCCTGACTACACCGCTCCTGTAGTATTCCTCCGACCGCCTTCACAGTGGGAAAAGATTTTTCTATGTTTTCGTAATATGAATGTTTTCCTCATGAGTCATGCACCTTATAGTGAAACTTGCACTACCATAGAGAAAGCAAGCAACGGTGTCAACTAACTGCGTCAATTCACCATCCACCAGAAATAATAGGGCATTCGCACTTGTTGGAAAGCCTGCTATTCACTGCATTTGGATTCCGTGTTGCTTATAATTTCCCAACACTGCCATTCTCATCAATGTATCCTTACATTAATCTTTGGACTTGATGGTGGTAGTAGTTCAACCAAAATAATACAAGAGAAGGGAGGGGACACGGTAGCCAATGTGTTGGCTCTGATTGTGGTTGGTTGGGGGAATCACCACCACCAATCGGGGTCCTTGGTTGGTTAAACCTATATGTATGTAATTGAAAACAATAAGATGCGATTTAACTTAGCCAATGTGTTGGCTCTGATTGGTTTTTTGGTTGGTTGGTTGGAAATTGAAGTTATAGTGGTCAAAATTATCCCTTGCACCGCCCACATGACATCCTTTATCAAACTGACTGATGTGTATCACCGTTGGTATAGTTATCTCCTTTTGTGCCGTGACACGAACATTAAGGATTATGCTGAAAGGTAAAGGTATGGAGGGGAGAGCCAATGCCAGGTCATGTGTTACTTTCAGGAAATTACCTTCAACCAAGGAAAGATAGGACTCCTTGCTTCAACCTTGGCATGCCTTACTTATAATTAATGTGATATATTGCAATAAGATGGCTGAAAATCTGATGGCTAGGATGTTTGGTTTCGAACCCACAACTCTCCGATCTCTAAGCAGAGGCTCAACCGATTGCGCTATTAGGACATGTGACCGCAAAATACCGTATGACCTGGCATTGGCTCTTCTTCTCGACCCACTCACCAATCAGAGCCAACACATTGCACACAGCCCTATGCTAAGGTTTATTGACCTCAGTATTTACCTCAGTTGACAAAGTCTCCCGCACCAGCCTCTATGGCTGTGACTTTTTTTTTATCTCATAAGTCGTGTACTGGTTCCAGTCAGCAACTAAATTTGTTAATTGAACAGCCTTTAGTGTTATAATATGTGTTTTTGACTGTGGAATGAAGTACTGTGCCGGATGTCTGCGCCTTGATGTGAAGCTTGCAGGCTTGATGTAGCTGATGTAGCTGATGTGATGAAAGTACTGTTTGTGTGATGTCTGAAGTTATCCAGTCGCCTTCCACAACGTCGCTGTGACACTGCTGAGGAAGGCCAGTGATGCTGGTTTTCATATCTGACCGTCTTGATTAATAAATGGTTGATTAAAATCAGATGTCATATCGCACGCCACATCCCGAAGCATGGGTGGCAAAATACTAGTTGCCTTAGGAGCTGGGCTGCAATATGCACATGAAATTGGCGGCTCTACGCTGAACAGCTTCATGGTGATCTATAGCAGAATGTGACGCAAAATCCCTGACAGAATAAGCGTATTCAAGCACAGTATTTACAAGTTGTTTGTAAGCAGTGGCCTTGATCTGTTCTGATATAGCGATAGCCAAGAGTGGAGCTGCCTTCAGCTACTGTGCAATTCACATGACAACTTCTTGTGTATAGCTAGTTTTCCTCATGGCAACAAAAAATACAGATGCCAATTAGAAGCAAGCTACAACAACCCAAAAGAAACGAGTAGCGCGGACGAGTAGCTCTCTTTCACCAAAAGAACAATGATAATCAATAGGCTACATGAGCTCAAATCACCTAAAAGAGACCATAAGTCTGGAATAGTAAACTTCAATAAAAAGTGAATGTAAGCATGCTCAGTTTACTACCCATCCAACAATATCATGTCTGCTAGCAAAAAGCCAATGTTGTCAATCTCCAGAGCCAACACACAGCTTGATCACTACAAATGTCTGACGGGTCTGACCGGGCGATTTGGATGCACATCATCAGACCTGGACCGACTCAATATTGAACCATGCTGGAAACCAAACCTCGAGATTTATTGTAAGTGACCATCTTTTTGTAATAAAATTGTTTGGGCAAAACACCTTTCTTCCTTTCTTTGTGGAAATGGAGGTAACATTATCAACTTCACTGTGATCTCAACATCACTTTCATCGTTTCTGCACAGCCAAACAGTAGATGACTAAGTATGTCTCTTTATAGGAGCTCCCCAGAGAGGACATCCCAATCATCACATACCTTGGTAACTGTATTAAAAAAACAGGCATTTTTTTGTAAAAGACTGGAAGAGGACCGAGAGGATTGGATTCCAGGTTACTCTGGGACAACAGTGCAATAACTTGTACAGAAGTGGAAAATAACTCTGACAGTCCTAAACAGAACGGACAATACCTACAAAATTAGGCTGGACTCACAGTAACAATACTGGAATAGTCAGCTGCCCATACTATCGAAAGAATGGTGAATAGCACTAAGCAATTTCAAGTACACAGTGATAAACCATAAACAACAAAAATATTCGCAAAGAAAAAAAAATTATGTTCTGAAAAACCCAAATCTTCAAAGGCTAGACATCCCAAGGAAGAAAACTAGAGCTGGCACGAGGCAGACAAATTCTGGAACAACTATCTGAGAACTCTCTACAGGCGGCGCTCAAGAAGTACAGGAATAATTATGGATAATTGCAAAGTCAATGAAGACGGAACCAAATCTGAAGTGTATTGTGACTTTTTTTCAGGCAAAGGCCAACAGTTTGATAATGACAGGCAATGACACATAGAAGGTTGGAACATGCCAACTAATTCATATGCGACACAGGATCAAATGACAAAATAAGTATCAACAGAATATTATCTGCACTCCAAAAGGTAAAAGGAAATGTGAGTGCCCAGTCCCAGATGACATACACCCGTTGATGCAGCGAAACTCACCAATCAGTCAATCCTGCATATCACATTCAACAAAGTGCTTACGTGCAAACTACTGTGGCCATAGAATAACAATAATGTGTATCAACACGGGCTCATCGGACAGTGTGCCAATATATGCTGAAGTGTGCCAAAGGCTGGGCACTCTGCACTTTTCTCAGTTCTTGGTGAGGTTCCAGGTTTGCCTGGGTTTGGAGATGTAGGTGTAGGGGTCATTTGATAGATTGGGCTTCCAGGTCGATGGTCAGATCAGGATGGTCTCAGCTTTGTTTAATTGGTTGGTCGCCACTCTCGTCTCGACCTGTCTGGCGTAGACTATCAGACCACACTGCTTCATTTTTCATCTTAATTTTAATGTCTCATTTTACTAATAATTTTCAAGCAGAAACCTAATACTTTACTCCAGAAATTTGTTTCAAATATCTAAAAAACATTTCTGACAATAAAGCAACTGGTCATGATGGTATATCTGTTAAGGTTTTGAAGAAAACATGGCCTTACATATGCGACATTGTAACTGACATGTTCAATAGAGCATTAATAGAGGGTGTATTTCCTTCACAGTGGAAAACCGCAAGAGTAATTCCTATTCATAAGGGTGGAGACATCAAAGATCCATCTAATTATCGCCCTATATCAATACTTCCTGTGCTATCTAAGATTTTTGAGAAACATGTGAATTCCCAAATTCAAAAATACCTCTCCACAAACAAACTTCTTCACAAATTACAATGCGGATGAGTTATTCCTGTGTTGATTCCCTACACAAACTCATTTCCGACTGTTTGTCAGCAAGATCAGATGGTCACTTTGTTGCTATGATGTTTTTGGATTTCAAAAAAGCTTTTGACTGTGTCGACCAAAAAATTGACAATGTACGGTATAAAATCTTCCCTAACAGATAGGCCACAATTTGTAGCTATACAACAAGGTGCAAAAAGTTGAAAAAATTCTTCCAATAGACATTGGTGTCCCCCAAGGCTCAATTCTGGCACCAGTTTATTCCTCATATACGTCAATGATCTTTTATCCTACACATTACATTCCAAGGCATTTGCCTAGCTGATTATACAGTTTTCTATCAAAATCTTACAACTTTGATACACTTAATGATTTATGTGATACTGATCTACACTTGATAGAAAGTTGGTGTAGGAATAATAGGATGTTGATAAGCATAAAAAAATCTCACTATATGCTTGCACAACCCTCTCATAGAGCCGCATCTCTAGATTTAGATCTAAAAATTAACCATAAAAGACTAAACCGAAATGCCAATACCAAACTCCTTGGTTTTACTTTGAATGACTCATTGACATGGGACGATCATGTAGACCAGATTTGCACCAAGATAAACAAAAGTTTGGCATTATTCCAGAAATGCAGGGCATTCCTAGATAGTAAATCATCTCGTAACTTTTATTGCCAGTATGTCTTTTGTCATATGATATATGGCATCCGCATATATGGCAACCTATCACCACAATATATTCTTGAAAGAATATACTTGCTCCAAAAGAGGGCTTTCCGCCTAATAGCAAATGTCAACCACATACCATATCATCTAATACATACAAGAGATTTACATACATCTCTTGGTCTGATTCCTTTTCCTCTCCTTGCTGTTCATTTCACCTGTATTTTTGGTTTTCAAATTTTGCGTTTGATTGCACCTGACTTTCTTTCGGAAGGCTTTATTCCAGCTAGCTCTAAAACCTTTTTTAGAGACAAATACCTATTACATTATCACACTGATCAATTAAGACAAAAAATCACTACAACTTTTAACTCATTACCAATTCAGATACGCTCAGCAACCAAACTTACTCATTTTAAACAACAACTATCAAAGCACTTTATATCCTATTAATTCTTGTTACTTGAGTATTTTTTCTTTTTCTCTCCGCTTAAGTTTTTTCTTTTTTGTTCTGTCACTGCATGAAAAACATTCCTAAAGATGATGTAGAATGACAATAAAAAGTATATATATAATACAAAAAAAAAGAAAAAAAAATGTCCATTAGTGGCACCAACCATAAAGCTGATTCTCTGTGGTACCATCGACAGCATTTCTGTCTAGTCGAGACGCTGCTTAACACACTCTAAACAAGTCTACCCACGTTGTTGGGCTTATGAGTGCGAATAACTGGTTTAAATATTTATTTATGTACACAGCTGGACCTCATTTATCAATGACACAATTATTTTTTGTAGACAAATAATTTTATGATACCATGGAGGCAAGCGCTGATGCAGAACAAAAATTATCAGCGTTCATCAGTCAGCTTCTCTCAGGAGTGGTGAGTTTGTCATCTTACTTTTTTATCTGATAACTACCTATATTCTACATGATATTTTTCTCATCAAAACAATAGCGGATTATTAGTTTAAACTAAATAAACTGGAGACCAGAGTTAAAAATGCAATTGGAAAATATGAAATTAAAGGAAATTATGGTTATATTCAGAATTATATACTTGAATGCCAAATAACCTTCTTTTTTTCAGGTTGAGTCTGTGCGCAAACAAGGATACCAAGTCGCATTCTTAGCCTCAAAGTGTGGTGATGGTAGGAACGAAATCCTATCACTGCATGGTGGATTTTCTGTTCATATACAAGAACAAATAGAAGCCAATTTTAAGAATCTTATCCAAGGTAATTCCCAATAAAAAAATAGTTGTTTGAAGTGAATGTTAAATATGTAGTTATGCTAACTAGACTTCTCATCATGGCATCAGAGCCCGTTATCAGGGTGTGCTCATGGTATCATATCTCCAACGTCTTTGTCTCTGATCAAACCATGGGGAATCAAATTTAACTCTTCCAATTATTGGTCATTATGCACATCAAGTCATGTTTTGGTCATGTCTGTGATTCACCATCATCGACAAAGTATGTTTTATCTATGCTCACCTCATTGAAATGCACAGTAGGTTATCAGAGTACACATATGAGGGCCCCCAATGTTTGGCTGAATACCAGACTAGGAGCAGATCCAAACATAAAAAATTTGGTCCTATACGTCCTGCATTTTATGATGAGTTATCGTATACATTATTTTTATAACAGAAGCTGCACAGGATGAAGACTGCAGTATCAGTGAGTCTGAAGAAGAGACTATACAATCTAACCATCCAGTTAGTATACCAATCAATTACAGCCTTGCTGCAGCGTCATCGCATGATGATCAAATATCTAATGCAGAAAGAGTGATTGAGTCCGCAGCACACATGGATACTATTAAGGTAGAGTGCACCTCAGAGTTTGACGCAAGCCTACCTGAAAACTCACCAACTGGTGACACTGAATACTCCCTAATGACTGATATTGATGCTGATGTACCCGTAGTACATAGTAGTAGTTATAGACTTATTGACTGTGACGCTCAGGAACCAGTAGAGTATAACTATGGTGAAGGAATCAATGAGGGACAGAAGCAGGAACCTGAACCTCCAAATGATATAATGGTAGAGCATGATGGTTCCTTGATTGAATCGTCCCGCAAAGCGAAACAGCCTGGAACTAATCCATCTGCTAAGGCCACCGCATTGCCTGCTCATCCCAGTTATGAGCAATTGAGAGGCAAGAAGAAATTTAAATATTGCAAGTTTACAACAAAACATAAAGCGAGACTGATATGCCACATTGAGACACATACTGGAGTAAAACCATATGGTTGCCCTCAGTGCCCTTATAAAAGCACAAATCGAGCATGTATGAAAAGGCACATCATGACCCATACTGGAGAAAAGCCTTTTGCTTGCCCTGAATGCCCCTATAGAGCCACAAAACAACAACATCTAAATGCGCACATACTGACACATACTGGAGAGAAACCAAATGCTTGCCCTCAATGCCCTTTTAGATGCGCTCACCAAGGAAGCTTGAAAAGGCACATCCGGAAACATACTGGCGAAAAGCCTTTTGCTTGCCCTGAATGCCCCTATAGAGCCACACAACAACAACATTTAGATGCGCACATACTGACACATACTGGAGAGAAACCAAATGCCTGCCCTGAATGCTCTTTCAGATGTGCACGACAATCTAGCTTGAAAAGGCACAGTCTGACACATACTAGAGAAAGAATATGCTTGCCCTGAGGGCCCTGTCGGAAATGCACAACAGTCAAACTTGCAGGCACAAATTCTGATACATACAGAAGAAAACCCGTTTGCTTACCAATACTACAATTTAGAAGTACACTCTATCAAAGTATGATGGAGCACACAACGACACCCACTGGAGAAATATTGTTGCCCTTTCAGAAGCGCACGACAATGTATGACACGGCACTGAGAACACACACAGGAGAAAGACAACCTTCAACTTTCCGTATCGCTCTTTTAGATTTGTGAACGAATCCAATATGAAACTGCATCGCCTGAATCAATATTCTATCTCCCCACAACCGCTCCCAAAATGGTCAGGAACCTGCAAAGCAATGAGTAAATAGTCTACCCTGTATACACCCTATTAAATGCATCCGTACTGAGTAATGTTGCCTAACAATTTAATCAGGGTTTGACCAATTCGATTTCACGACGGATTGCTATTTGACATTGGCTCATTAACAATGGAAGGGGAGCAACTCCCTATGTAGATAAAGTGCAACTCAATCTATCATCTTTCAAAGCTACCTTATTCAAAATTTTAACCTTCTCATTTCTGTGTCTTTTTGTGTTCAGATTTGGTATTTCTGTCATGTAAGCGTTTTTACTTTACATCAAACACACAGAGCAAAACTGCTGGCGACATCCCATTGAGTTTGCTTAAACTGTTCATATTTTTGGAACAAACATGATTGTACATGTTTGTAATGGCAGAATAATAAGAGTACATGGATATTGGTTATGTTCCTTAAATCAGAAGAAACGCCCCAAGAAAATCAGAAAAAAAATGTCATGTTCTTAAACCTTTGAACCAGTGAACATTTATCGCTAGTCATGTTAAGATCAATCAATCACCAGCCAATCTGAGCGGTATTATAGTGTTTTGTAAGCATTAAAAGCATGTGCCACAACCATTGCTAAAAACTAAACAAGCTGTTGCGCAGGAATCAATCTCAGGCTGTGGTCTTCTCATAAATATGATTACAGGACATCATCATTATGTCTTCGGTTCGGTGTATTTTTAAACCTAAAAATAAATATTCAAAATTAAAAAGACTTCAAAATATGCTATCTGGAGGTTTTGAAACAAGTAGGCATAACATTTCTAGCGCCTGAGGCTTTCTTTTCCATTAGGATTTTGGTGGTTTGTGCCACTTTGAATACTAACTTATTGTTATTCACACAATTTGTGTCACCAAATTGTTGTTCATTTAAATTATAACATTGTCATTATTATCATATCATTCTAGTTTTACCATATTTGCCTGCATTCTGGTCATTCACATTCTAGTGGTAAGCATGTTGATGGTTGGCGGCTTAAAACTCTGAATGCGAGCAAATTGGATTGTAATCGATCTAGTTCTAGAGTATTCATATTCATTGTTCGGTTAAATCACATTATTTTTTTGCATCACCCAAATTGACGTACTCTGTATCAGTCTCATTGGATGGCCAAACCATGATAAACACCAGCAGAGCAATGTGAAGAGTGTTATTACTCGGTAACTCTATATATCTGACTAACCTTGGCCATTAAGGCAATGTGAACGATATCCCTATACGATGTGACTCCCATACTGGCACCAACTATGGAGCAATCCAACTGATTGTGCCATCCGATAATCATAGGAAATCATAGGATAATGGCACAATTTAGCAAGCCTGTTATTCACTTATCTCGTTCCACCAATGCCATTCTAATTAGCACATCATAGCACATGTTGGCCTAGAGCAAGTTCTCTCATAGGCTTATTATCTCAAAGGCCCTTTTTTTCAAAACATAACAAGGGTCTTTGAGATAATGCTACATAGACCCAGAGAGAACACCATAATCAGCTAAATCAACCCTAAAATGAAGCATTTAAGATGTGGGTAAAGTTATGACATTTGATTGTGTAGTAGTAATGATGTCATCATTGTTTGATTTTTTGTTGACAACTCGATCAATTTTTGATCTGGTGGTTTGAGTTTTATACTGCCTTACATACAATCAGCAGCAACCTGGTCTCAATTCGAGGTTGATTTGTCTTACAAACAACAATTGGATGGAAATTAAATACCAAACTGTTCACAGGAAATTACCAAATTTAATGCAATTTTCAAAGTATCAGATCGAATTGAATTGATCCAAGTTATCTCTAAAAAAGTCTGATATGTGGACTGCAAGTCAATGCTACTACACAATTAAATGTCGTAACATCATGCACAATTAAATGCATCAATGCTACGATTCTCCATACAGTGTCCTGGCATACACCCTGCCAATGTTGTGCCATAAAATGGTAAATGGGCTTTCGGTAAATGGCCATCCTCCACACATCACTCTGTGAAAGGGCCATCCACTCATGACAAATACCCATCCAGCAGTGCTAACTGGCCATCCATTTCACTTTCTATCAACCTTGAAGTGTGACTATCACTGACCCATCCGTATGGCAACTGTTGGTCGCCAAAATGATACTCATCCAGTTGGGCTTGTATTGTAGTAATTTTTGCTGTAACAAACCCAGTCAGATGGGCTTGAAGCAGTAATAACTGCTGTATCCAAGGAGATACTCCTTAGTCCTTACTGTAACAATCCTACATGGATAGGCTTAGAGCAGTAACAAACCCATCAGGAATAGTTTCGAGCAGTTAAATTTGCTGTAACAAATCCAGGATTGGATTGTCACCCATTGTCTACAACTCATCATCCTTGGTTACTGATGCATCCGCCTCAGCTGAAGTCGTGTCCGAACGCTCTTTATGCAACAAGATGGCAATTTGCAACCACTGGATGCCACGCAAACATCTGACGGTTGCCAAAAAGCATCCGGATGGGTTACAACCAATATGATTGGCCCTTTTGGCCAAATTCACAACCATAAAATTTCACTCAAGTCAAGAAAATATACGGACCTTATTTCACAGGTCTACTCCGACACCAGAGTTTCTCTTCTGGCAATGCTTTTGGTTAGCCCCTGTGTTTCTTGAAGGTAATTCATGATAGAAGTGAAGATACATTTCCAAATCTCATGGTCTCTGGACAAGTGCCCTTTCCTGAGTATTAGGACTACCTCTTAAGTTGTTCAGATTTGGATGGATCCAGTCACCGGCAGCTCATTCAGTCACATCTTCAAATCCAAAATCCTGTCCCAGCTATCCACAAATAATAAACAAATGTGGATCCCACTGAGCCCATTCATACAGTAAAGGTCACATCAAAGAAGCCCTGAAGAGGGAAACCCTTAGACTTGTCAAGCGGATACATTTTTTTTCTGGGATAAACAAAAAAATTAGCCGCATGACAAAGCTAGGAAATCTTATCTTTCACATTTGTGGTGAGCTAGAAGAAGATTTAGGATTTGAATTTGTTCGCTGATTGAGCTTTTGTACTCCAGAAACCATGAAATTCGGATTTATCTTCTCCCTCATTAATTGCCTTTGAGCAACCAAGCCACAGGGTTGCAAGTCATTGCATTAGTATTAGTAACCTCTAAGGCTTGGTCTATTCATAGGCTGATTCCCAATAACCCTAGCTGTTCCTTGGTGAGCGCATCATTTACATAGCAAGAAATGAGTAATAACTAATCAGTTACCGAGTATAGCCTTGTCACACGGCTGACAAAACAAAAAAAAGTAGCTGCATGACAAGGCTTACAGAGTAAACATGATTTTAATGACAATTAATATTTAAGACTATCAGTGTAATAAGCTGGTTTGTTCTACCGTAATACCTCACCTATAGGTGCGCGCCTTTTAAATGAAGGAGAATATGGGCACATCTATCATTTGAAGAATTTTTATATTAACGTTGGAGCTCTGCAACTTATAAGTTATCAGAGATAGCTCAGCGTTAGCAGCGTCTGACTTGGAATAACAAGGTCCTTGATTCGAGCCCTTCTGTTTGCACTGTTTGGCCGATACCTAGAGTTTTTCATCAATCAACATCTCATCTCTCTCTCTCTCTCTCTCTCTCTCTCTCTCTCTCTCTCTCTCTCTCTCTCTCTCTCTCTCTCTCTCTCTCTCTCTCTCTCTCTCTCTCTGTGGGTTGCCTTATAACTGGAGTATATATTAACACTGCTGACCATTAAATGCTGAAAATTAAAATTTTGTAGACAAAGGTTTCGGTATTACCATGGAGCCAAGTTCTGACAAAGGACAAAAATTATCAGCATTCATAAGTCAGCTTCTCTCAGGGGTGGTGAGTTTTTCATATTTCCCCTTTCTCCGGTTACATCATTTATCATGCGATATGATATTTACGCCATCAAAACCGAGAGGAGCTTATTACATTTTAACTAAATTAATTGCATGCAAGAGTGAAAGATGAAACAGGAAAATCAAAAAATAAAAAGATCTGAGGGGATGTTTTGATCTAACAAACTCCTTATGCCCAATAATTTCCTTTCTACATGTTGAGTCTGTTACCAGGATACCAGGTCACATTCTTAGCCTCTAAGTTTGGTGATGGTAGAGATGAAATCCTATCATTGCATGGTGGCCTTTCTCTCAATATACAGAAACAAATAGAGGTCAACTTTAAGAATCTCATCAATATTAGAATCTCATCAATATTAGAATATCATATAATCCTGTAATCACCTGATTGCCGCTTGCTGCGTGAGTGTGACGTCTTGCTGCTTGATGGAACATTGTGTGATTTGTCAAATTTTAATGTAATGTGTAATTTGACTTGTGCAATAACACACCATTAATAATGAAGTTAATGCTTTGATGTCCATTACAGGTCAGGCAATTGACAGAGAGCAACCTCACATTTTTCCATTTTTTTTAAAAATATATGTTTAAATGCATGATGGCAATACACTGGATACATTTGCGGGTAGTTCCACAGGTACAATCGCCTGGGCAGCGCATGGAGTTACTCATTCAGGTCCGGAAGTAGCACCAGCTGCACATCCTTTCGGGATTCAAATACAAGGTACAAAAACTCAAGTCAATCAAATATGATTAACTATTTTATTTTCATAAAGAAAATGCTGAGCCCTTGACTATGAGTACGTTAGTGTTTTATCATTTTTATATTGCACAGTGGATTTGAGCAAGGAGTTTGACTCCTTGATTTGAGTCAAGCCACATACTATAAGCCTGCCTGTTCAATATATCAAGCATGTTCAGTTATGAATATCACAGTAAAGACATATTTTGAATTATTTTAGGACCGCCGTCTGAGCGTGAAGATGATTCCTCTTCCACCATCACGTGTCCAGGTATTTACTTTTGTAACATAGAGAGCTAGATATCATTTGAGCTAAAAACCAACTTTCACTTTGCTGTTTATAAACTCATTTTATCTTATTCGGATTTTAAAAGTCATGCCACACCGAATCCAGGGTTGTGTTGCAATTTACATTAGTGTGTGAGTAATTTAGAAAATGCTGAGTCGTCATGATATCTAAATTCCATTACAACTCTGTATCAAATTGCAGAGGTGAAATCATATAATGTGTATAAGACAAATGCTGTCTACATCCTGATCACAAGCTAGCAATAGTATTTTACTCATAACCTGACTTGTTTTTTAGCAAAAATGATGGCAGTTCAATGCTTCTGTAAGGACAAGTCAAACTGTGATGACGCCATGTTTGAGTCTCCAACCACCTGCACTGTGCACAACTCAGCAAATGCAACAGTCCCCTCTATTGTAAGTGAAAATACTCGCTTGGTTTTCAGATAAAGTGTACCTTTTAATTTTATCTGTACTGATCAGTGTCATTTTTAAATAACTGATTAAATTTTAAGAGCTTTATTTTGTGAATTTGTTTGGAAAATGTGTTGAACAGAGGAAACGATGAATATATATAGTTCGAGTTGATCATCACAGTCTTGAACAAAGTATATAATTATAGTCCTCACATTGATAAAACACATATCATCTCTCATAGTATATTTATCTTTAGGCGACAGCTGTGTGTTCGGCAGCTGAGAATTTTGCGGCTAAGCGAGGCATTAAGGCTGAAGCTATGCCAGAGGCGACAAACATGTTCTGTCCTCGTGGGTAAGGTAGTGACTCACCTTGCATTGCTCAGGAGCTCTGTGTGAAAATTAAATTCCTCACCAGTTTATCAAATGTTACAAATGATGCAATTCAAGTTATTTTTAACCACTCAAGTTGTGAGACTTTTATGGTGGCTTTTTTTCTTATTTCTGATGTGTTCAAAATTATCTTCAGTCAACATCACAAATAAGACTATTTGTATCCATCAGAACGGTGATGACTGGTTGTGCTGTTAACGTTCCATGGAGTGAGCACCGAGTAATAGGTGTCGTCAATAATTTCCTGAGCTGTCTCTGGGTGAATCTTAGCGGCTCCCAGCAACCAAATCCTACCATGACAGCACTCTGTGTTACACCACACGGACCCCTATTCTTAGGACTGCCTACAGGTGAGATTACCTTCAAGACTTTTGGACCTCAAACCATAAGTGTTATTATTCATATGCCAGCTTTGTATATTAATGTATTGAGCATAATTTTTTATGAATTTAATGAAACTTCATTAATCATTATTGTTGGTCTGTTTGTTTCAGATAAACCTGGATCTCGTTTTTTTGAACCAGCACCAGGTAAGGTCAAAGATCAGTATATTACACCTTAAAAAGGAAGTTATAGATCAGTAGGCCGGTCTTTAGGGACTACCCAAAGACCAATGCATGTTAGAGTCAGTCAAGTTATGTCAGATTTGCATTGTAAACAAATTTAACTCTTGGCATGAATAATTCATGGCAAGTAGAGCATTGAATTATTATTATTGATGGTGGAAAAAAGTGTCTCTCATAAGAGGTGCATTGTATTGGTCCTTGGGAAGTCTTTGATGTAATGTTTCTAATATACAGTATGTGAGCTCAGACATAGAGACACGCTTTGGAAGATTTTAGTATACTACGGCATACCTACCAAGTTGATCAGTCTCATTCGCATATTTTATGACAACTACAAATGTTCGGTGAAGCAACAGGGAGCAGAAGCTTGGTTCGATGTCAAGACAGGAGTCCGCCAAGGGTGTGTTATATCCCCTTTCCTCTTTAGAATTGCCACAGACTTCATCATGAAACAGATCAGTGCACAACACAAGAGCGGATTGAAATGGAATTTCACAACTAAATTGAATTATTTGGCTTATGCTGATGACATAGCTCTTTTCGCTACGACTTGGAGAGGCATGCAGGACTATACAGAACAGCTATCAGAAACAGCAAAGGCCACATAGGATTGAGGATAAATAAAGAAAAGACTAAGGTACTAAAGGCTGGAGTACATACTGCAGCATCTTCTAGCATAAAGGTTGATGGAGTGGAATTACAGTATGTTGAACAGTTCACATACCTCGGAGGCCAGGTAGACAAGGGTGGAGGATCAGATGGTGATGTCACAGAGCGTATAAGAAAAGCTACAGTGGCCTTTTACAGACTAATAAAGGTTTGGAACAGTTCTTCAATTAGCAATCATCTGAAGATTAAGATCTTCAAATCTAATGTTATATCAGTTCTACTCTATGGATGTGAAACTTGGAAGCTCACTAAAGTTCAAATGGAGAAACTACAAGTCTTCCAAACTAAGTATACCAGGAGAATACTAAAGCTGAGATGGTTCCATAAGACTACCAACAAGGATCTTCTTGAGAAAACCAAGCAACATAAGATGGAGCACACTCTGGAAAGTCGAAGATGGCGATATCTGGGGCACACTTTGAGGAGAAAGGATTCGAGCATGGCTGTAAGTCTCGGCTGGGCTCCGGAAGGAAAGAGACTGCCAGGAAGACCGAAAGAAACTTGGAGGAGAGTGGTTATGAAGCGATTGAAGACAGTTGGTGTGAAGACCTGGAATGAGGCAGCAGATATAGCGAAAGATAGGGAGAAGTGGAAAGCAACTGGGAAGCTGTTATGGGAGCCGCTATGTGTCACGAGACATTCAGCATCATAAGTCAAAGTAAGTCAAGAGCTCAGGTATTTATTGTGTATCTGTCTGTTTTAGGTTATTTGCCTCCTGTCGGGATTGAATAAAAAGGTAAGTCAGCTTAGATATTATGGAAGATATTATCTGTGTTGCCTTCCTTCTACAATACAGACTTGCTATTCAATGCACCTGTCTAGTTTTACAGTTATTGTCACTACAACTACATTGATTTGTGAGTCTTAAGGAAATCAATTATTACAAAGTCAATCCGCTAGCCCAATGCCAAATAGCAAATACGCTTGTTGTCCAATTAAATGGTAGTGAGTGCCTGTTTTACATATTTTTAGGACTAGCTTCAAGACGGGGGATGCACAATTCACAATCACATGTCCAGGTATTTACTTGGTTTCTGATGTGGAAGCAGTGCAAAATTGTACAAATCACGCACATATAATTTGGAGACTCCTTTACTTAATTGTCATGTTCCCAACAAAGAAAAGTTCCAAGAGATACCTGTTAAGTGGCAATTTCCGTGAGTCTTTTAGAAACAAATCTTTCACTGCATTGTGATTGAAATCTGTCAAAATTCAGAATCCTGTCTCACTCTTTCAACAGCTACAATCCGATAAACATCAATGTAATACACTAAAACACGCTGCTCTCAGACAATCATCATTTTTGTTCGCAAATCATAATTTTAATTTTTCCAGCAAACACCTTTGCAGCTGAATGCCGTTGTAAGGACAAGTCCAACTGTGATGGAGCTATATCCAACCGCCTGCACTGTAGAAATGCAGTAGAAATGACAGTACCCTCCATAGTAAGTGGCAAAGCATGCTTGGTGTTCACATCAGAGATCTTGAGACCAAGACTCACTCCATGAGTCTTGACATAAAATATGTATGTTATTGGTATGGACTTACTGGGTGTAGGAATAGGCACTTTTCAAGTACAAAATGAGTTGTGATGCAATATGGTTATTTAGTTGCATATCGTGAATCTTATACCATGAGATGATAAAGTAGATTAGTAGGTAAAATTTCCTCTCTTTGTTTTAATACATTTTACTGGCTGCGGTCATCATTTGAAGAAAGTTTTCCATTAAGAGTCAAACATACGCTCCGATATCAGTTCAGTGTTAGGTAGTGATGAGTTTACCAAATTCAACCTCTTTGATTTGTCTGTACCTGAGATACAAACAAATGGAAAGCTTAATAGTTTGTATGAACATGATAAAGTGATTCAACTTGTACTAAGATTCATATAATTTGCTAGCTAGTCTCTCTGGTATGGTTTAAGTTTATATCGAGTGAGAGAAACTGGTAGCTATGTATGAGGGAATTCACAAAAGAGATTGCATTATTCATGCAAGCAAATTCCTAATAATCAGTTAATATCTGCAGTTTAGGAATAATTTCATTTGATCCAACCACTGTATTTGCAGGAAGTAGTCAACTGTGTACCAAGGCATGATAGTGGTGATGTGATGATAATAAGAGGTGAGAATATACCAAATGGTCGGCAGATCAGCTGCCCTGCAGGGTAAGACTCAGTTCGTTTGCGAGGAATTTTCTTTAGTTATTATTAAATTGTCACGATTAAAATTCATCCACTGTTTGTAACATTCCTTTGAATCTAAGGGGACAAGCAGGGTTGAAACTCAGAATTTTATATATAGATAAATACATCATTGCACCTTGATGTGATCTAAATGGATGACCAGTATGGTCAGGAAGTTTCCCATTAAGCCAAGGTGGATCTAAATATAAATACAAAGAACTAGTGCAAGCAAAACATCACTGTAGGCCTATGGTTTAGATTGGCTGAAGAGGATTACAGTAGGATTTCACCAATAAATCATTAGGACGAATTTGGAAATTGACAATCATGCGTGGCAGGCTAATATTCCTCCGAAATTTAATTTGCAAGAATTAGTGGAAATTTGCACGATCATGTGGCCTCTGCTTAAGGTGGCGTGGATGAATGGATAGCCGCTTGCACACAATGACTTCAATGAATATTGATGCGGAAGGCCCGGGATTCAAATCCCAGCCGCAGCACATGTCTTTCCATGTTTTTTCATCATGCAAATTGTAAGCTTTCATCATTCGAAATGGGAGCGGACCACTCAGTCGAAGCATGGAACCATAGTGTTTCTGCATTGCATCGACACAATGCATTGATGTATGGTCAGCAAAATGGCAAAAAATACAAGACAAGAATTGAGCCTGCTTCATAATTTAAAAGTTGTCTCCTCAAGTGTACAATTGTAGACAACTTGAGATTGTTGGCTCAAAGAATTTAATGACTCAAAGGATGATGAAGTTAGAGTAGGAAACCAAATTTTATGATCAAGCGGGGAGAGATAACAGGGAAATGGCTCAATAATAAATCGCCACGTGCAAGACTTACCGAGTAATTGTATGTATTTGCTTTTCAGCATTAGGCAGTATAGCATCATTCAGTCCTCACACGGCATTGAACAACCAAAGATATAGAACTATTTCCTCGGATCCCAGAGATCTAGTTGGAAGGTGTATGACTCTTTAAGAATTTTGCAATGGCCAAAAAGTTATTGCTGCGTAAAGAAAGTTGCTATGTAATGCAAACATTTTTAAACCATGTAAGATGATATGTAAGATGATCAGTGTCATGTAAAGAACAATCCATCACTGCCTAGCCTAAATTTCAAAAGTTGTTTTGGTAGCAGATAAAAGCATGGTGCACAATCATGTCATGAAAATTGTCACAGGCCAAGGACATAATTAATATTTATTTCACACATCTAAGCTTTATTATGACTACCTTGACGGGATAAAAAATAACAAGGATGAAAATAGTGCCGTTACATCGTAAATTACATTTAATAAGTTTTCAACAGCAGATGTTCCATGAATATTTCTCTCAAAACTTAGTGACATAAATTGCAAGACCAATAGTCCCGACCCCATCCAAACCCGTGCGCAGGAAATACATTTTTACTACATGTACAAACTTAGGAAACATGTTTTGTTCTAAAAAAGAGGAGTTGTCAGTCCTATTGCTTATTTATGTCGTGAGAAGATAACCACAATGTAGGATTTAATTTGACCAATCAAATTGCGCAAGTGCAAACACTAACCAATCAAGCCATGAATTTGTTGTAACAGTGAGCCAGATTGATCTTTTTATAATAACAGAGAAAATATCAGAGCTAATATATCAAGCTTTGGAAAATATCTTTTTTTTATTCAAAGAATCAAGTTGACTCAACTGTTGCCGATAAATTGAGACAACATACAAAGATCAAGGTGTGTGTTCTCTTGGAAACTAAATATGTTCATTCTTGGTAGTCATCTCATTAAGTAAAAGTCAAGTGGTACTGTCAACCATGGGCCCCTGGGAGTTACATGTCTTTACTTTGCCAATCAATGTCCAGTGAGCATGGGTGCTTGATACTGGACATTGGCAAATTAAGACATGTAAGTCCCAGGGGCCCATGCTGTCAACACACTACCCAGATTACAGAAAAAGTCCAGTTCTGTATGGGCAATAGCCAGTTCTATGAAAAAATCATAGTAGAGGGTTTGTTGGTGCAGCTCATGTTGCAATTAATGTAACTGAAAGTGAAAAGATGTCTTTTTGGTTGGTGTTGTAGTTACATCTTTGTGTCCCATAATTTCCTGTATTTATGCTGTGTGTAATGATCTAGTGTTGTGCCTCGATGGTGAGTTATATTGGGAGAATTCTTATGAGTTGGCTAGTGTGAGATGTTAATAAGGAAAGAGTGAGCTGATAGAATTGCTACTTTTATTCTCGATCCCAATATCACAACTGACGATAGTGAGAGGAACATTACATTATATATGATGCTCATTAGTGATGCACAGCATTAAAAGGAAACATTATTATCACACCAGGGAAATTAATTGCTCATTATTTTAATTAACACAATCTACTCATAAATCAATCATAAGGGTCCAGACATTCCTCTGGTAATGAGACCTTAATTAAAATGTCAATATCCAGATATAACATCCAACCAGACTTGAAAACATGAGCGTCCTCGCTCATCCTGCTTTCAACTTACACAATTATGAATCAGATAAAATTAAATCAAATAAAATCATTCACCAAACAAACATTTTATGCAACTTTAAACAATGAAGTTTGTTCTATCCGTCGAATTCTGTAGTCGCTCGCAACTTTGTAGTCTGTTTATATATAATCCACTGAGTACCGGCCAGATTCTGTTTCTTTGTCCTCTCTGAGAATGCTACCATATTAACCACCCTGGTGCTTTGGGCAAACAGACTTTCTGGCTAGCTACCATATTCTTGTCCTGGTGCGATAGTATTGGCTGGCTTCTTTAAGATGACCCAGTCCATATACCATCCCTCCGGATTTTGAGCAGTGAGCGGCTGCTCTCAAATTGAGGATTTTGGAACTCAGGATAAAAGTCACTTAGGAATTTCTAGCGGTTTTAGCAATCCGCAGAGCTTGAATATAGCATGTGAATAGTATTTGATGACAAGATATTTGAGTCCTTTATTTACTTACATACGAAGATGTATTTCCATGTCGATTAGGGTGTTTTATTGTCATTTAATACGATTTTAAATAAGCCGATCCATTCCAGTCGTCTTCACCCGGAACTAGAGATGATTGTCCTCGATTATCCGCTTGGCTGAAAACTGGAAAGATGTCTTTTTGGTTGGTTTTATAGTTACTTCTTTGAGTCTGATAATGTCCTGTATTTATGCTGTGTGTAATGCTTTATATGGTTGTGTCGCGATGGTGAGTTATATTGGGAGAATTCTTTTGAGTTGGATAGTGTGAGATGTTAATAAGGAAAGAGTGAGTGATAGAATTGCTACTTTTATTCTCGATCACAATATCACAACTGACGATAGTGAGGGGAACATTACATTATATATGATGCTCATTAGTGATGCACAGCATTATAAGAAAACATTAATTAAAATTTCAATATCCAGATATAACACAATGTAAGTCCAAGTTTAGGTACTTTAGTCTGATTTATTACATTGACAATGGATTAATGAACGATATTGGCTGTATAACATGCTGTATTGTATTTAAGAACAATGCTGCTATTTTTACAACACCCACGGATTTTAATGTCCATTCAGAACTGCATAATTTTTTGTAATGCAGCAGGCAATTAGTTGTATAAACTCAGTTTGAAAGAAGTTACTGGAAGAGGCTGAACACTGTTGCCAATTGTCTGCCATATGGGCGGCCTGGAGTTTGCAAAAAATACAGATACCAATTAAAAGCAAGCTACAACAACCCAAAAGAAATGGACGAGTAGCTCTACTTCACCAAAAGAACAATGATAATCAATAGGCTACACAAGGTCAAATCACCTAAAAGAGACCATAAGTTTGGAATAGTAAACTTCAATAAAAAGTGAATGTAAGCATGCTCAGTTTACTACCCATTCAACAATATTATGTCTGCATGCAAAAAGCCAATTTTGTCAATCTCCAGAGCCAACACACAGCTTGATCACTACAAATGTCTGACGGGTCTGACTGGGCGATTTGGATGCACATTGTCAGACCTGGACCGACTCAATATTGAACCATGCTGGAAACCAAACGTCGAGATTTATCGTAAGTGACCATCTTTTTGTAATAAAATTGTTTGGGCAAATCACCTTTCTTTGCGGAAATGGAGGTAACCATTATCAACTTCACTGTGATCTCAACATCACTTTCATCGTTTCTGCACAGCCAAACAGTAGATGACTAAGTATGTCTCTTTATAGGAGCTCCCCAGAGAGGACATCCCAATCATCACATACCTTAGTAACTGTATTAAAAAACAGGCATTTTTTTGTAAAAGACTGGAAGAGGACCGAGTGGATTGGATTCCAGGTTACTCTGGGACAACAGTGCAATAACTTGTACAGAAGTGGAAAATAACTCTCAAAGTCCTAAACAGAACGGACAATACCTACAAAACTAGGCTGGACTCACAGTAACAATAAGGGAATGGTCAGCTGTCCGTACTATCGAAAGAATGGAGAATAGCACTAAGCAATTTCAAGTACACAGTGATAAACCATAAACAACAAAAATGTTCGCAAAGAAAAAAAGACACTATGCTCTGAAAAATTCAAATCTTCAAAGGCTAGACATCCCAAGGAAGAAAACTTGAGCTGGCACTAGGCAGACAAATTCTGGAACAACTATCTGAGAACTCTCTACAAGCAGCGCTCAAGAAGTATAGGAATAATTATGGATAATTGCGAAGTCACTGCAGACAGAAGCAAATCTGAAGTGTTTTATTGTGACTTTTTTTCAGGCCAACAGTTCGATAATGACAGGCAGTGACACATAGAAGGTTGGAACATGCCAACTGATTCATATGCGACACAGGATCAAATGACAAAATAAGTGCCAACAGAATATTATCTGCACTCCAACAGGTAAAAGGAAATGAGAGGTGCCCAGTCCCAGATGACTTACACTCGTTGATGCTGCGAAACTCACCAATCAGTCAATCCTGTATATCATATTCAACAAAGTGCTTACGTACCAACTACTGTGGCCATATACAATAATAGAATAACAATAATGTGTATCAACACGGGCTCATTGGACAGTGTGCCAATATGTGCTGAAGTGTGCCAAAGGCTGGGCACTCTGTGCTCTTTCAGTTCAGTCTCGGTTTGAAGGTGTAGGGGGCATTTGGTTGATTTGGCTTCCAGGTTGATGGTCGGATCAGGATGGTCTCAGCTTTGTTTAATGAGTTGGTCGCCACTCTTGTCTCAACCTGACTATCAAACCACACCGCTGCATTTTTTATCTTAATTTCAATGTATCATTTTACTAATAAATTTCAAGCAGAAACCTAATACCAAACAAAGAAACAAAAAGATCACCATTAGCCGCACCAACTGCTCAACACACTCTAAACAAGTCTACCTGCGTTGTTGGGCTTATGAGTGCAAATAACTGGTTTTAATAGTTATTTATGTACACAGCTGGACCTCCTTTATCAATGACAAAATTATTTTTTGTAGGCAAATAAGTTTATGATACCATGGAGGCAAGCACTGATGCAGAACAAAATTTATCAGCATTCATCAGTCAGCTTCTCTCAGGAGTGGTGAGTTTGTCATCTTACTTTTTTATCTGATAACTACCTATATTCTACATGATATTTTTCTCATCAAAACAATAGCGGATTATTAGTTTAAACTAAATAAACTGGAGACCAGAGTTAAAGATGCAATTGGAAAATATGAAATTAAAGGAAATTATGGTTATATTCAGAATTATATACTTGAATGCCAAATAACCTTCTTTTTTTCAGGTTGAGTCTATGCGCCAACAAGGATACCAAGTCGCATTCTTAGCCTCAAAGTGTGGTGATGGTAGGAGCGAAATCCTATCACTGCATGGTGGACTATCTGTTCATATACAAGAACAAATAGAAGCCAATTTTAAGAATCTTATCCAAGGTAATTCCCAATGAAAAAATGGTTGTTTGAAGTGAATGTTAAATATGTAGTTATGCTAACTAGATTTCTCATTATGGCATCAGAGCCCGTTGTCAGGATGTATGTAGCTTTATTTTGACCATGGAACCATTTAGATGCGTAGACATTCAAAATTACCATTATAGGTCTTCTGGTTTAAAAAATGGAGAGAGCGTCAAATGTAAAAATGAAAAATATTTTTCTGAAAGAAATTCCAGAAATTGATCAGAGGGGATTTCGCCCTGAGTTGAGTTCTGGTTTGGGGCTTTCTTATTGATGATTTGCACCCACGTGATGGACGCGCTGAAACTGATGGTTTGTGCCTTTGGATTTGTTCATGCAGACCAGGGCGTTACAGTTTCAAACTCCTTGTGCAGACTATGGTTGATGTTCGTATTGATGTTAGAGGTATGCTGTTGGTAATGCTGCATAAGGTCTAATATAGGTGTTATCTGACAGCGCGCCACTCTATCCATGTAATCGGTTGTGTCTGGCTTTATGATTTTCAAAGCCAAAGCGTTGTGTGCGCTCTGAGAGAAAGCTATGTACGATAGACACTAGATTCTTGTTGGTACAGCGCACAGCCAGCTTCTCTACTAGTTTCGATTTGTCCATCCTGTCAAATGCCTTTGCCATGTCCAAAAAGCCTACTGGGATGGATTTGGCATCTGGTTGATCTAACATTTCAGTCCATTATCTACAGCGGTCTTAACAGCCTCGGTGGTGGACTTGCCCTTTTGGTAGGCAAACTGATCACTATTAATTGATGGTAACACATAATCAGAATAGAAATATACAATAGCTCTCTCTAAAATTTTACCATTTTTTGGAAATACACCTTCTCTTAAACAATGGTTTATGAGATTACATGCTGGGACGCACAAGTCTTCATGACAGAGCTTAGACACCCAAGCAGAGAAGTCTGAGGAGCAGGTTGATTTACCGGGATCGATGTCACGTAGCCACTTCTTCACCTGCTCTATACTGACTTCTAGCGGATGTTCCGGCAGACTAGATAATAGAGACTCGATATCCAATGCTGATGACTCCCCTGCTATATCAATAAAGTACTTGTTCATCAACTCTGCTGCCGGTTGGTGTTCTCCGTCTAGGGTGTATATCGGTTTTGTGGTTTTCCGTTTGTCTTTATTTGTGAGTGTGTGGACTACCTGCCATGTAGTTTTGGAGTTGTTCTCTCCTAGCTTTTCTGTAATCCAATCTTGCTTAGCTTTTCTTAGTTGATCACGTAAAAGCCGTGTAAACAGATTGGTTCGCTTTTGGTTTTTCTTTGCCTTGATTAATTTGTTTTTGGCATTTCGAAGTTCGAGTTCCTTAAACCAAGGTGTCTTCCTTTTGGGAGGTTTTATGATCTGAATCGGGCAGTGTTTATCCACGACATCAGTAATTGTTCTCTGTAACACTTCAGCTTTCAAATCAGCGTCAGAGATATCCGTAATGTAAGACCAGTCAATCAGTGTGATAACGTGGCTTATTTTCTCTCTTGCTGTTCTATTCACCTTTCGATAGGTTACTCTCTCGGCTTGGTCTGGGGCAAAGTTTATCCTCGGAATGTAGACAACATCATGGTCTCTGTCTTGAAGGGGAGCTAACTTCTCAGCTGTAATTTGTTTCATCTCACGTATGTTTGTATAGATCTTATCTAGATAAGCCTCACCTCGCGTTGGGAAATGGACAATATTTGTCAAACTGAAGAGAGTCTCAATGTCAGGGATTTGTAGGTGGTTAAAATCCCCGCCAATCACAAAATTGTCCGTGTACTTTGTAGCGAGTTTTACCATTGTTTCTGATAGATGGCGTAGAATCTCATCAGTGTCTTAGTCTCATAGTGAGTTACGAGATTTTTGATGGTAGATACAGCCATATATTGAACATCTACCCTTGTGAGATACATTTACCCAAACGGTGCTGTACTTCTTGGATGAATGACGAAGAACAGTTTTAGCAGAGAGGCTTTCATGAGTAAAAATACCTACTCCCCCTCCGACACGTCCTGAACTACGATGTGAGCAGTGAAGATTGTATCCGTCTAATATCTGAGTTGACTCCTTACTCTCAGTCAGCCATGTTTCTGTTAACATGACCACCTGAGGAATTTTCTCCTCCAACACGAGTTTGAGTTCGTCAAATTTGTCGAGGGTTATTGATCGGCAATTAGTCAATAATATGGCAGGTGTTTCATTGGTATGTGGCATTGTCACCTTTGGTGCAGTTGACCCTGGTCTCTTGTCTGTGCGGAACTCAGGTATCGTTATGAGATGATTACTCAGCTTTCCTGATGACTTGTCACTGTAATAAGTAATCATCCTTTCACTTACGATTGCCTGGATTCTACGCTGATGAGATTGAGACTGCGGGTGTAGGATGTTGTCTATGTGTTTCCAGTCATAATGGCTACCTTCTTTGTATGATGTTTGAAGGTTTGACAGCTGTTCTCTGGTATATCTGATGGTAGAAGTGACTGGTTTGATATCCATGATGATCTTTGATATAAAGTCTAACAGCTGGTATAGTGTAGTCCTCAGAGCTATTACATAAAGGTGATAAAGCTGCAAAATAGTTTAAAATTTGCAGAGCAGGATAAAATGTCAACTACTAAAAACTATGGGATGTGCTTATGGTATCATATATACAGCGTCTTTGTCTCTGATCAAACCATGGGGAATCGAATTCAACTCTTCCAATTATGTGGTCATTATGCGCATCGAGTCATGTTTTGGTCATGTCTGTGATTCACCATCATCGACAAAGTATGTTTCGTCTATGTTCACCTCATTGAAATGCACAGTAGGTTATCAAAGTACACATATGAGGGCCCCCAATGTTTGGCTGAATACCATACTAGGAGCAGATCCAAACATCAAAAATTTGGTTCTATATGTCCTGCATCTTGTGATGAGTTATATATAGTATACATTATGTTTATAACAGAAGCTGCACAGGATGGAGACTGCAGTATCAGTGAGTCTGAAGAAGAGAATATACAATCTAACCATCCAGTTAGTATACCTATAACATACAGCCTTGCTGCAGCGTCATCACATGATGATCAAATATCTAATGCAGAAAGAGTGATTGAGTCCGCAGCACACATGGATACTATTAAGGTAGAGTGTACCCCAGAGTTTGATGCAAGCCTACCTGAATACTCACCAACAGGTTACACTGAATACTCACCAATGACAGAAATTGATGCTGATGTACCCGTAGTATATAATAGTAGTTATAGACTTATTGTCTGTGAAGCTCAAGAACCAGTAGAGTATAACTATGGTGAAGGAATCAATGAGGGACAGAAGCAGGAACCTGAACCTCCAAATGATATAATGGTAGAGCATGATGGTTCCTTGACTGAATCGTCCCGCAAACCTAAAGAGCCTAGAACTAATCCATCTGCTAAGGCGACCGCATTGCCTGCTCATCCCAGTTATGAGCAATTGAGAGGCAAGAAGAAATGTAAATATTGCAAGTTTACAACAAAAAATAAAGCGAGACTGATATGCCACATGAGGACACATACTGGAGAAAAACCATATGTTTGCACTGAATGCCCTTACAGAAGCACAAAACTATCAAATTTGAAAAGACACATTCGGAAACATACTGGAGAAAAACCGTTTGCCTGTCCTGAATGCTCTTTCAGATGCGCTCGACAATCTAGCTTGAAAAGGCACAGTCTGACACATACCAGAGAAAAAATATGCTTGCCCTGAGTGCCCTGTCGGAAATGCACAACAGTCAAACTTGCAGGGACACATTCTGACACATCGAGAAGAAAACCTGTTTGCTTACCAATACTACAATTTTAGAAGTACACTCTATCAAAAAAAAGATAGAGCACACAACGACACCCACTGGAGAAATATTGTTGCCCTTTCAGAAGCGCACAACAATGTATGACACGGCACTGAGAACACACACAGGAGAAAGACAACCTTCAACTTTCCGTATCGCTCTTTTAGATTTGTGAAAGAATCCAATATGAAGCTGCATAGCCTGAATCAATATTCTATCTCCCCACAACCGCTCCCAAAATGGTCAGGAATCTGCAAAGCAATGAGTAAAATAGTCTACCCTGTATACACCCTATTAAATGCATCCGTACTGAGTAATGTTGCCTAACAATTTAATCAGGGTTTGACCAATTCGATTTCATGACGGGTTGCTATTTGACATTGGCTCATTAACAATGGAAGGGGAGCAACTCCCTATGTAGATAAAGTGCAACTCAATCTATCATCTTTCAAAGCTACCTTATTCAAAATTTTAACCTTCTCATTTCTGCGTCTTTTTGTGTTCAAATTTGGTATTTGATGTCATGTTAGCGTTTTTACTTTACATCAAACACACAGAGCAAAACTGCTGGCGACATCCCATTGAGTTTGCTCAAACTGTTCATATTTTTTGGAACAAACATGATTGTACATGTTTGTAATGGCAGAATAATAAGAGTACATGGATATTGCTTATGTTCCTTAAATCAGAACATGGCCCCAAGAAAATGAGAAAAAATGTCATGTTCTTAACCTTTTGAATACCAGTGAACAATTATCGCTAGTCATGTTAAGAACAATCAATCACCGGCCAATCTGAGCAGTATTGTGTTGTTTTGTAAGCATTAAAAGCATGTGCCACAACCATTGCTAAAAACTAAACGAGCTGTTGTGCAGGAATCAATCTCAGGCTGTGGTCTTCCATAAATATGATTACAGGACATCATCATTATGTCTTCGTTTCGGTGTATTTTTAAACCTAAAAATAAATACTCGAAATTAAATGGACTTCAAAATATGCTATCTGGAGGTTTTGAAACAGATAGGCATAACATTCCTGCGCCTGACGCTTTCTTTTCCATTAGGATTTTAGGTGGTTTGTGCCACTTTGAATACTTAATGTTATTCACAGAATTTTTGTCACCAAAATTTTGTTCATTTAAATTATAACATTGTCATATACTGGCACCAACTATGGAGCAATCCAACTGATTGTGCCATCCCATAATCATAGGAAATCATTTAGGATAATGGCACAATTTAGCAAGCCTGTTATTCACTATTGTCATACACTTGCATCTCATTCCACTCCACCAATGCCATTCTAATTAGCGCATCATAGTACATGTTGGCCTAGAGCAAGTTCTCTCATAGGCTTATCTCAAAGGCCCTTTTTTTCAAAACATAACAAGGACCTTTGAGATAATGCTACATAGACCCAGAGAGAACACCATGAACAGCTAAATCAGCTCTAAAATGAAGCATTTAAGATGTGGGTGAATTTATGACATTTGATTGTGTAGTAGTAATGATGTCATCATTGATTGATCTTTTGTTGACAACTCGATCAATTTTTGATCTGGTGGTTTGAGTTTTATACTGTCTTACATACAATCAGCAGCAACTTGTTCTCAATTTGATGTTGATTTGTCTTAAAAACAAAAGTTTGATGGAAATTATTTACCAAACTGTTCACAGCAAATTACCAAATTTGATGCAATTTTCAAAGTATCCAATTGAATTGATCCGAGTTATCTGTAAAAAAGCCTGATATGTGGACTGCAAGTCAATGATAATACCAATGCTACTACACAATTAAATCTCATAACATCATCCACAATTAAATGCATCATTTCAATGCTATAATGCTCCATACAGTCTCATGGCATACACCTTGCCAATGTTGTGCCACAAAATGGTAAATGGGCTTTGTGGTAAATGGCCATCCTCACCACATCACTCAGTGAAAGGGCCATCCGCTCATGACAAATACCCATCCAGCAGTGCTAACTGGCCATCCATTTCACTTTCTATCAACCTTTAAGTGTGACTGTCACGGACATACGGCATACGGCAACTGTTGGTAGCCAAAATAATACTCATCCGGTGAGGCTCGTAGTAGAAATTTTCTGCTGTAACAAACCCAGCCGGATGGGCTTGAAGCAGTAATAATTGATGTATCCAAGGAGATGCTCCTTAGTCCTTACTGTAACAATCCCACATGGATAGGCTTAGAGCAGTAACAAACCCATCAGTAATAGTTTTGAGCAGTTAAATTTGCTGTAACAAACCCATCAGGATTGGACTGTCACCCAATGATTAGTGTCTACAACTCATCATCCTCGGTTATGGATGCATCCGCCTCAACTGTATTCGTGTCCGGACGCGTTTTATTCAACAAGATGGCAATTTGCAATCACAACCAAAAAATTTCACTCAAGTTGAGAAAACATACGGACCTCATTTCAGTTTACTCCGACACCAGAGTTTCTCTTCAGGCAATGTTTATGGTTAGCCCCTGTGTTTCTCAAAGGTAATTCATGATAGAAGTGAAGATGCATTCCCAAATCTCATTGTTTCTGGACAAATGCCCTTCCCTGAGTATTAGGACTACCCCTTAAGTTGTTCAGACTTGGATGGATTCAGTCACCGGCAGCTCATTCAGTAACATCTTCAAATCCAAAATCTTGTCAAAGCTATCCACAAAAATGAGAAACAAATGGGGATCCCACTGAGCCCATTCATACAGTAAGGGTCACATTAAAGAAACCCTGAAGAGGGAAACCCTAAGCCTTGTCACGCGGCTAATTTTTTTGTTCTGGGGATAAACAAAAAACAGTAGCCGCATGACAAAGCTAGGAAATCTCATCTTTCACATTTGTGGAGAGCTAGAAGAAGATTTAGGATTTGAATTTTCGCTGATTGAGATTTTGTACTCCAGAAACCATGAAATTCGGATTTATCTCCTCTATCAGTAATTACCTTTGAGCAACAAAACAACAGGGTTGCAAGACATTGCATTTGTATTAGTAACCTCTAAGGCTTGGTCTATTCATATGCCGAATCCCAATAACCTTAGCTGTTCCTTGGTGAGCGCATCACTTACATAGCAAGGAATGAGTAATAACTAATCAGTTACCGAGTATAGCCTCGTCACACGGCTTACAAAACAAAAGTAGCTACGTGACAAGGCTAACAGAGTAAACATGATTTTAATTACTATTTAATATTTAAGACTATCAGAGCTTTTATTTGGTATTCCTCAGCCAAAATGAAAGCTTTGTGCAGCACATGTTTTATATGTTCTTATTGCTTTAGATTTGGTATACAAGAGCCCAGGTCATACAACTTGTATCACATAGCTGAAAGTGGGGAGTAGCAGAAATGAGGAGACCTAACAATACCCTGCTCTCGTTGAGCATACTTATTCTGCTGGAATTTACAGGTAACTGAGATGATCGTAGTTTTCGTCGAACATGGAATTTTCATATTAGTTTGCAACAGTGTAATTTGACTTGTGCAATAACACACCATTAATAATGAAGTTAATGATTTGATGTCCATGACAGGTCAGGAAATTGACAGAGAGCAACCTCATATTTTTCCATTTTTTTTGAAAATATATGTTTAGATGCATGATGGCAATACACTGGATACATTTGCAGGTAGTTCCACAGGTACAAGCGCCTGGGCAGCGCATGGAGTTACTCATCCAGGTCCGGAAGTAGCACCAGCTGCACATCCTTTCGGGATTCAAATACAAGGTACAAAAACTCAAGTCAATCAAATATGATTAACTATTCCATTTTCATGAAGAAAATACTGAGCCCTTGACTATGAGTACGTTAGTGTTTTATCATTTTTATATTGCACAGTGGATTTGAGCAAGGAGTTTGACTCCTTGATTTGAGTCAAGCCACATACTATAAGCCTGCATAAGTTCAATATATCAAGCATTTTCAGTTATGAATATCACAGTAAAGACATATTTTGAATTATTTTAGGACCGCCGTCTGAGCGTGAAGATGATTCGTCTTCCACCGTCACATGTCCAGGTATTTACTTTTGTAACATAGAGAGCTAGATATCATTTGAGCTAAAAACCAACTTTCACTTTGCTGTTTATAAACACATTTTATCTTATTCGGATTTTAAAAGTCATGCCACACCGAATCCAGTGTTGAGTTGCAATTTACATTAGTGTGTGAGTAATTTAGAAAATGCTGAGTTGTCATGATATCTAAATTCCATTAACTCTGTATCAAATTGCAGAGGTGAAATCATATAATGTGTATAAGACAAATGCTGTCTACATCCTGATCACAAGCTAGCAATAGTATTTTACTCATAACCTGACTTGTTTTTTAGCAAAAATGTTGGCAGTTCAATGCTTCTGTAAGGACAAGTCAAACTGTGATGACGCCATGTTTGAGTCTCCAACCACCTGCACTGTGCGCAACTCAGCAAATGCAACAGTTCCCTCTATTGTAAGTGAAAATACTCGCTTGGTTTTCAGATAAAGTGTACCTTTTAATTTTATCTGTACTGATCTGTGTCATTTTTAAATAACTGATTAAATTTTAAGAGCTTTATTTTGTGAATTTGTTTGGAAAATGTGTTGAACAGAGGAAATGATGAATATATAGTTCGAGTTCGAGTCTTGAACAATGTATATAATTATAGTCCTCACATTGATAAAACACATATCATCTCTCATAGTATCTTTATCTTAAGGCGACAGCTGTGTGTTCGGCTGCTGAGAATTTTGCGGCTAAGAGAGGCATTAAGGCTGAAGGTATGCCAGAGGCGACAAACATGTTCTGTCCTGGTGGGTAAGGTAGTGACTCACCTTGCATTGCTCAGGAGCTCTGTGTGAAAATTAAATTCCTCACCAGTTTATCAAATGTTACAAATGATGCAATTCAAGTTATTTTTAACCACTCAAGTTGTGAGACTTTTATGGTGGCTTTTTTCTTATTTCTGATGTGTTCAAACTTATCTTCAGTCAACATCACAAATAAGACTATTTGTATCCATCAGAATGGTGATGACTGGTTGTATTGCTAACGATCCATGGAGTGAGCACCGAGTAATAGGTGTCGTCAATAATTTCCTGAGCTGTCTCTGGGTGAAACTTAGCGGCTCCCAGCAACCAAATCCTACCATGACAGCACTCTGTGTTACACCACACGGACCCCTATTCTTAGGGCTGCCTACAGGTGAGATTACCTTCAAGAATTTTGGACCTCAAACCATAAGTGTTATTATTCATATGCCAGCTTTGTATATTCATGTATTGAGCATTATTACTATGAATTTAATGAAACTTCATTAATCATTATTGTTTGTCTGTTTGTTTCAGATAAACCTGGACCTCGTTTTTTTGAACCAGTACCAGGTAAGGTCAAAGATCAGTATATTACACCTTAAAAAGGAAGTTATAGATCAGTAGCCCGGTCTTTAGGGACTACCCAAAGACCAATGCATGTTAGAGTCAGTCAAGTTATGTCAGATTTGCATGGTCAACAAATTTAACTCTTGGCATGAATAATTCATGTCAAGTAGAGCATTGAATTATTATTATTGATGGTGGAAAAAAGTGCCTCTCATAAGAGGTGCATTGTATTGGTCCTTGGGAAGTCTTTGATGTAATGTTTCTAATATACAGTATGTGAGCTCAGGTATTTATTGTGTATCTGTCTGTTTTAGGTTATTTGCCTCCTGTCGGGATTGAATTAAAAGGTAAGTAAGCTTAGATATTATGGAAGATATTATCTGTGTTGCCTTCCTTCTACAATACACACTTGCTATTCAATGCACCTGTCTAGTTTTACAGTTATTGTCACTACAACTACATTGATTTGTGAGTCTTAAGAAAATCAACTATTACAAAGTCAATCCGCTCGCCCAATGCCAAATAGCAAATACGCTTGTTGTCCAATTAAATGGTAGCGAGTGCCTGTTTTACATATTTTTAGGACTAGCTTCGAGACGGGGGATGCACAATCCACAATCACATGTCCAGGTATTTACTTGGTTTCTGATGTGGAAGCAGTGCAAAATTGTACAAATCACATACATATAATTTGGAGACTCCTTTACTTAATTGTCATGTTCCCAACAAAGAAAAGTTCCAAGAGATACCTGTTAAGTGGCAATATCTGTGAGTCTTTTAGAAACAAATCTTTCTCTGCATTGTGATTGAAATATGTCCAAATTCAGAATCCTGTTTCACTCTTTCAACAGCTACAATCCGATAAACATCAATGTAATACACTAAAACACGCTGCTCTCAGACAATCATCATTTTTTGTTAGCAAATCATAATTTTAATTTTTCCAGCAAACACCTTTGCAGCTGAATGCCGTTGTAAGGACAAGTCCAACTGTGATGGAGCTATATCAAACCACCTGCACTGTAGAAATGTAGTAGAAATGACAGTACCCTCCATAGTAAGTAGCAAAGCATGCTTAGTGTTCACATCAGAGATCTTGAGACCAAGACTCACTCCATGAGTCTTGACATAAAATATGTATGTTATTGGTATGGACTTATTGGGTGTAGGAATAGGCACTTTTCAAGTACAAGATGAGTTGTGATGCAATATGGTCATTTAGTTGCATATCGTGAATCTTATACCATGAGATGATAAAGTAGATTAGTAGGTAAAATTTCCTCTCTTTGTTTTAATACATTTTACTGGCTGCGGTCATCATTTGAAGAAAGTTTTCCATTAAGAGTCAAACATACATTCCGATATCAGTTCAGTGTTAGGTAGTGATGAGTTTACCAAATTCAACCTCCTTGATGTGTAAGTACCTGAGATACAAACAAATGGAAAGCGCAATAGTTTGTATGAACATGATAAAATGATTCACCTTGTACTAAGATTCATATAACTGCTAGCTCGTCTCTCTGGTATGATTTAAGTTTATATCGAGTGAGAGAGACTGGGAGCTATGTATGAGGGAATTCACAAAAGAGATTGCATCATTCATGCAAGCAAATTCCTAATAACCAGTTAATATCTGCAGTTTAGGAATAATTTCATTTGATCCAACCACTGTATTTGCAGGAAGGAGTCAACTGTGTACCAAGGCATCATAGTGGTGATGTGATGATAGTAAGAGGTGAGAATATACCAAATGGTCAGCAGATCAGCTGCCCTGCAGGGTAAGACTCAGTTCGTTTGCGAGGAATTTTCTTTAGTTATTATTAAATTGTCACGATTAAAATTCATCCACTGTTTGTATCATTCCTTTGAATCTAAGGGGACAAGCAGGGTTGAAACTCAGAATTTTATATATAGATAAATACATCATTGCACCTCGATGTGATTTAAATGGATGACCAGTATGGTCAGGAAGTTTCCCATTTAGCCAAGGTGGATCTAAATATAAATACAAAGAACTAGTGCAAGCAAATCATCACTGTAGGCCTATGGTTTAGATTGGCTGAAGAGGATTACAGTAGGATTTCACCAATAAATCATTAGGACGAATTTGGAAATTGACAATCATGCGTGGCAGGCTAATATTCCTACGAAATTTAATTTGCAAGAATTAGTGGAAATTTGCACGATCATGTGGCCTCTGCTTAAGGTGGCGTGGATGAATGGATAGCCGCTTGCACACAATGACTTCAATGAATATTGATGCGGAAGGCCCGGGATTCAAATCCCAGCCGCAGCACATGTCTTTCCATGTTTTTTTTCATCATGCAAATTATAAGCTTTCATCATTCGAAATGGGAGTGGACCACTCAGTCGAAGCATGGAACCATAGTGTTTATGCATTACACCGACACAATGCATTGATGTATGGGCAGCAAAATGGCTAAAAATACAAGACAAGAATTGAGCCTGCTTCATAAT
This sequence comes from Membranipora membranacea, assembly GCA_914767715.1. NCBI lineage: Eukaryota > Metazoa > Bryozoa > Gymnolaemata > Cheilostomatida > Membraniporidae > Membranipora > Membranipora membranacea. The sequence goes on along the minus strand of OU612066.1, from coordinate 29,994,675 downwards.
TTAAAAGTTGTCTCCTCAAGTGTACAAGTGTAGACGACTTGAGATTGTTGGCTCAAAGAATGATGAAGTTAGAGTAGGAAACCAAATTTTTATCTTCAAGCGGGGAGAGATAACAGGGAAATGGCTCAATAATTAATCGCCGCGTGCAAGACTTAACGAGTAATTGTATGTATTTGCTTTTCAGCATTAGGCAGTATAGCATCATTCAGTCCTCACACGGCATTGAACAACCAAAGATATAGAATTATTTCCCCGGATCCCAGAGATCTAGTTGGGAGGTGTATGATTCTTTAAGAATTTTGCAATGGTCGAACAGTTATTGCTGCGTAAAGAAAGTTGCTATGTGATGCAAACATTTTTAAACCATGTAAGATGATATGTAAGATGATCAGTGTGATCGTTTGATGGAAGATTAAACTAGTTTGAAATTGTATTACGCTTGTGGGAAAATGTGTTACACTCCTTGAAGTTATTACGCCCAAAGAAATGTATTACACTTGGGGGTCCAAAATCCAAATCAATCACAAGAGATCCTGACTTAAAAATAGGTTAGTATGAATGTATGGACGTGTTTTTTCTGATAATTTATCACAGCGGGGTTGTTTCGACCAAATGAAAATTTGATATAAATCCATCAAACGACTTCTATTGAAGAATTTCAAATCTTATTAATCATCATTTTTCTCGACTCTCCGGGTTCTTTTAATTTTTGGTTGCGTTGTTATTTTTTCATTGCAATTTCTAGAAAATAATTGTAGACTGACAATTTAAAAATATCGATCAGTTTTGTACAAACAGAAGTTGTTCCCATTGTATCGAATTTTTATCCAGCACCTTGTCCAATCTTTTTTGTACACTGGTTGTGAAGGTGATGTTTAAAGGTTAAGAACAGCACAAAACCACCACACAGATCCTTTACTAACGCAATGCTATATTTTCTCTTTGCTAGTGCTTGTGTACATGGGTTAGTTCATTAGGCTATTCATAAGCCAAATCAAGCTGAAATATTTCCTTTGCAATTAATATCAATTTATAAAAAATGAAAGATAAAGCCATATTGCCATTTCATTCTTGATAACTTCCATCCCTATTTTTAAAGGAATTGCCTTCTCTTATCTGGAGAGACCACTATCCTGATTGGAGAGTAAAGAATTTTCCTCACTCAACATTTAAAACTTCCATTTACCAAAACTCCACATCATTCTTCTCTTTTCAGTTGAAGTAAAAACCTTGGCATTTTATTATATTTCTGTCCTGATTGTTATTGTAGAGCTTGGGTTGGACCTGTGATTTCTGGAGTAGTTATCAAGAAATCTAATTTTGGATGGACCATGACAGACTATGCGATAAGTTCAGTTGCAGTGATACTTGCGATAGCTGCATTGAAACTGTTTCAGGCTCTCAAATGTTGCAGGGAAATCAACATTAAATTGATGAAAGAAAGTCATGGATTTGAAATGGATGAGGGAAGCCACCTGATAGAATAAACTTAACAACAATTATTTTATTCCTGCATAAGGATTGCTAGAATATATTATGTTGATATGTTTAGTTGCTTCATAAATAGTGAACTGTCGAGTCATTGTACAAGATTAAAGCAGCATAAACATTGTCAGATCTCGCCTTTTATTTTGCTAAGCCTTTGCCCAAGCTATATAATCAATGATTTTTCATGCACTGGACATTGCTTTTGTCGTCGTGATACCCACATCTTTACATCCACCCAAAAACTTATTTTTGATTCATATGACTACTTCTTATAACAACCTTCATCAACATCTTTGTTCATCAACAACTCTACGTACATTTAAATTTGCATCGTCAAAACATCTTAATTGAGTTTTATTCCCTTGATTTTATTGCGATTTTCTTTTTGTTTTGGTTTCTTTGCACATCAGGGAGAACATCTTTGTAACAATAAAAATGTATACATATATAAAGCGGATAAAAAGGATAGAAAGACAATAGATGATATTTCCGTCACAATATACTTGATCTGGAAGAAAATAATAACATAAAGTAAGTAATTGACATTAGACATACTTTTTATTTTCCTCGCGGTAGAAAATTACTAACGACTTGAAGTCAAGAAAACTTTGTGACTTGGACTTGTTACCAGTAGCTAGGAGTTTAAAGCACTCCTTATAGGTGAATTTATTTATCACTGATTCTCAGATATTCATTTCACTTACACTTTGTTATGTTAGGTGTTCACTGACTTTATCAATGACTCATATTTTAAATATTTTGTTGACTATATTTTTATGAATAGTGAACTAAAATTGAAACAAAAACCATGAAGAGCTATAACGGCGTCTGCACAGCAGTTCCCAAAAAAGAATACTACATATCCACCCCAAAATATGTGCTTGTTTCTAAAAGAATAGAGCGTTGTGTGCTCCGTAGGGCTCTCCAAAAAGAACCGGTCCCCTCTTGCTTTCCCCGCCTTTATATGTTGCCGGGCATACAATTCAAAAATATGCCATTACAAAAATCAAAGAGAAATTTCATTGAAAGCGTTTCCACAATATCTTTTGATATTCAAGTGCTAGTCAATTGGTTAGAACATTTCACCTTGTGTGAAAAAGTTATGAAGTGAGATTCAATAAGTTTTTTTGTTTTTTCTGTTGGTTTCTGCATCAATTTATTGTAATTAAACTCAAGGGACTAAAATATTGAAATAAAATAAGGCAGCGGCATGGTCAGATTAGTCCAGGACTAGTATGGCGACCATCCGATTATCGGGAAAACGAAGGCTACTGTCCCCAGGGCAAGCCCAGACACGCAGCCTACTCGACAAGAAGCGAACCACATCCCCACAGCAAGGACGCCAACCTCCCACGCAAAGCAGAAGGAGCCGCCCCCTCCTCCCCAGAAGGTGTGAAGTCCACAGGTAAACACCTGTGGTTAACACTACACACAGTTAGAACATTACACAATATCTTGCAACAGTCAAAGAGTCATTAAATTAGTAAAACAGTACAATCTCCTGGCTGTGAGCTGTAAGGGCTAGTTGAGATCTCACACACACAGAGCAAAACTGCTGGTGACATCCCAGTTACTTTTAGAACATGATCTTACATGTTTGTAATGGTAAAGTAATAAATGTATATTATGAGTGTAGTGCAAGGTATAATAGACTGCAGGTTGTAAATAGGGAAGGACAGATAAGAGTGCTGCATAAGAACTCAAGCTACATCCGGGAATGCATGGGAAAGAGGCATTAATAATCACGCTGTCGTAGGAAGGAGAAGAAAATGATAGAAGACAAAAGAAGTTGCACCAATACTGGGCACCACAGCATATCTCATGTAAGTTGAATACACTACAATGAGTACATGGATGCTATTGGTTATTTATTTTCTCCAATCAGAACGAATGCCCCAAATAAATCAGAAAAAAAATGTAATGTTCTCAAACCCTTTGAACGCCAGTAACCTATCGTCCGTGGTCATGTAAAGGACAATCTATCAACGCCTAGCCTAAATACCCAAGTTATTTTTGTTAGCAGGTGGTAGCTTGTGCCACAACCACCCCTCAAAATATATCAAGCTGGTCTTGCGCAGAAGCCAAACCTAAAAGCTGGGGACAAAATTATTATCAGCGGTCATGTAAAGAACAATCCATCACTGCCTAGCCTAAATTTCAAAAGTTGTTTTGGTAGCAGTTAAAAGCATGGTGCACAATCATGTTGTGAAAATTGTCACAGGCCAAGGACATAATTATTATTTATTTCTCACATCTAAGCTTTATTATGACTACCTCGACGGGATAGAAAATAACAAGTAGGAAAACAGTGCAGTTACATCGTAAATTACATTTAATAAGTTTTCAACAGCAGATGTTCCATGAATATTTCTCTCATAACTTAGTGACATAAATCGCAAGACCAATAGTCCCGACCCCATCCAAACCCGTGCGCAGGAAATACATTTTTACTACATGTACAAACTTAGGAAACATGTTTTGTTCTAAAAAAGAGGAGTTGTCGGTCCTATTGCTTATTTATGTCGTGAGAAGATAACCACAATGTAGAATTTACTTTGACCAATCAAATTGCGCAAGTGCAAACACTAACCAATCAAGCCATGAATTTGTTGTAACAGTGAGCCAGATTGATCTTTTTATAATAACAGAGAAAATATCTTTTTTGACTCAAAGAATCAAGTTGACTCAACTGTTGCCGATAAATTGAGACAACATACAAAGATCAAGGTGTGTGTTCTCTTGGAAACTACATATGTTCGTTCTTGGTAGTCATCTCATTAAGTAAAAGTCAAGTGGTGCTGTCAACCATGGGCCCCTGGGAGTTACATGTCTTTACTTTGCCAATGTCCAGTATGGGTGCTTGATACTGGACATTGGCAAAGTAAAGACATGTAAGTCCCTTCCATTCTCCCTGGTCCCAGGGGCCCATGCTGTCAACCCACTACCCAGATTACAGAAAAAGTCCAGTTCTGTATGGGCAATAGCCAGTTCTATGAAAAAATCAAAGTAGAGGGTTTGTTGGTGCAGCTCATGTTGCAATCGATGTAACTGAAAAGAAGATGTCTTTTTGATTGGTGTTATAGTTACATCTTTTATTCTCGATCCCAATATCACAACTGACGATAGTGAGGGGAACACTACATTATAAATGATGCTCATAAGTGATGCACAGCATTAAAAGGAAACATTATTAACATACCAGGGAAATTAATTGCTCATTATTTTAATTATCACAATCTACTCATAAATCAATCATAAGGGTCCAGACATTCCTCTGGTAATGAAACCTTAATTAAAATGTCAATATCCAGATATAACACATTGTAAGACAAAGTTTAGGTACTTTAGTCTGATTTAATACATTGACAATGGATTAAGGAACGATATTGGCTGTATAACAATGCTGTATTGTATATAAGAACAATGCTGCTATTTTAACAACACCCACGGATTTTAATGTCCATTCAGAACTGCATAATTTTTTGTAATGCAACAGGCAATTAGTTGCCATATGGGCGGCCCGGAGGCTGCAAAAAATACAGATACCAATTAAAAGCAAGCTACAACAACCCAAAAGAAATGGACGAGTAGCTCTACTTCACCAAAAGAACAATGATAATCAATAGGCTACACAAGGTCAAAAAAGAGACCATAAGTTTGGAATAGTAAACTTCAATAAAAAGTGAATGTAAGCATGCTCAGTTTACTACCCATCCAACAATATTATGTCTGCGTGCAAAAAGCCAATGTTGTCAATCTCCAGAGCCAACACACAGCTTGATCACTACAAATGTCTGACGGGTCTGACTGGGCGATTTGGATGCACATCATCAGACCTGGACCGACTCAATATTGAACCATGCTGGAAACCAAACGTCGAGATTTATTGTAAGTGACCTTCTTTTTGTAATAAAATTGTTTGGGCAAATCACCTTTCTTTGTGGAAATGGAGGTAACCATTATCAACTTCACTGTGATCTCAACATCACTTTCATCGTTTCTGCACAGCCAAACAGTAGATGACTAAGTATGTCTCTTTATAGGAGCTCCCCAGAGAGGACATCCCAATCATCACATACCTTGGTAACTGTATTAAAAAAACAGGCATTTTTTTGTAAAAGACTGGAAGAGGACCGAGTGGATTGGTTTCCAGGTTACTCTGGGACAACAGTGCAATAACTTGTACAGAAGTGGAAAATAACTCTGACAGTCCTAAACAGAACGGACAATACCTACAAAACTAGGCTGGACTCACAGTAACAATAAGGGAATAGTTAGCTGTCCGTACTATCGAAAGAATGGTGAATAGTACTAAGCAATTTCAAGTACACAGTGATAAACCATAAACAACAAAAATGTTCGCAAAGAAAAAAAGACACTAGGCTCTGAAAAACCCAAATCTTCAAAGGCTAGACATCCCAAGGAAGAAAACTTGAGCTGGCACTAGGCAGACAAATTCTGGAACAACTATCTGAGAACTCTCTACAAGCGGCGCTCAAGAAGTATAGGAATAATTATGGATAATTGCGAAGTCACTGAAGACGGAAGCAAATCTGAAGTGTTTTATTGTGACTTATTTTCAGACAAAGGCCAACAGTTTGATAATGACAGGCGATGACACATAGAAGGTTGGAACATGCCAACTGATTCATATGCGACACAGGATCAAATGACAAAATAAGTATCAACAAAATATTATCTGCACTCCAAAAGGTAAAAGGAAATGAGAGGTTCCCAGTCCCAGATGACATACACCCGTTGATGCTGCGAAACTAACCCATCAGTCAATCCTGTATATCATACAAAGTGCTTACAAGCCAACTACTGTGGCCATAGAATAACAATAATGTGTATCAACACGGGCTCATTGGACGGTGTGCCAATATGTGCTGAAGTGTGCCAAAGGCTGGGCACTCTGTGTTCAGTCTCGGTTTGAAGATGTAGGTGTAGGGGGCATTTGGTTGATTGGGCTCCCAGGTTGATGGTCGGATCAGGATGGTGTCAGCTTGGTTTAATGAATTGGTCGCCACTCTCGTCTCAACCTGTCTGGCTTAGACTATCAATCCACACCGCTGCATTTTTTATCTTAATTTCAATGTATCATTTTACTAATAAATTTCAAGAAAAAAAATATCACCATTAGCCGCACCAACCATAAAGCTGATTCTCTGTGGTTCTATCGACAACATTTCTGTCTAGTCGAGACGCTGCTCAACACACTCTAAACAAGTCTACGTGCGTTGTTGGGCTTATGAGTGCAAATTACTGGTTTTAATATTTATTTATGTACACAGCTGGACCTCCTTTATCAATGGCGAAACTATTTTTTTGTAGACAAATGATTTTATGATACCATGGAGTCAAGCGCTGATGCAGAACAAAAATTATCAGCATTCATCAGTCAGCTTCTCTCAGGAGTGGTGAGTTTGTCATCTTACTTTTTTATCTGATTACTACCTATATTCTACATGATATTTTTCTCATCAAAACAATAGTGGATTATTAGTTTAAACTAAATAAACTGGAGACCAGAGTCAAAGGTGCAATTGGAAAATATGAAATTAAAGGAAATTATTGTTATATTCAGAATTATATACTTGAATGCCAAATAACCTTCTTTTTTTCAGGTTGAGTCTGTGCGCCAACAAGGATACCAAGTCGCATTCTTAGCCTCCAAGTGTGGTGATGGTAGGAACGAAATCCTATCACTGCATGGTGGACTATCTGTTCATATACAAGAACAAATAGAAGCCAATTTTAAGAATCTCATCCAAGGTAATTCCCAATGAAAAAATAGTTGTTTGAAGTGAATGTTAAATATGTAGTTATGGTAACTAGATTTCTCATCATGGCATCAGAGCCCGTTATCAGGGTGTGCTTATGGTATCATATCTACAGCGTCTTTGTCTCTGATCAAACCCTGGGGAATCGAATACAACTCTTCCAATTATGTGGTCATTATGCGCATCAAGTCATGTTTTGGTCATGTCTGTGATTCACCATCATCGACAAAGTATGTTTTGTCTATGTCTACCTCATTGAATTGCACAGTAGGTTATCAGAGTACACATATGAGGGCCCCCAATGTTTGGCTGAATACCAGACTAGGAGCAGATCCAAACATCAAAAATTTGGTCTTATACGTCCTGCATTTTATGATGAGTTATCATATACATTATTTTTATAACAGAAGCTGCACAGGATGAAGACTGCAGTATCAGTGAGTCTGAAGAAGAGACTATACAGTCTAACCATCCAGTTAGTATACCAATCAAATACAGCCTCGCTGCAGTGTCATCACATGATGATCAAATATCTAATGCAGAAAGAGTGATTGAGTCCGCAGCACACATGGATACTATTAAGGTAGAGTGTACCTCAGAGTTCGACGCAAGCCTACCTGAATACTCACCAACTGGTGACACTGAATACTCCCCAATGACTGATATTGATGCTGATGTACCCGTAGTACATATTAGTAGTTATAGACTTATTGACTGTGACGCTCAGGAACCAGTAGAGTATAACTATGGTGAAGGAATCAATGAGGGACAGAAGCAGGAACCTGAACCTCCAAATGATATAATGGTAGAGCTTGATGGTTCCTTGACTGTAAAGCCTTTTGCTTGCCCCAAATGCCCTTTTAGAACGGCACAACAAGCCCATTTGAAAGTACACATTCTGACACATACAAGAAAAAAGAAGAAAAAATTTGCTTGCCCTGAATGCCCCTATAGAGCCACACACCAACAACATTTAGATAGTCACATACTGGAGAGAAACCATATGCTTGCCCCCAATGCCCTTTTAGATGCGCTCACTCAGAAAACTTAAAAAGGCACATTCTGAAACATACTGGAGAAAAACCATATGCTTGCCCTCAATGCCATTTTCGTTGCGCTCATCAGGAGAGCTTGAAAAAGCACATTATGAGACACACTGGAGAAAAACCATTTGCGTGCCCTGAATGCCCTTTTAGATGCACTCAAAAAGTAAGCTTGAAAAGGCACATTCTTAAACATAGTGGAGAAAAACCGTTTGCCTGCCCTGAATGCTCTTACAGTTGCGCACGACAATCTAGCTTGAAAAGGCACAGTCTGACACATACTAGAGAAAGAATATGCTTGCCCTGAGGGCCCTGTCGGAAATGCACAACAGACAAACTTGCAGGCACAAATTCTGAAACATACAGAAGAAAACCCGTTTGCTTACCAATACTACAATTTAGAAGTACACTCTATCAAAGTATGATGGAGCACACAACGACACCCACTGGAGAAATATTGTTGCCCTTTCAGAAGCGCACAACAATGTATGACACGGCACTGAGAACACACACAGGAGAAAGACAACCTTCAACTTTCCGTATCGCTCTTTTAGATTTGTGAAAGAATCCAATATGAAACTGCATAGCCTGAATCAATATTCTTTCTCCCCACAACCGCTCCCAAAATGGTCAGGAACCTGCAAAGCAATGACTAAATAGTCTACCCTGTATACACCCTATTAAATGCATCCGTACTGAGTAATGTTGCCTAACAATTTAATCAGGGTTTGACCAATTCGATTTCACGACGGATTGCTATTTGACATTGGCTCATTAACAATGGAAGGGGAGCAACTCCCTATGTAGATAAAGTGCAACTCAATCTATCATCTTTCAAAGCTACCTTATTCAAAATTTTAACCTTCTCATTTCTGCGTCTTTTTGTGTTCAAATTTGGTATTTGATGTCATGTAAGCGTTTTTACTTTACGTCAAACACACAGAGCAAAACTGCTGGCGACATCCCATTGAGATTGCTTAAACTGTTCATATTTTTGGAACAAACATGATTGTACATGTTTGTAAATACAGAATAATAAGAGTACATGGATATTGGTTATGTTCCTTAAATCAGAAGAAACGCCCCAAGAAAATCAGAAAAAAAATGTCATGTTCTTAAACCTTTTGAATACCAGTGAACATTTATCGCTAGTCATGTTAAGATCAATCAATCACCAGACAATCTGAGCGGTATTATGGTGTTTTGTAAGCATTAAAAGCATGTGCCACAACCATTGCTTAAAACTGAACGAGCTGTTGTGCAGGAATCAATCTCAGGCTGTGGTCTTCCATAAATATGATTACAGGACATCATCATTATGTCTTTGGTTCGGTGTATTTTTAAACCTAGAAATAAATATTCAAAATTAAAAGGACTTCAAAAGATGCTATCTGGAGGTTTTGAAACAGGTAGGCATAACATTTCTGCGCCTGAGGCTTTCTTTCCATTAGGATTTTAGGTGGTTTGTGCTACTTTGAATACTTATTGTTATTCACATTGTGTCACCAAAAGTTTGTTCATTTAAATTATAACATTGTCATTGTTATTATATTATTCTAGTTTTATCAAATTTCCCTGCATTCTGGTCATTCACATTCTAGTGGTAAGCATGTTGATGGTTGGCGGCTTAAAACTCTGAATGCAGGCAAATTGGATTTGAATTTATCTAGTTCTAGAGTTTTCATATTCATTGTTCGGTTAAATCACATTAATCTTTTGCTTCACCCAAATTGACGAACTCTGTATCAGTCTCATTGAAAGACCAAACCATGATGGATACCAGCAGAGTAATGTGAAGAGTTTAATTACTCGGTAACTCTATATATCTGATTAACCTTGGCCATTAAGGCCATGTGAATGCTATCCCTATACGATGTGACTTCTATACTGGCACCAACTATGGAGCAATCCAACTGATTGTGCCATCCCATAATCATAGGAAATCATTTAGGATAATGGGACAATTTAGCAACCTGTTATTCACTATTGTCATACACATGCATCTCATTCCGCTCCACCAATGCCATTCTTATTAGCGCATCATAGTACATGTTGGCCTAGAGCAAGTTCTCTCATAGGCTTATCTCAAAGGCCCTTTTTTTCAAAACATAACAAGGACCTTTGAGATAATGCTACATAGACCCAGAGAGAACACCATGAACAGCTAAATCAGCCCTAAAATGAAGCATTTAAGATGTGGGTGAAGTGATGACATTTGATTGTGTAGTAGTAATGATGTCATCATTGATTGATCTTTTGTTGACAACTCGATCAATTTTTGATCTGGTGGTTTGCGTTTTATACTGCCTTACATACAATCAGCAGCAACTTGTTCTCAATTTGATGTTGATTTGTCTTAGAAACAACAATTTGATGGAAATTATTTACCAAACTGTTCACAGCAAATTACCAAATTTAATGCAATTTTCAAAGTATCCGATCGAATTGAATTAATCCGAGTTATCTATAAAAAAGCCTGATATGTGGACTGCAAGTCAATGATAATACCATTGCTACTACACAATTAAATCTCATAACATCATCCACAATTAAATGCATCATTTCAATGCTATAATGCTCCATACAGTGTCATGGCATACACCTTGCCAATGTTGTGCCACGAAATGGTAAATGGGCTTTGTGGTAAATGGCCATCCTCACCACATCACTCAGTGAAAGGGCCATCCGCTCATGACAAATACCCATCCAGCAGTGCTAACTGGCCATCCATTTCACTCCATACTCATCCGGTGAGGCTCGTAGTAGAAATTTTCTTCTGTAACAAACCCAGCCGGATGGGCTTGAAGCAGTAATAATTGCTGTATCCAAGGAGATGCTCCTTAGTCCTTACTGTAACAATCCCACATGGATAGGCTTAGAGCAGTAACAAACCCATCAGTAATAGTTTTGAGCAGTTAAATTTGCTGTAACAAACCCATCAGGATTGGATTGTCACCCAATGATTAGTGTCTACAACTCATCATCCTCGGTTACGGATGCATCCGCCTCAACTGTATTCGTGTCCGGACGCGTTTTATGCAAGAAGATGGCAATTTACAGCCACTGGATGCCATGCAAACTTAAGTTGTTCAGACTTGGATGGATTCAGTCACCGGCAGCTCATTCAGTAACATCTTCAAATCCAAAATCCTGTCCCAGCTATCCACAAATAATAAACAAATGGGAATCCCACTGAGCCCATTCATACAGTAAAGGTCACATCAAAGAAACCCTGAAGAGGGAAACCCTAAGCCTTGACAAAGCTAGGAAATCTTATCTTTCACATTTGTGGTGAGCTAGAAGAAGATTTAGGATTTGAATTTGTTCGCTGATTGAGCTATTGTACTCCAGAAACCATGAAATTCGGATTTATCTTCTCCCTCATTAATTACCTTTGAGCAACAAAACAACAGGGTTGCAACAATGAACTAAACCTTAGTTCATTGGTTGCAAGTCATTGCATTTGTATTAGTAACCTCTAAGGCTTGGTCTATTCATAGGCCAAATCCCAATAACCCTAGCGGTTCCTTGGTGAGCGCATCACTTACATAGCAAGGAATGAGTAATAACTACTCAGTTACTGAGTATAGCTTCGTCACACGGCTTACAAAACAAAAAGTAGCTGCGTGACAAGGCTAACAGAGTAAACATGATTTTAATGACTATTTAATATTTAAGACTATCAGTGTAAGTAGCTGGTTTGTTCTACCGTAATACCTCACCTATAGGGTGCCCGCCTTTTAAATGAAGGAGAATATGGGCACAGCTATCATTTAAAGAATTTTTATATTTACGTTGGAGCTCTGCAACTTATAAGTTATCAGAGATAGCTCAGCGTTAGCAGCGTCTGACTTGGAATAACAAGGTCCTGGATTCGAGCCCCTCTGTTTGCACTGTTTGGCCGATACCTAAAGTTATTCATCAATCAAAATCTCATCTTCTCTCTCTCTCTCTCTCTTGAGTAAACTGTCAGACTTTAACGGAGAGGTCAGTTTACGATGCTTCACTTAAAAGGCACCTTACCTTATAGCTGTGGGGTGCCTTATAACTGGAGCATTTTTATTTTTTCCGAGAGGGCGCTTCACTCATCAAGCCCGTTGCCCTATAAGTGAGGTATAACAGTATATATTTACACTGCTGACCATTAAATGCTGAAAATTAAATTTTGTAGACAAAGGTTTCGGTATTACCATGGAGCCAAGTTCTGACGAAGGACAAAAATTATCAGCATTCATAAGTCAGCTTCTTTCAGGGGTGGTGAGTTTTTCATATTTCCCCTTTCTCCGGTTACATAATTTATCATGCTACATGATTTTTACGCCATCAAAACCGAGAGGAGCTTATTACATTTTAACTAAATTAATTGCATGCAAGAGTGAAAGATGAAACAGGAAAATAAAAAAATAAAAAGATCTAAGGAGATGTTTTGATCTGACAAACTCCTTATGCCCAATAATTTCCTTTCTACATGTTGAGTCTGTTCACCAGCAGGGATACCAGGTCACATTCTTAGCCTCTAAGTTTGGTGATGGCAGAGATGAAATCCTATCACTGCATGGTGGCCTTTCTCTCAATATACAGAAACAAATAGAGGTCAACTTTAAGAATCTCATCAATATTAGAATCTCATCAATATTAGAATATCATATAATCCTGTGATCACCTGATTGCCGCTTGCTGCGTGAGTGTGACGTCTTGCTGCTTGATGGAACATTGTGTGATTTGTCAAATTTTAAGACTAAATACAAGGGGTGTTAGCAAAATATTTGCAACTATTTAGCCCAAATATCCTCGCCTACTTTAACTGACAGAAGCCGTGGCATATAAACATACTCAATATAGTTATTTCATCCTTGCAAAGAACTCATATGTACAACAATTTAGCAGTTAAACCTAGCTGTCGCTGTTTTGCATGAACTTTTTGACTGACCCATTGTACTTGAGTTTGTTTTTGGTATTCCTCAGCCAAAATGAAAGCTTTGTGCAGCACATGTTTTAGATGTTCTTATTGCTTTAGATTTGGTATACAAGAGCCCAGGTCATACAACTTGTATCACATAGCTGAAAGTGGGGAGTAGCAGAAATGAGGAGACCTGACAATACCCTGCTCTCGTTGAGCATACTTACTCTGCTGGAACTTACAGGTAACTGAGATGATCGTAGTTATCGTCGAACATGAAATTTTCATATTAGCTTGCAACAGTGTAATTTGACTTGTGCAAAAACACGCCATTAATAATGAAGTTAATGCTTTGATGTCCATGACAGGTCAGGCAATTGACAGAGAGCAACCTCACATTTTCCCATTTTTTTTTAAAACATGTTTAAATGCATGATGGCAATACACTGGATACATTTGTGGGTAGTTCCACAGGTACAAGCACCTGGGCAGCACATGGATTTACTCATTCAGGTCCGGAAGTAGCACCAGCTGCACATCCTTTTGGGATTCAAATACAAGGTACAAAAACTCAAGTCAACCAAATATGATTAACTATTTTATTTTCATAAAGAAAATGCTGAGCCCCTTGACTATGAGTACGTTAGTGTTTTATCATTTTTATATTGCACAGTGGATTTGAGCAAGGAGTTTGACTCCTTGATTTAAGTCAAGGCACATACTATAAGCCTGACTGTTCAATATATCAAGCATGTTCAGTTATGAATATCACAGTAAAGACATATTTTGAATTATTTTAGGACCGCCGTCTGAGCGTGAAGATGATTCCTCTTCCACCGCCACATGTCCAGGTATTTACTTTTGTAACATAGAGAGCTAGATATCATTTGAGCTAAAAACCAACTTTCACTTTGCTGTTTATAAACTCATTTTATCTTATTCGGATTTTAAAAGTCATGCCACACCGAATCCAGGGTTGAGTTGCAATTTACATTAGTGTGTGAGTAATTTAGAAAATGCTGAGTTGTCATGATATCTAAATTCCATTAACTCTGTATCAAATTGCAGAGGTGAAATCATATAATGTGTATAAGACAAATGCTGTCTACATCCTGATCACAAGCTAGCAATAGTATTTTACTCATAACCTGACTTGTTTTTTAGCAAAAATGTTGGCAGTTCAATGCTTCTGTAAGGACAAGTCAAACTGTGATGACGCCATGTTTGAGTCTCCAACCACCTGCACTGTGCACAACTCAGCAAATGCAACAGTTCCCTCTATTGTAAGTGAAAATACTTGCTTGGTTTTCAGATAAAGTGTACCTTTTAATTTTATCTGTACTGATCAGTGTCATTTTTAAATAACTGATTAAATTTTAAGAGCTTTATTTTGTGAATTTGTTTGGAAAATGTGTTGAACAGAGGAAACGATGAATATATGTAGTTCGAGTTGATCATTACAGTCTTGAACAAAGTATATAATTATAGTCCTCACATTGATAAAACACGTATCATCTCTCATAGTATCTTTATCTTAAGGCGACAGCTGTGTGTTCGGCAGCTGAGAATTTTGCGGCTAAGAGAGGCATTAAGGCTGAAGGTATGGCAGAGGCGACAAACATGTTCTGTCCTCGTGGGTAAGGTAGCGACTCACCTTGCATTGTTTTTTTATACGTAGAGTAAAAGATAGGTCGGAAGCTCTGTGTGAAAATTAAATTCCTCACCAGTTTATCAAATGTTACAAATGATGCAATTCAAGTTATTTTTAACCACTCAAGTTGTGAGACTTTTATGGTGGCTTTTTTTCTTATTTCTGATGTGTTCAAAATTATCTTCAGTCAACATCACAAATAAGACTATTTGTATCCATCAGAACGGTGATGACTGGTTGTGCTGTTAACGATCCATGGAGTGAGCACCGAGTAATAGGTGTCGTCAATAATTTCCTGAGCTGTCTCTGGGTGAAACTTAGCGGCTCCAAGCAACCAAATCCTACCATGAGAGCACTCTGTGTTACACCACACGGACCCCTATTCTTAGGGCCGCCTACAGGTGAGATTACCGTCAAGACTTTTGGACCTCAACCCATTAAAAGTGTTATTTTTCATATGCCAGCTTTGTATATTTATGTATTGAGCATTATTTTTATGAATTTAATGAAACTACATTGATCATTATTGTTTGTCTGTTGGTTTCAGATAAACCTGTACCTCGTTTCTTTGAACCAGCACCAGGTAAGGTCAATGATCAGTATATTACACCTTAAAAAGAAAGTTATAGATCAGTAGGCCGGTCTTTAGGGACTACCCAAAGACCAATGCATGTTAGAGTCAGTCAAGTTATGTCAGATTTGCATGGCAGACAAATTTAATGCTTGGCATGTATAATTCATGTCAAGTAGAGCGTTGAATTATTATTATTGATGGTGGAAAAAAGTGCCTCTCATAAGAGGTGCATTGTATTGGTCCTTGGGAAGTCTTTGATGTAATGTTTCTAATATACAGTATGTGAGCTCAGGTATTTATTGTGTATCTGTCTGTTTTAGGTTATTTGCCTCCTGTCGGGATTGAGTAAAAAGGTAAGTCAGCTTATATATTATGGAAGATATTATCTGTGCTGCCTTCCTTCTACAATACACACTTGCTATTCAATGCACCTGTCTAGTTTCACAGTTATTGTCACTACAACTACATTGATTTGTGAGTCTTAAGGAAATCAACTATTACAAAGTCAATCCGCTCGCCCAATGCCAAATAGCAAATACGCTTGTTGTCCAATTAAATGGTAGCGAGTGCCTGTTTTACATATTTTTAGGACTAGCTTCGAGACGGGGGATGCACAATCCACAATCACATGTCCAGGTATTTACTTGGTTTCTGATGTGGAAGCAGTGCAAAATTGTACAAATCACACAAATATAATTTGGAGACTCCTTTACTTAATTGTCATGTTCCCAACAAAGAAAAGTTCCAAGAGATACCTGTTAAGTGGCAATATCCGTGAGTCTTTCAGAAACAAATCTTTCACTGCATTGTGATTGAAATCTGTCCAAATTCAGAATCCTGTTTCACTCTTTCAACAGCTACAATCCGATAAACATCAATGTAATACACTAAAACACGCTGCTCTCAGACAATCATCATTTTTGTTAGCAAATCATAATTTTAATTTTTCCAGCAAACACCTTTGCAGCTGAATGCCGTTGTGAGGACAAGTCCAACTGTGATGGAGCTATATCAAACCACCTGCACTGTAGAAATGCAGTAGAAATGACAGTACCCTCCATAGTAAATAGCAAAGCATGCTTAGTGTTCACATCAGAGATCTTGAGACCAAGACTCACTCCATGAGTATTGACATAAAATATGTATGTTATTGGTATGGACTTATTGGGTGTAGGAATAGGCACTTTTCAAGTACAAAATGAGTTGTGATGCAATATGGTTATTTAGTTGCATATCGTGAATCTTATACCATGAGATGATAAAGTAGATTAGTAGGTAAAATTTCCTCTCTTTGTTTTAATACATTTTACTGGCTGCGGTCATCATTTGAAGAAAGTTTTCCATTAAGAGTCAAACATACGTTCCGATATCAGTTCAGTGTTAGGTAGTGATGAGTTTACCAAATTCAACCTCCTTGATGTGTAAGTACCTGAGATACAAACAAATGGAAAGCTTAATAGTTTGTATGAACATGATAAAATGATTAACCTTGTACTAAGATTCATATAATTGCTAGCTCGTCTCTCTGGTATGATTTAAGTTTATATCGAGTGAGAGAGACTGGGAGCTATGTATGAGGGAATTCACAAAAGAGATTGCATCATTCATGCAAGCAAATTCCTAATAATCAGTTAATATCTGCAGTTTAGGAATAATTTCATTTGATCCAACCACTGTATTCGCAGGAAGTGTACCAAGGCATCATAGTGGTGATGTGATGATAGTAAGAGGTGAGAATATACCAAATGGTCAGCAGATCAGCTGCCCTGCAGGGTAAGACTCAGTTCGTTTGCGAGGAATTTTCTTTAGTTATTATTAAATTGTCACGATTAAAATTCATCCACTGTTTGTATCATTCCTTTGAATCTAAGGGGACAAGCAGGGTTGAAACTCAGAATTTTATATATAGATAAATACATCATTACATCGTAAATTACATTTAATAAGTTTTCAACAGCAGATGTTCCATGAATATTTCTCTCATAACTTAGTGACATAAATCGCAAGACCAATAGTCTCGACCCCATCCAAACCCGTGCGCAGGAAATACATTTTTACTACATGTACAAACTTAGGAAACATGTTTTGTTCTAAAAAAGAGGAGTTGTCGGTCCTATTGCTTATTTATGTCGTGAGAAGATAATCACAATGTAGAATTTAATTTGACCAATCAAATTGCGCAAGTGCAAACACTAACCAATCAAGCCATGAATTTGTTGTAGCAGTGAGCCAGATTGATCTTTTTATAATAACAGAGAAAATATCTTTTTTTGACTCAAAGAATCAAGTTGACTCAACTGTTGCCGATAAATTGAGACAACATACAAAGATCAAGGTGTGTTATCTCTTGGTAACTAAATATGTTCATTCTTGGTAGTCATCTCATTAAGTATAAGTCAAGTGGTGCTGTCAACCATGGGCCCCGGGAGTTACATGTCTTTACTTTGCCAATGTCCAGTATGGGTGCTTGATACTGGACAGTCACATTGGCAAAGTAAAGGCATGTAAGTCCCAGGGGCCCATGCTGTCAACCCACTACCCAGTTTACAGAAAAAGTCCAGTTCTGTATGGGCAATAGCCAGTTCTATGAAAAAATCAAAGTAGAGGGTTTGTTGGTGCAGCTCATGTTGCAATTGATGTAACTGAAAAGATGTCTTTTTGGTTGGTGTTATAGTTACATTCTTCCGATTCTTCCGACAGGTTGATCGCCGTCGGAGTAGTTGTCGCCTTTCAAGGGCGATATGCTGTGTAGTGATAACAGAGTGAGACTTGATTATCTGGATGTAAATAACAGTATATCAGTCATCGGAGATGTAACAGTTAGGTATTTTGTATAGCTTCACAGCCACGACTCGCAAGGGATCAATTCAAGGAGGGTTTTGGCGTCACATTCACAATCGCAGGGTTTTCAGCAGTGGGTTGTTAACATATAAGGGGAGGATAAGGAGAAATTGACAGACAACTTTTGTTAGTAATCTGGGACAACACTGTAGGGGTTTCCAGTGGATTATCAGACACCAGGCCACACCACACTCGGGACCAGATCAGGGTAACAGGGTACATCTTTTATTCTCGATCCCAATATCACAACTGACGATAGTGAGGGGAACACTACATTATATATGATGCTCATAAGTGATGCACAGCATTAAAAGGAAACATTATTAACATACCAGGGAAATTAATTGCTCATTATTTTAATTAACACAATCTACTCATAAATCAATCATAAGGGTCCAGACATTCCTCTGGTAATGAAACCTTAATTAAAATGTCAATATCCAGATATAACACATTGTAAGACAAAGTTTAGGTACTTTAGTCTGATTTAATACATTGACAATGGATTAAGGAACGATATTGGCTGTATAACAATGCTGTATTGTATATAAGAACAATGCTGCTATTTTTACAACACCCACGGATTTTAATGTCCATTCAGAACTGCATAATTTTTTGTAATGCAGCAGGCAATTAGTTGCCATATGGGCGGCCCGGAGGTTGCAAAAAATACCGATACCAATTAAAAGCAAGCTACAACAACCCAAAAGAAATGGACGAGTAGCTCTACTTCACCAAAAGAACAATGATAATCAATAGGCTACACAAGGTCAAATCACCTAAAGGAGACCATAAGTTTGGAATAGTAAACTTCAATAAAAAGTGAATGTAAGCATGCTCAGTTTACTACCCATCCAACAATATAATGTCTGCGTGCAAAAGGCCAATTTTGTCAATCTCCAGAGCCAACACACAGCTTGATCACTACAAATGTCTGACGGATCTGACTTGGTGATTTGGATGCACATCGTCAGACCTGGACCGACTCAATATTGAACCATGCTGGAAACCATACGTCGAGATTTATTGTAAGTGACCATCTTTATGTAATAAAATTGTTTGGGCAAATCACCTTTCTTTGTGGAAATGGAGGTAACCATTATCAACTTCACTGTGATCTCAACATCACTTTCATCGTTTCTGCACAGCCAAACAGTAGATGACTAAGTATGTCTCTTTATAGGAGCTCCCCAGAGAGGACATCCCAATCATCACATACCTTGGTAACTGTATTAAAAAAACAGACATTTTTTTGTAAAAAGCTGGAAGAGGACCGAGTGGATTGGATTCCAGGTTACTCTGGGACAACAGTGCAATAACTTGTACAGAAGTGGAAAATAACTCTGACAGTCCTAAACAGAACGGACAATACCTACAAAACTAGGCTGGACTCACAGTAACAATAAGGGAATAGTTAGCTGTCCGTACTATCAAAAGAATGGTGAAGAGCACTAAGCAATTTCAAGTACACAGTGATAAACCATAAACAACAAAAATGTTCGCAAAGAAAAAAAGACACTATGCTCTGAAAAACCCAAATCTTCAAAGGCTAGACATCCCAAGGAAGAAAACTTGAGCTGGCACTAGGCAGACAAATTCTGGAAACACTATCTGAGAACTCTCTACAAGCGGCGCTCAAGAAGTATAGGAATAATTATGGATAATTGCGAAGTCACTGAAGACGGAAGCAAATCTGAAGTGTTTTATTGTGACTTATTTTCAGACAAAGGCCAACAGTTTGATAATGACAGGCGATGACACATAGAAGGTTGGAACATGCCAACTGATTCATATGCGACACAGGATCAAATGACAAAATAAGTATCAACAAAATATTATCTGCACTCCAAAAGGTAAAAGGAAATGAGAGGTGCCCAGTCCCAGATGACATACACCCGTTGATGCTACGAAACTCACCCATCAGTCAATCCTGTATATCATACAAAATGCTTACGTGCCAACTACTGTGGCCATAGAATAACAACAATAATGTGTATCAACACGGGCTCATTGGACAGTGTGCCAATATGTGCTGAAGTGTGCCAAAGGCTGGGCACTCTGTGCTCTTCTCAGTTCAGTCTCGGTTTGAAGATGTAGGTGTAGGGGGCATTTGGTTGATTGGGCTTCCAGGTTGATGGTCGGATCAGGATGGTGTCAGCTTTGTTTAATGAATTGGTCGCCACTCTCGTCTCAACCTGTCTGGCTTAGACTATCAAACCACACCGCTGCATTTTTTATCTTAATTTCAATGTATCATTTTACTTCAAGAAAAAAAATATCACCATTAGCCGCACCAACCATAAAGCTGATTCTCTGTGGTTCTATCGACAACATTTCTGGCTAGTCGAGACGCTGCTCAACACACTCTAAACAAGTCTACGTGCGTTGTTGGGCTTATGAGTGCGAATTACTGGTTTTAATATTTATTTATGTACACAGCTGGACCTCCTTTATCAATGGCGAAACTATTTTTTTGTAGACAAATGATTTTATGATACCATGGAGTCAAGCGCTGATGCAGAACAAAAATTATCAGCATTCATCCGTCAGCTTCTCTCAGGAGTGGTGAGTTTTTCATCTTACTTTTTTATCTGATTACTACCTATATTCTACATGATATTTTTCTCATCAAAACAATAGTGGATTATTAGTTTAAACTAAATAAACTGGAGACCAGAGTTAAAGGTGCAATTGGAAAATATGAAATTAAAGGAAATTATTGTTATATTCAGAATTATATACTTGAATGCCAAATAACCTTCTTTTTTTCAGGTTGAGTCTGTGCGCCAACAAGGATACCAAGTCGCATTCTTAGCCTCAAAGTGTGGTGATGGTAGGAACGAAATCCTATCACTGCATGGTGGATTTTCTGTTCATATACAAGAACAAATAGAAGCCAATTTTAAGAATCTTATCCAAGGTAATTCCCAATGAAAAAATAGTTGTTTGAAGTGAATGTTAAATATGTAGTTATGGTAACTAGATTTCTCATCATGGCACCAGAGCCCGTTATCAGGGTGTGCTTATGGTATCATATCTACAGCGTCTTTGTCTCTGATCAAACCCTGGGGAATCGAATAAAACTCTTCCAATTATGTGGTCATTATGCGCATCAAGTCATGTTTTGGTCATGTCTGTGATTCACCATCATCGACAAAGTATGTTTTGTCTATGTTTACCTCATTGAAATGCACAGCAGGTTATCAGAGTACACATATGAGGGCCCCCAATGTTTGGCTGAATACCAGACTAGGAGCAGATCCAAACATAAAAAATTTGGTCCTATACGTCCTGCATTTTATGATGAGTTATCGTATACATTATTTTTATAACAGAAGCTGCACAGGATGAAGACTGCAGTATCAGTGAGTCTAATGCAGAAAGAGTGATTGAGTCCGCAGCACACATGGATACTATTAAGGTAGAGTGTACCTCAGAGTTTGACGCAAGCCTACCTGAATACTCACCAACTGGTGACACTGAATACTCCCCAATGACTGATATTGATGCTGATGTACCCGTAGTACATAGTAGTAGTTATAGACTTATTGACTGTGACGCTCAGGAACCAGTAGAGTATAACTATGGTGAAGGAATCAATGAGGGACAGAAGCAGGAACCTGAACCTCCAAATGATATAATGGTAGAGCTTGATGGTTCCTTGACTGAAAAGCCTTTTGCTTGCCCCAAATGCCCTTTTAGAACGGCACAACAAGCCCATTTGAAAGTACACATTCTGACACATACTAGAGAAAAGGCATTTGCTTGCCCTGAATGCCCCTATAGAGCCACACACCAACAACATTTAGATAGGCACATACTGACACATACTGGAGAGAAACCATATGCTTGCCCCCAATGCCCTTTTAGATGTGCTCATCAGGAGAGCTTGAAAAAGCACATTATGAGACATACTGGAGAAAAACCATTTGCGTGCCCTGAATGCCCCTATAGAGCCACACACCAACAACATTTAGATAGGCACATACTGACACATACTGGAGAGAAACCATATGCTTGCCCCCAATGCCCTTTTAGATGTGCTCTCTCAGAAAACTTAAAAAGGCACATTCTGAAACATACTGGAGAAAAACCATATGCTTGCCCTCAATGCCCTTTTCGTTGCGCTCATCAGGAGAGCTTGAAAAAGCACATTAGGAGACATACTGGAGAAAAACCATTTGCGTGCCCTGAATGCCCTTTTAGATGCACTCAAAAAGTAAGCTTGAAAAGGCACATTCTGAAACATAGTGGAGAAAAACCGTTTGCCTGCCCTGAATGCTCTTACAGTTGCGCACGACAATCTAGCTTGAAAAGGCACAGTCTGACACATACTAGAGAAAGAATATGCTTGCCCTGAGGGCCCTGTCGGAAATGCACAACAGTCAAACTTGCAGGCACAAATTCTGAAACAATTTAGAAGTACATCTATCAAAGTATGATGGAGCACACAACGACACCCACTGGAGAAATATTGTTGCCCTTTCAGAAGCGCACAACAATGTATGACACGGCACTGAGAACACACACAGGAGAAAGACAACCTTCAACTTTCCGTATCGCTCTTTTAGATTTGTGAAAGAATCCAATATGAAACTGCATAGCCTGAATCAATATTCTATCTCCCCACAACCGCTCCCAAAATGGTCAGGAACCTGCAAAGCAATGAGTAAATAGTCTACCCTGTATACACCCTATTAAATGCATCCGTACTGAGTAATGTTGCCTAACAATTTAATCAGGGTTTGACCAATTCGATTTCACGACGGGTTGCTATTTGACATTGGCTCATTAACAATGGAAGGGGAGCAACTCCCTATGTAGATAAAGTGCAACTCAATCTATCATCTTTCAAAGCTACCTTATTC
Source organism: Membranipora membranacea (assembly GCA_914767715.1). Classification (NCBI taxonomy): domain Eukaryota; kingdom Metazoa; phylum Bryozoa; class Gymnolaemata; order Cheilostomatida; family Membraniporidae; genus Membranipora; species Membranipora membranacea. The sequence continues at coordinate 29,971,527 of OU612066.1, read as the reverse complement.
AAGATTTTAACCTTCTCATTTCTGCGTCTTTTTGTGTTCAAATTTGGTATTTGATGTCATGTAAGCGTTTTTACTTTACATCAAACACACAGAGCAAAACTGCTGGCGACATCCCATTGAGTTTGCTTGAGCTGTTCATATTTTTGGAACAAACATGATTGTACATGTTTGTAAATACAGAATAATAAGAGTACATGGATATTGGTTATGTTCCTTAAATCAGAAGAAACGCCCCAAGAAAATCAGGAAAAAAATGTCATGTTCTTAAACCTTTTGAATACTAGTGAACATTTATCGCTAGTCATGTTAAGATCAATCAATCACCAGCCAATCTGAGCGGTATTATGGTGTTTTGTAAGCATGAAAAGCATGTGCCACAACCATTGCTTAAAACTGAACGAGCTGTTGTGCAGGAATCAATCTCAGGCTGTGGTCTTCCATAAATATGATTACAGGACATCATCATTATGTCTTCGGTTCGGTGTATTTTTAAACCTAAAAATAATTATTCAAAATTAAAAGGACTTCAAAAGATGCTATCTGGAGGTTTTGAAACAGGTAGGCATAACATTTCTGCGCCTGAGGCTTTCTTTTCCATTAGGATTTTAGGTGGTTTGTGCTACTTTGAATACTTATTGTTATTAACATTGTGTCACCAAAATTTAGTTCATTTAAATTATAACATTGTCATTGTTATTATCTTATTCTAGTTTTATCAAATTTCCCTGCATTCTGGTCATTCACATTCTAGTGGTAAGCATGTTGATGGTTGGCGGCTTAAAACTCTGAATGCAGGCAAATTGGATTTGAATTTATCTAGTTCTAGAGTCTTCATATTCATTGTTCGGTTAAATCACATTAATCTTTTGCTTCACCCAAATTGACGAACTCTGTATCAGTCTCATTGAAAGACCAAACCATGATGGATACCAGCAGAGTAATGTGAAGAGTTTAATTACTCGGTAACTCTATATATCTGACTAACCTTGGCCATTAAGGCCATGTGAATGCTATCCCTATACGATGTGACTCCTATACTGGCACCAACTATGGAGCAATCCAACTGATTGTGCCATCCCATAACCATAGGAAATCATTTAGGATAATGGCCCAATGGGACAATTTAGCAACCTGTTATTCACTATTGTCATACACTTGCATCTCATTCCGCTCCACCAATGCCATTCTTATTAGCGCATCATAGTACATGTTGGCCTAGAGCAAGTTCTCTCATAGGCTTATCTCAAAGGCCCTTTTTTTCAAAACATAACAAGGACCTTTGAGATAATGCTACATAGACCCAGAGAGAACACCATGAACAGCTAAATCAGCCCTAAAATGAAGCATTAAAGATGTGGGTGAAGTGATGACATTTGATTGTGTAGTAGTAATGATGTCATCATTGATTGATCTTTTGTTGACAACTCGATCAATTTTTGATCTGGTGGTTTGAGTTTTATACTGCCTTACATACAATCAGCAGCAACTTGTTCTCAATTTGATGTTGATTTGTCTTAAAAACAACAATTTGATGGAAATTATTTACCAAACTGTTCACAGCAAATTACCAAATTTAATGCAATTTTCAAAGTATCCGATCGAATGGAATTAATCCGAGTTATCTATAAAAAAGCCTGATATGTGGACTGCAAGTCAATGATAATACCAATGCTACTACACAATTAAATCTCATAACCTCATCCAAAATTAAATGCATCATTTCAATGCTATAATGCTCAATACAGTGTCATGGCATACACCTTGCCTTGCCACAAAATGGTAAATGGGCTTTGTGGTAAATGGCCATCCTCACCACATCACTCAGTGAAAGGGCCATCCGCTCATGACAAATACCCATCCAGCAGTGCTAACTGGCCATCCATTTCACTCCATACTCATCCGGTGAGGCTCGTAGTAGAAATTTTCTGCTGTAACAAACCCAGCCGGATGGGCTTGAAGCAGTAATAATTGCTGTATCCAAGGAGATGCTCCTTAGTCCTAACTGTAACAATCCCACATGGATAGGCTTAGAGCAGTAACAAACCCATCAGTAATAGCTTTGAGCAGTTAAATTTGCTGTAACAAACCCATCAGGATTGGATTGTCACCCAATGATTAGTGTCTACAACTCATCATCCTCGGTTACGGATGCATCCGCCTCAACTGTATTCATGTCCGGACGCGTTTTATGCAACAAGATGGCAATTTACAACCACTGGATGCCATGCCGTGAAGATACATTTCCAAATCTCATGGTCTCTGGACAAGTGCCCTTTCCTGAGTATTAGGACTACCTCTTAAGTTGTTCAGACTTGGATGGATTCAGTCACCGGCAGCTCATTCAGTAACATCTTCAAATCCAAAATCCTGTCCCAGCTATCCACAAATAATAAACAAATGGGAATCCCACTGAGCCCATTCATACAGTAAAGGTCACATCAAAGAAACCCTGAAGAGGGAAACCCTAAGCCTTGACACGCGGATATATTTTTTTTCTTGGGTGTAAACAAAAAAAAGTAGCCGCATGACAAAGCTAGGAAATCTTATCTGTCACATTTGTGGTGAGCTAGAAGAAGATTTAGGATTTGAATTTGTTCGCTGATTGAGCTATTGTACTCCAGAAACCATGAAATTCGGATTTATCTTCTCCCTCATTAATTACCTTTGAGCAACAAAACAACAGGGTTGCAAGTCATTGCATTTGTATTAGTAACCTCTAAGGCTTGGTCTATTCATAGGCCAAATCCCAATCATGCTTTACTTAAAAGGCACCTTACCTTAAAGCTGTGGGGTGCCTTATAACCGGAGCATTTATATTTTTTTTCCGAGAGGGCGCTTCACTTATAAGGCCCGGTGCCCTATAAGTGAGGTATAACAGTATATATTTACACTGCTGACCATTAAACGCTGAAAATATATTTTGTAGACAAAGGTTTCGGTATTACTATGGAGCCAAGTTCTGACGAAGGACAAAAATTATCAGCATTCATAAGTCAGCTTCTCTCAGGGGTGGTGAGTTTGTCATCCTTCTCCTTTCTCCGGTTACATCATTTATCATGCTATATGATATTTATGCCATCGAACCGAGAGTAGCTTGTTACATTTTAGCTAATTTAATTGTGTGCAAGAGTGAAAGATGAAACAGGAACATAAAAAAATAAAAAGATCTAAGGAGATAGTTTTTATCTGAAGAACTCCTTATGCCCAATAATTTCCTTCCTACAGGTTGAGTCTGTTCACCAGCAGGGATACCAGGTCGCATTTTTAGCCTTTAAGTTTGGTGATGGCAGAGATGAAATCCTATCACTGCATGGTGGCCTCTCTCTCAATATACAGAAACAAATAGAGGTCAACTTTAAGAATCTTATCAAAGGTAAATTGCTTGTAAAAAAACTTGAAATAGTATTTGTGCTTACAAGAATTATTATCTTGGTATCAGTGTCAATTATTGGGATGCATTTATGTTATCATATTATATGTGTATACCAACTCAATAGACAGTTTTCTGAGCTCCAATTTGAGTCTCTATTCGGAGTTAGTTCTCTCCAGTTTGGTACTTTTAACCCATGCGGCATAGGAAAAGGGAGCTGAAAAGAGGGTTATCTTGTGAATCGCAATAATATGATAAAAATGTGTCTTGATTCAGCACTGGCATCATTGGGGGCTTGAAAGCTGAAAAATCTCAATTTCAGCAACAAAATTCATAAGAAATTCCATGAGATTTGTCCGCCAAACTGGCAGAAATTGATATATATGACTATCCGAATACAAAAAAAACTATTTCCCTATGTCCCAATGAGTTTTCTATGGTGCAGATTCTGAAACACAAATCATTTTATCCTTTTATAAGCCCCTAAAGATTTGGAAATCCTGTCTCACAGGGTTTTCAATGATGCCAGTGCTGAATCAAGACACATTTTTATCATATTATAAGCGGTTCACAAGACTACCCTCTTTTCAGCTCCTTTTCCTATGCAGCGTGGGTTAAAAATACCAAACTGGAGAGAGGACAACTCTGGCTAGAGGTTTAAATTGGAGCTCAGAAAACTGTCTATTGATTTTTATGTGCATATACATGTATCTCCATTCCCGTAGGACTTTCTCTCGGTCACACAGTGGGGAATCGTAATCAAATCTTCTGATTGTAAGGTCATTATAATTCAAGTCTTTATCAAGTCATCTTTCAGTCTTATTGGTGATTCATTAAAGTAAAATGCACAGTTATCAGTGGCTATAGAAAAGGGCCCCAATATTTGGCTGAATAACTAGACTAGGAGTAGATCTGTACTCAAATATTGGGTTTACGATGAGTGTGTAGTGTCAATATCCCATTGCAGAAGCCGCACATAGCAGAGACAGCAGTATTTGGCAGTCTCTAGAAGAGACGATACAATCTAACCATACAGTCAATATACCAATAACAGACGACCTTGCTGCACCGTCATCACAAGGCGATCTAACATCCAATACAAGAACAGTCAGGGAGTCTGCAGCACATGTGGACACTATTAAGGTAGAATATACCGCGAAGTTTGATGCTTACCTAACTGGTGATGCTGAATACTCACCAACTACTAATAATTATGCTGACGAGCAAAAAGAGTATAACGATGGTGACGAGTCAATGGGGGTCAGAAGTAGGAACCTGAACCTCCAAATGATATACAGATAGATCACGATGATTCCCGGACTGTATCAATCCTAGAACCTGTAGAGCCCAGTACTGCTCCATCTACTGAAACCACCAAAAAGTCTGCAAATTCCAGTTATGAGCATATGAGAGGCATCAAGAAATGTAAATATTGTGAATTTTCAACCAAAAATAAATCTATTATGATATGCCACACGAGTAAACACACTGGAGAAAAATCGTTTGCTTGCCCTCAGTGCCCTTATAGAAGCGCAAATCAAGCACGTATGAAAAGGCACATTATGACTCATACTGGAGAAAAACCGTTTGCTTGCCAATACTGTCCGTTTAGAAGCGCACAAAAAAAGGTGTGACGCGGCACACTGCGAAGGCACATCTTAAAGCTTATACATAATTGAAAAATCCCATGCAGCCGCATACTACAGCCAACATCCTTCACACAAGAATCACATCAAACAAAATGCACTCACATGCATAGAAATTCCGTTAAAAAATATTCCAATCACTTGCCTTCAATTGCAATTACCAAGTAGTAAACCTCAAGTTTTGTTAGACTCATCTTGTTATAATCGCACTTCTAAAAGTTGTAAATTAACAAGTTATTCTAATGCTAAGCCCAATTACAATCCCCAATTAGTTGGCTAGGATACAATTCCTGGACGATTCATAAACGCATACAAGCTGAGTTTTGTGGTTTTCCAAAATTATCTCCTCTTTGCCTGCATTGGAAGTTGTTACACAGTAGAGGGGAGCAACTCCCAATGTAGACGAATAAATGATTATACCCAATCTGTCATCTATTGAGGCCATCTTACTCGTAGCCATTTTTCCAAGAGTATGTGAAGATTTGTTAATGCTCTCATTTAACAGTTTATATTCATATTTAACATCCACAGCAAGCCTGCTGGTTTTACAAACAATTTGCCTTATTTTTTTACAAATAAACGTCTGCTTATGTTTAAATATAGTAGAAGAAAAAAGTTGTCTTTATAAGTTGTAAATCTCAGAAAAAAAACAAGTCCATTCTGATATGATGCCACTACAAATGTGACAACTCCGTCATTTATAGGATTCACTCATTATGGTATATCAGTAGTCATGTATTCAGCTCATGCTTTTTATATCAATATCTAAACATCATCGATATATTATATATATATATATATATTGCCTGATTAATGACTGCTAATTGTATATGAGCATGAGAGCAAAGAATTAAATGTTACTGTTTCTGGAATACTTCCACCAATCAGAGTATTTTTGACACAACTATTAACCCAAAGTGCCTATGACAGTAGAAGTGGTGGCTCAAAAGATTTATTTTTTATAATCATTCCTTTGGGCAACGAGTGATTGATTTTCATCTACTGTTTTTCTCAGGTACAGGTCCAACGCTTTCTACGATGGCAGGTTGACTAAATTTGTCACAGGCTCTAATTTTGTCTAGTCTAATGCATACAACAAAACTAAGGTCTTCGGTATCACGATAATTGATAGTGACTTAAAATGTCTAAATCTTCCTGCCATTACAGAGTTTTTTTGTTGATGAGGTGACATCCAAAACTTACCTAGATCATCAAGTTGGTTTTGTGTATATGATCCATCAGGTTTGAGCACTCCCGGGGTACAGAGCCCTGGATGATTTTATGGACAGATTTATTTGCCTACTGAATTTTTTTTTAGTTGTATTAGTACTAGGTTGAATTTTCGGCCGTAGGAAGTGCCATATATATGCAACGAAGCAAAGATATTCACAACTTTTAATGTGCTCAAACACAACACAAATCTTTTTGTTCGGTAAAACATTTTATTTGTTTGCGTTCCCAAGTTGTCCATTGCTCTCTATCAGTCTTAAAGTGTCTAGGAAAGCAAAAAACAACCACTGTTCACATCAAAGCTTTGTCATTGCAATGAACAAAAAAAAGTAAAATTTCTAGCCTAAGGACATTATTGAATGATGTAACCTAATTTAAAATGCGAAATAATCCAGGGTTCCATTCAAAGTACTTCTATGATCACTATCCTTTGAGAACTTTATTTCCAATACTTTGTCATCTGGATATTTTAATGATTGATATTATACTCATGGATTATGGATCATCCTACTGCAATTTGAAGAGGGTAACAACTCATACATGTTTTATTTATGCATGAACACGGAATAATTCTTATAATAGTTCTGAAAGAATGTCATGGTGTCTGGAACATTACTATTCATCACTTGGGCTATCCATAAAGCTTCGTCTGTAAGATAATGTCAATGAGCACCATTAGAACACGCCACTCATCCACTCATATAAGTTACCAAAATATTCAAGAAGGGGGTGTTAGGTGTCGGAAATCTGAAAATCTTGATATGCTGCTATCACAGAATGCCTTTGGTGTTGTAGTATTAACAGGTAAGTAAAATTCAGTGTAGAATGGAGGTTGAAGCTATCCAAAGTGCAAGCTTACACCTGGATGTTCAGTTGGGATATAAAGCATTTGAAACTTTTACTGTCCTCCTGAAACAAGAATAGGCTATCTGTTTCACGAACATCTTGTTTCTTTGCCTACTGTTAAATGATATAATATAATAATATATATAATATAATATATAATGATCAAGCCAATTTAGTGCCGAATAAGAATTTTCGATCCTTTGCACTGCATGATCAATGCGGGCACATGTTCTTAGAAAAACTTGGTTTTTGGGAATCAAGCTAACCTCCTCTCCCTCTTTCATCTTTTAGCTTCACCATTTTTAAGGTATGTATAGTACAATTTAGGAGAACAAGATATGGTGTACAGAATATTGTGAGCATATCCGGCGTACGCCATGGTCATTATGTGGCCATTGTCAAAAATTGTTGTGCCCCCACAATGACAATCTCTTAGACATTGCGTTTGAGGTAACGCGAAATGACACAAAATGTATCTGCTTCAAACGGGCAATGGTGATAGTTTTCATTGTTGAATGCTGGTGTGTACTTCATTTGAAAAGCAATCTAAGGGAAAGCTTAAATAATTTTGCTTGAAAGACTAAGATTTGTTTCAAATATTTTCACCAAATTTTAAAAATCATTAATTTCATGACGTGGCATAAAATTTCACTTTAGACTTTTCACAGCCAGACGTCAGACATTAATCAGAACCAAATCACGTGATTAAAGCAATCTTTAACGATAGATGTGATATTTTGATATTCAGAACAGTTATTGACAATTCAGTCTGATTTGTTTATTGCATTTCATTTATCAGTATTGATGAGCTATGCATATATATGCGAAGGGATGACAGAACTATATGTAGAGATGAATCTTGATTCAGATGAGAGTATGATTACATTCAACACTGTGACTGAAGCTCAGGTGCTTAGTCTCTGTGTTCATCAATGCCTCATCATCCCAGGATGTTACCAGCTATCACATAACCGTGAGGAAGGCATTTGTTTATTGAATGTCTGTCGCAGCTCCTCCACTGAAGGTGAGCATTATCTGAAAATCAGTACCAATAACTGATTATAATCCAGATTCAAGCTCACTCTATTTGTAACACAGCACATTCAGCTAGCTGACTCCCATACAACTGGTAAAAATAGATGTTATAACATCCATTACATGTTATACCAGTTATAGCAATCTATCATCAGCTTACTGCATCAACATAGATCGTAAGACCCTCCTACACATTGGCAGAGAAAACTACAGCGAAAGCTCGCCAAAGGCTACATATAATCGCCAAGCTATACCATCTCGATGTCACTGAGAAACTAATAACGACCTGCTTCAAGTCCTTCATAGAGTCAGTAATCACCTACCACCTGGTTGTGCCATATAGTCATCTGAGCGCAGACTCTAAGAAAAAGCTAAAATCTGTGATAAGAACTGCAGGTTACCTATCAGGCGAACTCACGTTCACACCCGTAGACGACCTTTACTCTAATATACTGAAAGTCAAGAGCCTCCGTATGATTGCCATCGAAGACGAACCACTACTCCGTCTTAACCAGCTGCCGCCAGGCAGATATCAATCAATCAAGTTCAGCGTGCAGATCTGTGCCAAATGTTTTAGAGCAGAGTGTATCAAATATCAAAATAGTGTCTTCAAAAAGTAATAGTATTTTTTTATGGTCTGATCATTTTATTTATTTTTACAGAATCAACAGTTATAATAATTTTACAGAGCACCCTATAGAGACAGTTTTATTTCTCAGAGATTGAGACCGAATATAAACATACATACTTAGTCTTCCCTGCTTTGATTAAGACGCTAAGAATAACTCTTTTCTCACAAACAGTGCATTCACCTCAGAGGCCCCTCTAACACTTGTTCAAAAACAAAAGGGAGTGCCTATTATTTGTGCTACTGATTCACTGGTGTCGTTGATACTCCTCCCTTACAAACAGAACATTGATCTCAACGGCCTCCGGACAAAATTTAATGAAATATTATATTATACAATTATGCGATATAATGCTTGAACAGAAAACAAGACAAATCAACTATCATTTATGGTACTTAATTTCTGGTTTCGGTGCTACTTAATACCGTTTTCACCATCTATAAAGTTTTTTTTATTTTTTTAGAAGTGAATCCAAATTATACTACTGTCTTTCGTGCAAAAAGTAAACTTTCCCGGAGCACACTCGCAAGAGGTAAGCACAGGCAGTACAACTGTAAAACATTTTTCTTTACATATTTTGCACTGTCATTATATAATAGATTTTATTATATATCAATTTTATTTCAAAACAAACCGATCGATGCCTAAGGGAAATCAGATTTTGTTGTACATTAGGTACTGAACATACTGCAAATGGTAGTAACGATGATACATACATTGATTATGCATGTTATATAGATGGATCTCATCTTGGCCTTTCGGCAAAAAGCAGTATGTCACTATCACTGTCCATGGCAATACCACTGCCGAGTAGTGGCTGATCCACCAATACCACTGCCGAGTAATGGCTGATCCACCAATACCACTGCCGAGTAATGGCTGATCCACCAATACAACTGCCGAGTAATGGCTGGTCCACCAATACCACTGCCGAGAAATGGCTGATCCACCAATACCACTGCCGAGTAATGGCTGATCCACCAATACCACTGCCGAGTAATGGCTGATCCACCAGTTTATTGCGGTTCAAAATTTTCCGAAATTTATATGCAATCTTAATTGATTCAATGAACTGCTCCATCACCTCCTACACATAACAGTCTTTTCTTAAGATTCCATGCCTCTCTTCAACAAACATAGAGATAACTTATTCAATAGCAGCTGCATATTTTTAGGTGTGTCCAAGATAGTTTTATGTATTTTCATCTAGTTGCTGAGAAGCTTTAACAATATAATCAATTTTGTCATTTATTTTAGGCAAGACTACCAACAACAGTGAAGAATATATTGACCATGACGGAGCTGGTTTTTATGCAGCTCATAAAGGCGTTGATGGTATTTATGACGCAAGAAATTTTGGTTTTGATGAGTATCTATCAGTTGTCCTGCTCGAACCACCTAACCCTTGGTTGATATTAGATTTGGAATCGGATTATTGCGTGGAAGCTGTGAAAGTGTTCACTCGATTTCAGCTAAGTAAGTAAAAATATGAACAATTGGGTAGATTCTAAGAATTGAAGAAATGAAACATTATATATCCATCTAAAGGTTTGGCAAACAAACAGCCAGAAATTAATGGAATTTAGCATTCGAATACCAAAAATGTTTCCCAAACCATGTCCCCATGATTTTTCAATGGTTGAGATAGTGGATCTAAGACAGTCTGAACTATGATGTGGTTTTCAAGGTAAGCCCTTTCCTATGCTGCATGTGCTAAAGAGTAGCCAAATGGGGAGAGGGACCCCTGGATGGATGCCCATTTGGTTTAGGACACCTAATTATTTGCAGAGGTACCGAGACACATTTTGTATACCACTAACTTTGTCAGGTGATGAGCACTGCAAAGACATGCTGATCGAGATAGCTGCAACGGATCACCCAAGAGGCTATAACCACTGTGCATTAAGAGAGGGAGAGATCCTAGACGAAGAAAGGATAAACTGCAATCAGTCGATAGTTGGGAGATATGTCAAAGTCAGTTTCACCGCAAGTGTATTACAAAATTTCTATGAAATTGAGGTTATTGGTCATTAAAGGTCCCCATACGAGACAATTATAGTGAATGGTGTATATAATCGTGAGGAAACAGCACACATCATCAACTGAGGCATGTTTTTGAGGCGGCGGATAGACATTGGTGTATTTGAGAAGCTGCCAAGGGGCCCCTATTTGTTCAACCGCAATGAAAATTTGAACAGGTATGTAAAAGACTCTCGCGCACGACATGGTGTTGCTGATTTGTCTTTTATGGAACCCTGCTAGGAGACCTTTAATCGGTGTTATATTGTAACTATAATTCAGTAGATATCGGTAATGTTTCAGTACAAAATCTTTTGAGGAATAGCTTATACGGTATGCTAGCCTTACATTATTGCATTCCATTCTACAAACTCAAGGCTTGCGCTACTCAAATTCATAGTCTCCTTAAAAAAAAAGAAAACAAATATGGTTGTGAGTTAATATTAACTTGTTGAGGCCCATCAGCAGCACACGATGCATAAAATATTATGTTGTGCATAACTGAGCAATGCTGCTCCTCAACAACCATCTTTATTAACTTAAGGTAATGTCAAAGACCGATCCGAATATCAACATATCATATACCGTTGGAAAGCTGCCGAGCTACTGAAAATGAATACCTGAACAAAAACTTGATTCAATGCCGTTGTGTCATTGAAGGGAGGAAATGAGGCAGAAAACGCTGTTTTTTGTCAAAGCAGATGGGGAGTCAAATTAAATGCAAGAAATTTCAAACCAGGTGGAATGCATACTTAAAGATTGCGTTCATCGTAAAATTTGATTTTCTTTGATATATGACTAGTCTAAACTGACTTTTTACGTCACGCCATACAATCGGTAATGTAACCTATTAATTTTCAACAAATTAGCTTGCATATTGCGAAAACAGTAGACTCTGGAATACAGCTAATATTTTTTGCAACTTTTGTATAACATCAAATGTGCTGTCCAAATGACCATTATTGTGGCCAAAAAAAGATTTTTTGAAAGTTCTCATATACGAAGCCGCTTTCATTAACCATGGTGCACACAGGAAATGCCCAAAGATTTTTTCCCCGCATCTTCGTTTTTCTTGAGTTTAACGCAAAAGAATGCCAAAAAGCAGCTATTTTTTGGGACTTTTGAGGTGTTTTTGGCCATTCTTTTGCATTAAATTCAAGAAAAACGAAGATGCAGTGATAAAATCTGTTGGCATTTCCTGCGTGCCCCATGGGTAATAAAAGCGGCTTCGTATGTGAGAACTTTCAAAAAAACTTTGTTTGGCCACAATAATGGTCATTTGGACAGCACATTTGACGTTATGCAGAAGTTGCGAAAAATATCAGGTGTATTCGAGAGTCCACTATTTTCGCAATATGCAAGCTAATTTGTTTAAAGTCAATATGTATGACATGTGAAGTGTACTCTAAGGGAAAATCATAATTAATTTTGTTTCGAGCTTATGATCTGTTCTGAATTAATGATTGAAATTTCACATATTTTCACGGCTTCACAAAAAAAATGCGTTGAATGGCGTGACGTGAAAAGTCAGTTTAGACTAGCCATATATCAAAGAAAATCAAATTTTACTATGAACTCAATCTCTAAGTATACATTCCACCTATTTTCTTGCAATTAATGTGACTCCTCCATCTGCTTTGACAAAAACAGCGTTTTCTGCCTCATTTCCTCCCTTTAATGACACAACGTCATCGAATCAAGTTTTTGTTCAGGTATTCATTTTCAGTAGCTTGGCAGCTTTCCAACGGTATATGATATGTTGATATTCGGATCGGTCTTTGACATTACCTTAAATTGTCGATTGAAATTGTCCATCAAATACTCCCTATCACTAATCTTCTCTGTTCCTTTAAACGGTCTGTCATATTAGAAACGTGGATATATTACTCAACTAAATCAAATATTCTGTGTTCATAGCGCAAATAAAAAAAAATTTTAAAAAATTAAAAGTGTGGAAGATAGCATTTTAGATTTTTTTTAAATATTTTAGCAAGGATCATGGTGGATCATAGTGATCAGGTGGAGGCAATAAATCACTATGATCCACTATGATCCCAATTTTCAGATTTTGCAGCAGTTTTCTGCAATTAGGTATACAGGCTGTTTAATTGCATATACCCAAATGACTTTTCAGCTTGAGATCTGTAAAACCATTCCAAACATGGTCCAGTAGGACTGTCACTTTAAGTGATAGAGACAAAGTTTTGCCTGTGGAATTGCTCTGAAATCTTTAATTTTCATCATCAACACAGATGTGTATTGAGTAGTGTATGCAGTGACTATCATATAAGCTTGATCCCTAACTTCTTCAACAGGAAACATATACCTGTTGAAACATGAACATCAGGTCATTATATGACTGACCACGCGATTTTCTTTTATTGTCTTGCTGTTGTTATATGAAGCAATAAAAATTGATGCACATCAAAAGATGCTCAGAATAATATTGCTAGCTAATAAATGCCCTGTGAAGGGATGGACATGTCGGTGGACTCATTGGCAATCCCTCTGACTAAGATTGTTTTTTTCTTAAGTAAATAGAATTTCTAATCAATGCTCAGATCTGGTTCACTTATAATCACTATGGTTCCATGGATCGATTATGTAAGGATTTCGGTAGTAATCGCCCCATGGAAATGGCATTAAAGTCAAATTCCGATTGTGACGAATAACTTTTTGGACGCGAATATTAAAACCGTGTTTATTCAACCTATTTCCTAATTGGCGTCGTGGCTGATTGGTTAGCGTGCTTGCACACAATTCCTTCAAAGGATTTTACCGCTGGAGGCCGGGGTTCAAGTCTCGGCCGCAGCAGATTCTTTTCATGTTTTTCCCATCATGGGAATGGTTAGAATCCACTGGATTCTAACCATTCGAAATTGGAGTGAACCACAAAATCGACCCATGGAACCATAGTGACTGTATTGTCTACCAGTCCTCTATCCTGCCATTTACCAACGAGATAGGAAGGACATGCGCAAAGTATTTAAAGATGCTTCTTCGCTTGGATAACAACTTGATTATGATCTTGACACTCGATTTAATACTCATTTAAGAATCGTGAAATCCAGATATACACAGATGATGAACATTTTATCCAGACTTACCTCGATCGATGCCCCTCAGGTTGGCTAACACACCCTAAAAATCGTAGTGCCTGGGGAAAAGACTTCATCTTGAGACATATGTGCATTTATATTAATAATACTATTTTTTAACTACTTTTAAATAATACAATTTTTTGGTACACAAGGCAACTTCATAATTTTTTAGCAGAGTATGTGTACCAGCAACCTTTTTCTCGCAACTTTTACAGTTAGTGATAGAATACAAATCAATCAATCATACTGTTTTCATTTTCAAAAATGAGTCAATCAGACAACCTGCTTGGTGCACTGCGTTTGTGAACTAGAGTGATGCACCTTCAGGGGATGTGAGTATTAGGCTAGTACCTGACGGGTTTCAGTTTGAATAAAGGACCTAACAAGGAGGATCTAACAACACCCGACACCTCTATCATCATGCAACAATCTCACAGATGAATGATACCAGTTTCTCACAATTTGTTGGCATAACAGCATCACCAGAATGTTATCTGTGACCTGGAAAAGGAAACTAGTCCCTGCAGGAAAAGTACGGTATTTCATTTCAATGGATGTTATGGACATGACTGAGTCACAATCAGTTGGAAACAACATGCTTATGCCAGCCTTATGGCTATTAGTAAAAGTAGTAACAGGGACAGCCTCAGTGTCCTCTAGCTTGGCTATCCCTACTGGTTTGCTTCAGTGGATGTATTGGCTTGATATGCTGGGTTACATATTAATGTTTGATAACCAAGTGCAAACTGCGCTCCAAACTTCCAGTTGAGTCGATCAAACTTGCCTCTGAACCCTTACTCATTTTCATCATGCGTTATAGATAAAAAGAACCATCTACAAACCCACAACCAATAATGACTGAATGCAAACAGGCCCAACGATTACAACAAGAATTTTGCCGGGCATTATCTATGCGGGGCTTTTGGTTTTTTATAAATACAGTAACCATTCCACATCAACAGTAACCATTCCACATCAACAGTAACCATTCCACATCAACAGTAACCATTCCACATCAACAGTAACCATTCCACATCAACAGTAACCATTCTACATCAACAGTAACCATTCTACATCAACAGTAACCATTCTACATCAACAGTAACCATTCTACATCAACAGTAACCCAATCAAATATTTTCCTCCCTCTCTCACCTATTCCGCCGTGTTCAGGGATGAGTGGTGGTATTGCAGGGCACCAATTTTTATCAGTAAGTGCCATCTTATTCTGTTTTCAAGATCTTCATCTGGGAGACCCCATTTATTATCTTTTTGCAGATATATACACTCGAGGATGCTGAGCCCTAGATTATGAAAGCTCCCCCAGCGGTTCTCGAACTCACGACTCCTGTGGCACCAACCGCCTGGCATCCCATTATTTATCTCTAACAAAATATTGGTCGGATGGTGCTAATCAGCTATCCAGCTATTCACTACTCGGAATCGTCCCAAGCTCTATCAGCGAGTGCCAATTAATTCTGTATTTGACATCTTTATCTGAGAGGACCCATCTATGCATATCGTCTAACAGTATCAGACCACACTAGCCTGGGCAGGCTGTGGGCGGTAGGTGGGTGGGGGTCCCGCTCCACCCCACCCACCCCTGACAGCCTGCCCAGGCTAACACAACACAATATAATATCGTCCTCTCTATCCCTTGTATGTTAATCCTGTATAGGAGCATCTGCTACCTACAGTACAGGTTTGAGTCAATCATTGTCTGGTGTCCTTGGTAAGTGGATGAGCTGGTTAGCAGAGTTGGCTCTAAACCTGATACAATGTGTATCTCCTACCAATGATGCGTAATGTAAAGGTGTGTCTCCGTATACAGCGGGCATCTGTAGAGATTTAGACCTTGTCTGATCTGAGGGTGGTCTGCTCATTACCTATAATACAAAAAAATGTTATATGCACATGCGCAACTGGTTTTACTACACATATGTGGTTAAAGACAGGACTTAGATTCATTTCTTCTATTTTCCAAAAAAATATTTTTTGAAAAAAATGTTATGAGGCACTGGATATGGGTTTCTTTTGTTTTATATACACATGTGTTTATCATAAACGCAAAGCTGAAGTTTTGTGGATCACCCAAAATGTAGCACCAAACCTGCATTTTAATATATCACTTCTGACAAATCCTAGGCAGCGAAAACTATTTTTACAGGCCTGGAAAGTGCACCAATCAAAATTTCCCCTTTCTTAACTGTACATTTCCACCGCCAACATGGACACCATTGAAGGCTATAAATGCATTATTCTAAAGATTTTAGATCATTTTAATTTTTCACCACCGCCACCCACATGTTCAGGAAGATAACTTCACACAGATCATTGCTGGGACAACTGGTAATGGTATCAATCTCTCCGTTTTCGTATACAAAGAGTAATCTTACTATGTCTCTGTACCGGCGGTATTCCATTTGCTTGGATTCTTGTAATACAGCCGTCATCCAACTCTACACATATCTTTCCTAGACCCTTCACAACCTCGATACTGAATATATCACGTCATTGTCATCATATTCTTCTTGTCTAGCTGTATATTCACCTCTGACCGCTAGTTCGCCTCATTGGCCCCTATAGATTCTCAGTCCTTACTTGCTAATGCAGAGTTCTCAAACATCCCTCATAATGCTCAGAAAGGTCATAGGTATTGAGATCACCTACTTCTTGTTGTG
Organism: Membranipora membranacea; assembly: GCA_914767715.1. Taxonomy (NCBI): domain Eukaryota; kingdom Metazoa; phylum Bryozoa; class Gymnolaemata; order Cheilostomatida; family Membraniporidae; genus Membranipora; species Membranipora membranacea. The sequence goes on along the minus strand of OU612066.1, from coordinate 29,954,970 downwards.
GCAATTTCGCAATGGTTCCTAGGGCTAATCTCTTTGTGATTTTCATAAATACTTTCATAACCCTCTTTTATTGCTATCACCACTTTGGCCTTAGATGATTTATAGCCCGATAAATTATAAAATACCTAATTAGATTTCCAGTTTAAACAAATGTTATAATGCCATATACAACATAACTTGGGATCACAAGTGATCGAAATTGATCAAGTATTTCAGCCCAATTTGATTCCAAGCATCATGTAAAAGATAATATAATCAGTCTGCAGGTTTTAATTCCATTATGATCCAGCTAGTTGTCTTCTCGTTAATAAAGAGGGTATAACTCAATATGTGAAGAGGATCATCCAGTTTTATAAATAATGAGAACCTACCATGAGATGGATAACGATTTTTTCACTTTACCTGCATCTATTGATAGCAGTATTTTTATTGTTGCTAAGTAACCTACTATTAAGTGCCTCACTGGAGCTGCATATGGTGTCTCGACTTAAACAAGACGCAACAAACACTGCTAAATGCATCACATCACATGTTAATCAACTTGAAAGGAAATACCCTAATTCTTGTAATGGGAGATTTCAACCAACTTAACTTTCGACTAAATGGATATTATCAAACTGTTACCAAACCGACCAGAGGAACCAAGACACTCGACAAATGCTATACAAGGATCAAGGGTGCCTACAGTCGATATCATCAATTAGCCCATCTGGGCAGCTCTGACCATTACATTATGCATCTCGTGCCATCCTATAAACCTTTGTCTAAATTAAAACCTACGTTTACAACTCGCAGAACATTCTCTGACAGTAATGTCGATAATATTCAAGCATGCTTAGATACCACACTTTGGGACAATCTCACAGATGCCAATGACAACATCAACCAGCGGACTGAAACGATAACTGACTACATTAATTTCTGCACAGACCTATGCATACCACCAAAGGAAGTTAAAAAATATGCCAACAAAAAGCCGTGGATTACAAAGCGCATTCTGAATATGATAGATAAGAAACATGACGCCCACAAAAATGGAAATAAAAAACTCTACCATAAACTCAAAAAGCAAGTCTCAAAAGAAAATAAAAAAGCCAGAGAAGAATATTCCCTAAAAGTCCATCAACATTTAGCCAGTGATCCTGCAAACGCTTGGAACGACATTAAAAAAATTAGCGGAATTCCAACCAACAACTCCAAGTCACAACCAGAAATTAACTTCCAACCGGAAGAACTCAACAACTTCTTTGCCAGATTTGAGAAACAAGACACTCAGCCACCACAACCTGCTTACAAAAACCTTACTGCTCCTCCCTGCACAATAGATGAAAAATCAGTTCTGATACAACTAAAACGCCTCAACTATAGAAAGGGTGCTGGACCTGATGGTCTGATACCAAGGGCATTAAAACTCTGTGCTGACCAACTAGCGCCTGTAATTACGGATATATTCAACTTCTCTCTAGACTCTCAAACAACTCCTTATATTATGGAAATCGGCCATCATCAAACCACTGCCAAAAACTGACAAGCCAAATCAACTTAAACACTTCCGACCAATAGCCCTGACAAGCTGCTTATGTAAGACAATGGAACGTCTGCTGAAAAGCTATATAATTAAAAACACTCCTCTCGACAATCACCAATTTGCCTACCGAGCTAAAAGATTAACCCAGGATGCAGTATTATGCCTTATCACCACAATAACTAGTTACATAGACCTTCAAGCTGCCAACTATACAAGATGCCTATTTCTCGACTTCTCGTCTGCATTTAACACCATCAGTGTCAGTATAATCTCCTCACAGAGCTGCAACATCTAGACTCCAGAGTTACAAACTGGGTGTTGAGTTTCCTGACAGGCAGAACACAAAGAACAATAGTAAACAATATTCTCTCAACATCAATCACCACCAACACAGGAACACCCCAGGGTTCTGTCCTCAGTCCTCTATTATTCTCAGTGTATACAAATAGGATTAGGTCAGAACAGAGCAATATAACTGTTTTAAAATATGCTGATGACACGTGTATTGTTGGTTGCATCTCTGATAATAATGACTTGTCTAATTATTTTAATGAGATCAATAGAACTTGACTTTTTACTTAATCCTTCTAAAACCCAAGAGATGCTTTTCTCCACTAAGAGATAAACCTGACAGTCCTACTCTAGAATTAAATGGTGTAAAAATAGATTTTTGTGACAATGTTAAATATTTGGGAGTTCTCATTGATAACAAATTACGTTTTGAAGATCATGTCAATAATGTTGTATCCAAAGCGAGAGAATGTTTGTCATCAGAACCTTTAATTATCAGAGTACAAAGCCTTTCGCCTGCATGTTATTTAAAAGTTTTATCGTATCCATTCTAACCTACTGCCTACCTATTTTGTTCACTAGTATTTATTCACGTGACAAGATTATTCACGTGACAAGAAAGCTATGAGAAAGTTTTTTAAGCAAGGCGACAAACTAGGGCTTGATATTGGGGACCTAGATTCAGTCATATCAAAATGAACAAAGAACCTGGTCCTGCAGATAATACATGATGACGAACATTTTTTAAACAATTTTCTTGAGAAACTCCCCTCAGGCAGATATCGCAGCCTTAAAGACAGAACTGCCTGGGGTAAAGACTCATTCCTCAGACACTTGATTTTGATATTACAAGATATTTTTTAATCCACTAGAAGTCAGACTTTACTTTACTCATTTTGTTTATGTTTCTTTTTGGTATTCCCTACTCATGTAACAGTATAAACACTCAATCTCGCAGCATACCTAATGTTTGTGACAAAATAAACCAACCAACCATCATCTAGGTTTATTATTAAGTCTATGTTGCCAGCAGAACGAAGGATGCCCTTGAAGGTGGCGAGATCAAGTTTTGTATTACCGCTTTTTATTAATGCATAACATCATGTCTCATCCACATTCGGTTTCATTGAGTATTATTTTGCAGGTACTTCTTGTTGCTTATTTGGTTATTCATGAGGTAAAGTCAAATCTTTTTGTTGACATAGATATGATCAATGGTCACCAATACAGCCCACATGCCTATTCCGGCAATCACAGAGATGCTCAATAGATGGATTAAGTTCTTCAGACTTATGATATTGCTATTTGTTGTCTATGTTGAATGCGGGCTGATGTAGTGTGTGATTATTATAGAATCATTTGAATGGGGATGTAGCTTATAGTGAAAGGTTAATTAATTAATTATTTAAACGGTTGTCTTGTTTATGGTTTAAGGCTAACTGATTCTTGTTCTATTGAATATTATAAAGCATGCATCTATAGATGTAAAATTATTGTTGGGTCAGGGGTTATAAATTGTAAAAACTATTCATACGATATAAGCTTGAGCATTAAATAAAGCTGGGACAGAAATTGTTAAGTTGAGATGAAGGAGGGGTATCCATGAAATCATATTAATAGACAATACATATCTAGCGGGGGCCTAAAGCAGAATCTATTCACCGTCCAGTCTCCTGCAAGACCAAAAATTTGTAAAGATAGTAGTAACAAAAAGTAGATAGTCTCAAGGTGAGTAACTGGTCGAAAATGCAAAGAGGGAGAAGCTAGATCCGTCCGTGGCAGCGGACTGATGTAAAACTGAGTAAATTGAGGCGCTACGCCAATTACCCAGCTCTTTACATATTCCTCCCCCTCAACAGTGAGAACAAACATATTTCCAACTGCAGAGAGGAACAGTTCTAAAAATGTTTGATGTAAGGAAAACCAAAGAATATATTTATGACAAAAATTTCTAAAAAACTATTTTGTGAGCAAACCTTGAAGAAAACTTACGATACAATATTAGTATCGTAAAGATCATGAAAGACTTTTGATACCTTACCGACTCCTAAAACTATTAGCAGGCTATTCTAAAATAATAGCCCAGACTCTTGAACTTCTACACTTTTATAAGAAACCGATAATGGTTTACATTATTTTGTTTTCCTCAATTGTCCAATACATTGAGGCACAGGCTAGAATTGTCACATGTCAGGGAAAAATTAAAAACTGAGTTGGCTAGTACAGTAAAGTCTCATGAAAAACTACAACAGGCTGGCTTACTCCTTCGGTTCAACATGGGTCAAGTCCCAACTGCAGTCACCTCCTAGCTGTGTTATGTGTGTGGCAAAGTGTGAATTTTGAATGGGATGTACATATAGTTGTCAGTGTTACTGTAGTAGCAGTCACAGTTTGATTGTGTTGAATTCAACTGACTGGAGTGGATGTTAATTTAGAGTTTGTTGCAGTGTGAGTGTTACTGTTACACCAAGGATCAGTAGCAAAATTACTGAAACAGCATCTCATGCACTTGACCCTTCTCAGTGCTTTGAATGCTTCTACAGTAACATTACGATAATACGGACTAAGATGATGGTGGGAAACCACTGCCTGTAGTAGAATACTTTGCCATAGCAGTGTACTGCTCAGGCACATAGGAAGGGAATTACACTATGACTTAACTAAGATTTTGTAGGTTTGATAAGGACCACTGTCACCCACAGATCTACTGCAAAATCTATTGTAAATGATTGACTGAACCTTCACAAATGTAGGGCTCGCACAACTCATTGCCAGAGACCTTGGTTTTGCAGTGGACCTGTGAGTTGAGCTCAACTCATTGGCTACTAGAGTCAAGGAGCTACTCTACCAATTACCAATACTGGTAATCTATGCACTGGGCCTATACATGGCAGGCTACAGCTTTTAACTTAATCATCAGGAGAGATCCATTGCGGTGGGCTAAGTGGTCAAGGCTGAGTAATATAACACCTCAACTCAACCATTGGTATACTACTGTTACACCACAGACTTCAGTGGTCCTGAGGCTACATATCACACTAGCTGGTGTTGCAAGTTTGTCTTTCTTTTTTTCAGGTTTGGAGACCATCATGATTCCTTTAAAAGCTATTTTTGCAGTAATTGGAGGAGTGCTAATCCACTTAACTCTTGGTACATTGTACTGTTGGGGTAAGAACACTTCTTTTCGTCTATAACTTTCAGTGATTAAGGCAAACAGGCGACCATAATTCTGAAGCTTGTATATTTCAGTTTACTGGGAACCGCAGCTAGATCATAGAGTCTCTGACTAATGCTCCATGTGTATGATCTAGCCCGAGAAAGTGACTGTTCGAAATTCTGATGACTCCCATAACTTATACTGATACTGAAATGAAATATCAAATCTATACATATTGTCTTGTTTCTGCAGGTAACATGAACCCATATGTGGCTTCTTATATAAGGCGGCATTCATCGCCCTCAACTCTGAGATATAATGATACTATTTGGGTGTTTGCTCTAACTGTCACTGGGCAAGGACTGGCCATGTTTGTCGGTGGTCTACTAGAAAAGAAGATAGGCACAAGGCTAGCTGTGTTATCAGGCTGTTTCCTCACAAGGTCTGTATAACTATCAGTGACTTCTTTCATCAAGCGTACAAGTTGACGACATCATTGGGTGATGTTGTTCGATCACACATTCAAAGCAGCCAGTAGTAAATGCCACTAGTTTCTCAACTATGACAATCAAAATAACGATGAGATATGTGTATTCATTTTTCAAGACAACTACTCCAAATGCCATTCATGTCCAGGGCAATCATATGGAGGAGGGCCAAAGGGCTATGGTCCTTCAACTTTCCATGACCTCAACTTAATGATCCCAAAAAAGCAGAAAATGTTATTGTACTGCGTAGGCTAAAAGCCATTTGATCCCATTTTGTACCCACCCTGTAACCACCCTGCAACTACTACGCACCCATCCCCCTTCAGTCCTCTCACTCAAAAACCAATGGATAGACCCTGGACATTAGAAACTTTCATTGTGATATAGATACAAGCGTGTCCTGTGGTTAACTTATGTGCTGTCTAGATTATTGCGGTAATTCATACTGTGAAGACATGTATACTGCTGTTATTCTTTTTGCATTGCAAATATTCAGCTTTTGTTGCCCAGCCTTTGTAATCGTAGTATTTTCTACTTTTTGCAGTCTCGGGGTGTTTCTGTCAGCATTCTCCATTAAGTACAGTTATTACCTATTTCTTGTCACGTACGGTCTCATGTTTGGTGTTGGTGTAGGTATAGCGTATGCTATACCTATGGCTGTGGCGATGAATGTAAGTGCATAAATATTCATTATTCTGATCGTGCATCTAAGTCTTTACTTATCATATTTTATTGTACTGTTGAGACTCAAAGCCCAGTTCTGTTGCTCCATCATCATAATTCTATTTTAGGATTAAGTTTTACGACTGCTTTTAAATCTAGCAAGTTAATGATCAACACCAACCATCTGGAAAAAGCCCTGATCGTTCCATAATGCCGATTAATGCACTCTATCAGCAAGTACCAGGATCTTTTCAAGGATTCCAAATGATCCGTACGGCTTTCAATGCCAGACACACATCATATAATTGTCGCACCTAGTTAAGAATTATGGCTTATTCTACCTAGCTAACTGAGATTTATGGATACTTGAAAAAACGCTTGCCCGACCATAAGCTTACAAAGTATTATATTTCTAAATGTCTTGATGTGTCACCATCAAATGGGTATTGCTGTATTATAAAAGATGGTGACATCATACTTCATATTTTCACAGTGGTTCCCTAATTACAAAGGAGTAGCCAACGGTTTCATTGTGGCTGGATTTGGTGGAGGAGCGTTTATATTTGACCAGCTACAGACTGCATACTTAAATCCTGATAACATCAAAGCTGTGGGTCAGGATATGCTGAATACTACTCAGCATGTAGGAAAAGATAAGTAAGTGAGCTCATCTACAAGTAAAAGGTTGTCACTTTTGAAATTTTGAAATTATTGCTTTCCAGCTTTCTAGCTTTGCTTAATCCACCGCCAGGCAAATGTGTGCTTATTGAACTCTTTATAGCTATTTGAGGCCTTAATCTCAAAATTGTCACCTTATGGACAAATAATATTCACAAACTGATCTTCAAAATCAGAGTATGAACTAAACGCCCTAGAGGATGACGTCATAGTTGTCAACTAGTAAGAGGATAACAACGTCACGCTAGGTAATTAATTTCATACCTTGATTTTGACGATCAGTTTGTGCAAACTGCTTGCCCATTAGATGACAATGCTGAAATTGCAGCCTCATATTATTAGTTTTGAGCTATGCAGCATTCAATAAGCACATACTTGTCTGTGTGGCAGGGGTGGTTTAAGCCAGCCACACATATTGAGCTGTGCGATATCAGGTGTGAGAAAAACGTACACTTGTCTTATTCTGGTATGAACGGAATAAAAAAGTGTAGCCAAGGGATATTCATCACACATGCTACACGCCACTCAAACTCAATTATAGCGTTATAATGATTATAATACCTGTTCTCACAAATTCTTATTGGGGCTATAGAAGTAACAACTAAGATATAAATTACATGGGCTATCATAGAAGCCAAAGAACGGACAGATTCAGTGAAAATTGGCAAACATTTTTAACTTTCAACTTCAGTACTGTTCTATATTTTACAGATATTTCATTGATGAGACAGTTTTGGACAGGGTACCAAAGATGTTCTATCTCTTAGCCGGTATCTATACTGCTATGCAGTGTGTAGGAGTTTTATGTCTCTTCCAAGCTCCAGCTACATATGGGCTCATGGGTAGGGAAGAAAATGAGTCGCTTATTAGAGATGAGTAAGTTATGATCCGAATCTATGACCAAGTTGAGTGCAATGTTTCTTGAAGCGAGCCTAAAATATGCCGGTGTTATAACCATAGAGTTATTATATAATAACTCTATGGTCATAAATATTACTAAACTGAAACATTCTTGCTGTCTCCGGTAATCCTAGACTAGGCCAGCAAATATCGGTACACTATAGGCGGGTATAATTCCAATGGAATTCGGGATGATAAGTACAAACGACTGCATCAGTTAAGATTTCTCAATGGCGCATGTCGTAGAAAAACTGGCATCTTGAAATTAATTTTATAGATATTCACCTCATTAATCAACACCACCAACGCTCTAATGGGTACAAGGTGGTCTATGAAGCTGTAAAATGTAGGTTACACCCAGAATTTATAATGACTGCTGATACTGACATCCAACTAAAGCTGAAAATATAGTTTATTTTCCCAAATAACCTGAATGTATGTAATAAGATATATTTGTCATAAATGACATGCAAATACAAATCATGTTACCGGGAGGTCCTTTAATTTTGTTTTTTTTTATATGATTGTAGTGATAACTCCTCGGACAACAGGTCCATAAACAAACACATCACCTACACTGCAACGATGGACTATACTACTAAAGAGATGATCAAATCTCGCCCGTTCATCACCATGTGGTTTATGTACGTGATGAACGCTCTTGTCGTTATATTCATATCCTCGCTGTATAAAACCTACGGAGAGGGCGAGGTCGTGAATGATGATAAGTTCCTAGCGCTGGTCGGTGCTTTGGCTGCTGTGTGCAATTCTTTTGGCAGGATACTTTGGGGACTGTTTGCTGATAAGTTCTCATTTAAGGTGAGTAGATAAAAAAGTTTCCTGATGGTGCATCCTTCAATGATATTTCTAACTATTATAATTTAAAATGTCAATCAAGCTTTTCAGTACGTGGATAGCGCAAAATTATATCTGGAAAAACATGTGAGCGTAAATTACCCGTCACTGCATGTGATGAGAAATCTGATATGAATTGTGAATGGTGGATTGCCATTACTTTTAAATATTAACATTCAGTGATATGCAATGTTATGTTCGTTTTTTCTTATTTTCCTCCATAAGTCGGCAACAAAGGGATGCACTGGAGTAAAATTGTACCAGATAAAAAGTTACCCTACTGACCTTAATAATTCGCGGGCTTCTTATTCACGGAGGGCACAACTCTAACCTTTTTCACTAGTCTTAATTATTCACGGATATCAGGCCCGCGAAGTTGAGAGGATAACTAACTATCTAGTAGTAGTAGTATTCTATTTTAAAAAAACAAACCTCAAAGGGATATGAACCTGGAACAACATATTTCACTTTGATTCCAATGCAGACGTTCTGCACACTGAGCTATTCAGCCTCCTGACATATAGAAAGTGTATTTAGCTAGTTTTAACCGCTAATTATTAAACCACTTGAAAACATAAGGTCATTAGGGTATCATAAAAAACATCTTTGACATAAAACATGTAACTATAAATCACTGTATTATATGTTTCTCTCTAGGTTGCAATATGTACTATGTGCGCTATGATGACATGCCTAATGGGCTCACTATATATCACACATATATTCGCTGAGCAGGCCGGTCGACCCCTGCTCATGATATGGATCTGTCTCATATTCCTGACATTCTCAGGGAATTTTGCTCTGTTCCCCACCGCCACTGCTAAAACCTTCGGATCAGAGAACGCTGCACTGAACTACGGAATTCTCTTCACATCATCAGTGAGTACTATGTATTATGTTTTATATCAGTGCTTGATGGGGAGTTTACTGTGTGCTATAGACCACTTAATATCATCTTTGATGTCATAGGCGAATTACACAACATTTTATACGTTTTATGTACAGTTGTTGCTTTGTCCAACCTATCATAAAAATATAGATGAAGTTAAGTTATGACTTGAGTCCGAGTTCTTTGCAAAATTCATTGCCTGGTCAGTTTTTTTGACATTTTTAGCCTGATTTATCCATTCCTCTATTTGGAAATTGTCCTTACATGAAAGAATTAGGGCAGGGCAACTCCTAATACAAGCTGTACAATATGAGATTCAAATATTGATGGTATATTTCAGGCTGTTTCCGGATTGCTTGGAGCTGTACTGAGCTCCGTGCTGTTAGAGAAAATAAAATCACTTGGTTTATTTATACTGTGTGCTGCCCTTAGCCTGATATGTAAGTATTACCTGCTGCCTATTACGAAAATGTAATGGTCTAAACACACTCACAGAGGTTGGAACCATAGCAGATCATCAATGAGTCTTTATATACATATTAATCCTCTGAGGATCAGCTGTTACTTATATGTTAACGATGGTGTGCAAACCTCTGAGGTTACACCCGCTAAGTGTGTTTTGACCATTAGTGATGTAACACAAATGTTTATTATCTCCTAATTGTTTCATATCATCATTATATTAGGAAGTGCTCTGCATTGTGATTGCATCGTGATTAATTTCTGAGTACTTGTGTTAGTTTTAATGTTTTACTCTCGATAACATGTCAGTTTCTGTTCTGTCGGGCGTCGAGTATACTCCAGTTGTTTTAGACTGGATATGAAAGCTAACTTATGACCCGTTTTTATTAAGTCATACTCAATATTTGTTACAGCTTTAACTTTGGGTCTGACATTCAATGTCCGGAGGAATGACGGCAAAGCCATTTAACCATACAAGCAAACCCCTTCAGGTATGTGTTGATAAAACTCTCTATAGATATTTTGAAAATGCTATTTTCATGTATTTATATCTTTTTCTAATATCCAAAACACCAAACTTTCTGAAATCAACGTTGCTGTTGTTACTATTGAGCCAGTCTTATAAATGTGTTTTGTTGAAAGATCTCCCAATTGTAAATTTGAGGTGCTAGTTTGATATGTTGTGCAATTTAATATTAGTAGATGGATAATTCTTTGAAGGTTTATTTTGTAGCAAATGATGCAACTTTTCTCTAGAGAGGATAACATCTCTTGAGTTCATTTTTCTAAATGCCAAAAGATTAATCAGACTTTGATTGTGAATATTTGATGCTATATGGTGCCAACAGTATAAGTTTAATAGTACTCTAGTTATCTGACCGGATACATGCCGACCCGTCAGAGGAAGCAACCAATAAACAACATACAATATAGCGCTCAAACCAGGAAAAGTGGATAATAATGAAATGCCACTACAAGCTATCACGCTACAGTTTGAGCACTTTAACAACATATAATAGTGTTTTACACACACATCCCAGAGGCATTCCAAGTCATGATGTCCAGGCAATGTTATTCCAGCAAACCTTTTTTTTTTAGCAATTTCCATTGATTTTTGTAGAGTTGGTGTTAGCCGAGATATATTTCTTGGTTTTTTGAATATTGTGTCATGAAATTCTGAAATCAACCAAAAAAAATTTTTTATTTATTTTCTTTTGATTCTATTTTATTATTTGTTGTTCTCTTGTCAGATGTTTATCTATCCATCTATGTATTATATAATTAAGGGTTTGACTAATGTTGCTGGTGGTATTTCAATAACAATGCAACTAACAACCTGGACCATAGACGAGCGCCTAAACTATCTGTCATAATGAGTAGTTGAGTCCTATCATTTACCTAATATCAAATTTTCCATCTCTTTTGGTACTAGTCCATTCCGAGAATTAATGACACAATATATAGTATTTTATTCTGATATTGAAATATATTTATAATTTTGAAAATCAATCGACTTACTTACTGTGTGCTTATATTGAGGTTAGTTGTGACAAAGTCTGACGTAGTTCAATAGCTAATTGGCTCAACATCATTGCTTTCCAGAGGCCAAGAGTGCCGGAATTAGTACCATTTCCTAATAACCTCATATGTGTACAAATATATGTATATCTGTGTGATTAGGTATCAACCGGACCCTGTACTGTTAATCATGATAATAGAATGTGTGAAATTTTGTTATCAATTGACTTTTTAAATCAATGGAATAACCACAATTTATTATCTAGATATATCCTAATACAAGTGAGCACAGTAGCTTAGCAACTTGGCTCTATTGCTGCCTATTGTAACTGTATTGTCAACTTTTCATAACGCTGTATTGACCTACTCTTATCCAGTTATTGGACTAAAGCCAGTTTAGCGCAGGTGCTTTGAATTTCAATTAGTTGATTAAATTATAGCAGCACACTGGCCTTTATCGGCAGCAGTGTTTGTCGTAGTTGAAAATGGAAATGTTCATTACTCTGGATAAATCTTTTTGCAAACATAATTAGGTGAGTTTCGCTATGTTGAGATATAATTGCATGTGCAGGATATTAGAGTTGTCAGAATTTGGTAACTGCCAAATCAACCAATCTACTGTTTGTCAGTAGACCTAAGCTTTGGACAAGGCTTCCGTCGCAGTTTTTATCAGGTAGCTATATGAGTCTTTTCGCCGGTACTAGCTGTGCCTTACCTTATTTTTGGCTAAGAAACATGCTACTGATATTCCTGTGCATGGGCGGTAGCTTGGTCACATGAAATATCTCCTACTTGATGTCATACATTATTCATGTGCATTTAAATTTCTATTAATCTTGCAATAATATGCAGTGCACTTATTTTCATGCTCTAGTAATAATATTTTTTTCAAGGCTTACTTCTATAGCCCAGAATGGCTGCCGACGGCTCGATCGTAAGCTGGGGCAGTGGTGAGCACGGCCAGACAGGACAAGGCAAGCAGGGTAAAGTAGAGTGTGTTAGTGGGAAGATCATTCTACAGTCGATACCCCAAAATGAAGACGTGAAGATATCATGTGGTGCTAGTTACACTGTCTGCGTTACCAACGGTAAGTTAACCATCAGCTTACACAAAACTGCGCCTGGTCCAGGCAGTCTTTATGGTTGGGTTGGTGTTATAGACAAACCAAACAAGATCCTTACCAGGCTCAAGTTTGTCTTGTTCGTTTGAGCTTCACGGTGGCCTTCAAACTATTGAGTCCCTTCAAATTCCCTGGTTCAATGTCATAGAATTTATTGTTGGTTTATCAATGTGCAAGACAACAATACGCAAGAGTATTGCTGTGCAGAGACGTTCTCAGTATTTTCCTGTTATATGGGGACTACAGAAACCTACTTTTTGTCCTTGAGAAAGGTGGAATGACTTATCAGACCAAATAACTCATAATGGAAATGAACCCTGCAAATTCCTATGCTCCAACATTCTTACGTATGTTTTAGGTAACGTGTATGTGTGGGGGAACGGCTCAGACGGCCAGTAAGTACTTAGCCAGTCTTCAACATTTTTTTTATTATATTATGCATAATAATCATTTCACTGATTGATATTACTCTTGAGGATTAGGTAGTCAACGATCGGGCAGTTTTTAATTGGTGCCAGCTTAGGACTTAGGCCAAGCTTGTAAAAGGCTGAATGATTATGAAAACTGAAACTGATAGGATGCCATTATTTAAAACCATAATAATTAAAACCGAATTCGATACATGACTTTAATTGATCATCGTGTAAATGTATTATGCTGCCGACAGTGTATTGTATTTATCTAATCAATAGGTTGTTATTGAGTTTAACAAGAATGTCTAACATGCAAGGCTGACTCTCTTTAGTGTAAATTGTAATTATGTCATTTAAAAATGCGTCAGTTTCACAGTACCTATAAAAAGTGCCCATTTGAAGACTCTTTTCATTTTCTTTTGAGTGAAAATGTTGCAGAATTTTTGGCCACTTCCTTATTTCTCATAGCTTTATACTACTTCCATCTTTGTTGACTCTTTTCTAGGCTTGGTACTGGAGCGTTGCTTTCTCAATATGAGCCGACGAAGATAGCATTACCTGTAGACATAGATCAAACACCGATTGCTGGTGTATCTTGTGGGGGGCGGCACACAGTCCTGTGGACTAGCGATGGATTATGTTATGGATTTGGGGCTAATGCTCACTCCCAGCTTCCCATCAAAACAGACGAGTCTCAGCACATCGATACTCAGGTCAGCTTCCTCTGTCTGTTCCAATGTACAAGCGGCGACTACGGATATTATCTATAGTCTCTGGTACCAGTTTAAGTAATGATGATGACTAAATATGTCTTAGCCTTGTACCTGAACCGAATCAGTCTGAGATTTCAGACTTGTTAATTGGAGCAACAATGTTCTGAGGCTCAGACTGCATCCAAACCAAACTTATTTCACAAAATATATTCTGATGCTCTGAACATAGCTGCCGTACAAAAAGCTATTGAAGGTCCAATCATCCTTAGTAGGCAGTAGTAAGTAAGTGGCAAACTATTTAAGAAGGCTCTCCCCTTCTTTTTGTCAAAGTCCACTAGGTTACAGCTTCGTGTTTTACACACGGCTTTTAATCCAACTAAAGAGTTATAGAAACTACTCAGCGCCTCCTTGATCAAGAGTTAAAGTTTCTAGTAAATGGATTTCCTGCTGCTGTCGAGGTGCTAACAGCAGGCCTTGACAGCAGCCTTTCTCCTTTATGACCCACCCCTGAGGAGAAGTCAGCATTTGTTATTGTAAATGAGGTGAAAAGCTCAAGTGTTTTGATAACCCTACTCAATGGATGCCTGGCTGCTCAAATGATTCAAAACTTATTAGTTTTAACAATGCTATCAAATCTCTAATATTGAAATTATTTTTAATATTAAACACGCAAGTAATGTATAATTTCTCGCTAGATTGAGTTTACCCCACTCTTATAAAAATGCCCTCAGTTGAAAGATTTTGAAATATTTTAAATGTTGCCTTATTGCCTCATCTCTTGGCCTGCCACATTCCTCTAATGCTGCCATAATTTCACTATTCATCTGCCAATGTATATTTAAATAGGAATAATGAAGTATTTCTCTCAATAAAGGAGTGTCTCACTATTGTACTACAATTGTTGTAGTAGTTTTCAATCATGTTCCTTATTTGAAGATCAATCTAGTTTATTCTGTAGTTTCCAAACCTTGTTTCAGTTTATAAGCAAATCTATGAGGACAAAAGAGACTCATTTGTATATTTTTCTCTCTCATGGAAAGCATATTACCAATATGGCTCCATTACGTCAGCTGCATAAACACAAGCTACCTGTATTTCTTCCCCTGCAAGGCCGAGCCGTTATACCTGACTTAACTTTGTTTGACACACTCAAACACATTAATTGAGTAAATAATAATACTAAAACATATATTAAGAATGAGATCTGTGACTTATGACGGTTTCCTGTGTTTGCTAAAAATAAACTGTGACTGTCCCGAAGGAGCTTACAGTAACAAAAACAAAATGACAAGTTTGATCAGGCTGAAATCCTTACTTAGACCCTGGTTTCGACACTGCCCAAGGTTTAAGCCGAAGAATAGTTATGAAGTGACAGCCCTACAATTTGAATTTAGCAATCTTTTCCTCAATTTCTTTTTCTCGAAAAACGGTGCCCGAGAATGAGGGAGGCACAGCCATCCCCACCCAAATTCCCTTATTTATGTGGCCCTCTGTTCTAATGTATTTTACAGACCGTTCCAGTTTTACTGTCGGCTGTGCAGAGTAATATAGTTACACAGGTATCTTGTGGCAATAGACATACACTGTTTCTATATCAATGTGGAACTGTTGCTTCAGTCGGGTATGTAGATTGATGATATTGATGGTATGGATGATATGGTGACAGTATTAAGTTTAGATAATCACTAACAAATGTAGGTAGGGTGGAATTGTTAATATACTGTCAGTTTTAGGATAAGTGATAAACAAATTTCCTAGCCCTCCCCTCCCCCTCACAACTACCGTGATCAAGTTTATAACAATGCTGCTGGATGAGATTATAAAGACGATAATATTGAGTAACAACCATAAACATATTAATAATCAGAGTACTTATATGTTTATGGCTGCAACTTTGTTACGGCTTTGTATCTTAATAACCTCAAGGCCACGGCATAGCCGATGCGCCAAAGGTCCTATGACCTCGATTTCTACACCATGAAACTGAATCGTGACATCTAGGTGGAGTTGCAAAACTAGTGCACAGGCATAACAGCACGTTGTGATCAGGTTTCTCTTGACAAATGTGCACAGGTAGCTATGGCCTTGAGAATCGGCCTGCCACTTTTTATTTCAGCTTTGCACGAATGTTTTGGCTAGTAATTAGGTAATTGACTCAAGTTTGTTGACTTTGGATGCAAAATATAACCAACAAGCATACTACATCAAAAACCATATAGTCTGATGTGATTAAAGACTTGACAAGGTAAGGCTGCCGCTGATATGTAATCAATCAGCAGCAAATTTGTTTACCTCTTAATCGGCCAACTATAATAATATTGACATTTCAACTTACCTTTAAAATATTAAAGTAGGAAGTGAGATTTTCAGTTGCGTTGTGTAGGATTTTCATTTTTATCAAGGTTACGTAGCTACAAGTCATCTACAAAACTCCAGTGATATGTTTATTTTCCCTCCCAGAGGCCCATAACTGCACAAACCTAGACCCTCGTGTTGAGTAATGTCAAGGCCAGCGATGATTGTGTCATACGTGATTGTGATCTGTAATACTCTCTCAACTTTCTATTACAATGATGAATATTTCTTGTGTGTGATTGTGACCTATGATATTCCAATTATTTCCCATTACAGTGACAACAACCATGGCCAGTTGGGAGTTGGTTCTCGCTTAGCGTGTAAAACACCCCAGGTACTAACAGGTGTAGAGGATGTTAAACTGATAGCTACAGGTGCTGATCATAGTCTGGCTGTCACAGGTTAGTATGATAATTGTGTGTGATGTATGAGACCTTTGTGTGTGGCGGCCACGCTAAAAATATCTGCTCAGGAAGTTTTTCATAGGTTCGTCATCAAATGGACAAGAGAAATTACGCATACAAATTACTGGACCTAGACAATATTTTACATACGATGCAAATCTTTTTATTATTATATAAATATATAAATGTATATTTGATAATCTTGTCAAAATTCAACCTGTCATTAACTCTCATAATTTTATTACACTTTGATACAAACTTTTACATTTTCGAGGCTCTATATTGTGGAGTCTTGACTAAATGCTCACACCAAAATTGGTTTTCATCATCAATGGTCACCCCATATGCTTGAATTATAAAGAAAAACAACTTGGTATTAAATATCACCAATACTGACTGTATGGTCTTAGACTATCTGGAGTCTGGATTATGCTGATCTATGATCAACAGAATTGCTGATTAACTAATTGCTAAGGGGTAGAATTGGTACATAAATGATTGAATCTGTGATGCAGTGATTGTATAAATAAATTATTTGTCTCACTTTTAGAATCTGGAGAGCTGTATATATGGGGATATGGTAAAGCTGTTGGATACAAACACAAAGATATAGTAAAACCCACAAAGAAGCTATCACATTATACAAATATAATACAGCTAGCTGGAGGAGCCACTCATAGTCTGGCATTAACTGGTAAGTCACACTATCATATGTTCATTGCAGTTATTGTTAGCATTAGCATTGCTTTAATTATAAACTTTTAGCAAACCTCAATAAATAAATAAATAAATTAGCAATAGCGGTAAGCCAAATTGTGAAATGGCTTATGTGAATAAAGTTGTCTTGTTTTTGAGAAGGATGAGACAACTACTTTATCTCCAATCTGAGAAGATGATGGATAACGTTTGATTTGATTGAGTATAAGTTTCTAAATTGAGTTATTCTCTACGAATGCCTATTGCCTTCATTTCTTGTTCAATTAATCTCACTTTTCATGCAAATTTTTCTACTTATGTGTTTTAGAGAATGGTAATGTATACAGCTGGGGATTCGGAGATGATGGACAACTTGGACATGGAGAAGAGGAAAAGTTCTTAGCTAAACCAACGAAAATAACTCGAGATAATCTCAACTCCAGAATCTGCCAGATCTGTGCCTCTGACTTCCTGTCTGCCGCCTTATCCGGTAAGCACAACATGCTCTGCACTTAGATTATCAGATATAATGTACCTGGTTTCAGCCCTCAGTTTGAGTTATTGTTCCAATCAATCGATGAGTGATGATGAAGTTAATACTATTCAAAAGGATATCTAGTGTACTCAAGCTAACCTTGTTTGTAAAAAAAAAACCACCCTGACGTTATCCGTGACTTTGCTGTGTAATTACAAGCAAGGTGATTGATTTCATTCTTTCTCTCACTGTTATTTATCTCTCTCACAGTTGATGGTGCTGTTTATATGTGGGGTAACGGTGATCAGGTCATGCCGTCCCACATCAGTAGTTCTATAGTGTACAGACCTCTTAATATTAGCCTTAGTGACATGAGTCTATGCAAAATTAGCCTGGGATGCTGGCATGTGACGGGAGTTATCGGCACCTACATACCAGGTATGAGACATTGTCATGAGGCATGTGCAGAGAAATAATGTACAAATTGATTTATTTTTCAACACTGAGTGTTGTAAAATAAGTTACACCATCTATTCTCACTCCTGTACGGTCATAAGTTTCGCAGCTTCTTCCCCTGTTGAGAGCCATCTGTTTTTCTATTGCGGCGAGTCGATCTGAGAGGGGCTAAATCATCACTCTCGAAAGTGTTGACTGTGAATTCGGCATCAATAAAAAAAAGCGTCCTCACCATAGATAACTGCAAAATGTATTGCTTAGACATTACAATCCATGCTATTGATAACTGTTCACCATAGAAAGATATTTCACGGAAGAGCTTTCCTTTGCCTATCAAGAAAGAGTTTAGATCAAAACAGGACAATTATGGGGAGCAGCTCATCTAGAATTTTGTGAATAGTGACTAAAGATATGTTTTTATAAATTCTACAAAAATTTTTAGCTATGCCATCAGGAGATGAGAATGGTCTGCAATCTCGCCTGGACTTGCCCCTGATATCAACACCAGACAACATGAGCGTATGTGAAACTCCCACCAGTCCCCCACCAAACTCTGCTGATACTCACTTTTATCACAATAACTCTATATCTAACATATCAACAAGGCCTCATAGCACCACAAATAGTAGAGCAAGCACAAATACACCCCACACTCACAGGGAAAAGGTTACTTCTAACAACTTAGAGAACACTAACCAAAGAAAGGTAAATCTAGCATGGGCTTTTATCAATGAAAAGGCATGCCTTCACATATCTAAAGAGTGGACACAATAGCTGCAGTTAATTGATTTACAATCTCACATGCTAAACTGCACGTCATTATCTTATCATGGTATCACGTGTCATTTTGGAACTGCAAGCCAAGTCACCACCAATTGATCTCAAACACACCTTTTTTTTTGCTAAACCAGAGCAACATATATCTTTATACAGCATCCCAGCAGCTTTTAGATAATTCCCCTCTGTTAACATGCCTACCACCTGCCTATCATGGACTGAGGTATCTCAGACGTTCACTTTGAGGACAGATAGAGTGGTACTTGTTACCACTGATCTGAGCCTGATGATCAATATTGAACTTGGAATACTCATACACATATTGATGTCTATGACATTTCCTGTTGTGAACTTTCGCAGGGTTCGCCACTTGTGAACAGGAAACGAGAGAAAACTAGTATTGCAGATTTTTATGCACCAACTCCTGAGCTGACTAAAAAGGGTCACGTTGTACTTGGCAATAATATAGGTATGTGTTAGATCAAATAATACATCAGGGTCGGTACCATTCAACTTGAGCTGCGGGCTGGTCAAGGGGAAGCAACTCAAAACTGGATCAAGAATTACATAAAACGTTGATAGTCATTATTATTTTGTCTCTTAGGGAAATTCTTTCACAAAATCAATTATTAGCTATAATCTCATAAAAATTGAAGCCCAACTCTTTTCCTTGCAACCCAGCAGCTACCTAACTTGCAACAAGTTTTCTCATATTCAGGCTGTCATTGATATAAAACCGAGGACTATAGATAATATCCATAATATCCAAAGTCTGTGATAAATCTCTAACGAGAAATAGTCAAACTTCAAAATGCTGCTCACTGCTTTGCTTTTCTAATCACAGTCGAAGAGAAAGAAAACACCGAACCTAACACTGAATTAAAGCTACCTGCAATCACCACACCAGCACACTCCATGTCACCAGTTAAAAGTGTGAGGTCTTCTCTCAAGTCAATATCTCCTAGGAAGTCCCTACAGGTATGCTTAAGAAATAAACCAATTATGAGTTTAGTCAATGGGGAGGAAGGTCTAATCCATATTAGGGACGTTGTCAATGCTTTACAAGGACAGTTATTGCGATTCGATGCTACAACTACTCTTGAAGTTAAGGATGGTTGCTTTTTTTATTTGGTAAGGTTTTCTTGTGCTGCAGTGGTGGCAATTATTTTATGGTCATTTTCATTTGGAAAGAAGCAGCAACTTTCACCATTATTTTTATCTGAGGTGGAAGCCCTCTGACACATGCATTATCACTCTGTGTTTTAATTTGATACAGGAGCGTAGCAGAGCGGTTTCTCCAGAGATACATGGCAGTAACATAGAAGATGATGATGTACCAGAAATAGAGAGTACTTTACCTGCAGTAGTTATCACTCAGACTATCAGGGTAAACATAATAATTTATATTTCACAAACAGACTATGCTGTAAATGTATTACTCATTGGTGTAACATATTTTCAAGTTTTTACTCCTTGCATTGCATTGCTCCAATCTATAACTTAATTATAATATATCCTGGTACATAGTTTGTTGATTGAAAAGTCACGATTCAGACACTGAATAGCCTTTAGTGATATCTGAATCATCAGTTTTGTTTTGTAAAACAAGCACCTTCCCCTCTGTTTCTCTATTCAAAAGAGGCAATGTTTTCATCCTTTTCTACAATATATATCCATCAATATATTACTGTTAATTTTCATTTAGAAGCCAGACCCGCCCCCAGTAGTTCCACCCCCTGACATACCCTCACCTGAGATAGTACAAAAGAAGCCTCGGAAATACAGCGATGACGGAGCTATCAAAATGAGGCTGGCTGACCCTGGACCTATGACTGAGGAGAAACCAACAGTGAAAGCCTGGAATCCTCACAGAAATTCTCTGTTCAACAGCCATGTCTTCAATAATGATAAGGTGATCTACCCTCAAATTCAAAAGATTTCCTTTTTTATTCAAGTTGCGTCTTGTAAACCATGGATGGATCCAATAAACTAGCCTTTGAAACTCTGGTTGCTTTTCCCATCTAAGACTGTTTTATTTGTATACCACTGTCTAAAGGAAAAGTGTCAAAATCATGTTAATTTTCAAATTAGTCTGATATGTGTGTTTGTTGATGTAGCCTCAGGGTATGAACGCAAAGACTATGGGGTTCCTGGACATGTCCCATATACAGCTGGTAGAGAAGCCAGTTTCTAAGCTAACAAAGACTGATCTTCTAACGGAGCGACATGCCAAACTGTACAGTAAAGAAATGGAAATGAGAAGCAACCTTATAGCCAAACATAACACCAACTATAAAAATCTAACATCTCTTAACAATAAGGTGAGGAAGGGCGGGTAAAGGTTAAAAACTAGAGCAAGGTAAACTGTTAGGTGAGAAAGAAATACAAGTTATGTTTATCGAAGCACGCCAGTGGATTTTTGTTGAAAATGTTATGCTTTAACCACCAAACAGTTATCAAATTTCTAAATTTTCAGCGAAACTTCCAATTTAACTGATTTGTATATCATTTTCTCGATTGCCCTAGCTCTTTTTCCTGTAATTTTTTCAATCAGACATTGTCTCTTCTAACTGATCTAAATTTAACTTCTCGAAATTGTAAGAAAAAACCTATCAATGAGGATCTATGTACTCCGCTATCAAAATCATCTGGCAGCTGCCTTCAATTATTGACAGATGCATTCTCAGTGATAGGATCAGCAGATCTTTGAGTGATATCGTTTCTATCTCTACTTCTCTTGCCATCAAATTTTGACACTTCTACATTTTTAGCTGCCTGGTGTTGATACGATGACAGATGAAATGATACTGAGAAGACTAAGTACCCAGTATCCGATGCTTGGCCGACATCCCACAATGAATATGACGAGCGTCGCACCACCCGGACAAAAAGCTACGAGAAGAACTCAAGTGAACAAACAGCGATCTAGAAAAGCTCCACCTGCACCAACGCCTGAGGAACTCGAATCCCTGAATGTTGGGCTGACGCAGCTCCCGGCCCCTGCTAGGAACATGTTGAACAGGGAGCACCACTATCATAGTGCCCCGACTGTGGTGAACAATAGAAGACAATATGTCAGTGACTCAGTTCTGTATAACCAAGCTGCCAAACTGTTGGCACGAAAAGGAGGACGCCCAATACTTCCAAGTACACCTGACTTTTCCAAAGCCATGACAAAACTTGACATTATCCCAAGTAAGGGTAAATCCCTGAAGCACTCATAACTCAAGTCCTAATACTCATCACTCATCTGAAACATGGCCTCTTGCCTTTAAGGTGTGCTAGAGTTAATTTCTGACCCATCGATCTTCTAATTTTTTTCCATCAGGTCACTAATCCTGATGATTATTTATTTTGTTACAATATCAATAGATTTATTTTTAATCCAATCATGCCAAATAGTTTTAACGCTCCTACCTTCAAGAAGAAATTGCCAAAAATACAGATTCACAAATAAATAAACTTGCTAAATAATGGTATGTGAGTTAAATTCATGTTTACGTGACTGTTTCTTCCCTGACAAGATATCTGCGATGGACAAAAAATCTCCCCCCTTTCCCACTTTTCAACCTCAAGTCAGTCGCTGCCAGCCAGCCATTAAATGAACATAATGCTCCCATCAAGAAGGCATTTTTGATGATTGCTCCAATACAGCTGCAGGGTTTTTTGTTTTATCTCAGATAGATTTCACAGCAACTGCATCCTGTCATCAATTACTGCTGTCAATGACTTTTATATAACTTTTGACAAGATTACACAATCTACATTCTTTCGCTGTCATTAAATAAGCAACTGTGTACAAAGGTCGTCAGAGGTTAACTGTTCGGCAGCGCATCATGTAATCAAAAGCTCATGTTGCCCAATACCTCATACTTGCAAAATTTGGCAGCAGCATCCCATATTATATAGAAACCAGTAAGATCCAGGCCTAGATAGATTTTACACAGAGACAATGTCTCATTTATATTTTAAATAAAGACAGCACCGAGCCACACTATCCATTAAACATCGAAAGATGAGCTTTCAATGATAGCCGCAGTGACTGTCATCCATTAACCAGCCACCTGCTAGCTCTACAGCTAGGCTTCAGCTCAGACTCAGCTGGATTTACCTCTCTTACTGCTGCCGTCGCTGCCGGAGGTCAGCCAGGTGTCTGCGGTGGTCTGAACTATTACTCGAGCAATCAGCTGTTGTTGTTGATCTGGAGTCAACGCACTCGCTGACTCACTTCGGAGGTCAAGCTAATTGAAAGGTAGGTCAGCTCAAACCAACAAGGTTACAATGTCAGCTTGAATGTCAGGACCTTTGAGAAATTATCATCGTTGAGAGTAATGTTTTATTGGTCCTGACATCAATAAAGCCTAACCACAAATATGTTATGCTATTCAATACAATCTGCTGTAATTTTTTTCTGCGGTTTGATAATCCAGCTGTTTTATCAAAACACAAAACTTGTTTTGCAAAGTTGAAGCTGAGCTGGTCGGTTATCAAGGAAGAACATGGCTGACCTGGATTTAGCTATACATCATAAGTGTATAGCAATGGGGATCACAATAGCGAATTCAGGTGAGTGGTTTGCTTCTGGCTCCAACCAATTACCTGGACAATCATTTTCTGACAATGATAAGGGCTTAACTCAGCTGTGAAAATAGCGCAGAGAATAAAACTCGGTTTTTTCAGGACAGCTCACAACATTTTCATCTTGCTTTGTAGATGTCTTCAACAAGCACCGGAGCTTCTGGATCGCAGGATGATACACATTGGGCTATGCCGTCGATGCTCCACAATGACAACCACCACCACCCCAAATCACCCCCAACCCACCATATCTGGGCTAATCACGCTCAAGTCATCATCGCTAACAATAACTCGGATATCGACAAATCGATGTATGAGCTGCCGCCGGATCAGAGCTATGACCTCAGCCAGTCAGCAAACAGACGGATAATGAAACAGGAGTGTGATAACGCGGATATAACAGGGGATGAATTAGGGGCGGATATAGGCAGGGTGAAAGTGTCTTTAATACAAGACGGAGATCAAACACTTACACTGTATGACCTAAATCAGAATCATGAAGCCAAGGTGAGAATATATCTTCAGTTTGCTTTTCATATTTAGCCGGCAATACCAACACTGTGCAGTTTAAAAGAGTTGTGGTTGTACCCACATTCAATTGGCTCTCCTCTTCCCATCTTGCAACTCATCATCATTCATTAAAATGACGAGTTTGGTTTAACAATGTATCATTTTTCTCAACACTTTTGGGAATTCCTGCGGAGAAAACTTTTTTTTGATTAAACAGCTCACAGGTTGATTTTCTATCGAATACGTATCAGGAAGTGATACCCTCACTTCATTTGTATACACATTAGCTCGATCATGATGATGGATCTGGGATTGTGCTCACGATTTAACTGCCAAAACTTACTAGTCTTTGCTTAGTCGTCATCAGCAGTATCAGCTGTTGTTTTACGTTTTACCTTACATTACATAGCTGGTAGAAAGTATAAAAATATACTAATGTGTGTCACAGAATACCACAGAACTATAGTTACACATTAGTGCAGCAAACATTTCTTGCAGCAGACAGCTTTGTTCTATTTTCTGAATGATGATTTGGGACAGGAGCAAGGTCCAAATTTTAATCTGAGACTTGTCATGGTAAAATTCATCCTATTGGGCAGTGTGAGCACCTCACCTCAACTCACCTTACCTTACCAGAAACATAAACTAAGCGAAGATTGCCACTTTTGAAACCAGCTAGTCTACTGGTTGGCTGATATCAAATTGGATCTTCGCAATGTCACCATTATATTTTTCCAATATCAGATTCAGAGTTCATTGATTGAATGAGGTCACTCTGGTACAAATTGGTTACATCTGTTATGAAATGCTGTGTTAAATGTTCATATTTAGATGCTTTGATAGCTTCACAGGCAGTGAACATCTATGTGTCACACAAAACTGGATACCCACTAAAGCCACAAAATATCCAAAGAAAAATATTGAATTCCATGAGTTCCGCCTATTTGACATGACAAGCTGCAACAATCCATCTCAGTCATCAGTCCATCAGGCTCTCTCAGTCATTTGCCAAAGAAACCTTTGCCAGCAACAATATCTATCTTGTCAATCTGTTTCACACTTTACACCTGATTTTTTCGGCTTTGCTTTTACATAGGCACCCCTTCGTTTCCACCAACTTTTTTCATCCTCAAAGAACAGAAAACGACAATCTCCTCCACAATATTTAATCTTGAGGCAGTAAAAATAGATATTCAAAACACACGTTCTTAATGAGGCCTGATACGTTGAGAGCAGGTTTGTCGGAATTCACAATAAATGCCCTACACAAAAATGAGCATGTTATGCATGAGAGTGCAGGGAAATTTCATTCACTACAATGCAGAAATACTGTCCAATTTCGTGTTTTGGAAAAAGCGCGCCGCATTGTTGGTAGTTGACAGCATTCGACATGTGTCACAAAGTTTCAGTGATGTCATAATGTCACAGTTAATCAAATCAGTGCCAACAGGTTTTATGGTTTTGTGACGAAAATCACTTAACTTCATGGCTCTCTTCATCTCCTAATGATATCTTTCCATAATTCTTTTATCAGGTGCACACAGTTTTGACGTCACAGGAGAGTTGCTCCACCTCCTCTGTGACGTCCGTCGAGGACTCTTCTGTATCAGACACGACATCCTTACCGACATCCAGCACTATACAGGCACTGTTACCTTGTGTGGTGTGTGGAGATAAATCCAGCGGGAAACACTACGGACAGCTGACATGTGAAGGTGGGAAATCCGATTCCTCTGATAAATCAATTTTTTATTCTAGCTTCTGGCTTATTCTAACTTCTTAAGATAGTGCATCATTTTATTGAGAAGACAGAAAACCACTCTGAAAAAAGATGAGTTTTCATCTGTTTTCATTATATTATCACTATTTAAGCTGAGTCATACATTTAATGATCAGAGGACATAACTATCTCACACAGATATGAGACAGGCATCACCTGGAATTTATTATCTGATGCCTTTCGTCATGAATGTCATAGATCAATGATCAATGATCAATGATCAATGATCAACGGCAGCCGAACAACTTACCATGACATTTTGCTGCAGTTATTTATTGGACCATACCAGTATAAAAAAGTATTCAAATCTTTTTCCTCCATTCAACAGGTTGTAAAAGTTTCTTCAAAAGATCAGTGCGGAAGAACATAACTTACACGTGTCGGGGTAATAGAGATTGCTCAGTGGATCCCCAGCATAGGAATCAATGTCAGTATTGTAGACTGCGGAAGTGTCTCAAAGCAGGGATGCGCAGAGAAGGTAACTATCAAAAAGGGAGGAGACAAGTACAGTAGACAGTATTCATGGCACATTAAATGAAACATGTCTACATGCTGGATAGAGACATTCGAATAAGACAGCTGATTCTGAGCGTTTAAAAGTGAAAATTTTTTTTTTGGCTAATGTTCTTGTTGATGTGTCTTGTACCATCTTCAAAATGGATCCGCTGTTTTGTACATTATACTGACCAATGCGCTGGCTTTATTTTGTCACTGATATATCAGAGACCATCATGATGATGGATATTTGACATGAGAATCTGTTTGTATATCCTAACTTACAAACCGTTGATTATTTACAGCAGTGCAGAGAGGCAGAGTTAACCAGGCAGCAGCAGCTGAATACTATCAGCTTCCTTCAGCTATACCTCCTATGGAGCATGGCAGAATTAATCCTTGTTACATGACAAATTTTGTGACTGTGTTATTAAGAGCCGAGCCTTATCCAATCAGTCATATGCAGGTGAGTGAGAGACACCAACAAAAGTTGACTGCTCGTGAACGCTAAGAGGACAACCCCAATAAAGATTTCAGTTTGTTTCAACTAGCTTGAATGTCAAGGCTGAATAGATGGCGATGGGGTTTGAGGGTCACATCCTATCATCCATCCCTGTTTTTGGGGCATGGTTGATTTCAGGGGTCCTCATTGTACCAAAAAAGTTTCTAATCAACTGGAACGCCCTTTTATTTTGTATGACTGTTCAAGCACCGTTTTTGTCTCTTTATAACAGGGACCTCAAGCTCTTGGTGCTAACATACCATTGGATAACATTTGTGAATTAGCGGCCAGGTTACTCTTTACTGCTGTCGAGTGGGCGAGAAACATACCATTCTTCACTGAGTTACCCCTGATAGACCAGGTCAGCCTTCTTAGGTCATCGTGGAGCGACCTGTTTATACTGAATACAGCGCAGTGCTGTCCACCTGTCTATGTTTCATCTATACTTTCGTCAGCTTTTCAGTCACCTGCAGGATCATCAAGTGATGCCAGGTAGGTCAAATAGGGTAATATACCCACAATGCAACTCATGGTGTCAGGTTCTACAGTAACTCAGATATATATCCACTTCGATCTAATCAGACCATCATGGTATGAACAAACAGATTATGAAGTTCTTTGTCACAAGGTCTTAGTAAAAATAAGAGTAAGAGCTGTGTTCAAACTCATTCAATCCTCTTGTGCCTTTAGATTCCACCAATCATACACACAGAGTAAACTGATTCAGGATCAGTTGGACAGATTCTCTGTGATCAGATTAGACCCAGCAGAATTCAGCAGTGTTAAAGCTCTCTGTCTCTTCTCACCAGGTAGGCAAAGAATAAATGTTGTTTTTTTCACTAAGGCAGGTTATTCATCGTGATCCCTGAGTTGTCATCCCCTGTAGCAAAGGGAGGCAACTAAATATCAGACACCTTACTAAACACACCAAGGAGGGTGAGATACCCACCCTCCCTGACTTCACTACATTAATAAACAATTTCATATATTAGAGACAATGTGAACTGTCATAATGTACAGTTTTTGGGTATTTCCTCTGGAAAATGAGTTAATTCATAAACATCTTGCCGGCATTTGCGATGACAAGTCTTGTTTATGTTTAAATGATTGAATGAGATAAATTTTGTCTCATATATTTTCCAGACGTACCTGGACTACATGACCCGGGTACAGTACAGAACTTACAGGAGAAGACTCACGCATCACTGGAGGAGTATGATCGTATCCAGTACAGTAACCAGCCTGGCAGAGCAGGCCGTCTACTGCTACGCATACCAGCTCTGAAGCTCATAAACCCAGCTGCTGTGGAAAACTTGTTCTTTATTAAGCTTATTGGTAAGACGCCTATTGAGACTCTCATCAGGGATATGTTACTCGGAGGCAGCAGCTTCTGTTGGCCGGTCAGCGCTGACACCACAAATAATAGCTTTATACGCGCATAAACACACAACAGAACGCGTAAACACATTAGCGCATATGCGCACAAACACATAAACGCATAAAAGCACAAACACACCAACAATGTGATATAGATTTGTTGTAGGTTAGATAATAATGGTCATTAGATGGGATTTCAATCAAAGTAGGCCTATTTTTGTAAGCATAGCAGTTATATTTTTGTAAATGTTTCATTTTTTTCTGCACCCGATGTAGAAGGAGCCATAACTCAAATCAGGGTAGCTTCTGTGATCTATTTGAAGAGTTATTTTTGTATTTATTATAAATACACTATTGCAGCTTTAACTCATACATATAAATATTCTTTATACAGTGAACTTTATTTAGCCGATTTATTTTATATCGATTTCTGAGAATTTAATTTTCAAGTACTAGCTATGAACAACCTGAATACATGCTCACTTGGTTGTTTTGATCATTTAAATGAGACGCATTAACGCCACATGCTGCAAAATACACATATAGAGCAATACTGTTACCTCCAAAATAACGCAATATTGTTGTTACCTCGAAAATAAAGTTTATTAATTCCTATATGTAATAAAATAAATATTTTGTTCTAAAATACCACCAATACTATTGCAAGAGGCCTTCCTGAAAGCCAATAGAAACTTGATATTATAATGTACAACATAAATGAAATCGAAAAACTGTAACTTCATGTTTGATGGATCTACAATCTACAATGAACCAAAAAACGTTGACTTAAACAGCTTCAAAGATACACTTTTTGTTATGTGCCACCCATGTAAAAAAGAGAGACTAATCCGAGTGTGCAGATATCAAGAGAAAATGAAACGATTGCAACATGTGACTTCGATGACGTTTTTCAAAACGTCATGACAAAATTTAAAACATTCGGTGCACCGTTTGTGAAACAGTTTTCTCAAAACATGAGAAACTAGACGTTTGTCGTAAACACACTTGCAGTTGGGAGAAATAAAATGTTCATGATTAACAATAAATAACATCAAAAACTTTGTACAACCAGCTTCCGTAGTGAGCCTAGCACGGTTAAAAATTCCCATTCTTCGCTTAGTATACAACCAGTATAGTCAGCGTAACAGCACCATAGATCATTTATAGCTCTGTGCCCTGACTAAAATATCTTATAAAATTATTGGTGCCATTCTCGTTGAAAGCCATGGCACAAAATATCCACGAAAATAAACTCGATCCAAATCTCTTTATTGCCAGCCCATTAGTTCGACTTACTCAACAAAAAATATTGAAGGAATGTTTGCAGGAATAAAACTATGGCTAAAATGAGCCAATCACGAGGCTGGAGAAATATTCCTCTCTGCTGATTGGCCGCCATGTTTACGACGATAGACTGAAGGTTGCGTAGCCGTTCTTGGTTATCTTGTTGATGCTGGCGTAGTATTGCTGTGTTTAGGTGAGACCCCTCTGTTGAGATTGAGGAGGAGTTATCCCCTACTGTAGAGACTAGACTGTGATTATCTGCGGATTTAGGTAAGTGAGGAGACGGTGCTGACTTTTCCGCTGGTAGCGCTGCAAAATTAAAAAATTAAATAATGACAACAAACTTTTTAAACGAGCGTCACATCAATGACCGCGAGAATGATAAGTAACATACCATATACACAGCACTATTTTATGGGAATTTGTTTATACTTTTCACCTTATCAATTTGATTCACTGAATATCTTCATTGGTATAATGAGATCAAGCTTCTTACATTTCACACATCAAAGTTAGCTACTAAAGGTAGGGAAAAAAACATTCAGATAAACAGTAAAGAGTTTCAGTGGAGTGAATTTGAGATTTGTGACCCTAGCCTAACAACAGTCAACCATAGCAGTCAGTGCATATATGTGGTCAAACACAAAGTGTTTGGTGCCATCCGTAGTTTACATACTTTCAGTATCAGAGATGTGACTAGGGGTACTAGATTCGCTGAGTTTAGCCTTTCTTCCTCTCAGCTGCCTGACAGATCGAGGTTTACTCCTAGTGCTGACAGCTGGTGTCGTCTCGCTGCCGTTAACATTCACTATACTCATCTGCCTCACTAACGGAGTATTATGTTTCATCTGTGTGAGCACCTTAAATTCTTGTTCATACTGCTTAATGTCATTCACTGGGTCCCAGGGACGCAAACTGCAAACAAACATAAGTAAGACATGTTGAAAAACTTCATATACATGTGAATGTTTGATTGAGGGAGACAAGATTTCACATTTTATTATGAGATTTGAAGTTTACCCAGATTTCAAGATTGAGTTTGCAATTTTAAAGCCAATTTCTAATTGCTCCTAGAGGTAAATGCTATATCTATTATTGATATTACAGCTTTTTTGTGTACAAAATGACTAGGCTTGTCTGTGAATATACCGATTGAAAAACATACTTAGACCATGTTCTGTCCAAATAAATTGAAACTGAAGACATATGATAAAATTTAAGTTTCAGGATGTTGGGGGTTGGGTTGGAGTGCTGCACACAAATAACTTACTCAGAGTATTTATATATCCAGTCACCAGTAAACTGATCCTCCTCGAATAGCTCAGGTTTATATACAGAGTTAGTAAGCTTTCTCTCCTTAGCTGAGGTTCTCTGAGCCTCCTCTAATATCCACTTCTCGTGGGTGGCCTTATCCTGATCACTGTTCTTAAGAGCCTCACCGACATGCTGCCACAGTCTATATAATCAAACATTGCTCATTTTATTTTCTGTGCAACTTACCGGAACTTGACAGTCATGTGCTCATGCTGCTGCAACTGCAATTGTTGAGCAACCTCACAAGGCAATGTACTCATATTTCATGGGGAAATTATCATACCCAGTGTGATAGGAGCATACAAGTTAAGTCAAAAGAGCCTGAGTGGCTGCCAATACAATTATTATACTACTGATATGAAGTTCAGATGATTGACAGTGGATTAGTTAAGATAAGATTACTCTGTAATAAAATTACTCTATCAGGCAACCAAATCCTCTCAAACTAAGTGTGGGAATTCGCTTGTTGATACTGATACAGAACTGAGCAAAAACATTGTGTAATACTGAGGACACAGACAATGTTGAGATTTTAGTAAAACCGATTTATGAGTTTGAGAAGTGCAGTACAATCTAAAATCCAACCTTTCAGATTCAAACTCTGTCTGAGCCTCCATAGGTACAGTATACCTCTTCAGTCTGTTAGATAATGTGTCATTATCTATCTTCCAGAAACTTTCCTGTTTCTACAAATACACAGAGAGGAGACAACTGAACCAAACGGGAAATAGAAATACAGCAGCTTTCACAAAGCTTTTGGCGAGGAAACCTCGATGGCTAAAATGAGACACAGAGGGAATGGGTTGGGGGAAGAGGGGGTAGATTATAATGATGAATTTTATCAGTAAATCAGGGCACTAGGTATTATAGTTGTCAGATCTAGACTATGACAGCAATGACTAAATTTGAAGAAATAGCTCCACTCTTGATATACGGGGTACAAAGGGGGGAAAACTCCAAAAGCTATGATTCATGATTGTAATCGCCCCAAAAATTTCTTGCCAAAAAAAGCCAAACATGATGCTAGTGAGATAATATTATTGTTTACTGTAGATGCTATGAGAAGACATACTTACACCAGTCGTCTTGTCTTTAAGAAAGATTTCTTGATCCCATCTACCATCGATTGTAAAAAGAGTCTCACTGCCAAGTTTTATCTTACCAGAGATTTTATTAGATGAGTCACTGCTTCCCATAAAAGGCTGTAATACAAACAATAAGTTACAATACAGTACACTATTACTTTACATACGTTACATGACGGTAAATACAGTAAACTATAACAATACATACGGTACATAACCGTTCCCGTTATACTTTGTCTGTATGTCAGTATATAACCATTATGTACAGAACTACTAAAGGTATGTACAGTACACAACTGTACACACAGTAAACTATAACTGTACGTACAGTACACTTTTTCTGTATGTATGGTACATAACCATACATACAGCTGTACACTATAACCATATTACCTTACATAATCGTACATGCAGCATATTATAAGCATCACACTTTGTCGTGCTGACAGGGAACAAAACCTCTGAATTTTAAAATGATGCCATTTACGAGTGATCCCCAAGGAGTGGGGGCCAATGGCAGCATATAATGGTCTAACAACCTTGGTGGCTGACCTACTGATTATACGAGGTGGGAAATTCATTAACAGCTTGTCTTATTTTTAGAACTCCTCTGTCATGTATTTGGACCCTCAAATATCACGATGTACATGGTTAATAACTTGTTGTTGCTCCACAAACTTGACGTTATAATGTCATGCACAATAACTAGGGTATCAGATGTTTACAGTTACTACATCTACTTGTGTGTCATAATCCACCTCTCCATTGTGTCAGAAATAGCCAGCAGCACTAATTGAAGCATTACTTTAGTGGCAGTGATTCTATTTTCAGTTCCAAGTGATGAGTTCAAGCCACCTGTCCTAACCTGTCAAGTCCCTGGATGGAAAACTCATCACACAATTGTTGTTTGGTGCAGCAGATATATTTAACTGACCTTTAGTTTGAATTCCAGTTCTGTTTTGTACCCAGTTTTATCACACTCGATAGCCACTTTACCGCCGAGCTCCATGGTCAATGAACCAATGATGATTCCCTTAGCGTAGCCGTAGGGTATAGTGATGGAATATTCTTCACCCAGTTTGAGGAAGGTTAGCTTACCCACCCCGTCCATGACAGCTGATACAGAGTTACCGTAGAACTTGGACTTTGCCAGCACAGCGCAGTTAATACTGAATCCATCTTGTCTGTTTGTGACATAGAATGCACTCACAGGTGGAT
This sequence comes from Membranipora membranacea, assembly GCA_914767715.1. Taxonomy (NCBI): domain Eukaryota; kingdom Metazoa; phylum Bryozoa; class Gymnolaemata; order Cheilostomatida; family Membraniporidae; genus Membranipora; species Membranipora membranacea. The sequence continues at coordinate 29,921,988 of OU612066.1, read as the reverse complement.
GATGAGAGAGCTGTTGAAGGAGAGAAAGAGAAAGTCAATATTAAGACTCCAAATTGAGTTGAAAGCACTATAAATGAGTAAAAATTTTTACATGACAGATTTTGAGGCTGATAGCTGGCTGGATGTTAAATACATTATTGTGTCCTGTTTCTAGTTATAACCATTTGAAGTCAAGTAGATCAAATTTGATCCGGTTTGCCTGCATTTGGGTTTGCTCCCCCTCCACTAACAAGCAAGAGCAGCGGGAGAAGCGAATGCAGGCAATCTGGATCAAACTTGCTCTAGCCAGCGAAGGCATCACAAACACAGGATTAGATGTGTCATCTAATAGAATTTGCCCCCAGACTCTTTCCCCCCTCGTCTGACGGCCCCCCGGCTGGCCGGGTAAGAATTCTATCACAAGGCATACCTGTTCAGCGATGTAGAAAGTTCTGCTGTTGGTCTCCTCATTTTTCCAGTAGCACCTGAATTTCTCTCCCAGTATGGGGTTGTATGGCTTCTTAACACCTTTAGGAGTCTTATAAAATCCCGAGACATACCACCTTATTACCTCCTTCATCCGAGTAAGCGCCTCATCACACTTAGCAGCTCTGAGTGGGCAGAATATTGAATTGTGAATAAGCCAAGCGTGAATATCACAGTGATTGATCAAACACATTATTCAGCTTAGTGTGAAAATCATAAGTGGAGACCAACGCAATGTTGCCTCTGAAACTAAGTTCGGGTGGTTATAACAAATCTTCTCTTATGATTAGTTATTAGGCCTATATGTTACACTCATAATCATGGAATGCCACTACCAGCGACCCATCCTAGTTGAAGCATTTAATCTACTTTGTCGTGCTCTTGTTGTATTCATTTGCAAGTTCTAGCAGAGTTGTGGCCTTGGATATGAAACTTGTCTCTTACAGTTCACCAGTACATGAATTCATATACAACAAGGGAGAATAAGAAAAATAATAACTAGGTAAATCACCTTGAGAGAATATCGCAATGATAATAATAGTCAGCAAACTTCTCCAGCAGTGACCTAGGCTCCAGAATGAATGTAGGTAAGGTAACTTTAGATAAATCCATCCCAGGACGCACCTGACAACACATGATATAGCAAGTGAATATAACAAAGCTATGATCTACCTTAACACTCTCGGAAAAGTTATACCGGCTAGTTATAATTTCCGTATGTTCAGATAAAGAAAATTAGAATAGTAATTAGAAATTCATGAAGACTTTTTAACATTTGGATCAACAAACTCTGCAGGCAAAGTTCAGAACACACCTTTAGATAGATCATCAACCGTTACGTGACTGAGAGTACGATCGTGGCAGATAACATCACCATTAGATCACATTTTGTCTTAATTCAACATCATATTCCTGGTATTTTTCCACCAGAGTTATTCAACAGGAAACTAGTATATTTTCTCCATCATGTAAATAATTTGAGCGATTATAATTCCTATCTTATTAACGGCCAGCTCCCTGCAGTGCAGCAGTTATCATATTAAATTTTGCTAGATTCCAACTGCAGTACTAAACACACCAAGTCTCATTCTTGCAAAAGAATTTAACTTCTTGCTTCAGCGTGAGTCTTGTTCGGACTCCTAATCATATGATTGTATAGTTATAATACCTGTTTCATTAGGCACCAGATAATATTTTTGTTCTCGTCGGCAAATTCCTCTTGGAGAGGGCCCCCCTTACTCGACAGCACATCGCGTTCATTCTCGTAATACGTCGTCTCGTTAGGAGCCTTGTGTAGGAAGTCGTTTGAGTTTCTCTCATCTTCCGAGTCTGTGACTGATGTAGTCTCGGACTCTTCTGAGCATTCCTCAGTGACTCCGCCCTCTGTACCCTTTGCATCTTTCAAATCTGTCAACAAAAATGGTTACAGTAATGAATGCTCATGGCTTGCTTATGCAATCTAAAGGAGCCTACTAGTTTGAGAAAAACAAAGGGCAAACAACACATCTATCAACAGCTGATTTTCAAGAATTTGTTGCTACATGTATGAAACAAGTAAGCTATCGCCATTCTTAACTCAAACAACTACATGATTTTAAGATGCGATCCTACTGCTATGTCCATAACTGAAAGAGTTAGTAGCACATATCTGATTTCATGGAAATGTCGCACCTCTAGGGGTGGCAATGGTCTGATTGTATCTCTTCACATGTATATATTAGGTATTGTGTTTAGCTCCAAGCAAGGTGAACTAATTTAGTAAGATACCATCATGCAGAGCGAAATATCATAATCTACAGATGGCTGAGAGAGCTAGTATCTCAAGTTCTCATTTAGTAGCGTAGCTAAATGCAGTGACATGGAAATCAAATATTGGATTTATTTTTAGGACAGGGTGATGCAATAGGGTATGTCATGTTGCTGAATGCGTAATCCAATTAAACATGACATAAAGGTAGCTTCGGGCCAATGCTATGTGCACTCTTAGAATCATGTAACCTTTTCATTTAAAGGGCAACCAAGGTTTCAAACAACTTCTCATTGATGGCCATTGATTAATAGCAGATTGCACCTTCTGCATGGGGAAAAAGACAAAAAATAGAATTCGGATGATTATTCAGCCAGAATTCTTGTGAAACATTTCTTCCATCAGGCACTCAAACTCAGCTAAAAGAGAATACCACATAGCAGTTTCCTGTTCCTGTTATTATTTAGCCTGTGCTGTTTAATTATTACAGCAAAGTCTTGGAACCTCCCCTAAACTGAAGTGTTACACAGCTTAGAGTCAGCAACTACTTTGAGTTTTGCATCGCGTAATGCACAAAGCTGATGCTACCTAGCACATTATTTCCCACCCATTAATGCATTGCTGCGAAACCTTGGTTGCCCTTTAAACCAATGTCAGCAATTAGTATTAAGAATATTTGATATAACCAAAGAAAGCTTCGAACTTCTGAGCCATTCATGTATAATGTAGCCCAAGATGCTGAGATTTCTAACATGAAGCACATGTTTTAGTTGAGCGAGAAGGATTATTAGTGCCAACCCATGTTTCTCTTCTCTGAGCATCAGCCAGAGAAACAATGAATCAATCCCCAAAGGAAAATATTTGCCATGCCTGCGTCAGTAATATTTATTGCATTTATTGCAGCAATCATTGAGCATGTTTACCATTGTTAGCTGATGATACACTTGCTGTTCGATCTAAATTTATGATCATGAATAAACATTAACCACAACCTGGATTTTACCCTTGGTACATATAAAACAAGCAGAATTATGACTGGAGTTGTCCCCTTTCATAATTGGCAGAATGAGAAGGGACAACTCCTGATTGCGGGGTGTGTATTTTTGAGCAATACATATTTCTAACATGTTTATGTCATTGCATGATAAATATCGCATCATACGATAGATGATGCATTAGCTGAGGTACTCATCATCACTGAGTACAAATCAACCAACAATACCTCCTATGACCAATCAGTGAACAAACACAGTTCCCAACAGATTATTAAATCATGTATTCCACCTCCCTCGCCTGATCGAACCGTGTTATTATCTAGCTTGGTGGTCATTGACATACACGATGAAATGACACGCATCAACATTTGGTGAGAGCGAGCGACCAATAATCTGGGAAGGGATCGTTATACTGCAACTGGGATCAACCGTAACCATTGTCCGTCATTATACACATTATTGTTATTACATGCTAAATATCCCTGGCCAAGCTAACAATTACTTGTCCCTGCTAAGAGCAATAATCAGTGTCTACCACTAACTAGTAGAAGCATCGACTAAACGGACTTTTCTTTAAGGAAACGGATGTCTAGAATCATCATCATTCCATTTAGTAACAAATACATCGCGTTGTCTAAACTCCAAAACTCAAAACTCGGGAGAATTGATTTGACTAAGTTCAAATTTACTTTTCACTTCAACGCCGCCGCATGACAGAGCAAAGTCTGGATGCACTTTGGCTTGAAGAAAAGACACAAATCTAATAACCGCAAACTCCTTTTACCATTCTGAGTTCTGAAGTTTCCACACCGCTGCATATGATGTTTTGTATTCTGATAATGTAGTTAATAATAATCATAGATAAGCGTATTGTATGAATGTATGATGCTGAGTTTGGCATGCAGCGAATAGATCAATACAGACCTGATGATGTGGTAAAGGCAGCTGAAAATTAACCATTCATCACAAATCATTACATGTGAACATCAACTACGCAGATATCATCGGCTATGATGGCTATGACGGCAGTTATTGTCCAAACCATTATGCACCATAGTTATTTTAATGAAAACTTAGGAGCACTGCTCAATAGAGTGTTGTGAACATAGAGAAAAGACTGATGTACAATCTATGTATAAACATATAAATACATTTAGTATTCATATGTTTACAGTTCTACGTCATGAAATGCAATCAAGGCTTTGGCAGGTAAGAAAGTAATGCATCAACTTCTTTTATTTATGCCTGAGATATACAACCAGTAATGACTTGGACGTTCTGGCAGCATCACATCAATATCTAGACACAAATCCATATTGGTAAAAGTGCAATGACAGGAAGGTCTAGAACTTGGCCGGTAACATTTCTAAACACGGTCTACGACCTCCATACCATAACCATAAATAAGTTACATGCGGTGACTTCTAAGCCCCAAAAATAATACCTATCTAAGGGAAAATGGAATTTTCATGTCAATTAGAGCATCATCAACAGCTATGATGTTGACGTAGCGGTCTGGGAGCATTGGGCGGAATGTGATAGGGGTGACAACACTAATGAACTTCTACCTTTACGTCTGCTATTTTTGATCATTGCTACCTGAGACCAGGGTCATTATCACTATGATAATGGGATATTAATCTGCGGGAATGCCCTTTCCTAAGGCACTGAGCAACGGCCTCAAACCCAAGGTTCATATGCACTAATAACAGCGAGCCATTTTTAGATTTGGGGAGAGCCAAACCATTTGCTAACTAGTCTTTATAGGTGTATTTTCCGAATTCTGAACAATCTGTTCTCAGCTGCTCCGTTTATTATTCTCGCTGTCAAAACTGTCAAAGCTAAAATTCAGAGAATGCCTTCATGTTGAACATTGCTCTACTTGTTAAAAACAATTTTCATGAAGTGCATGAGTCAATTTGAGCAAAAAATGAGTTTCAGCTGTCTGGAGTGTCAAGCCAAATAGTTTCCTGGTATCGCATACATCAAACTTACTAAGCCAACTTTTAGCCTTTATCAAACTATGAAGCAGGAGCGCCAAAGCTAATCATTCATCATCAAACAAACGCCAACCCCTTTAGATACTAATTGCTGCTTTCAACAACTTTTCGATTTGGATAGGCTAGAACTTGCCAACAATGTCTGCTAAATGGAATTTACTACCTATTAGCTACCAGTACTTGGATGATAAAGTTTACCCGCTTCTGATTAAAAGTACTGGGAAAGTGATGCGACAAAAATGCATCACCTTGACATGATATAAACACTGATAGATTGTCACTACCTGACTGCAATCAACTTACATCATCGTGTCAGTCATCAGTTCAGTCAGTAACTGTGAACTAGCTTGTAATTTAGGGGGTAAGTAACATGAGTCACTGGTAAGTGTAATCTTGACTTACCTTTGAAGTGGTCTTCTCTGTCACTCTCATTGAGCTCTTCGCGATTGGTCATCTCATAGTTTGAGTTTCTGTCATTCTTATTAGCTGTGTCGGATGAGTCGGAGGGTTCATTATCCTCCCCTGCTGTAGCTGGTATAGTGTTAGTTCTCAGTAGCAGAGAGGAGCAATTCAAAGCCAGTTCCAAAGCATCCATCCAGTTCTTGCCTGTGGATTATAGAGACAAACATTGTTATCCATGTGATGTAAGATGACCATAGTAACATATAAAAAAACAATGATAGTGTTGGACACAAATAAACACTAATGGGGAAAGATTGACAGGGATCACAACTTCTCCAAATGTGACACCCAAATTTTTTCTTGTGAATGAGTAATTCCTTTGAAAAAAGCTATTAATCAATTGTTAAAATTTAACCACAATTTCTCAAGATTCGTCACCAAAAGACTTTCCTTGGATGAATAACTGATCAATTCTATGACTGGATGAGAGAGAACTGTAGCGGGACTTTTAAATTTTGACTTTCAATGTTCTGTATGCTAGCAGTACAAGCCAGCACCATATAGACCAACAATTCTAGGAGATGATAGAGGGATGATTCAGATTGTACAGAGTTTCTACAGACAAGGATTAAGGAGTATTAGGGTTTGCCAACCCATTGTAATTTCTTGTTAGATATGCAACTTCCCCTTCTCTGGTTTCTGGTTAGTAACTTGAGTTTTTTTACATAATCAAATACATGACATGCGCCAATTTCAAATTCAATATTCTATTCCTTTCATTATTAAAACAGGATTCTCCAGGAAAGGATAATGATTCGGTCCCTTATCCCAATATGGCGTCCGTACTTCGTATTTAATAATGCAAAAAAATTGAATAAGTTCACATATAAAAATTTGAAATATATGATATTCCACATGTATTATTACCGGCTGGTTCGGAGGGTGCCCTGAATATTGCGCTGGAGTACATGAGGAATGTAATAGCACCGTATGTCTCTCCTTTAGGTCCCTTCTGAGCCCATATCGTCTGATCTAGAGGATGGTAAATCTTAAAACAGAATCCATCCTTCTTAGAAGGCCTCTCTATCAGCTTAGCAGAGTTCAACACGATAGTACCGACCCAATGGCCACTCTGTAAAAGCAAGACAAAAAATAAGGTTATTTTTGCCTTCATACTACCCCTTTCGAGGATCCTGTGATTCGTTTTTCGTTGCCGTTGTGGCTTTTGGTAACGAAATTCCATTGCTCCGAGGGGAAGGGTTGGGCTGACGTGTGAATCATATCATGGTAAGTGCATAAAGACTAATATGAATATTTCCAATAAATATGTCCTTGAGGCAAAGAATACCCTTTCCAACTAACTAGTCTCCTTTCTTCAAAACATGCAAGCAATTGATAGATTGATTCCGTTAATAAGAAAGGCTTGATTCTCTCCCATAACACTTCACAGTTGATTGAAGTCCCATGAACAGCTAATGTACTTTTCCGTGGCAGTACCTGTTGGAGGGGGATCTAAAATAGTTTTCTTGATAGCTTATCTGATATACCCATAAACATATGCGTGTAGGTATTCATATGTGTATGGATATACCTAATGGCGATGTGGAACTTTGGAAGATGTGACATAGTACCAGTAGATTCTCGCTAGGAGAGAGAGAGATTGTGTCATCATAAATCACACCATGGCAATGTGTGACCCACAATTATCCCCATTCTCACAAACTGGTGTTATATCTACTCGGAGTCCATGATCTCCTAACCTTACACTTGTACGCTTTCAGCGCAGGGCAATGACATGTAACCTATAGGCCACAGGGGGTAGGCAACGTCAGAATATGTGAGAAGTTTTTGCACCTCAGGTTCAGAATGTCATGCGCCGATGCAAAAAGTCACTCACACCATTGGTAACATGCGATGCGCATAAAAATGATCATCCAAAAATCCTGAAGTGCCTGAATATTTGATGATGTTTTGCCCAGAGCGCAGAGACAATACAAAAGATAGTATTGATTCTTATTTTCCGTTGCATGACTTTTCATGTTTACATAACCTCACAAAGATTGATTTACAGCTGGTGATTAGCACTAGACAACCACTCCACCTAAAAAATGAGCAGCAGTATCTCCTGCGTGGGCCTAGACTCTGATAATGCCCAGGTCCCAGCAGGCAGTTATATTTTATTCAGCTTTATGGTTGAACAAGCCGTTCATTCATTTAATCATTAAATCAATTCTAGATCTGACTTGCTTGTGAGTTTTAGAAAGAGCTTTAGACTGTGTATGTATTGCAATGGCTCGGTGCATGCACACCCAGAATACGATATTTACTTTTACATGCTCAGTACAGCATACTATTGGCATAGACATGGATTCGGTTTTAATTCTTTGACTATTAGCTTTGCTCATATAATTCATTGCCAAAGCAATGCATGTGAACATTGTGGTGAAAATCAGATAGCTCTCATGGGATCTGTGCGATAAATAAACTGCAATCCGATTACAGCGACTGGATCATGTAGTGAATAGTACACATCATAGGCTTGTGTTGGAGGACTGCCTGTTTTAGTCATAGATAGACAAAACACATCGCCACTGTATTATTCACCATTATGGATTGAATCCAAACTCTTTGATAGATCATAGATAATGTGGCGTAAACATTTTTTGGCAAGAAATTTGAGAAGCACAGCCATAATTCAGTCTATGAATATGATTGAGCCAACAGTAGCCACTAGCCAGCAGTCCCTCCCCGACCATCCCTAAAACTGCTAGAGCTGTTTTTGGATACCACTTCACTAATATTATTAGCATTTTGCGGAGTGTTGCTGTATAAACTGTATGCATTATTAGAGCCCACTAACAGGACAGACTTGTCACTGTTTCAGTGTGATATACTAGCCTGCTGGAGCCTAGCAGCTTGCTAATTTCCGAGCTTCTTTTATGGTTAAGATAAGCTCTCCTCCACAAAGAGGTTGAATCACAACTCGTATCCCCCACAGAACACCGTCTTCACAAGTTTAGTTAGGTGGGGTGTGAGGTAACCACCTGACAAAGCTTGTGGGTGTAGGTCACTACCAACTCAACCACCTGCGGTGGAGTTAGTAATATCAGAGCACAGTGATAGACCACTCTTATAGTATATTTGCCTTTCCTTGTCATGCCGCTACTTTTTTGGTTACCCCAAACCAAAAAAGTAGCCGTGTGATAAGGGTACATTAGCCTAGTCTCCTAAGGGTAAGGGATAAGGGTTTTCTCATATTTAGATAAGTTTGACTTATTGTTTCATGTTATAATAGGACCTAAAGCTAGGTCTGATCATATTACCTTCTGTTTCTGACTCTTGTACAGTATGAGCACGCCGGGTTTGAGCACGCACCAGAACTTGGTCCAACTCTTTAACATTCCTCTGACCTTGAGGTAATCGGCCATTAATACTACAGAGGGATCTCTTAGTGTGGAGAGAATCTCCTTAGCAGCTCTCTTCTTCTCTATACGGTATACTTTCTTCTGAACCTGAAAAGTAAGAGAATAATGACAATAAGTCGTGAGTCAGTTATCTCCCCACAAAAGTTACTGTTGTCCAATATCTAGTCTAAGTGTTCAAATGGCTCCAAGTGAGAGTTAGTGGCATTCAATCATCAAATATTCATTCAGAACGTAATTTTAGTTAATTGCATGCCTCAAACTTGCACTTCGCTCACAGTTTGAGCGCTTAGACTAGGCCCAAATCATATCACACCAACAAGGCGGTAATTTGGGTAAAATCTGGCGACCATAGCCATAGAGGTATTATATAGTATATAGTATATAATAACTCTATGACCATGCCCAGTATTTCAGTAAATATTATGGACTGGAAGGTTGACGACGCTCCTAACAGACTGAGTGTCTGTAGAGATAAATAGATAGCTCCCAGAAATCAGGAAACTCATTGTGCAGAACAATCAAGGCACGTAGAATAGCACTAGCAGACTTTTATAATACCATACAGTATCACATAATATATTATTATCCACAAAATAAACATGATGTATCAGCAACTGAGAAGGTCTTCAAACTTAAAAGATTCAGATCAGGTTTCCATCTATTGAGGTCTTAGACACATAGAATTGCGTAAGAGCCTAGATCTTATGTCCAATGTTGACGTCTTTTTGATATCATGTTTTCAAACCACTAGGCCTAAAACTTGATACTGTACGGTGATTTGTAAACGGTTTGGACAGTCAGCATATACTGGGCTACAACTTAATTTTAGACCAGCTAGCATAGCAGTAATTGACATTTTTTAACATCGTTACAACTCTGTGTTATGTTTTAATTTCTGACGACAAGACTTACGCCTTACAGTGGTGGCAGTGATAAAAATAGCAGACTGGTTAGCTAATCTGTTTGGTTCAATGTATGTACTAGAACTAGTCCTAGAGCGTAGAACCTACACATTACACCTATATAATAACACAGTTAGACTTGTATCAATTCTATGGAGACTATGCCAGCATGTCGGCCTTGGAGTCAGTGGCCTCACCACAAGTTATTTCCATCTGGATGTTGGCTAACACTGACAATGGCTAATTAATACAACTCATTAGAATCCCACTTATAAAAGTATAGGCTATGATGATCGTTGGTGGTGTCATTTATACTGAAGGGCCTATTTTGAATTGTTTTCTGTACTTTAACACTGTACAGTCATGACGTCAAGACTAGGAATACAAGAAAAAGGTGGGCACTCCGGGTGTTGTCAAACTATCAGTACAGTCCCTTGGCCAAATACTACTGGCTGGAGCAAGGAGCTTTCATAGTCCGATTAAGGTGGAAAGAGATAAAAAGCGAATGACTGTGCACATTTTTTCATAGATGATCCGATCTATCGTCGAGTTTTTCATTTCCACTAACCTTGAGTGACTCTCTTTTAGACCTCCCAGCTGGGTCCGCTGGTGGTAGAAGTGATGATTCCATCTGTAACAGAAAACCAAATGGATAATAAAACATAGTGATTCAGAGCATCACTGCTATTTTGGCTAATGATACAGACAGCGAATCAATTACCCATGAACATCCCATAAAACCCTGCAGTTTTTACAACCAAAAGCTAAACATTATCTAATTTATGCTGCCTGCTATATCTAGCCAACTCCCGGGTCATTCACCTCGACATCAAATAGCTTTCACGCCATGGCTAGTATCAAAAATAATCACAGCCATTTAATAGAAAATGCTGAGATGAGCTCATAAACATACAAATACCAGAGTGTTTATATGTTTATGGCTGAGCGAAAGTGATAATTGCTTTATTTTAGGATATAATTATATTGACCAAGTTTTCACACCATTTCCAGTCAGACAAAAAAAAGCATTCATTTTGAGCGGACAATGCTGAGTCAACCTAATTAAGAAGATACAATATTTCCAATATTATCTAGGGCCAGGAAAATTGACATCCCATAAGACTAGGTCTGTTTATTGGCAGTGTTATGCAAGTTAAAACTGTTTCATGTCTAAATATTGCCAATTATAGGATCGAGAAATAGCTCAGCCAAAATATTGAGTGGTACGCTGAAGTTGGTACTTGATAGTAATTAGATTTTCTGAATCTAGTACATGGTTTACTTTCTGTGCCAGCACAAATTGATGGCCATAATACATGAATGGCAGGATGATCTCACCTTGAAAGATAAGATACTACAAATTCACAGACCATGTAACCATGATAGGCAATTAATGGATTAAGATCCTCTTACCTCCAGCCATTGAACTACCCACATCATGGTGGCTAATCCACAATAATTACTTGCTGTCAACATATTCTTTAATTTGAAATATAACTGCTAGACCATGATATCAAGAATGCCACAAGCTTTGTGGGCAAAATTAGAATGAGCAAAACGTAATTTTCACGTATATTTTGAAAACATACAAGCTATGCTAATCTTATAAATTAGTTGACTGTTCAGCGTGAAACCAAGCTCCCTATAGCAGACTGAACACCACAATTCAGCAGAAATCATGATATATAATTAGCGAGCCATTTACGGACCTTCCCGAGAGATGAGCTCTGTGATAAAATCATAAGAGTTTAACGTTATCTGCCTGGGAATCCTAGCTAGAAGTCACAAACTACAGGTTTCCCCCCCCCCCCCCATAGTATGTATAGCCTACTAACAGTGTATAATATATCTATGTCTGCCCCAGTAGTAGGTTACCTTATTGAGTTGTGAGATGAGATACTGTGTAGGTGATTGGCTCCTCATGATCACAGCTGGTTCCTGTAAGCTCTCTGTGTTACTCTCATCGTCAAAGCTTGATCTCTGCGCTGCCTCTAATCGCTGTGCTGCCTCTAATCGTCCTGCAGCTCCTCCGCTGACCGAGTGAGGCAGCGATGAATGTGAGGTCGGCAGCAGCGGCGGCTGACCAGAGGACTGCTGACTGGTGCCCACACCTAAAAACGTCAATATCATTATCAGTTTTATCATGTGATATAAAATTATAAATAGATAAAGTTGACATTAAATAACACAATTTACACTTTATATCTGAGCAGTGTCTGATGCGTGTGGTGAGCTTGAGTCATAAGTGAGAAAAGGTTACCCATCTACCAGCTAACACCAGCGACCCCACTGTATTTAGAGGATCCGGTAGCAACAAGATTTAAAATTTAATGCTGTGTGTATGCAAGGCCCCTGGTCAAAAGAAGATGGTGTTATGCTGCTGTTACTATACCTCATCCCCCTCAGACATATAAAATTGTCTGAAGTACCACTTAGGACACTGTCATAAAACACCCGACATCTTTAATGATCACCAGGTATATGATATTAGTGTAGATCATAGACTTAATATACTAGTATATTAAGTCTATGGTATAGATTAAAGATTAAAGGAAGTATAGGTGAAAAGGGGCAAAGCAATGTCCCACAGCCCCAAAAGAATTAACATTTTGCTAATACTAATGAATATAATATCAAAGAAAGACTAACCAAAAAGCTTCAGAAACTAGTGCTTATCCCCTAAGGAGATACATTTAGAAATGCTCTGATAAGCTTCAATAGAGAAGAAGAATAATTTCTTACTCAGTGAGCAGATCATGGCATGAGCATCTTAATCCTCAATCATGTCAATCAAAGTCTTAGGAAAGAGAAACTCATGAATGCAAAATGAGCTCGTAGGTTGTCTAAGATTTGAATATGATGTCCGAACTACGCAAGGGAGCAACAACAAAATGGCTAACTGAATTCACTTGTCTTCCGTGTCTGAAAATACCAGCTTGTATCTCTATTTGGCAGATAATCAACAATTACTCTAAACTGAACCTTGGAAGCGGACACTTAGATGGCAATGAAGTCAATATAAAAACAAAGATAAGAATAGTACAAAAACAGGCAATTATTACTGTTGATTCGAAATTGATGACAGCCGGCTTACCTTCCCAAAACCTGCCAAAGTAGCATTCTAAGTATGATTCGTAGTCGGGAACAAACATAGTACTTTCAAAACCGATCAACAAAAGGATCTGTCAGAAAAAAACATCAGCTACTTGTTTTGATGTTTTGATGTTGACTTTCTTTCGTAGAAACGAAACCAAATCCAGTTTCCATCAAAATGAAGCCTATGATGTGATGACATCATTCTGAGGTAAAACGCAGCAAGTACCCATCCTTGAATAAATTTTTTAGCTTGAGACTTTTTATTGATGCTCAACCTATAGCACAACAAACTTCAAACCGATGCTACAAAGCACTTGAATGAGGTGTCCAATGTGTGGTCCTAGGTTGGACGATTGGGTCCTTCCAGAGCACTCTTGAGATATACAGACCCATTGACCACACGACCAAGTTGTGTTATATGATCTTTTTGGCAGACAGACAGGCTGTGTATTCTGCTGCTGTTCCATGTCTTACCTCTGTCTGCAGGTAGTTGTAAGATTGGCAGCTTCAACCCCGGCATCCGCTACGAATTAATCCTGTGAGCTCGAGACCAGCTGAACCAGTAACGTCAAACTTTACAAACAGTTTGAAAAATGGCAGCGTTCATGAGAGGCACTTTTAAACAGCTAATTATAATATAGACTGATAAAAACTGCAAATGGTTTGAACAGCTCTGATAATGAAAACTCAGCGCATTCCCACTCCTAGTTAGCTTGCAGCTGATTTATAAGTAATCCGCCTGGTACACACACCTTCCACAAATGAGGAAATGAAGAGAATAATGTGAAGCGCATGTATTATAATAACTCACAGCCTATCATTATCACGAGCCTATCATTACCACGAGCCTATGACCAATGGTATCACTACTCACAACCAATACGATGTCACACGATATATAAAATCCATATTGTTGTTATGTTTGCATATCACAGTCTGATTAAGCAAGGAGTGTATCAAAACAAGCCTCTTTCCTTTATCAGGACGCCACAGTATTGTCTCCTTCAGGATAGACCAGTAGAGATATCGGACTGTATATCTTATACTGCAATCAGAAAACTACACAAGGCAAATCAGTCGCTGAGCATATGTAAGAAATCAATATAACTGGTGCTGGAAAGGCTCATGAATCCACGGGGCTGACAAGTGAAAATTCTCAGCCGCTGAGCACTGACAATTATCAAAGTTCTGAGAATCATAGTTGATGTTTTAGAATAGCAAACCCTGCACTAATTACATAAACTGGCATTAGCACAATCATAAAAGCCCCACATGAAACAGGAAAGTAGTATTGCAATATGACGACATGAATTCAAACGTTGCCAAACCATAAGGCAATGCTGGGTCCCAATTGAAGCCAATAATCACCATTGAGAAATTTAGCAGACAGTCTGGAGTCTGGTCAATACATCATATGGTTTGAAATATGTATTTTTCTAACCAGTCTGTAAACAGCCAGCATGATTCAAGGAAGACAGGAATACAGAACAGAGGATTTCTCATAGACAGTATGTCTTATAGAAGGATGAGGTGATAGTTGTTGCTGCTACGAGTATTTACTTTCTATATGCCATCATACACAGAGAGCCATATTGTAGCTCTGATTGCTCATACTATTGCCATGTTGCCATTATCTCTGTGAGTGCAAATAAGCATGAATTGATGAGACACTCCTTGAATTGAATCACCTGAGCTAAATCTAAAATCACCTGAGCTAAATCTTATACATCACATGAGCGAAATCTTATATATCACCTGAGATAATATATCCGTTACCTCACAGCCTTGATCCCACAGCCTTGCACTGGGAGGACAATCCCAGTTTACCATCTTGTCTATTCGACAATAGATAATCTGATATGTAAGCTCAGGCAAAAAACTCACTAGGCCTAATCAATGCCAAAGAGGGAATTTTCCTGAGGAGCCGTGACGATAATGGTCTATATAGTAATAGTGTACTAGATAAACAGCTGAATAAAACGCAGCAGAAAGTCTGCCCATTACTTGTTACTACTTTACATATGAGCTAGCATAATATAATTTTATTTTGCTGCGGGCGAGTAAGTCAGAAAATAAGAGTAGTAGACGGAAGGTTATGCTAATTATTGGGTAAAGATGCAAATGATGGTTGGTCCATTTCCAAGCAGAAATTGGAAAAAAGGCAAACTTAGCGGTGGAAACCTAAGGTGCAGATTATGCATAATTACTAAAAGGGTGGACAGCAGGTAATCTCGATGTGATTTATGTGGTTTGTAATTATTGCCGATTCGATTCTACCAGAGCAGACAACTACAATTTGAAGTTACGTTTTGTGATATCGATCGTGCCTATTGTGTCTACTCTGAGATGTATAATTTATTTGATCTCCGATTGTGTGTAGGCCTACGCCGTGGGTGCATCCAGGGTATATTTGAAACTTAAATAAACGAAAACACGTACTACATGCTCCATATATTGTTTGTTGCCAAACAACAACGCATGCTTCAAATAAATAAGTGTATTCAATCCAATATTTTTCTTCAAATCACATGACTACCCTTGATGTGGGGTGATCACACAGCAGGAGTACCCTTGATGTCGCATTGTTGGAGCTGGAGAGAGAATCCATAAATAATCCTTAGGCAAAAAATAGATAGTCCCAAAGCCATTTGAAATTCAATTGAGACAATTTTGTTATTCAGGGAATCAACAAGAGGTGTAGCGTTAGCTTAGGAAGTCAAACGGCGATTGGACTTCACAGCACCAAACACACATGGCACATAATTCCAACCAGTCGTTTGATCCCCTTACTATAGAAGCATAGTTGTCAAGTCGCTAAAACCATTAACAATAATAAGCATAACCCAGCACCATCTTAAAACTGAAAAACAAACCATCCCTGATGATTCATGCTTGTGGGCATTTAAAGCGTACCGTGTGCAGCTGCGGATCAAATAGTCACTTACCAGGCATTTTATACGTTGGTAGAATTTATCGATGTTAGAATGCTACAAGCACATATGACACCCTTTTAAACAAGTGCACTTTGAAGTCAATGCTGACAAACCATATTGAATATTGAGTGTTACACACAGACACAGACTTAGGCCTAAGTCTATATAGTGTTACGCGAGAGTTAGTGCCGTAGCACTTATCCTTATCCAGAGAATTATGGTTCTATGTTCAATATTTTGGCGCTTATATGAAAGGACACCATCAGCCAACGCACTTTTATTCCAATAAACTTTTAACTTCAGGTAAAATTGGCTTATCCAATCCAATAACTGATACAGACTGTTGCGAAACCATTGTTATTTCATTCCAGTCCGGCTTTCATCATAAGCTTATTTGAAGCCAATTTCTAGAAGCATGGGTCGATGAACCACAAAATCATCAACAAGGTGATGTGACTTTCTCTCAAAGCTAAGACACGATATGATGGATATGTAGACAAGGAACTCCTTTGGCTCTGTGATGATAATCACAACTGTTATACATTACACATGTCATAATTAAGCAATGGTACGAAAACAGGTAACATAGGCGCTGGTAGGCAAAACAAAAAGCTAATGTGTTATATATCTATTCAGTGTGTATTACTATTATTCACTTCCGGCCTGAGAATTGCTCTAGTGTAGTAACCTACCAGTTAATTCAGCAGTTAAACCCTCTGAGTTTGTATCGTCTCCTGACATTATTATACAAATCTGGTCTTCAGTTTATATCACGATCTACAAAAATATTCACAAACAATATATGTGATTCATGGATAACCAACAAACTTTTTCTATATACGATCTTTGATACAATGGCCTAATATATATTATAGGTACTGATCTGATGTAAGCATCAATAGTGTGGTATACAGGAAAACTATCCAGCGACCAATTTTACCAGCAAGTTTGGGGAAAACTCCCTGTTGAGAGTAGTAGGCCCTATTATGTTTTTTCTAGCAAAATTTTAGGGTAGACTTTTCTTGGTTTTCCCAACTGAATGTACAGGTTTAACATTTAGCGCTTCTTTATCAACAACCTGCATGAATCTGAGGAAATGATAGACTCCCAATGGGACCTAAACCCAGGGGTCCTACAGGACCACTGGTTTGACAGTGAATTGGTACAAGACATCGTTAATCTCTACAGACTTGATCAAGTTTTTGTGCTGGTTGCACATAGGCTAGAGTACCAGAAATCGGAGTGTCAGATAAATACATGTCAGGTGAGATGGCCCTGAAGAACATACAGAGGCACAAACCGTGCGCCCATTGGAATTACACACCTGTATTTTGCCAATTTCCGGTTTCAACCACGCGAAACCACCATACAGGTTTTTTGGGTGGTTGACACTGGACATTGGCAAAGTGAGGCATGTTATGTAAGTCCCAGGGAGGCCCATTCTGATGATGTACAATGTATGTATACCAGGACAAGCTACACACATATACAACCAAGTCAAGTGCATGGACTTAAGTTCTTGCCATGACCCATCCTCTGCTATAACAACCTTTCCACTCACTCAGACCAGGAAGAATGCTCAGACTTAATTGTTTGTATCCTGCTGTCCCTTTAGTCAGTTTTTTTTCATTCCATTGATTGGAAAGAAGAAAAAATCAGCCACCTCCCACATTTTAAGTTCATCAAATAATGTACTGTTTTCTGGTTATCATACCATTTAAACAGGCTACCTATTATCAAGAGAGAGGTTCAGGACTTACCACAGCATTGGTGAAGTATCAGCATCAGCTGTATCATAAGTTTTGTTCACTTTTAATGATTTTTTGCAGCTAAATCTGTAAATTGATGCATGTGAAAGAGAAAGTAATGTAGGAAGATATTTTTAGGCCAATGGTATTGCAGCTCTCAAAACATAGTGACCAATAGAGACAGGCAACACAGTAATAACATAAACAGTGCATTATGAACCAATGCGGGTAAATGACTGTGGATGAATGGATATTTGATTTTTATGTAGAGCGAATACACAAGAAGCCAAACTGTTGGAAAAAGGTGAGAGAGATAATGTATGTTTTCTCAATTCTCTAAACAAATTTGTCCTACTTCTTTTTATCATACATAAGACTGATTGAGAGTCTACTGTCTATATAACTGTGTCATCCCAATCAACAATAGCTTCTGCTGAAAATCAGGCCCCACTGTTGTGATTTCTACCATCATACATATATATATATATATATTGAAATTTTGTATCTTTTTGCAATGAAAAACTAAACAATCATTAGTGTTGACTGTATATGTATGTAGTGTGTAATAGAGTTTGGCTGAAGACATATACATACACAAACTGGGGGCCCCTGGGACTTACAAGCCTTTGTCTTGCCAATTTATAGTGGTTGATACTGGACATTGGCAAAATGAAGGCATGTAAGTCCCAGGGGCTGCTTCATAACATTGAATTGAATTAAATCTTTGCTAAATCTGTAATACCATGTTGCACCTCTTCTTGCTTGCTATCTAGTCAAGCTGACAGGATACGAATGAAGTATATATATTGAGCCCATGTCTTTTCCCTTCTTAACACATGCAAGAGTTTTTGTCCAGAGATATGAGACGAATTGTGCGCATAAACCTTTTGTGAGCCTTTCAAAAAGTAATTTCTTCAGCTTCACCTCTTATATTATTTTTGAGGATCACAATTACAATGTGTGACAATGAACCTGATAAACCAGTGGCTCTCCATATTGATCCTTCATTCATGGATACCTGGACTCCACTTCCAGACAACACCTCACAACCACAGACCTCACACGCGGGCAAGATGACAACTCACAAAGAGCGGAGACATCACAGAATCCAGCTTAGTGCATCGGCCTATAAATCACATACCTTTCAATACAATTCTGGTGAGCCTACTCTGTAAACTGCAGCAAATTTCTCTCATCCTTTATATAAATACACTATTTTATTCGGCAGACAATATCATCCTGGACAGATTTTCTCCTTATTATGCCAAAAAAATTATACGGCAAAAGTTGTACTTGGTTTATGGCCACATTTTTAGTCACACCTGCATCGTTTAATATGATATTCACCAGTTAGCCTAAAATCTCATAGACCTAAGATACTAGTAGTAATATTCACTAAAGATTTTTTAGGATCAGTTTATACAATTCAATGTTAATTTTGTATTTCTGGCTTTTTCAACAGATGCCAAACAACTTATCGAAGCTGCCCAGTCTAATGATAGAACAAGGCTTCTTCAGCTTATTAAATCAGGAAAATCTGCTAAACTATCTGATGATAAAGGAAGAACAGCTCTGCATGTGGCATGTGCAAAAGGGCTGCCAGAAATAGGTGAGCAAATACTCTTCTGCTCAAACTATAATTCACACATCAATAGATATATGTGGTACAATGTAGCCTTATCTCAAATGGTTGAGTGTTTAATCAACTTTGATTCGATTTTCTGCATTTTATGTTACTACCATTCTACTGGGAAGCTGCTGCCTGACAAACTAAAGTATGCAGGCAAAATGAATCAAACTTGGTCTGGAGGACTTTGCTCAAGTCTATAACTTCGAGCGTATAACAATTTTAATAAAAATATTGCTTCTGTCAGTATCAGATAGAACACAGGCCATTATATAGGTGGGATCTCCGCCAGTTTGATGACTTAGGAAGTACCAAATTCAAACAGAGACTTTCTTTTTGTTACATTTAAATGAAGGCTTTCTGTCATTACAGTCGATGTTTTGCTCAGACATGGTGCTGATCCAAACCAGCTTGATATGAATGGAAACTCAGCCTTCCATCTGGGTAAGTACACATACCAGCTCTATATTCAGTGCTTATAAAGACTACTGTTCAGCTCAACAACATCAAAAATTCTTGGTAATTTGAATTTTTGAGGATCTGAATATATATTTGAAGACTGACAATTCAGGCCCATGTTCTAGGGGAGGCAATGAGGCACTGCCACCCCTAGAAAGCTAAATTCTGTGGCCAGTGGCCTAAAAACACTATAACTGAATGATCCAGGTCAGAATCAGGTCCTCTGGGATATCCATTTGCTAGTCATATGCCTTAAATTGATGCTTCGGACTCCCCTACCATTTTTTCTAAACTTTGCCTTGGACATTGTTTTGTAACTGGATGCTCCTATGAAAGTCAGCATGTCTATTGCTTATATTTCAACCAATGGAAATGTGCACTGATTTCTTTGACAGCTGTTGTGACTAATAAGGCCGAGGTGATGACATTGCTGGTGAATGCTGGATGTAAGATAGATGTACATTCTAAGCCTGGTGTCTTTCCTGTCAGCCTGATGAGAAACAGAATACATCGACTACAGAACCAGTCAAGGCTGTCAAAAGATGAACTACATAAAGAAGCAATCATGGTAGGTGTTATACTCTCGCATTTAGATAATGTACTGTACTGGAATTGATTGCCAGTATTCAGCTCAGCCTTCGTTAGCATGAGTCTTGACAAGCTTTGTTGCTAAATTTGTATCAGGGAGTTTGGGACCAAACTCCCTGTTTGCGTGTTAAATGCAGGCTGGCTTTTGAGTTGTCTCTCCAGTGAACACAATAGCACAATTCCTGAATACCCTAGAGTAGTTTAGAGTAGTTTAGTTCAGCAAACTTTTGGTTGTGACTCAGTGCTGGCCAGCTCGGATTTTCACTAGCTAAGGTGAGAGTTTAAAGTCATCAGTTTCACTATTTCAGACATGCACAAAATGGCGAAATTCTCCTTCTACAAATGCTTTGCTTCTCTAGGGTATAACACTTGCCTGCATAACTATGCTCAACTAGTTACCATGTTTGTTTTAACAGAATGTGAAGCTTGAACAGGCTCTATCGATGAGACAAGCACAAGAGCAGGAAGAACAGATAACTAAATTATCATCTCTACAGCTGACTCCTAAACAAAACAAAGAGAAGCGTAAACAGTCTGATGACATCACATGAGGTAACCTCTGACGCTGAAGGGAATTTTAGTTGGAAAAAATGTTGTTGAAGCATCGCAAGTTTAACTGCAATCGGTCTGCACAACTCACGACATGAAATTGGATTTGTGAGAAATTGGCAAAGTTTCTCGGATCAAATGATGGTCAAGCCCAGTGTCAATTCAGACAATAATTTCCTGGTATATTTTGCCTGTACAGACTGTATAGCGAAAGTAAGATCTTGTTTGTATTGAGCACAGGTTCTCACTGGTTTTGATAAGTCCATCTTTATTGAGAGGGAAAAAAAATGAGATTAAAATAATTACAACATAAGAATAAGAAACATAATGATTGTCTGTAATCCAATGCATTGAGACAATGCTTTTCGTACAAGTACAGCTTATCTTCCTTGACCTAGCAGCATTTCCGTTCACTATTCACTGACACAGCAGCTCTTTATTCGATGCTAGCAGAAGTCGGTGCTGCTGTGTACTTCTTTGGCAGTGGGTTGACAATGGTACTCTCAATATATTCAAATACAGTATGAGGATCCTGATCAGCATTAACTCTCGCTGCCGCACCGTAATAATCCTGTAGGTCCTCCTGGTGAGCTGAATATGTCGCCAGCCTCTTACGTACCTGTCAAGGAATTATAGTAATGTGAGATTCTATCACAAGGGTGAGAAAAGTATGTTACATTTGACTGTTCAATTTTGAAAAGGCACCTTTTAAAGCTGAACATTGTGATGGCCATAGTCATGGATAAATTTGGAACTCACATTTGGAACATAATCATTTGATGAAGGTGACTTCAATTGACTTCATGTCTATAAACTAAAGTTGGTAGAGCTCCCTCCATTCCTTATTCAAGTTTCACAATTTAAATTCATGACACAGCAAAGCACCTCTCAGTTTCATATCCTACCTCGTCTTCACAGTCTCTGGGGTTCTGTGTCAGCCGATCCTTGATCTGCTGCGTTCTAGGAGGATTATACAGCATGTGGTATCGCTCTCCTGATATGGGGTCTGTAGCTCTCAGAGTCAATCTCTCCAGTACGATATCATTAGGTACATCCAGGAAGAAAACCCTGTAAATTTAAATCGCAAAGTTTGTACTCAATCATTCAAAATAATCCAGAATATGTGGGCCAATTAACTCGCTGTGATACTCTAGCCGGTAATATCGTAGTATTCATTTAAGATTTTGACGATTTCTCCCCGTATTGTCGGTAAATTGGAAGTCTGTTTCTCAAACTTGGTAAAACTTTCAAATCCTTATTTTGGAATTTTTGAGCTGATATCCACTGGATTAATTTTACCCATTAATTGAGTGATTGGGCATAAAAAGATACATCATCCACAAACCTGTTGGGTCTGAAGCCATCCTGGTCAAGCGATGCAGCCTGATCGACTGTCTTAGGGAATCCATGCATTACCCATCCTCGAGTGAGAGCATCTAACTGAGACAGCCTCTCGCTTATCACAGCTAATATCAGGTGATCCGGTACTAAAAACAATGAGTTAAGATAGTAATGGCTTTAAATATTGAGTCCATTGGTCCTCTTGAAATCCGGTCGGTTGGTTTCATCCCTAATACTAATAACTGGATTAATTGGATGGGGTCTTAAAATTGAGACAGTCAGCAGTTGTCAGTTATAGGACTCTGTGAACACAACCAAATGGTTCTAAGCTAACTAACAGTGAATATGTAGTACTTGAAAAGTGTGGGTACCACAAAGTAGACAGCAATTGATATATGTTTCTTTTTTTCCTTTGATAATGCAACTGGAGCAAACAAGAGGCAACTCCTGTTACATAAAATTTTACAGATTTTCTTAGTTCCTACATCACAAACTTTTTTTTCCTGTCTTTGAGACTGGGATATTGTTATGATTCAGATAAGTATACTTCAGTAGCAAATATAATGACTTTTAAAGTGAGTGTGAACTTGTAGCAGGGTTAGTTGCACAATGTTGAAAGCTAAATCAGCAGTAAAAACTTAGTTAACATAATATATGCGGAAATTTAATTAATTGGAGAACAAGAACAGATGAAACTGGGTCAGCTGAAAACTTGAAGTTTGACTGAAAGAGTTATGTACTTTCTTTCCAGATATGTTCCTCTCTGACTTGGTATTTGTTATTCCAAGCAGTGGCTCTCCTTTTTCGCAGCTGATCGGTAAATTCTTGCTTTTTAGTATACATAGCAAGTCTCGCTTTTTTGTGTTTGAAATAATTGAGAAAAATGCGATAGACAATTTGAGACAGGTTTGAAATTCTGAAGACCTCAGACCTGCTAGAAAGGAACCCTAACCCCCACGCCCAACCCCTCATATGAGTTTAATTGTGTATAAACAAAACTGACAAAGCTTGTTCCTCATTTTTTGTACAAGCAAACAATGAGGAAGTAACCTAGACAGAAGACAAATGGGTTTTGATAATACCACACATTGTGAAAATGCTTGCTTGAGCTTGCAAGGTGCTGGAGGTGTTTCTGTCCAGCTCTAGTGTTTGAGGCATTCATACAAAGCAAAATCAGACACTTTGGTAGAAGTGTTACCAACGAGGCACATAGTTTTGACAAGGGTAAATGACACAGATAGGGCATGTGACAGACATGTGTATCTGTGCATTCAATATACATCTCATATCACAAAGTGACGCATAATTAGTCAAAGCTTGAAATTTTACTGCAAGCGAGTCACAATCCACATGTACTTTGAGGCGATTTGAAACCACGGCAGACCAGAATGGCATTTTACCTTTTATGAAGCTGTACCCTGTTGGTGCTGTCACAATAGAATACTTTCATACATTTATGTTGTTTAACTCAAAACACAAAACAGCTCCATGCTATTAACACACTCTTTGAGCCTGACATGCAAAGGTTTCAACATAAATTACACGGAGTTGTCCACACATATGAGCTGGAAAAAAAATTCCAAAACTTCAGTTGTCCATTCGAGCAATAATGTGGCACACAACGTTGTAAAGTAATATCCATACCTGTGATATCTTGTTCTATGTAAGGTTTTATAGCACCTCCGAGTTTGGACTCACTCTCAATAGACTGTTGAACCAGTTGTGGCACTGAGACTGTAACAAGGTAATCAATCGTGTCAGAAATGAGACGGACATAACTGTCATTCTATCTCTCGTATGGCAGTCGGACAAAATACTGTGAAGATGATTCTCTTAATTTGAGAAAAACCTGCTGGTAAAAGGGGTTATCTCATACTTTGATATAATTTCAACCCTACTAAACTAATCCCTCATTTAAATGAGAAATAATTATCCAACACTGTTCCTCTTTTCGAAATTGAATAAAGGATTAGTGAAACGACATAATGAGATAATGAAAACCAATTTATAATTGTTTACTTTCAAATGGGGTACCTCTGAATTATTAAAATATGAGATAACGCTTTTTACCAGCAGTGGGCAGGCTTGATGTCCTATATTTGAAAGTGACATCGTAGAATTGAAAATTTTGGAGATTTAATAGCTTGCTAAGGACTTACTATTGAGAATGTTGTACTTTGAGGCGATGAGTGCAGCCTGCACAGCTTTTCCTGCTCCTGTTGGGCCGAGCAGGAGAACTCTGGGTGTCATCGGGGCCTGAGATCTCGCCTCCTGGCTTACATAAGCGATCACTGTAAAAATACACTTATCAAATAAACATTGTCAGAGGTGAGGGGAATTCGATAATGATTGACACCTGAAGACTTGTGCACCAGTATAATGTAAAGTAAAGTTTTTTATAAATAATTTTACAATATAAAGGTTATAAAAACATCAAAATCATTTGGAAGGATACGCCCTGTCTTATTACTGCTAGTTGTATTCCGCTAGCAGTCTTGTGTATCATTATAGCAGTTAGCTTTTACACACCTTGAGAGAAGACATCGCTTTTAGGTTGATCTCCGTTGACAGTCTTATAGACAGAGTTGTAGCTCTGAATAATCCCGCCAATGTGACGGTGATAGTTGACTAATCTCTGAACGATCATCTCCTGAGAGTAGTTAGGAGGCTCGACAAGCCTCTCCTGAATCATCACATCAGTCGGATAGTCAAAAATCTTGTGCCAAACCTCTGTGTAATAAAGAAAATACTTTTACTATCATATACTATATAACCCTATATCGGCATCCCCTAGCTAGTTAGAGTTATCTGTCAGTACCATAGCGTCAGGTTCACTTGTGGTATATCCATAAACCCAACCCACAATGCTCGTCCTCCCAATGCTAGGTTCAGCTCTGTTTATGCGATATCGTATAGCAAAGTTTGCATGACTTATTTTGGCTGATGTCAATTTGTTACCTTTTGTTTCTGGGTCGATCCTCTTCCCCTCTGCTCTCTCCAGTAGCAGTGAATCTGGTGCCTCTAGCACTATCACATGCTTCGGCATAATTCCAATAGCTTGTAAAGCCTTGGCCTGCTCTGCTGTCTCAGGGAAACCATCCATAACCCATCCCCTTCTCGCACAGTCATACCTTTATTACAGAGAGAAAGATATAACTGGAACTTTTTCCTATCAAAAGCCATCACTTTGGCTCAGCAGAAACTGCGATTGTTGTCATTGACGTTTCTAACGAGGTTTTTGGGGTAACTCCCCGCTATTACCACCAATATAAATACCATCAGCAATGAACAGCATTCATGCACATCAAGTATGAGATGTTCACCTTATTTGTATCCACCACATGGGTTGAGTAATACAAGTCGATTTTAATAGAAGATTCTTTTTGAAATTGAAACCTACCTGCCGACCCTTTCATTGATCAGCCTCACCCAAAGCTCGTCAGGGATATCCTGAAAGTTATAGAATAATCATATAAAGCGGAGTGATTTAGGTGAAATGTTCTGTGTCTGCCTGCACAAGCATCATCATCAACGGAAATATTAGATGGACACTAGTTATTGACTGATTTAAAGGGCCATTCTTTTGGTTTGTTCTCTCTTTTTTCGATTTTACAGAGCAGCAATTCACATTTCACAATTCAAAGAAAATTATTTCAGAGTTGACGTCATCATGTTTTGCACACTTTCTCATCATTTGCTAGTGTTGAGTAGCAAGTTTGCTCTATAGTAGGCTTGCTCTATATAACACAGACTTCACAAGCCTACCTCTCCTTTGCTACTGTATTTTGCTGCTTCCATTGAGAGCTCTTTGGGTGCATCTACCAGAATAGACTCCGGTGAGAGATGTGGAGCTCTAACATTGCTGCTGATCTTGCTGGCTACACACCATTTACCAGATACTGGTGGTCCAACGACAGATATCTGAGGCACTACAAATGAATAGTATATCATCAAATTCTAATTTCAATCTAATACAACATGTATGGAAGTACTGGCAACTTCATATAAAAATGATGAAGTCTTTAGGAGTTCATCGCGATTACAGTGTGTAATAGTAATGTGATTTGATTCAATTCAAGGCAGGTCTCCATCCATCATCATCAGCTCACCTACCACTCCCTCAATCGATGAGTGCATTGCATGTATCTTCTGTTCAATGGAAGCATACTGGTTTTCCCCTAAGTATTGCCTTGAATAACTACTAAACAGTTTATTGTTATCTGTTATATTACTTACAGTCATCGTTTTCTTGTTTGAGCCTTTCAAAGAGGTAATTCAGTGGATCCTCGGGCATATCAGTCAGAAGTTTAGACATCAATCGCTGAAATAGGAAAGGTAAAATACCATAGTATATGCTTGATTCATTGTACAAGGCTGTGGAAAGTTCTAAGACATATTGCATATTTGCTCCTTGAGTGTGTAATGTAATAAAACTTTTCAATTTTGAATCTAGTCATTGAAATCCCTCTACCTTTATATTATTTCATTCAAGAACAGAAACTAATTAACCTATCAAATAATTTCTTGTTCTGGCCGTTTAACAATGAGTTGCAAGTGTCATGGCTGAAAGTCTTTTTTACTGTGACCGAGTGTGACTATGAATTAATCTATTGGCCATCAATCCTTAGCAGAGCTACTTAAAGTTCCTAGTATGTTCCTGAGGTTGTTCAATCCTTACAAACATTGTTGTTGACATATATTGCGATAAAGCTACAAAAACGACAGCCAGATAACCAACTGCAACAATAAGACTTGAATGCGTGCATGACATTTAAAAGGTTTGACACGATAGTCGAGTTAATCTGCAGGAGTTAGTAGTATGGCTGTGATCTATATGCTGGCCTTGCTGGGTGACCTCTCCCAGGGATTTGAGGCTGATGTCTATACATTCACAACAATGGTGTGCTTTTTGAGGTTGGTATGCAAACTCTCTTTCTTTCAGGAGCTTTTTGAAGTCAGACATTATCAAGATCCATGAGACAAATTTATAAGATTGTGGGACAGTTGTAAGGATGGATGCAGAGGCAATTCACCTCATCGCTTGTCTCAGTCTAACATAACAACAGAGCAAGGGCCTCAAGGCTCATAATTTATTGAAAATGTTGGCCAATTATTAACTTTAATGGTGAAACCTACCTTGTACATATCAAATATACCATGCTCTTCAGCATAGTTGGCAAACTCAGGGTTAACCTGTATAGGTCTCTTGGTTGCATCCATGTTGATTAATTCACTTGTGAGCAATCAAAAATTAAATTTCAGAAAAATTTGTATCTCAATTTGCTTGTTGTCACAATCACTAAGCAACTCAATGTCCCTGACCTTTGTAATGATTGTAAAGTATCACGGGTTCACATATGTAGTTCCGTCTATTGGATATTGAAAATGATTAACTTAGGCTAACAATAAACTCTTTGGTATAGGAGTATGGTAAGTTGCAAGAAATTTGCAGTAGTAAAAACCCAACTTCTGCATCAAATCACAGGTCCTTAGAAGTCATAGATGTACATGATTGTTTTCTCTGGCTGACACCATCATCCTGATACTACCCGCACAGATGGAGAGCAAGATACCACGTCTCTCTGAGAGTGATGTTTTCCCTGAAACCAGCAGGGGGCATTCAGTTGGTAAGATCACTGAAACTTGTTGCAACAGAACAACATGACCACCATGACATACTTACTAAACTTAATAGAACTATCAAAATTTGGAGCACTCAATTGACAGCATCAATATTAGTTCAATGTACCACTAACTCAAGAGCAAGCCATGAGTGGTAAATTTATGTTGGTTGGTGTGGTGAAAACCTTCCCTTGATTTCTGTAAGGTCATGTACATGTACTCCATATCACAGGCATCTGGAGTAACAAGGATGTATACTAACTTTGCCAATGTTCAATTGTGGTTGATAATGGACATTGGCAAAGTAAGTACATGCTTGTAACTTCAGACGCATAGGTAGGATACATACCCAGTGATCCATAAAAATCAAAGGTGTAGGGTGTTGTGATGTTCACCCAACTTTGATGCTGTGAGATGATCTGCATTTATGCACTAGGCTTCGTAACAACATGCAGGGTTAGCCTTGGCAGACTGTGTGGACCTACACAGGCTACTAGTGGGAGCCTAAGCCTCTGCCCCCTCTTGACTACTTCACAACCCCTCAAGACTGCCACACCAACAGTGCAGGAGGCTGTCATGACAGCCTCCTGCACTGTTGGTGTGGCAGTCTTGACCATCAGACAGTTGTATGATATATTAGTGACTGTATGAATACAGTCACTAATATATCATACAACTGTCTGATGGTCATAATGCATGCATCACCAGCCACAAGTCACCGTGTCCTTTCAAAACAAGATCAATTATTTACAATATAGGGTCGAGATATTAAAATTAGGGTATGTGGGAATGAAATTCAACTACCGAACTGCACGAGACTATGGATTGAGTTGGATGCAGTGAGAAGTGGGGCTCAAGCAGCTCATTTACTTATCAGTGACGGTAGCCGTTTTCAGTATGGCACTTACCAAAGTATCGGCGGAAGTTATATTATGTGGCTACTCCAGTCCACCAGCTCATGGCTCTCTGGCTACAGTGCCCCTCTACTTAGTCTCCCTATCCGGTGACTGGTGAAATTCAAATCTCTTTCTATACTGTAACCATTAGAGATACTTGGCAGTTCTAGGAGAGCATTGGAACATTATCGTCGTTGTTTAGTAACATCGATAACTATCAGTGCGTGGTATCGTCTAAATTTTGTCAAGTAACAAGCCATTTTTAGAACTTTGGTCGTATCAATTTTTTTATTTGCTAAGGTGGTTTCTTGTTTATGTTGTTGAGAATGAAGGGAGAGTTGTTATTGTCGGTCATCGTTCTCTTCATAAGATAAGATTAACCATGGAACTCTCCATAGAACACATAGTGAAAAATATGGAGTAGTAGACATTTGACATCAAAAATCCTCTGAATATATAGCGATGTACCGGGGTGGAGGGAGCACCCTGCAGCATCCAACCCGGGGAGACAAACTCATGACCTTGTCAGACAACACGAGTATGGGCCTTAAAACACTGACAAGGGCCTACCCTGGATTCCAGCTCCTTGATTGGTTGCAAAATAAGATTTCAATGTTTGATAATGAAGGTCAATAATTTTGCCAGATGAACTTCTGCGATTTATATGGCTGATTTTCTAGCTAGCCCTCGCAACCATCTATTGAGAACTCTTAAAAAGGGACAACTTATAGATGAACATCTTGAGAATAGGCTTTAAGTTTATTACTGTATATATAATTATATATAATTATATATAATTCAGACTTAATTGACCTGCAGCAGCAACGAATGTCTGTAGTGAGTAAAATATGGTTTTTAGCTCCAAATGCAAGCACATATGCCCGTCCTTGAAATCTTGGATTCTGTTGTGCTTTCGTTATATTATGGAAAGCAAATTCTTAGAGGGCCAGGATTAGCCACAATGCTAAGCAAGCATCTAGTCTAGGCTGGTTCTACTAATCTGATTACCCAGACATTATTATTATATAATATATAGTTGAGCGCAGAACTATTTATACACTTCCCAGGATGCATTTCCATCAAATCATTTGTGAAATGTCAGAGGTACTTGTAATTCACATTCACGGTGTTGAAATTACGTGGCGTGACGTACTGTTTACTTTCTCTTGCTTTGTTTCCTTGTGAGCTTTAGCCTTGTTTCAGTGCCAAAAAATCTTGGCTCACAAATAGTTTACGTATGCAGATGTACTCTTAATTTTTAATTTGGCAATGGAAGCGTCATAACTCAATACAATACTTCTCCTTCACTAGGTTGAACAAATTAACATTTACTTTAAACATATGCCTGGCCATACCAGGCACCTTGATGAACAGGTAACTATTTCTAAACAGGTGAAGCGCTTTTCATATCTCTAGAGTTGTCTACTCATAATATTTGAACTGTCATGGGTATATTCTTTTTCGGTGCATATTTCTCTGCGATCATAATATAAAAACAAGTTGACTTATTATTCAAAGTATACACAAGGGAAATTGAATTTACAGCTAGGTACACAGTATACCACACACAATATCAGCAAGCTGCAAACATTGGCATCAACACAGTGCAACGACATCATCTACGGTTGGTAATCAGCAGCGCTGTTATATTATTAGTCCTTATGATGAGAGAAATAAGCACCTATGTACATCATGTTATTGATTTTAGTCTGGGAGCAGCTTATACAAAGGCCATGCATGTTTCACACTTCAGGATAGCAGCTTGTAGGATAGGCGCATGATGTAATCAAGCACACAAAAACTAGATTTACATTGGTTTCAGTAGTCAACAACATATTATTCCTCTCTCACAAGTAAGTTAATGTATGGTGCTAATGATGATATCAACTTGGCACAACAATGCAGCTGCCAAAGGATTTATATACATGCGATTCATGATAGCGTGTATTATATTGGGGTTACTCATATGCACTGTGTAACACCTGACCAACCCGTTTTTAGTTGGTATCAAAATAACTTTCTATAGTGATGGTAATGAGGTTATCCAAATCTACTGCTTGAATGCATAGTGCTGCTGACTCTTTTGTCTGTTGCTTTTATTCATAAAGGGGCAAAGTTATGTACTGTTATATTAAGAGCATGTTGACAAACTGGTTCCATTTCTACTCAATACTTCATTTAAAGTTTAATATTTGTTGAATGTTTGATGGTAAACATCTGTGCTGAGGGAAGGTACGAAGTAGGTTGCTTTACATGTCAGATTTCTCGGTTCCGTTGTTTGACTTGGTTTGATTTGTTGTTGGTAATTGCAGACAACACAACTAGCAGTTCAAACTGGTTAAATCTGTGAAAAGTATTCATAGATTTCATTTCTGTCTGATCTCTCCAACTCATTGGTCTGATACTGTGTTCAGGGAGGTGGTATGTTGTTGGCTGTCATCAGTGACAGGAGGCTATACCGTTAAACACTGTAGTAGTGGATCATTTTGTGTAACATTGAAACATTTTTCATTTTCTTCAGATATATCAATCGCTTATATATCTCTATATTGTTTGTAGAGGCAGATTTGGGTACTGTGCCGAAGACTAGAATCTCATCCAGGAACAGTTCTACCTCTTCTTTTGGATCCAGAACTGGTGTGTTCTCACCGAAGAGAGAAAAGTTTCCTAAACACGCCGTGCACCCCGAGGACGAGGAGTATGATAAGGTAAGATAACTCCTGTACTTCTTGTGAGCAACAACAGCAACTTCTGGTATCAGTCCGATGGCAGCCCCCTCCTATCTTTCACTTCCATTTACGGAATTGGGTGGATAGGGTTTGACATTGCGATCAGCATGAAAAACACCACCAGAAACAACTGTCAAACCCTCTACACCCAAAATGGTAAATGAAGTTGCATTTCTAGCCACATTTTGATTAGGCTGCCACCGGACTATATGCTGAAGTGTAGTAGGAGTGTTCAGACTACTGCGTGGGTAGAGTCTAAGCCCTCATACTGAGGAAGTGATCACCACTATCACAAGAGTGCGTTATAGGTGTAAAATTTAAGGTAGAGGCACTGGTCAGCAAATATCCACTTTCTGAACACCGTTAGAGAGCTACCAAGCTATTGAAAATTAGCAGCTCATCAAAAACTTGATTTGGATGATGTTGCTTCATTTTATCGAAGAAATGAGGTGGAAAAAGGCTGTTTTTATCAGTTTGGCGGAATCAAATTGATTGCAAGAAAGATATAGCTAATCATAATCTTTGGTTTGAAATAATATATGAGCCTACAATGACCTGAATTTGATGATGTTATGTGAAGTTTTACGCAATAATGCAGCACATATCAATGATGTTGAAGCCAAAACTGTTACTAGTTCCCTCTGGAGTGCTCTTTAAATGACACATACACCACTTTCAGCAGTATAGCTCACATATCAAGATCACCACACACCATCAAAGCCAGATGCAATTTGCGTCAAGAAGTTACAGTAGAGGAGATACAAAAAGAATCTTCTCACTCCCAGATCAAACATACTGTGCAACGAACCATTATTATGGCCAAATAACTCTTTTTATGAAGGCTTTCATATACCAAGCCGCTTCGATGAAGTATAGATCATACTGGAAATGCCAATTACACACATTGTCACTGCCCACCGGTTTTCACCGAAATTCGCATAACAGAACGCCAAAAGCCTCCCTAAAAACCACCTAAAATTGGGTTTTTCGGTCATTTTATTGTGGGCGATTCGGGGAAAACTGATATGCAGTGCCAAAGTCTGTTGGCATATCCTGTGGGTACTATGCTTAATCAAAGCAGATTGGTATATAAAAACTTAAAAATAAAGACTTCTTTGATCATACTAATGGTCCTTTTGGTATCATAGTCGCCGTTATGGAAAAATGATGCAAAATGTTTTGAAATCAATTTGACTCCATCCATATTGGTAAATACAGCCTCATTGCTTTAATAAAATGATATAATGTCATCCAATCAAATATTTGTTGAGCTTTAAACCATCAGGAGCTCAGCAGCTTTCTAACAGTGTACAGAAAGCCAATATTTGCTGACCTCCCCCTCTCTGACTTGTGATTGATATTGAAGCTATTGCTGCAATGACCTACCGAACAAGTTGGGAATTCTGGTTAATTGTCAGATAGTGACCACCTGCCTCCTCACCATCACCATGTCTACTTTATACGTAGTCGTATAAGATATAGAAGGCTAGAGACAGTATGAACAAGTCAAGCACTTGTTCCCTGTGATAGCAAAGGTAAACAAATCATTCACCTTTTAAAGACTGGCTCACAACCAGCTTAACCCCATATGGTATATGTGATGAACTCATAGGGTGAGGCTATTGTCAGAGAATTTTGTAATCTGTTACCACCTTTGCGTTGAAAGAGAACTTGTTATCTCATATCAAAAATGGCCCATTCTGTTGACCTAACTTTCTGGGACGTATCGGGGCTTCAGTCGGGACAATATGTAACAATGTAACAGAAAGGGCGGACGAGGAACAGTTTTAGAACTTGTGATATCTGACAGTTCAGGAAGTCTACCTGGAAAATGTTTACCAAATGTTCCAACATGTAAAGCATGTTGAGACACTTGTGATTTCTACTTGGGGTAAATTTTCATAGTTAGCTCACAATGTTATTCAGATAGGATAAATAGGAGTTGCCTCCTACTACCAAAAGTGGAAGACAACTCAGATTCAGATCTTAATCTTACAATCAGGAGCCAGGTCAGGTGCTTTTAGTAATGTATGGTTTGTTTTGTGTAGTTTTCTAGATGCTCACTGGTAATATGGGTGTAATTACCAAAATCCTTGCAGAATAGGCCATTTGTGTGCAACATTCCGACCCGGGCACTCATTTGGTCTAGGGAATTGCAGTATATGCCGCGCTGTCACAGAGTGAGAATACCTATACTCAGTGGTGCAATTATGGGATTATTATAATATTCACAGCAGTATTATTAGGTTTTTGTCCATCATGCTCTGCCAAACCACAGAGATAACAGCTACTGTATGTTGTAATATGGCGCAGGTTGAGTCTCCCTGAAGGAACAGACATGTTAATTTGAGATCGATATACATACCAGCATCCTATTGTGCAAATACTCCTTCCTGTCTGTGCTGGTTTAGATGTTTCCACATTTCCTGGACTTTAGGGTGACCTAGGTATCACAGAACAAATATAACACGATAAACATTAAATAACCACTAAAATAATATTGCAAACAACAAAAAAATAAAGTGATTCCTTAAAAAAGCAGGTTTTTTTTTATCCGTAACCTACACCATGACCACATGGCGTTCAAAGTTTGTCAAGACTTTGATGTGACACAAACACAGGACTTTGGCAGATGAGAGTTTTTGCCTTGTGACCGTTGGCCTGACTGAGAAAGGAAGTCAGAGCAAGAGATCAGATGGAGAAATAATCAGCTGAACTAAATAACCAAAAAAACTGTAGTACCAATGTACTTCTCAGCAAAAATGCCTATCATGCTGCCTCCAGCTGATTTCTGATATTTATAATGGATATCACCACTTTATAGGATGGGTGTCAGAAATCAGACCCATCGATGGCCTGTTAAATACATCCTGCTGAGAAGTACTAATTATCCAAGTTTTGTGATTCTCCTCCTTCTCATTATTCTCCATATCCAACTACCTTTGTGGTCTGGCCATATAGTAAAAATAGCGTATGCGTCATACACAATTTGAGAACCCTGTGGTTGTAGAAGTTTAAGGAAAAAAACCTGTTATTGGCAGGCTTCTGAGTTGACCGCATTATTGTTTGCTTTATTATCCAGTTTTTTTCTACCTTTTGTCGTGTATTTCAAGTTCTTTTATGTCGAAACCTCATTCAACACTCTTCCGAGTGGCAATGTCAAGTGTTTATTCCGAAATCTGTATGCAGACTTCCATGATGAAGAAATTTGGCAAAGATATAATATTAAAAGCGCTTATTCACCATGAATATAAGTTTGTCATCTCCTCGCATGACACACCTTCTTTTCGCTGCATCTGATTGGATGAACCCATAATATGTGCAAGATGTACACCACAGTATATAAATAAGATTGCGTGCTGATGAAACAACTTCAGTCTAAGCGCAAGAGCAATGAGAATGTCATATTAGGTGTGTTAAATTTAATCCTCATATGCATCACTGTACTGTAAAGTTGCATTTGTTGGTGTTGTAACGGAGTAATGTATTTTAGTATCATTGGCTTGTGGGGTGTTGTATCATCTCAACACACAACTAGTTGTGTAGTTGAGACTTTGATGTTACTCAAACTTTGTTGTGAGAACCGGGGCTCGCATGTTGTGGAATCTTGGGCTACAATTTAACAGTCTAGGTCAGCGGTTAAGGCTTAATACTCTGCTCCTGTCATTCCAGAAAGCTAAGAATTTGATGAGACAGTTTTCTAACACAAGTGCAATCGGTTCAGACTCCAGCGAGATGGATTCTACTCCAGGACGTTACGAGATGTGTACTCCATTCGAGATGCCTCACTTCCCTATCGAACAGAAACAACATAGAGAGATACTCGAAGATAAAATATATAAAAAGTAAGTCAAACTGAAGACATAAAATGGTTAGCAAGGTATCGCAAGAGCTACAGTACCTATATATGGCATCACACGCCAGATACAGGCTCTTGATAAACACACATGTAGGTCATTAAGAGTTTGAGACGAGCGGCGCACCTAGTTGTTGCCCTTATGGAGCCGTTAGTGTCTGATACTTTTGTTTTGCTTCCAACTTGAAATTGTATCCAGACTTAATTTTGTACGGTGACAAGCTCCCGCTGCGAAACTTTTTTGATAATTCATCGAAAGTAGTATTTTTTACAAAAAAAACATGGAATGAGTGTGTTTTGACAATTAGCAGTCATTACCTTGAGTCAGACTATAAATGATACTGGCAGATTGCCAGAGCATGGAGCCCACCTGTTTCCCACATGTCGACATTTAGCCTCAGGGGCAAAGATAGTTATGGCATGACTGGCGGAATTTCGAAATGTAAATTTGAATCAACAATAATAATCCTCTGTCCCGACAACACCAACACCAAGATTTATATGCCTCGGCAATGTAACTCCGAACAACAAAAATAGTTTGATTACTGGTAGCTTTGATTGTATAGGTAAAAGCGATAGAAAAAGTTTTAAAATAGAAAATTTGATTCATAAGTCTTAACTCACACGCAGACACAAAGTAGAGCCCTTCAAACTCTGCCCTCCCCCCTCCTGACAGCCATAACCTTACCCTAGCACTGATATGAAATATTCTGCGGCATGATATTGGCTTTACAGCTTCAAGTGTCCACACTGTAACTGTAACAAACCTTATGTCAAATCCACTGAACTTGACTTTCACATTGGGTGTCTGTTTGACATCACTGTGCATGTTCTTGTGTTACGCAGAAAAGGCAGCCTGCCCTTGACCTCCGTAGTGGCAGCTAATATGAGTGTGCTGGAGGACGAGATATCGACCTCTCCTCATAGAGGTAGTCAGATAGATGATAAACTACCCTCCTCACCACCGCAAGCTACTAACGGAGCAAGCAACGGTCATACAACGGCCAAAAGTACTAATGGCAACAGGTAGGCTTGTCAATTTGTGACTTTTCTTTCAAGGAAAGAGTTTTGTGTTCAGGACCTAAACTTTGATCACATGAAAACGGATCTGGAGAATTACATAGATATAAGTTTGAGGCTTTAACTAAAACTCGACGTTGTTTATATAGTTTAAGCGCTTAAGCATGGTCGGGATAGCTGGTTGTAGCATTTCATGATCAACCACTTTCCCCACCCAGTGGTTGGTAATGAAATGCTACTACCGACCATGTTCAAATGCATTAAATTACAACCATATAGTAAGATGGGTATTCTGTTATGGTTGTGAGTGATTAATGGCTCTGAGTAATAGGATGATCAGTTCAAACCTCCATCTATACCACATTTGTTGGATTAGTTAGATTAGTTTTCATCGTAAACATATAAATTAAATTTTAATGTATCACTGCATCAATTTCACATCATTTTCTCTCTTTGCCATTGCCATGGTTAGATGGCCATCCCTGGCGCTTAAGCTTATATTAATCCTCTTGTTGACATATTATCTTGGCTGTCCACTCCCTACTTCCACCCTTGAATGATTGTGGAAGCCTACCCACTATGTTTTGATGTCTTTTTGATGTCTAGTTTGGATTGTACATTTCCTAGAATGTGGTTGGTATGACATTGGCCGTAGGTGTAGAGTGCAGACAGACATTGGCTTTCATTGCCAAGATTCGGTGTCATTCATCTTTTCATTGCCATAATAAACCACGATGATCAAAATAATTCAGAAATTTACATCAAAAAATTATAAATACTTGCTTACTTACAATCTTAAAGGGTTAGTACTTCTGTTATGAACAAACACTATATATAAGTTCCGACCACTTAAACAAATTTCACTTGAGATAACACCCAAAAATTTCAATGCCTCATGATGTAACCTGTTCATCCCCGATATCCAGGGGTTTCGCTGTTACGTATACATATCTCATGTTTTCCCAGGATCCTTAGAAAACGAAAAGGTATTCTTGGCTATATTGCTGTAACAATGGGATGTTGTCCTATGTGGCCAAGTTTGACAAAGTTATTCAACACGTAACCAGGCCAACGAGTGCAGGGAGCAAAATTTAGTCATGGAGTCAATGACTCTTTGATGGAGTTGCTCAGTCTTTGTAATGGAATTTGCATTTCTTAGAGCCTTGCATCCTCAATGATGCATGAGTTCACCATAAACTAGCTAACTGGGGACTTTGCATAAGGCCGGATTGTTTCAACGTCAGGAGTAGGAAGTAGCCCAGTTGGTTAGAGCACCTGCCCTCTGACAATCCAATGTTGGTGGTCTTAGGTACAAATCTTGCTGCAGTATACTGACAACTGGGCTCTGTTAATGTACATGGTTTGTTCTGACCTGCCAGCGAATCGGGAACAGCATGGTACCAAGTAAGATAGACCCTACAATTTTTAAACAACACAGTCTGAATGTTGAGTCTTAGATAGAACAAGTTTGATCCAATTTGCCCGTAGTCCGGTCATTCCCATGTAAACCGGCGGCGGCTCAGACTCTAAATGCAGGCAGATTGGATTATGCTCAATCTGAGTCTAAGATATGTTGTTTGTATTTTGTTGAATATTGACTCTGATATATTGTAGTGTAATGGATGTAGATTTGGAGGGTGTCAGCTCAGCTCATTCTCTCACCTCCAGTACAAGTAGTAATCTGGATCAGCAGTCAGAGAGACATAACAGAGAAATCAGTCAAGTAGAGCTCGACTTTCAGAGAGTAACCATCAGCGGGGAAGATCACAGTGGTGTAAGTTATCTCCCCCAACATGCAATATGAAATATGTAGACATCTTCTTTGACCAAGTTTGGTCCATTTGGCTGCATTCAGAGTTGCTTCCGATCAACTGGTCACGCCGCAGAGGTAGGGAACAACATTGGATAATACTTGATCTAGTATCTACTAAATAAAGCTGCACTTTATATGGAACATGGACTATTTGCTTTGTTTTCATGTGTAATGTATTGTTAGAAAAATCTCAAATATGCAGATGTAAGATGCTGGCCTGAAATCCATAGCTGATTTGATCAATGCAGCTACTTAGGAATTCGAATTTGTATGAGGGCAGTTTCTTTCACTGTACAACTGGGATTCAAACTGACTGCAATGCTTGTCTT
Source organism: Membranipora membranacea (assembly GCA_914767715.1). Classification (NCBI taxonomy): domain Eukaryota; kingdom Metazoa; phylum Bryozoa; class Gymnolaemata; order Cheilostomatida; family Membraniporidae; genus Membranipora; species Membranipora membranacea. The sequence goes on along the minus strand of OU612066.1, from coordinate 29,883,446 downwards.
CCATTTCAGGTTCCTATTGAAGAGTTGAAGCGGTTTTCTGAGCAGATAGTCAAGGGTTTGATGCTCAGACAGCGGTACATGAAAGCCTCTCTGCAGGTATTCCACAAACCAACAGCAAAGCAGCTTAAGTCTGTACATGTGAATCGGTTCTGTAATCTATTTGAGGAGTTTGATGGCTCTGATGAAAATATTCTGTTGAAGAAGAAATCTATTGCAGGTAAACTAAGCACAAACCTAGCACTAAACCAACTATTTCTAGAGGGGAGATAGGGAAATGTGAGAACTACTAGATACCATCAAGGCTATATCAAGTGATTTTGTATGGAGTAGCTAGTCTATACACATATACTCTGTATTGCCCTCTTGATGACAAAGTCTGCTAGCCAGCATGGGCTCAGCCGCGAATATCTCAATATCTGTTGTCAAATTTCCATTGACGTTGTTAGCTTATACTTTATTTGGTTACAAACTGCATGAAACCTTCTGTGCTGTGATTTCCTTCAACTTTGCTCATATTTTGTGGTCTTAGACCAACTGTATGAGGACAGCAGTGGTAAGAAACATCCAAATATGCTAGAATTTGAAATTGTGTGGTATTTTGTTTGTGCTGTCGGATTGAAGTTTGAACTGATCCCACACTGCAGCATTACTGATACAATATGGCAAGGGTGTATTTGGAAGCTTAAAACCTGTCAACTCTACTACATCTTCCCCGAAATACGAAGCCTTGCTTGGTCAATGGTCCCTTGCCCGCAATCTTTGTTCATTTATATCCTTTTGCGGGTGTCTTAGAACTATGTGCATATTTCAGTGATAAACAATCAAAACTGGTAAATATCTAGGTCAGGTCAAACGATACAAGCTAGTTAAGAATATCGGGCTGAAGTTGCATGCCACTAAGAGCTAACACTTTGAGGCACTTCTCAATATCAAGTAGGCCAGATTTATGGTACCAGCTGGTTATATCGAGGAGTGATATTATATATATTACTCTTTGGTTATAAACTGCATGATAAAGTTTCAAATCATGTCATGATCGAATCATCACGGAGCATTTAAAAATTGACTATGTTTTGTTTAGTTTACCAATCAATAGCAGGTGATTCATAGTTATGACTGAACAATCAGTAGTTTGCTTTGATTTTCATCCTGATTTTTTTCTGCTCTATAATCATCCTGTCTTTGTTCCGTGTGAGGTTGTGTGAAGCACTAGTGATAAAAACTGAGTGTATAATTTGTGTGAAAGTTTCCTACAATTTGGAGTTGTCTGATTAATATCAAAGACAAGATAACTCCGAATTAGTGTTGTGTGCAACTATTTTACCACTTATGTAGCAATTTCTGGCAACTTTAATTATTCCTAGTGCCACCTTGTTTTCAGTTCTAGGTGTGGTTTTACTCATATTAAATGCTCTTCAATCCTGCACCATATGCTAGAAAAGAATGATTTCACTCAAGCTCTGAGCTTATGCAACTCTAAATTGGATGTTAGCTTGACTGATTGAAGAAATTATTTATTATTTCCATTCAATTTTTTAATACGCAGCTGTGAGTTTTAGTGTTCTTAAATATATGTTTTGATTCCTCTTGTGATTACTAAGAGAGGATACATGTGTTTGCTCTTACCCATAGACCTTTATGGCGGACATGTGACGATGTTGAGCACTTGGCTTAAAAGACGAAATTAAACTAAGCGATATCCAGTGAATGAAATAAGATGTTATTCTTCTGTGACTGATCTTCATTTGCCTATTTACAGATTTCCCCATACATCCTCCTCGCAGGGAAGGAGACCCATTTGATGTGGTAGTCGATCCTGCGCTGAACCTTGTGATGAGGATGGTAGACGGAGTAATGCATGTGTTTGACAGTGAGGAGAATGCTAATCAGGGTAAACCCATAGAGTGGCCTTATCCTGATACACAGTCCTACCTGGCTGAGTATAACATCATGTTAAACCTGATTACTGATGGCCCGCTGTGAGTTTATCTAACGCTTCTGCTGCTTATAGCTTTTAAGTTGTGTCCACGTGGCAAACATTAATTCATTATTATGATCATGTAGACTTTTATTCAAATTTTAAAATCATAACTTGAGTCCAATTTTTTGGTCATCAATTAAAAATGCAGATAGTTTTGTGTTGAGATGTTAAGTGAAATATCATCTAAGCTCAACCGGATTCATCATTCTTCCTCAACATTGTGAGCTAATTAATTTGTGCTGCCTCTTACTCTGACTTTTTATATACTCTGTGCAGGAAGTCATTCGCCTACCGCCGCCTGCAGTACCTCTCCTCTAAGTTCCACATGCACTGCCTCCTGAACGAGAACCTGGAGTCAGTGGCTCAGAAGAGAGTTCCTCACAGAGACTTCTACAATATCAGAAAGGTGAGCTCTACTATTTGTTTGCAATGAGTTTTAGACGTTGATACAGTGTTAGCTTTCTATTTTATTTTTCTTTCCAGGTTTCAAGTGTGAGATTGTTAAATATGGCGCCTGACCAGATTACCTTGCACTACAGCCAACCATTTTTCTCTAATAAGCATTTGAATTTTATTGCAATTTTCATTTTTGCCTAAGTCATCAGAAAATATGTCGGTCAGTGAATGGTTTTCAGTGGAATTGTTAGAGTAATGAAAAACCTATAGCAATAAACAAACCTTTCGAAGTTGTGTCGATATTGTTGACTATTTGAATGCTTCTTCACATGTCAAACCTCTCAGACCGCTTGTGTGCAATGATGTTTGTGGCTGGAAAAGTTGGGTGATGAAGCCAATAGTGTCATGTATCATGTCCCCATGACAAGGAAAGGGGGGCCCTCCACCTCAAATGCGTTCGAATCTAATAACTCGCAGATCAAAATAACTTAATTTCATGAATTGCTTTGATTACATATTCACATTTTACAAATAAGTTTTGATTATAACTGCAGGTTGACACTCACATCCACGCCTCATCATGTATGAATCACAAGCACCTGCTTAGATTTATCAAGAAGAAGATGAAGAATGAATCTGATGTCACTGTGGCCAGAAATAAGAAGTCTGGTGAGATGATGACCCTCGGAGAGGTAAGTCTGCCGGTATTAGATCTCTATACCAGAATTCACAACTGTTATCTTACTATTTGGACAGTAGAAATGAAAAGATGGAGCACAGGGATGAGAATCAAGATATTAAACCCACAACTAGGGCAAGATGAGTTCCGGAATTTATATCAGCAAACTATTATCAAAAACAGGCTGACACAAGATATGGTATCTTAGCAAGCCTGATAGTTGTAGCTCATAACTTAAATATATAGATAGATAGGAATTGGTTTATTTGCTCAGGATTGGCCTTGTATTGACATTCAGTAGATTGAACATGACATAGCAAAAAAAGTCATTGTACCTGGTACCGAGCCAGGAAATCAGTAAAGTGATGAGTCAGTGTGATCATAGTGACACAGCAGAAAGTTCTCTCTGAATAGGAAGTTGACACTTGAGCATCCTCATAATTTCCTTACGATAAGTTCGGTTTAATACAGTATACACTAAAGGGTTAACTCCAGCCTGTGTCAGAGCTATCCAGAATAGTGAGGCTGCCAGGCCGTAAGGCAGCGGTGCATGTAGAGCATACGCAAGCATACCAACACCAAATGGTATCCAGCACACATTAAACACACCGACTATAGCTATTATTACTAGAGCGGCTTTCCATTCTGTAGGGGCGTTCATGTCGAGATCGTCACCTTTAGTGGAGGTACTGCGTAGCGTGTTCACAGCTATCTCCCGATTATGTCTTTGCACCTCTTGGTGTATTTTGATATAAGTATATATGATTATAGTGTTTGGTAAGACTAGATCGAATAGGTTGAGTAAAACTATATACAGTGGGTAACTTCTGAGATTTGGACCACACATGTACATATCATCGATAAATATAAAGGCATCAGAGTAGTGCAGCATGACCGAGTTGTGAGCTAGTACAAAGAACCACAGTACAATGCTGATGTATTTGACATACTGTACATATATATTGTGATTGAATGGGTAGAGTATAGCTAAGTAACGTTCCACGCTGACTAAACATAGCGCCCAGTTGGCAGCGCAGTTAGCTGCCGTTATAGCAAATCCGCTGATGGTACATACGATATCACCAAACTCCCAGTTACCTTCGTTGATTATTGTGTTGATGGAAAGAGGAATAAGAGCACCAAGTATCAGGTCGCATAACATGAGATTACCCATAATAAAACCTGCAAATAAGAAGTCGTGTTGAATATCAGTCTCATTGTAGGTAATTTTGTGATGTGGCCAAAATACAGAGAGTCAAAACCTTCAGTGTTCCAGGGGTTTCAATAACTTCTACTCTTTGATGAACATGTTTTCTTTCATTATCTGTCTCTCTGCTACTTTACATTGCTAACTTGCTATAGTAACGGTGTCGGTGAATTTTTATAATACCATTATAGTCGGATAGGTAATTTGAAACTATTGGTTATACAAAAAAATTTTTTGCAATATCTTCATCTATTTATTATTTATTGCTAATTACAGTATTTACTACAATTACTACGAATACTATGAAACAGAGCGCGAGAAAATTATATATGAATGAAATTATTCACACTTTGCGCATGACGCAACGAGCTATACCAGCAGTGCGTGAAATCAGCTATCAGCTGGAAATGGTGGTGTAATAGCAGTCTGATAACACAAACAACTGCTTTGGGCATGGCAATCAGAGGACAATGACAGCATCGATCATGAAACAATAGGATATTTGAATATGACAGAACAGGCTAAAAAATGCACAAAGTTGTCTTTTCAATGTCAGGAGGAAGACAATTCACTCTGTCTTTTTTACAGCTGATGTTGAAATGTCCTGCTGATTCCCAAATTATTGGTCATCAAATTAGGTCAACCGGAAACATCTCTGTTTCATTCATAAAAAATTATTATCTGATTACCGAAGTGGAGATTATGTTGTATTATTGGCCACATATTTGGATAAACATGTCCAAACTCGTCAAAAACCATCATAAAACAAAGATGAAATCAGAACTCACACCTTCCAAGAAATATGAATATGGAATTCAAAGGGGATAAGTGACAAATTGTGATTTAAGAGGTGAGTCACCCCCATAGAGCAGATTTGCTTCCTGTGTTCAGTAAGTCAACTTTGAGAGGTGATACAGTTGTTGCTATGGTAGCTAAGTTGAAGAGCAACATCACGCCGCTGTTATCAGTTGGTTTACTAAAATAATTGGCAATCAATCAAGGCTCAGGCCTTCTATATCTTCAGAAAAATAACTCCATATCATACCATGTTTTGTCATTGAGAAAATAACCAAACATCCCCTACTGATAGAAATGAGAGCATGTAGAGCATTAATGATTGTTTATCACTTACACATTGGTCACGCCGTTGTCATGAGGAGTCAATGCATGCAACAGATACAATAAATCATGTCAGGTGCTCAAATTGTGTTAGATAAATAACTAAATGCACAGTTGAGCTAATGAGCAAATATTACTTTCCTTTACACGGTGGTGTCCACTCCCAAAGTCTATGTAGGAGAATATTTTTTCCATATATATACATTTTGAAGTCTCTAGAATTGTTAACTAGTGTTTTTTATGCTGTCAGATTAGAATTCAGCTGTGAGGACACCAATAAGAAACCTCATGTCTGGCACAAAATTATGCGTTACTTCATCGTGCACAAAAAAGCACTCAGGAGCCAAATTGAAGGAATATGATGATAAATAATTCAACCTCACCTTCTTTATAAACCGCTATTCAAAAATCAAGAAGAAAACCAATTCCATCTCTATGCTACAGCTGCCTGAAAGTTTCCTTTCCAGCAAAATACGTGATTTTCGTGCAGTCATGACGCGACGTCAAAAGACGTTACGTCCTCGACTCTCGTAGAAATATACTCCTACCTAGATGGTCTTCCATATATGCCAAAATCAACTAATTCGGACAACTTTTTTTTTAGGCGTTACTATACCTTAAGTCAAACTTTAAAAAAAACAGACAATACAAGTTAGTTAAAACGAAAATCATACCTGTTGCGTTGCGTAGTTTTGGGTTGACACAAATAAGAATGAAGACTGAGGCGTTTCCCACAATTATTATTGTGTCCAGAAAGCAGAGATACACCACTCCTGCCTTCTCAAATACACTCATAATGTGTTTGCTGAACTTCTATGTTGACAGTAGGACTGTCAACACTGTTATACTGTCAAAAAGTCACAGAGCACATAATCCTCAATCTTGAAAGTCGCAAGTGCCTAAAAATATCAAAATGCTGTAGATGAGATGTCTGTTTTGATATATATCACACCAAGATTCATTAGTACTAACAAAAAAATTGCTGTTTGTTGGCTAGGATGATGAGTTGCTCCCAAAATTTGGCGTTACAATGATTGTCACTCACACAGAATGATTCGAGGCAACTCATCTTTGAGTTCTAATCAATATGATAATTCCATTAACCCTGTATATAAGTGAATGTGCGTAAGGCCCTAACAGCAGCATTGTACTCATTAATCAGATTACCCTCAAAACACTGAGATTTGGCAGCAGCTTTAAAGCTGCCTGGAGAGATTATAGATAAATATGGTCAATGTAGCATTATAATACTGGCTTACTTTTTACTCCTGACAGTTATTTACTGACTCCAAGAAGGAGTTCATCCCTCCTTCTTGGAGTGATGACAGTTATCTTTACAACTCTACTCTGTATTGTAAAAACAGGCAACAAGGATAAGGAGACACGACATCAAACTGCAAAATGGAAAGCCCCACTCCCAAAACACAATAATGGACAATTACCAGACCGAAAAGTGCTGAAAGTCATCATTTATTACTATCAACAGACACTTCTGTTTCCCTAGCTTGATTGAAACCCATGGCAAAGTATTTAGATTTTGAAGTGACCAGCCTTCTGCAATTTGACGTTTGTTGGTAAAAAAAAATGATTGTTTTTTTCCTGATAAAATAATGGTATAAAGTGTTCCTTCCCTTCTCCCACCAATGAACTAGTTTATTTAATTGCGCCCATCAATGCATAAACTTGTTTTTGTCTGATATAACATGATCACTTAATATTTTTGGATGTTTTTAGGTGTTTGCGAGCGTGGGAGTTACAGCCTACGACATATCTGTTGATGTTCTGGATGTACATTGCGTAAGTAGAATCCATTAGTGTAAGAACTATAAGCTGCTAGTCGGTCAGCAGGCACTTAGATGTCCTTGTCTGAGTACATTCTAAATCCTCAAGCACTAATTGTAGAGATATTATGCTTTGCCACCCCCTAAACATATCTCTGAGATGGTGAACCTAGGCTTTTAAATTCTAAACAACATTATAAATATGCTAAATATAAATTTTTATCTCTTTCTTAACCAAAAACAGCAATAACACTCTTTTCATTTCAAAACTGCAAAAAAGTGGTTGAACTTCTTGTTGGCTGAAATTGATGACTATGCATGAATGTGTTTGCATAATACATATTAAATACCTTCATTTTTCACTTGTGGGCTGTGAAATCATTCTACTATGCCTTGCAAAATTATGTTGATAGTTGTGAGTTAAATGTTGTGTAGTTTTGAAAACGATTGACCAAATATTTATTTTTTTATTGAAATTCTGTGATATGCCAATTGCCAAAGCATTGAATATCAATTTGTATATAGAGAGCATTATCTACTGAAACAGGATAAAACAATCTAACAGGGTGCGCCCTAGTTCCAGGCATATGCTTTAGCTTGATATGACTCTCAGATCAGTCTTTTATTGAACTAATTAAATGGTATTCACAGACTAATATCTCAGTCTGTAGTACTCCCTACTGTCTCAAATTGAATCACAGTATTGATTGTATTGTCCCTGGAGCCACAACCCCTCTGTGTATTGGGAACTGATTTACCCTACATCTATAGATGCTCTCCCGTTAAAGTATCATGACCAGTAGGGACAAGTCAGTGGGTGTCACTTTGCACAAAGCCAATGTGCAATCAATCTACTAGTTAGCCATAGTGAAAAATTTCAACCTGGAACTTTTAGGATGATGCCATTATCAAAAGTCGTAAAACTGACGGTTGATCACTTTCTCATTTGATTTGTTTTCAGGGTAGGAACACATTTCACAGATTTGACAAGTTCAATGCCAAATACAACCCCATTGGTGCTTCAATTATCCGTGACATATTCATGAAAACTACCAACGATATACAAGGAAGATACTTCGCAGAAATCATGAAGGTTTGTATAGTTTGTATTTATCAGAGCTATTTGTATAGTATTTAAAAATCATATTTTTTGTACATCCTATCTGCAAGTTGTCCTACCTTGGTGTTGTGCTCTATTGAGCACTGTTGCTTTGGATCATAAGAGCCAGTTGCAATGAGCTTAGTTATTAGGATGGGAGTTTCTTCTGATATACTAAATAAAAAACATACCATTTCACTAACTGCAACTGAATATTCCATTAAATCAGATCAATTGTTGTTATATATCTGCACTTCTCTCAATGATAAAAATCTAGAGATTTTCAGACAATAGGAACGTGCCGTTATTTATTTCATTTGGTGGATTTGACACCTACAAGTCATCCGTTCCTCTATCAATTCCATCATGTATTGTAACTATTGCTGACAATTGAACCAGATCATGTTTATTGTAGGAGGTGATGAGTGATTTGGAGGAGAGTAAATACCAGAATGCCGAGTTTCGTCTCTCTATATACGGCAGATCACGTACTGAGTGGGATGATCTCGCTAAGTGGGCTATCAAGTTCAAAGTCCACTCGCCTAATGTTGTCTGGATGGTACAGATTCCCAGACTTTAGTGAGTATAGTAAAATACAATATCATTTTACGCTCAACTCTTGTCTTGTCTTATGTGGGGGGAGGGTAGTAGTATGAGACCGTACTCTCCAGAGAACTAGGTCATAGGTTATAGCTATTGTAATGCCATCAGAATGGACCAAATTGTGCAATTAAGCAATTGGATACGGCTGGATAGAAATGGATTCACCCTTTCCTAGTCCTATGTCTATGACCACTTGACACACTAGCTAAATAGTGATAAACATACGACTAATTCCAAACTATTACCACAGCAATGCGGATAAATTATTATCGATAAACTACTAAATAACATTTAACAATGGTTATCATAAACATAGCTTTTACTTTGCTTGATTACAATACAATGTGTGATTGCTTTGTTTTGTGTTTCTAGTGACATTTATAAAGCTAACAAGCAGATTGAGAATTTCGGACAGATGCTTCAGAATATTTTTGAGCCTCTCTTTGAAGCAACAAATAACCCAGCTAGTCATCCTGAGCTTCACGCCTTCCTTCAGCATGTGAGTTACCAGACAACTTTATCAAATGGCAAACAGACAATAATTACCCATTTTTTTGCACAAACCCATCTTCCAAATGAAGTATGTTTGGTTTAAGCTGTCTGCTGTCGCATCCCAGTACATCTTGGGTATAATGACTGGCATATGATCAAGTGGTGCTGGGCTACACACTATTGATGTCTATCAATCCTGTTAAATCATATCTATTTTATAATGGTTCCGAACCACTGGAATTTCCAGAAGATTGCATACTGGGATACTTGAGATACCCTACAATATATTGTATACTATTATTTCAGGTGTCAGGTATAGATTCTGTGGATGATGAGTCTAAGCCAGAGTCTGTGATATTTGACAAGGACTCTCCCACACCGGAGAAGTGGAACAGTACAGAGAACCCGCCTTACTCATACTATGCATGGTATATGTACGCCAATATAGCTGTGCTTAACCACTTCAGGAGGTTTGTACATAGAACAAGAATTCCATACACTTTACTTACTCATACAGACGCATCAGACTTTGTTCTTTGTCTATATGTGCTTTCAAAATTGAACCAGCAAGGAGACCGGATCTGGCCCAACCTCATATTGTCATTGATAAGCCACTACACTGCCCTCTCTACTTCAATTATAAGTCCCCAGATTTATTTGTGCAGCAGTAGTATGGCTGCACACCAGCCCTAATCTATATGCTGGTACAAGCGACGTATTTGTGTTAGATAACTACTGAAGTCTTAGCCTCTAGTGGAGACAATATTCGAGAGGACAATTCATGAAACAGGTTAGGCTGGTCCCTTTCTCTGTGGTTTAAGCTTGTCTTTGTTCAGATCTGTAATCGTACTTCTCAAAAAGTATCTGTTCTCCATCCATTCTCCATTATATGTTACAGTGACCGAGGACTGAACAAACTGATATTCAGACCACACTGTGGAGAGGCAGGCGCAGCTCATCACCTGGTGTCTGGTTTCCTTCTGGCAGAGAGTATATCTCATGGGCTCTTACTCAGAAAGGTATGGTATAATGTTTGTTCCCCTCATTTTTTTGTTATAAAGGGACAATTCACAGAATTCCAGCCCTGCAATGGTGCTCCATGTAACTCCACAGTTCTAGAGATGTGCAAATACACTTAAACTTGTTACAAAGTGCGTCACCCATGATGACAAAGTAAAAATAGAACATAGGTGTATCAACACCAATATTTTCATTAATCATTGATACGCAGATACAATATTGCTTCATTCTCTTGACTTTGCACCTCTTTTAGTTTCTACTACCTTCTGTTTTTGCAGGTACCAGTGCTGCAGTATCTGTACTACCTGGCACAAATAGGTATAGCAATATCTCCTCTCAGTAATAACAGCCTCTTCCTAAACTACCAGAAGAACCCACTGCCTGAGTACTTTGGTCGAGGCCTCAATGTCTCCCTGTCCACAGATGATCCCCTACAGTTTCACTATACCAAGGTGAGCTGACCATGGTTGAGTTGGAAAGGTCATAACCTGTTGCCTTAATGTCATATCTTTATTTGTTGCATATTAAATGCTCTAGATTGGAAAGGGGATCAAATAAAATCCCACTAGACTTGCATAATTATCTAGTGATTGGTATCAGTTTTGCTGCTTCAAAAGGATTCCAAGTGTGTGAGATTGGTATGTGAGTCATCCCCTCATGGATATAGGGAAAACAATTCCCATGTTCCAAGGTGATTTTTTTATCAGGGAGATTGGGATATAGGTCCCAAATTACCTGACTTAACCTACAGAACAACCATGTAACAAAATAGGCCTTATTGAAACACCGAAATAGGGAGTGAATTTGACAAAGGAATGGTGACAATTTAGAACCACATGTGGTCATGTAAATTCATTCACATAAAATGGTCATGGTGTTATTTCAGGAACCCTTAATGGAGGAGTACAGTATAGCAGCACAGGTCTTTAAGCTCAGCTCCAGTGATATGTGTGAACTGGCTAGAAACAGTGTACTTCAAAGTGGATTTTCTCATGATGTAAGTTTATGGGTTATATCTGCATATCTTCTATCGATATATTTCCTCATCAATACATGTTACTTTTCGTTAATATATTCCTGACCTAACCAACTGGTTCTGCAAAAAATTGCTTGAAGTTTCTAGCGAGAAATCAACTATGTTTTTTTCTGTTGCAGGTTAAATCTCATTGGTTGGGACCAACTTATACCGAGGAGGGTGTGGCAGGAAATGACATCACAAGAACAAATGTTCCGGATGTTCGTGTGGCGCTGCGACATGAGACATTTAATGAGGAAATCAAATGTATCATCGGCGCTGTTCTGGAAAATAGTGTTGTTGATCACTAAACTCATAATCATAAAATATAATTAACCTGTAGCTGTACACATCAATGGTAGTACCTTTTAATATTTCATTACCAATTTTATTTTATCTGCTTATGGTACTACCTATTTTACAATATCAATAGCCCATTTAAGGTAGCTACAACTATTTAACTGACAAATATCCTAACTCACTTATCTACATGATTATTCTTTTTTTATGAAACGTAAGTTAATATATTAGAACCGCAAGCCCCATACATGATACCTAACCTAACCTCATTCACATAATATCTTTGCTAATGATATAATTATTATTGTTAACTTTGCAATGATCATATTGCTGGGTTGTTTTTGGTTTCCAATGTTATTTTTCCTATCCGTTATGGTTTACAGAGCTGGCTTAATTATATATCAGGGCTAGCATTACAGAGTTATTGAGATAAAGATAACCATGAACAAAATAAATGTATTCAATACAAACACATCAATAAAAATTCGGCAAACTGCCAATCCCAAAATGGATGAAACATAAGTGTGATCCAAAGTTGGCTTTCACAAGCTGCTGCTGGTTTTCCAGTAGAATGAGAGCAACCAGAAATCCAGGCAACTTGGATCAACTTCGATCTACTATTTCTTATATCATATGCATACTGTTTATATATCCTTGGTGTCTGACATACTAATTCATCTAGGCAAAATAATCCGCAAAATTGTCATACCATCCATCTGTGTGCATAGCATAGAGATTTCAGTCAGATTCTAACCTTCTTCCTAGGCTTCTAGCTGCTGCTCATCTAGACTTGACACCACTAGAACTCATTCTTCATTCATTATTTCCAATAAACAATATGGTAGTACAGAAAACGGGAGGCGGGATCCTGGAGGGTGCATGGGCCAGAGGGAGGATTGGTAGCACCAGGTGAACAGCAGATGAGGATTCGGGGGCATGGAAACCTGCCCCTAGTGTAGTTTAGGTCGAAGACCCAGCTGCCAAAGGATTTTGGAGTATAAAACTTTGAATGAAAATCCAAAAAGAGCCGCTTCTTCGGCTGATTCTTAGGTTTTAGCGCCCATTGAAAATGAAACAAGCAAGAATTATTTATTTATTTATTTGTTTAAAGAGGTTTTCTAGAAAGTTTACAGATAACAGAGTAGTTAAAAAGTAACTTGTTGACCTCTACACACAGTTAAATACAAAAAAAAGGGGTTATACACAAATAAATGACGATGTTCTAGAAATGGGAAAGTAAGTTATATATGGCTTTATAGAAAAAGAAAATGATATAATTATTGTTCTTGTCACGATTATTATCAAAAGTATTAGTTAAAAGATAGTAGGCTGTCAGCCGTTTTGCATTTCAGTCTGAAATTGTGCAGCAGATTTAAGAGAGCTGTTTTGCCAAAATGTGTCCTAAAGGAGGGTTTTATTACTGAACATTTACTTCTAAGGGAGCGTTGGTGCTTATTGGACTTTTGCACCAGGCGAAGAATATGCTTTGATGCTTTATTTTTGAATATTTTCTTATGTGTCAATTTGTGAAACAGGTAATGTCTTCTACTTTTTAGGGTGGGTAAGTTTAAGAGTGATCTACCAGTTGTGACAGAAAATTTTTAGGTGCAGATATTATGATTTTAATTTCTTTATTCTGAACTTTTTCAATTGTGTCGGATGTTTTTTGAGTGCCTTTTAGGTAGATAGATGAGCAGTATTCTAGGATAGGTCTGACGAGAATTTTGTATAAGTCCTTAAGGATTCCTCAACGTTCATGTATTTCTTCAGTTTTGAAAGTAGGTATACTACTTTGTTTGCTTTGGTTGCCGTTTCATTGGCATGGATATGGAAAGATAAATCAGTATCGAGGGTAACCCCCAGTACATTGATAGAGAGTTTTGTTTCAATTTTTGAGTTTTGAAAACTGATGTGGTAAAAGTTTTTAATGTTTCTATTGGAAAATATGCAGAATTGTGTTTTCTCAATGTTGAGTCTCAGTAAGTGGCTATGATACCAATCTGATGCTTTCTTTAGCAGAGTATTGGACTCCACTAGTACTTCATCTATGCTTGTGGCTGTACAGTAGATTAGCGTATCATCTGCATAAGCGAATGAATTGTCAAATGTTGCTAGCAATCCATTGATGGCTAAGTTAAAGAGGATAGGACCCAGAATGGAGCCTTGAGGTAAACCACAGGTGATTGCTTGTGAATAAGATCGTGACAACCCCACTTTCATTACTTGGGATCGGTTTTGAAGATATGATCGAAGTAGTGCTGTTGCAGAACTGGAGAATTTTTTTTTATCCAATATGTATAGAGGAAGTTTGTGATTGATTGTATCAAATGCTTTGTGGACATCTAGGGATAAGGCTCCAATGTAACATGGAGTGGATTGGTCAAGTTTAATTTTCCATTGTTGCAGCACAGATAGCAACATTTGCTCGGTTGTCTAATTCTGAAGAAATCTGAATTGTTGGTCTGAAAATAGGTTGTGTTTCTCTATGTAAGACATCATCTGATTTTTCATGTCAAGTTCAAATATCTTTGACAGAATTGGAAGCGAGGATATTGGTCGATAATTTGACGGGTCACATTTTTTACCCTTTTTATGAATTGGCGTGACAAGGGCAGATTTAAAGCAGTCAGGGAAGATTGATTTTTGATAGCATTCATTGACCAGAATGGATAGCGCGTAGGCAATTAAGTCAACTATTATTTTATAAATCATTGCTGGTATGCCACTTAGACCACAGTGCTTGTCTGAGTTGAGTGAATTTATGAGCAAAGTAATTGTTTTACTAGTGATTGGACTGAAAGAGAATTTGAAAGAATTTGTTTCTGTAGGAAAATGCGGGAAATTTGCCGGATTGCCAATCATTGTGTCCTCATTGCAAAAAAAAGAAGACAACTCAGTATACTCCTGGAGGCGATTTGAAATATATGCCATTTTTGTCCTGTTCAGAAATCAGTCATGGTTCCACACTTTTTCATAGTTATCCATGGTTATTATTGATTATAAAGATCTATTAAATAGTTTGTCAAAAATTGTTGTCAAATTAAAACTCTGTAATGAAAATTTTATAAATTCTCTAGCGGATGGTTCCATAGCCTCAGAGCTGGTTTCACTTTTGAATGACGAGCCATCAAGCTTTGAGCTCAAGCATACATCACTATACAACTAATTTCTTTATTCTAACCAAAAATGCTGTTGCTACGCAACGATCCTTTACGACACTCCACGGCTTTCCATGTACTGGGTTGTCCGGCACAACATAACTGGTCGCTAAGGTCAGTCACATGACTGTGCCCGCTACATCCGCTAGCACTTGTAATCAGTGTCACCTTGGCAGGATTGTTAGATAATACTTCATGTCCAATCTTGAAACAGGTGTAGTCTCCTGATAAATAAAAACAACCAGTGTCACAAATATTTTATCAGGTAAGACTAGTGGTTAACGGGTTGGATCATCGATCTGACGACTGGGGTAAGAGGCGTTACCTGAGAGGCCAAGTTCATTAGGGTGTTCCAATGGGTACCAGCGCGTTATGCATTGTAGGTTCTCGTTAGTCAGGGCTGGTTTTGGATTGCTTGGACCCAGTGGCCGCCAGTAATGATGATGTGTAAACCACTTAGAAGTTGCCCGTTGTGGTTCAAATCAAGCAGTATAACAGTAAACTCATTATTATTATTATAAATTTATCTCAAAGTTATCAGGTAAATACACAACTCTTATATGATAGGCAGGTTAATTTCGCAAGTCTGACATATTCATTCAGCCACTCATGCTCCTACGTCATGTTATTACTTACCAGCAGTTTCTCCTCCAATTTTGTTTCTCGGTGAGTCCAGGCCGTTGCTCATATACTCATCCACTGCAAAAACAATACCATACACGTTTAGTGTTTGATGGCAAAGATTGTACTAGTGAGTAAGAATCGGTAATCGGCCTTCTATCCTAAAGACTGAGACGTAAAAGTGTTGTACTTACCATGTCTGCGACATATAGTCGAACATCTATCTTTATCTGTACAGGCAGAATTAGGTATTGACCCTCTGATGAACTTATAGTTCACATAACTCAAATCGATCTTCTCATCCTTCTCTCCATTAATCTGTACAAGCATCTCACACTTACACCTGAACGTAGATTATCATGTCTTATCATAGACAAACGAGATGGTAAATAGGATACTGACATCGAGACTACACTATTGTCATGTGTATCTCTGATCGTTAGAGTCAATTTAGTACGAGTACCTAACATGTACCCGCTCCTAATTATAAAAATTGAACTCGGGTTGTCGCACCAAACTCTTTAAATGGTACTCATGCTAAGTGAATTAATTCACTCTTTATTGATCAGAGATATACATACAATAGTAAATCAAGTGATCAGTGAGGCTAAGTAGGTAAGTCAGATGGAACCAAATACATCACTATCCTCTAACCAGATGTACTGTTACTATAAATAAAGCTAATATTATTTGTCAACTGTTTTGTATAACAGTAATAACTTTTATTTGTTGTTAACTACCTTCTGGTCTTAGCGTTCACTGCTGGTACTCTTGCTGATGTGGGGCGGGCTCTGGTAGTGGGTAAAGTGGTGGTCGGGATGAATTTAGTGGTAGTAGGTGGATCAGCAAGACTCGCTGGAGCTTTGGAGCAGGATTCAGATTTAAAGGCGAAATTTGAACCCACACAACAAAACTTGACGCTGAGCATGCTTACAAAACTGTAATCTGGGCATCCTCTAGCGTTAGCTACAAATGCGACTAGGGCTGGCTTGTTGTTCAACACCAGCTGACCAAGACTGGTGCAAACATAATCTCCTGCAATATAAAATAGGATTAATAATTGATTCAATTGCTGACTCTTGATATTATCCTCTAAACTGTCACTGCAGGCGAAAATCTGGAAGTTTATAATGCTCAAGTAGTCTAGGCAAAAAGCTATCCCCAGCTCACCTGTGAAAACTGGTGAAGCTTCATTGTGTTTATCAACAATTGGTACCCTGTAAATTCATTATTTATTCCAAAGAGGTTAATGTAGGAATGCCATAAACTTTTTGAGGTAACTTACCAACAGTTTCTTCTCCAAACTTCCTTCGCTTTGTAGACAGTCCAGTTGCCATGTAATCAGTCACTAAAACAGTCACAATATTCTATAGCAAAATAGTTTTCATCATTCAAATACTCAATTATCTTGTCAAAGAGACCCGCCGTCTCTAACTGAACTTTGTAACTACCAACAAAGCTAACAGACACAGTGATATCAAACTTACTGTATTTATTACAGATACCGGTACATCTGTACTGATCGTTACAGTTGGAGAAGCTGATTGACCCTCGGACAAACTGACTCATGATGTAGCTCACATCCATTTTTCTTTCTTCGGTCACACCGCCGTAGCCTTTGACCAAGATCTGACATGTACATCTACATTGAATGGGAATAAAATTAGTGAGTTTGTAAAGTAGATACTTGAGCGTTTTGTAATGATGAATACTGGTAGCATATCAAAAGTGCACTGAACGTTATCGGTTATGATTATTTTCTCAAAATCTCTACCGGTCGATTGGGTGGCCTAATTATAAAAACTGACAAAGCTTCCAGTATTACTTACACTCTTGTTTCAGGCTGGTTTGGGCTTGTAATCTCTTGGGGAGTTTTCGTCACCCTTAAACTTGTGGTTGTTTCATCCAGCATCTTTGTGGTTGTTTCATCCACCATATTTGTGGTTGTTTCATCCGCCATCTTTGTGGTTGTTTCATCCGCCATCTTTGTGGTTGTTTCTGGCATCTGAGTGGAGGTCATAGGTGAGCCAGTAGTTGTCTCATCAACACTGCTGGTAGATTCGCTAGCTGTTGTGACATCCTGGGAGGTTGTTGATGTAGATGAATATTGAGGAGCTGCTGTAGTGTTTCCATCTGAAGCTGGATCTGGCAAAAAATGGAAAATAATATAAATACACACGTCAGCTCAATTTCTTTTTGACAGGAGGACCCAACTCTCATACAGAAATATTGATACAACATTTTTTAGACTAGAGAAACAATAGCAAAAATCTTATGTTTGAATCGTGATTTGCATAATCATCAATACAGGACTCGATCAATCAAATCGAAGGTCAAACAAAAGCTCAAAAAATGAATAAGCAAGCTTACGGATAGAATAGTAGAACTCGAAATAGGCAGGCTCTGTAATATTGTTCTCCCTAAAGAAAAATGACACTTTTGGACTGTAGTAGCCTTGGTTCACAGATTGAGGTTTAGGATAGATGATCTTCTTCCCGCAGAAGTTCGGTGACGAGCTAAACAGGACTTGAGAAGCTGGAGACGCAGGGTTGTCAAGAGAGCTGAAACCTTTTATCTCAAACAACCCTGGTTTACAGTCTGGGAAATTGACTCCCTGTGAAAAGATTATTCATGGATAAACTTAAAAGTCAAGAGCCTCACTTATTATTGTTCATTATAACATTGGTCATGGTACCCATCGTTACCAGTAGGAGAAGTAAGCAATCCAAAATTTAGCTATAGGACAACAAATTATACAAATTTTAAACTTCAGTCACATCATAGTCCTTCTAAACTAAACTAGGGCTTCTGATTGTAGTGTGGCTACTGCTAGATGATCATCAGTTACTCCGGGTTTCAACATTATAAAAGCTGTCTCCACAGAAAGATAGAACTGGAAATATACCTTGAGCTCGATGTTAATGGTTAGATCCTTATCGTTAGTTGACATGTACAGGGTACAATTATTTGATTCATTGATAGTTTTGTATCGCAACGCAACCACACCGGGAGTGTCATCCTTTCCCAGGATAAGAGTTTTTCCACAACTTGACTCAAAGTTATCTGCAACAACAAGAGAGCAGAGAAGCTCGTGAGAACTACCATAATAGGAAACCTTGTTTGGATAAACAATGATATGGAGAGATCAAAGGACTAGGAGGTTCCTTAGTTGGTGAGAACGCCGCCCTTCAGCATGCAATTAATGTTGAAGGACTCAGGTTCAAATCCCACTGCAGTCCATCAACTGCTGGGGTTTGGTTGGCCCCAGGTCTGCTCTGACTTGCCTGCAAACAGAGGGCCCTGGCGCTGAAAACTGCGGCTTCGCAATTAAGCCAACCAATTTTTCGCCGCCCACATTTTGGGATGTGGCGTGTGATATGACCACCTGATTTTAATTTACAAATATTCCTGATGACTCATGGCAATGACATGGCAAAATCCTAATGTGCCAGACCATATACATATACAAACTGGTTCATGGTAACTAGAATACTGGATACAAGAATTAAAGTACTTACAGAGTTTATAAGCATTCGCTGTGACCATGAGGCAACACACAATCACCATTAGTTTCTCCATTTCAAAAACACTTTGCTGTTTCCCTTACAGGCTTCTGATGACTTCGTCAGTCTGGTGATAAAAGACTGGTACCGAGTGTCACTTCTTTCTATACTGGGTAGAGTAAAGGTGTGCAGCATCATTTATTTGCTAATTGTGTTTGTACTCATAGATTGATAAGTCACGGTATCGCTATTTTATCAGGGAATTACGTCTTAGCTTGTGATAAGTAGCATGTTCTTACTTTTTCTTAGAGACAAGAGATTAATTGAGAGTGCAGGGCAGACCACCTGTGGTGTTGTTGGCCAAAATCATATCAGTATCATATCTGTTCCACTGACGTCAGCACTCTTTGAATTGAATGTTTGAGTAAAATTACCAACGTGGCTTCCCAAATCTTATTTACCCAGGTATCTGGCGTGGTTTCTGGGTGTGGTGAAGACAAAAAAGGCCTGAACATGACTTCATTGTAAGTACAATAACTCTGCAGAGGGCAAACTATGTGGCCTTTTATCGCCTTAGTCGTCATTTTTCTATACTAGATATTGTCTGGTTGCAGTTTGAAGATCAGCACTTTTAGCTTCGAATGCAACTTTTGTATGACACATCTACTGCCTATAATACCCTAATTTTAATCAATCTTTAGCTCTACACCCGACTCTGTTTGAAACGGGCCATAATTTGTGTCGCAAACAATTTGTCAGTAACTGAACTGAAAAGCATAACAACTGATGGACAGGCATAGACCCTAACATCAATTATATTCCGATGGTGTTACCAAAGACTGGACCAGCTCAACAACTGGCTAATAATGTTAAGAATCTTTTGTCACTGTGGGCCAAATAAGCTGTGCTATTATCATCAAAAAATAAACAATTTGCTAACTTGAATTATAGTTGATCTCAGAATCGGCATAAGGTTACCAACTTCTCATTGAACATTGCACATATTTTGTTATGTGTACTTTATTCTAATGTTTGCACTGTTTACCTAATAATGGCAATCATTTATAATTTAATATAATTTGAAGGACAATAATTTTGATTGAATAAATTTATGAATTTGGCCGAGAATTCCTAAAATATAAAAAATAGAGATCTGGGAATGAACTGCAGCTTGATAAAAATGAAGGTATGCCTGGATATGACATAGTATAAATATGGTGTTCCTCATCAAACATCAGCGCATGTACCATTCTTTCACCATTCGTTTGTCAACATAGATCGTAAGTCTTAAATACCCAGACTCATTCAATGAAACACATTGATATCTTTGACAGGTAGAAAGGGATACACCCGAGGGGGCTGGGAATAATCAACCTTGAACACTCTCCCAGCAGCGGCTAAACCCACAACTCCTGCGGCACCGATCGCCTGGCAGTGATTAGCAAATGCGCGAACTGATTGTGCCATCTCACCATCCCTCAGGCCATGTGAGGCCAATAACCCTTACACATACGCTGTGTTGCAATGGGTGGCAATAGTGGAATGGAATGATCTTTTGGGATGAGAGATGCAGCTCCGAGTAGTGAATAGCGGCTAGCTAATTGTTGCCATCAACCCATTCTTTTTTGGGGAAGGCGAGATAACACAATCATTTAGCGTGCTTGCTATTCCCTGCCAGGTGCTTTCTCTCTCCTACAGGGGTATCTTTCTCCTACAAGTACCAAGCGCTTCTGTCGACATCAGTAGAACCCAAAATCCAAATGTACGGTCAAGCGACTTTCTGTATCATATATTATAAGAAATATTATATAACCAACAAATCACCAAACAAAATATATCAAATTGAGCTAGGAGGAAGCCAGGAGTTTGGGACAGCACCAAACTCCCTGCTGAGATGATTATCAAGTATTATAATGGGTTCCCTTTCAGTTGTCTTCTCTTTTTACATGATAAGATAATAAGTATAGCTGATATATATATATATCAATATCCAGATTGATAAACTTGCTCTGCCTGACCTGTCTAGATCATGGGGAAATTACCTGGATACAGAATGCTTATCAAGAGCTAAAAATTGGAAGGCAATCAGTGGTACACTCCGCAAAGAGGAAAAAATTGGCAATCAAAGGGCAGAAAGACATTATCTGGTGAAGGAAGCATGTCCATTATTAGAAACATAGAATAAAGTACATCGCAATTGACAATCAGCAAGGTGCTACAGAAAATTGTGATCTTTTCCTTTAGGATAGTAAAGGGCCTGCTACACAGGCCGATGTTTGGCATCTATTAGCATCGACATAGGCTACGATGGGATCCACCTGTGCTCAACGATGTGCATAGGCAACACCAGTCTGTTGGTGTTTCAGTCGACTTAGTCGGTCGATCCTCTCTTTTCATTGGCTGATGGGATTATAGCAGTAATGCGCGAAAAGTATATTGACTATTATTGTCTGTGATTGGTTAATAATGAGTCATGATTGTTAAATGGCCATACTGGGATATATAATCAGTCCGACCGTAACGTTGGCTGCATCTGCACATGTAGCACATGTTACGATGTTAGCATCGAGCACAGGTTGTTCGTAAGATGCAAAACGTCAGCCCATGTAGCATGTCCTTAAGACTTTTATTCACATTTGCTGACTAATAGAGAAATAATTAACTACTATAAAACGCATATGACCACTCTCGCTGTAGTATTCAGTTCAGTTAGGTTATGTAACTCACCAATCAATGAACTAAAGGTTTAGTTCATTGCACCAATGGTCCCTAGTTAGTATTAACACCATTGCATAGTTTGTTGGTTTAGATGATTGATGTTTGACATATTATGATTGATAGGGCGACTAGCGAGACACTATCTGGATCGGCAATAAGTTTGTTGTCATTATCCCATTCAGTTTCAAGTCTTGTCTTTTCCGTATTAACTCATATGACGTCATTTGTTGATATTTTCCAGTGGGCCAACCCACTTGGGATTCCCAAAAATGTTCACAAACAATACACACAGGACACACAACTCTTATACACAATTTATCTATACACACAGGCCATGAGTGTATACCTATACAACCTCAATTACATCAAGAGAGTTTTTCACGTTTCAGGTCAGGTCCTCACCCCCTCACCCTAATCTTACAGCCCTGAGTACATAGTTTATAATAATCTTCATCTCCTCTACCGCAATTATTTTATTGGTTTTACATCATCCATTACAGAAAAGAATGCAGAGAGTTTTTTGGGTAAAGTTTTGGTCAATTTATTATCAAGATCTAAATAGCACACTGTTGATGAAACATAGACCATAATTTTTCAAATTTTATTGTTTAACCCACAAATTTTGTAAGCTGATATTTCACAAAGTGGAAAAATTTTAAAAAACGTTTGCATTGCTGAGCTCGCTTGCTTTGAGCTCGGAGAAAGGCTACCACTGCCATTTCTAATGACACTCTATCCGAATATGTCGTCTCTGTGTAGTGCTGCCCTGTGGCACTCGATGGCTTTCCATGAGTAGGGTCGCCCAATACAGCACAATCGGAAGTTTAGGAAAGTGACATGACTGTGTCCTTCACACCCCTTTGCAGTTGTCACAAGCGTCACCCTGGCAGCCTTGTTAGATAGTACCTCATGTCCAATCTTATTGCAGACGTAGTCCCCTAATAAATAAAAATTAATCTCAAATAAGATCACTTAGACTAGTTTAAGTGCACGGACTCCTTCCCCGTCGCTGGTGGTGGCATTTGACATGTGAATGATGATGGATGCCAATGCCAGCAACCTTGGCAGATTTCGAGCGCGCTACTACTACACTTAGGCATTGTTCGCTGTTCTTAATTATTTACACAATCAACCCATCAATATTTTCAATTTCCAAGTAAGAAAATTTTCTCATATCCTTGATTGTTACACTCACCAGCGGTTTCTTTGCTGTACTTATTTCTAAGTGTGTCAAGGTCATCACTCAAATGTTCATCAACTGCAAAAAGCAAAGGCCATGGCGGCCATAAGAAAACCAATTATCTGCGTACTCAATATAGCTCAATAAAATACCTCGATATAAGTAAAAACAAATTCTAAGAGGACTTTTTTCCTCTAAACAATCCGAGTGAGATGATTTTTGTTTCCTTACCAAGAACCACAAATACGGCAATTCCAGCACAGAGTCAATGTAAAAGCTCAGGTTGTGAGAGTAAATGGAATGATATGTACATGTTTATACATTACACAACATCAAAGCTACATTACACTTACACTCAATATAAAACCCAATATAAAATGATTCTATGTAGGGGAGAAGCTATAAGTTCAATAACTTGGCTGTCTCAAACCTCACACCTGGTTGTACTTACCATGATTCCGGCATATAGATGAGCATCGATATTGATCTGTACAGTCAGAGTTTGGTATGGACTCTCTGCTGTACTTATAGTTCACATCACCAACATCAATCTTTTTATCCTCGTCTCCGCTGACCTGTATTAGTATATCACACTGACACCTGCATGTATGTGAGATAAACGTGTATTAGTATAACTTCAAGATAAAAAACATTTGGGGTCGATTGGAACACAGTCCTTCAATCTCCATATCGGAACCAACAAAATAACATAATAGTACGATGAGCAGGTATCAAAATTCCAAATAATTTGGCATCATTTGGGTGTCTTTTTTTCATTCTTATGTAAAGGTAACTAACTTTACAGTTTTAACAACTGACAGCGGTTGCAACTTCAGATCATCGTTAAGTATTTTCAGAGACATCAATCCTCTGGGGATAAGCCGAAGCTCATAATTTTTTAATATTATCAATATCATATATGTTATCAATGTGAGAGCATACAAACAGCTCAACACTTTGAGGATGCTGCGGCTTATTAAATCGCTGAGAATAAGCTGAGGTTCCTGTGAGCATGTATGTTTATAATGCTGATGCTAAGGTTGCAACTACTCAGTGTGTTTTGACCTTTTAGTGATACTTCAATAACCCTGCCAATTTTGACACCATACCTTCTGGTTTTGGAATCTGCCGCTACTGGACGAGCTCTGGTAGTTGGTAAAGTGGTAGTGGGTAAAGTGGTGGTAGTAGGCGGATCAGCAAGACTTGCTGGAGCTTTTGAGCAGGATTCAGATTTAAAGGCGAATGTTGATCCAACACAGCAGAAATTGTAGCTGAGTGTAGTGACAAAGCTGTGCCCTGTACATCCTCTAGCAGTCGCTACAAGGGCTACTGATGCTGGCTTGTTGTCCAACACCAGCTGACCAAGACTTGTACAAACATAATCACCTGTATTATGACAAAATATGAATCTTTTGTTGGGTCATGAAGATAGCGTTAGACAGCTTGGTGCACTTGGAGCTCTAGTTAGACATTTAGCCTGAGGTTGAGCAGTGCATTATGGGTAACAGACAAGACTATGGTCTATAGCTCCACATGATATTCATGCTTAGTGATAATGCAAAGTGAGTTCAAACATCATATATAAGATAGATCTTCCTATGCACAAGGTAAGCCTGACCCTAATTGCGATAATTGTCAATCGCAAGAAATATGTGTTTTGCTACAATTTCGCTACCATGTTGGACTAAGTCTAGACAGGCTAATGTAGAATGACCAGAAAGTTATTGAGTTAACATACCGACAGTCTCTTCACCAAACTTCCTCCTCTTTGTATCCAGTCCATTAGCCATATAATCACTCACTAAAAAAATCATTTATGGAATGCCTTGATTTTTAATAACAGATTTTTTCCAAAGTTGACTGAAAAATATTATGTACATTAAATCAATATAATATACAACTTTCTTTGCTTTGAAAGTTGTCAAACCTGTTGTTTTATTCTAAAAGCACGGCGAAGAATAGCAGAATAGTGATCTGAAACTTACTGTACTTATCGCAGATTTGGTTACATCTGTACTGATCGTGACAGTTTGAATCACTGATTGACCCTCGGACAAACTGACTCATGATGTAGCTCACATCTATCTTTTTTTCCTCACCGACACCTCCAAATCCTTTGACCCAAATTTCACATTTACATCTAAATAAAATTGGAGTGAAGAAAGTAAATTTTTAAGAAGAATTGATTTAATGAAACTCTGACATCAAATAATTTCTCGTTTTAATTTTTATTGGGTGCATGTTATTCTTCTTGGAATATTTTTTGAAAATATGAACCAAATATTGCATCATTTCAGTAATAATCACTTTATGAAAGTTTGTCTGTTGTGTGTGGAAACATTCAGTGGGCCGTAGGCAAATAAATATTTATGAGTAGGGCGTCTCTTTACTTTTTACCGTGAAATACTTCGGCACTACTTACGTTCTACTTTGAGTTGTGTGTGAACCTCTCGTAGTGATTGCTTGGGGAGTCGGTCTTGTGCGCACATTTGTTGATGCTTTTGTGGTTACTTTTTCAGTTGTAACCTCGACTTGTGTTGTTTCTTCCGTGGATGTTGTTTCTATTGGCCTCTCAGTTGTGGAATCTTCAACATAAACAGTAGTTGATTCAGCTGCAGTAGTTGAATCCACATCTTCTGTTGTTGATTTGACCGTTTTAGCAGTTGTTGATTTAACGAGTTTGGCAGTGGTGGACCTGAGGAGTTTTTTGGTGGTTGCTGTTTTGTCAGGTAAGGTCTGTGTTGTTTTAGTGACAGGAATTGTCTCTGTTGGTAATGTGTTGTCAATTTCTGTGACTATTTTCAGTTTCTCTTTGGTAGTGCTGTCACTTTGTGTTGGGGTGACAGACTGTTCTGTAGTTGTTTCCTCTGCCATCTTTGTGGTTGTGTCCGCCATATTTGTGGTTGTTTCGTCTACCATCCTTGTGGTTGTCTCGTCTACCATCTTGGTGGTTGTTGTATCCGCCATCTTTGTGGTTGTCTCATCTACCATCTTTGTAGTTGTTTCATCCGCCATCTTTGTAGTTGTTTCATCAGCCACCTTCATGGTTGTTTCCTTTGGCATCATTGTGGTTGTTTCATCTGCCATCTTTGTGGTTGTTGTATCTGCCATCTTTGTAGTTGTTTCATCAGCCACCTTCATGGTTGTTTCCTTTGGCATCATTGTGGTTGTTTCATCTGCCATCTTTGTGGTTGTTGTATCTGCCATCTTTGTAGTTGTTTCACCAGCCACCTTCATGGTTGTTTCCTTTGGCATCATTGTGGTTGTTTCATCTGCCATCTTTGTGGTTGTTTCATCTACCATCTTTGTGGTTGTTGTATCCGCCCTCATTGTGGAAGTTTTATCAGCCATTGTTGTGGTTGTTTCCTCTGCCATCTTTGTAGTTGTTGCCTCCGCCTTCATTGTGGTTGGGTCATCCGCCATCTTTGTGGTTGTTTCCTCTGCCATCTTTGTGGTTGTTTCTGGTTTCTGAGTGGAGGTCACAGGTGAGCCTGTAGTTGTCTCATCAACGCTGCTGGTAGATGCGGTAACTGTTGTGTCTTCTTGGAGGGTTGTGGATGTGGGAGCTGCTGTAGTGGTGACAACAGGCCATATTGGATTATCATCCATAGCTGAATCTGCAAAAAGAAACAACAGCTGTAAATGAACATTCGGAGTTATTATTTCTATTTGGTAGGGGACACAACTCTTATGTCGTAATATAAACAAAGAGTTAAAGCAAAGAGTCCCAAACTACCTTGTGAAAGCAGGGAGAGTGAATTAATTAAGGATGGTTGGAGATTCCCAGCCATATCTGCATAGAGATCAAAGCAGGACTTGTGATCAATCGAATCAAAGGTGGAACAAAACATTAAAGAAGTGAAATTTAAGCTTACGGACGGAATAGTAGAACTCAAAATAGGCGGGTTCTGTCTCATTATTCTCCTTATAGGCAAAGGACACTCTCGGATTGTAATAGCCTTGGTTCACAGATATCGGTTGAGGGGAGATGATTTCCTTTCCACAGAAATGAGGTAAGGAACTAAACACGACCTCAGATCCTAGCTCAGGGGATTCGGAGTTGTCAAGAGAGTCGAAACCCTTTATCTCCAGCTCGCTTGATTTACAATCTCTGAAGTGGACTCCCTGTAACAAAATCATAAATCATTGATAAACTCAAACATCTAACTAAGTAAACATTAATCTATAACATATAAAATATTGCATATTGAATTAGCAGTGTTCAAGGTTTTCCCTAGATAATAGTGATCAACTTGTTATAAAATTCTTCGGGGTGCTCGGGTGCTCGGTGTGCTCGGGATGCTCGGGGTGCTCGGGGTGCTCCAGGTACTCCGGGTGCTCCGGACGCTCCGGGTGCTCTGGGTACTCCGAGTACTCCGGGTGTTCCGGGTGCTTCGGGCGCTCCAGGTGCTCCGTGTGCTGCGGGCGCTCCAGGTGCTCCGGGCGCTCGACTCTCGAAAAATCACCTTGAGTGCGATGCTAATGATGAGATCCTCATCGTTGGTAGACAAAGTCAGGGCGCAGTTTGAAGATTTTTCTATGGTTTTATAATCCAACACAACCACGCCGGGAGTGTCCTCCTTTCCTAAGGTGAGAGATTTCCCACAAAATGACTCGAAGTTATCTGCAAGAATACAAAATTTTGGTCAAAAACTGTTGCGAATAGCCGGATAAAAAAAAGTGATTTCTTATCCTGATGTAAACAGTTTAATTACTCCGCATGTCTCCCTCTGTGCCACATTTTAGTGCATGAACAGCTAGCAACTGAGACAACCAATTTAAGATTATTAATAGAACATAATGTCCTCAATGTAAAAGAAGGAAAGAGAAATAAATACCTACATAGTTTATAAGCATTTCCTGTGACCAACAGGCAACACGCAATTGCCAATAATTTCTCCATTTCAGGAAAGGGTCCTTATGTCTTCAACAGCCTGATGATAGAAAGACTGCCACCGAATGTGACTTGTTGCTATACTGGCGAGAGCAAAGGCCAACAACATCATTATATTTGCTAATTTTGTTTGTATTTAGGGACTGATTAGAAGTTATCACAATTTTATCAGGGGTTTACGTCCACGCATATCGATAAATAGAATTTTCTGACTTTCTAAAAGTCAAAAGATCATAAGAGAGTACGAAATGCAGGACACACTAGCTACTGTGTCATATCAACCCAGCTGACAGCGAAATTCCTTAGCTTTTAATGTTTGAGCTCAGCATCAACTTCCATTGGGGATCCAAAGTTTCATTTACCAATTGAGTGTTGATGATGTCATAAGAGTACCACCGCCATTGTCAACACCAGGTTTCGCCCAGTTTAAAATTTAAAGATGTCGACGCACACTATTGCACCAACAGAGCCAAGTAGGGGCTGAGAGATGCTTTCTGAATTCTGATCATGGCCGCTGTTTTATAATGACATAATCATAATGCAGTACTTTGTTTGTTTATACTGCAGAATAACAAAACAAAGAAGTATGCCTGCCAAATATAATTAGCTTCAGTAGAGGCAAAAATAAATCTAAGCACTCAACATCCAAGTATGAGCCTACAACAGGTAATTGTAACCTTTGACCCTAGGCAGCGGTTAGTCATTGAAAGCCGTCTGGTTATGTTTATGAGTTAAATGCGAAATACCACAGCATGTCTTGGAAGTAGTATTTAGATTGCAACTAGCATACAGCAGCAATAAGAATTTACAGAGGCCTACAAGTTCACCTGAGGTGGTTAACACAGTGATTGTAACCCAAACAAGAATAAAGGTACCTACATTATATACTAGTAAGTATTATAACACTCATTGTAAGACTGTATATAGTATATCACCAGAGATAGCAGCATGCTTGACACGATTCTCTCTAATCATATACTGGCTCAGCAAGTTCTGAGTGTATCTGTTGCATACCTGACAAGTCTCCATTTTTGGTAGGGAGCCTCCCAGTTTTAGGGGTATTTTCCACCTCCTCCCTATCTCCCTTTTTCCTCCCTTTTTTCAGCTTCCCTCACCCAGAAGACTTTTTAAGCTGTTTTCCTACACCCACAGTACATATACCTAGATATAATTGCCTATTAACATACTATCCCCCCTCGTTTGGATAAAGTGCAACAATATAATTTGTAAAATCAGGTAAAATAAGGCATTTCATAATATGAACGCTCTAGTTTTGGCTTAAAATAAATGACAACGAGGGCCAAATTACACCTTCACTGCGGGACGCGCAGAGTGGTACTCCGGAACGGGAGTTTGTCCGCGGAGACCTCCCGATTTTTGGTTCTACCAGCTTGTCATATATGATCTGTTGATGTTCTGTGACGCTCAACCTAGGGAGCCTGGGCAGGCTGTCGGGGCTGGGTGGGTGGTGTCCCTCCATATCCACCCCCGACAGCCTGCCCAGGCTACAATCAAGGTGTAGACATTTGTATCTGAGACTAAAATCGGGAATGGCTTTAAAAGCTCCTATCTGATTCTACTACTAGATTCAACATTCCATCTATTCCAATAGCCCGTGACACTTATTTTGTCAGCAACACTGAGGTGAAAATGGAAGCCTTTCAATTTTCCGCAGATTTTGAACGCATTGCTCCGACGCGTTCAAAGTCTATGGCTTGAAGTGTATACAATTAAATAGAGATATCCTGTATGTAGTTTGAGCCCCCCAGACTCTTGCCCCTTCCCCCCACCCCCGCCTGATGCCCCACATGGGATGGGGAACCTGGCAAAAAAAATTAAAATTGAAGCTTATTGGTTTGATCATTGATTGTGTGGCTATCATATTTATTTATGGTGGGCTTTCATCGACAACTGTCAGTGGTATAAAAAGGTAGGGATTTTGATTTTTGATCTAAATCCCACCTTATGCAGGTACAATCATGTTATTAGCCGTAACACATAGGGTTAGTGTATCCTCAGATTTATTGTGATGTGTAGTTATTTGAGATTTGTCAGAAAATGTCACACAGCATCTAGCCATATCCCCTACAAAATCTAGCTGTATATGACATTTAATTACAACAGAATCTAAGTTTTATCATAGGCACCAGGTGACCCATCAGAGCACAAGAAATCTGATTTTAATGGGTAAAAAAAGGAGAGATAAATGTGTCATTCTAGTTCCACTGACCAAACTAAACTCTTGTTCTCAGTCAAATTTATGCATTACAGAATAGGCAGCAATTAGTCAGCAGTTAAACAACTACTTTAGTAGTAAGACCACCCACGAAGTGATTACTATAAAATGCTGTCATGACTCAGAGATAAAGAATCCATCAGCACCGATTATTGTCGATGATCACAGTTATATTGTTTATGCGCACCCAAGTATATTTTTATCTCTCCCTCGAGTCGTAAAACATGGAATTTGCCGTTTTATGATATTGGTGGTTGATGACAGTTAATAGTTCAAAGACGTACACTGATATTATACCTGAATTTGGGCCAATGATTGGTCTGTGGAGCATGTACTTGTAAAGAAAGAAATGAAAAAATGGCCGCTAAATTACTCACTACATTCTCTTCAATAATTTGAGTCAAAAATGAGGTAAAATTAAGAAAAAAGTTTGCTTAACAGATAATTTATTTTAAAAATATGACCTCGGTGAGAAGCACTCTTCCGCCTCAGAACTTTGAGTGGTATTTTTTGGAGGGTGGCAGGACTGGGAGATGTGTTCTAAGAATATGAAAGTTCAAACTTTGCATGTTACCATCCTCACCTATCTCACAGAGTAGCCTTATCATCTTTGCCATCCTCATTCTGCGACATGGTTTAAAAATATCAGAGTGTAGGTGCAGGTTATTAATAAGGGGAGAAATGAAATCACTAGTGAAAAAGATCATAATCAGAAGAAATATAAGTCAATTTAAGTATTAAAAAAAAGGTGAATATCTGCAGCATCAACTTGTCAACCCTAGTTATACCAGGTGCTGTGGTATGAAGCCATTGCCTCCTGGAATGTTGCCCGATTCCCTAATTCAAGTGAAAGTGACCAGTGCTCATTGCAATTTGCATTAAATATGATGTCACTTGTCATTTCAAATGAAACTTAGATGATATCGGTTCCAAACATAAGTATGTATAAATCTCCTTCATCATATTGCAGGGGGAAAGACAGCACAGAAATGAGAAGCGTCAGAGTTACTGCCTCCTATTATATTCTCCAGATTATAAAGATAATAACCTTATCAAGGATAATCCCCTCGGCTGAAGGACAAGATTATATAATCAACCAGACCGAGGTTTGTTCAGAAAATTATGTAATACAGAGACATGAACTCTGACGTGGGTCAGCAAACTATATAACAGCAGGAGGGGTGTGTTTTTCCCCCAGGGTGTTTTATTCTAGCCCATAAAAAAAAGCATGCAAAATATTATCCAGTCAAACTTAACGAAAAAAAATGAATATCTGTTAGATCAGTGTCATGCTTCTTTTGTGGGTTCTTTGCAGGTTACATTATAGATTTTAAATGAAAATCTTACTGTTGTGATAATGGCTCTCACGCTGTACCATGGAACATGGCACGCTTAAAACATATTTTTATAGTTATTCAATTAATTACCTGCTTGAGTCTAAAAAACATAAGCGAGGAAATTTAAATTAGCCATTTAAATAACTACCCAATCACTGTCCAGAGATCACCCATCCTCATGCGTCCCCGACAGCTTCTTATCACAGAGTAAGGATATCCTTACTCTGTGTTCTTATCTTGTTTGTATTATAATTTACTACAGAACTTTGCAGCTATATACTATAGACTTATAGTCGTAGAATATTACCCAGGAGTATCTGTTACTCCTTGATATTACTTATTAGACCAATGATTCTAGGAGTCATCCCCCATTCATACAAGTGTTACAAAAAGGGAGACAACTCCATATATGAGTTCACATTCAGTTTTTATGCAGAGCAGGGAGTTTGAGCATAGGTAATAAAAAACTTACAGCCTCTGAAAACAATTTCTATCGTGAAATTTAATGCAGCAGTCACAATGAAAACAGGAGTACGTCATTATAAAGTGCTTGAGTCTGACAGTCACCCTCCTGATGTAATCGTGGCAGTATAAAACTTGGTTCAGATGATCATTCTGAGAAATGCCACACATTCAATAACCTCAATTGAGATGGACACAATTTAGAGTAAAAGGGAGAATTATGCCACTTTGTTGTTAAAGCTGTCGACTATGATTTTTGGAATGCACCAATCAGCTCAGCACTATGGGTCATGCTAGTTAACCAATTAATGACGTTAGTAGTATGACAGTTATAATATATGTATTTTGTAAATGTTAAAACCGAAACCATCAAAATGAGTGTAGATTTAAATTTGTTTTGCTTATGTTGAGACCTTGGTTATTCAGTTATGAATCTGCAAACTCTATCGGACTCACTGCCTTTCCTGACCTATTCTGATCTGTTTTGTGAGATTGATGGCAAAATGCTGCTGCCAAAAACGGGTTGGACGCCTCAAAGTGTCGATTTGATGACAGACGGGCGGAGTATATGATATCTTAGTCTGTCACTTGACCCTAAATCTCAAACTTAGTTTTCAATCTTTAAATATTGTCCCTGTTGTGCAAGGGTTGGAATGGAACGGTGACCAGATTGTTGGATACAGAGTTCTATTTTCATTAATGATGATCCAAAAGACACCAGCTTGTTGTTTTCTGAGACACTGCATATTTGACATCTTGTCATGGCCGTTGTCAAATCAAACAGGTCACTACACCTAGATTATGTGGAGTTTTTTTGGCATATCCATTATTATCGCTCCTCTAATCCTAATTTTGCAGTGAGTGAACCTATTAATTTGCATTGTAACGGAGTTAAAACGATACATCCTAACCTCACTTATAATAGCTATACTGGTTACTGACTTCAAGTACTTGATTTATTTATTCCCACATTACATAACACGACAATCTTTGTAAAATAAATATCCAACCATATATGGATCAGGGCTCTGATTATAAGCGACCAATAAACAGACCTCGCTTCGTTAATTAGTCCCAGAGCCACTAGCAGCTGCTGGGTGGAGAACTCAGTGGCCAGCGATGGCTAATTGGGTGACCCTTACCCCACCCGCAACAACCTTCTGACAGGAAATAAGCTTAATACCATCTGTCTAAGTATTATATAATATTTGACATACTGAATGGTTATTCTATAGTATGTTATATAAGACCAACCACACTGATGGGTATAGAATTACTGCTAAAACCATGGGAACCAGGCTTACTATAATACTGAAGCTATGTTTAGCCAAGCTTTGCTGGCTTGCTTGTGATGAGCTGTACAAGCTTTAAATCAGATATTGGTGTAGGTGCTTTGGCACACACAATAAAATGGGTAAGGCCCGCAGGAGGTTGTGTAATTTGGACATAAGAGATAACACGCTCGGACAGCATATTACGTTGTAAGTGGTAATATTCAGCATTAACAATGCCGGTATTTTGTGAAGGTCTTACTTTCACCTATTATTAGCTGTTGCAAGACCTACGCTGCACCAGCTGTGATTCATAAATTATGCTGCCTTGGGATGGATATACTTTCATACTGGCAGCGATGGTGAATTTTCATAACAGTATTACTGATAAGAGCAGATAGCAAGCTTGGACTTATGCAGCCTAATTAGATTTTGTGAAGCGTATCTTGTGAAAAGTAACTAGTTTCTGGATTTGTAGTTTTTGACTACTGAACATATCTTTGATTTGTGGGGCTGCCTAATCATATGTTAATTATTGTTTTAGTTTCAATTGTCCACGGGCATACTAGTTTCAGAAACAGCATTGCTAATTTGGTGAATGAAAAATATAAATTGTTCTTGTAGGACAGTGTCCTGACTCCATGAACAGATTTTGTCAAATTTAGCAAATGACGCGGAGATGTAATTTTGTCAAACTTCTGGTTAGTTCTCTGCATGTCTCGATTTTATTTTGACAGTACCTGCTACAGAAGTACGACTTCATCTCTGCCTCTCTTCAGGAATATGAGGAGCATGCAACAACAGAGGAATTCACAAATGGGATCAAAGATCTGCAGTTCATGTCAGGGATGGCGGAGACAGGTGAACTCGACCGCCAAACTCTGGACAGGATCTCAGGCAGACGCTGTGGTAACATTGACAATGTGGAGCAAGTGAGACAAAGAAGATCTGATCATCTACAATGGAGAGGAATGGGCAAGACAGACCTATCTTGGGCGTAAGTGAAGTACAGTACTAGTCGTTACCAATAATTTGGATCCTTGTTGGAATTATCAATGATTAGAACCTTGTAGAATTAAAGTTTCACCCAACTTGAAAATGTACGGTATATTCACTTCACAATGATTTGAGTTGGAAGGTCGAGTTTTTAAAGAACAAAGAACTCCTTATTTTCAGTGTTCCACTGATTTTCTTTTAATTTAATAATTTAATCATATGCACCAACATGGTTTCTTTCTCAGTTGCATGGTGTTATAATGTCCATTAAATTATAAAATCCTAAGACCAATCAGGCCATCACAAAATGAGTAGACAATAAAGGGTTGCACAAACAGCTGCCAATATGAATTCATTACATACATAACCTTGATGCCTTATCAGTAGCGATGATTTATATTGTGGGAGAGACAGCATAGCGAAGTGGCTGCAAAGTGTTGTATCTTGCAAGGCGTGATCTCACCCCTTTCATTAGGATGTTATGCTGTCAATGACATCACAACCTAAATGAAAGGAGGTAAGACTATTACCACAGTGGCTACCACCTATGATATGAACAAACAGAGTTTGGGAGTAATGAACCAGTGACCTCTTTTATGCACTTGTTGGGCCACATACACCTAATGTCAAAACTGCTAAGCAATGCAACTTTGCTAAGTATGCAACTTTGAATTGAAGTAAAGACACTGTCTACGGGCCTCTCCCCTCCCCATAAACAAAGCTTGTCAAGACAAGTACGGCATTTGTAGATACCATGTATTGCCAATGAATGAATGCCAAAGCAATATTATGTTGTCTCCACTCAAGAATTAAGGACACAACTCCCCCCTTTAAAACCAGCTTCTTTGTGTTTTGCAGGATCACAGTGTATTCAAGTAGAGACTATTCAGATGCAAACTATATCGATAACATACGCGATGCCATCGATGCAGCATTCAGTGTCTGGTCATCAGGAACCAGATTAGTCTTCAATGAGATCATGGATCCTAAAAGAATCCACAACGCTGATATACGAGTATCATTCCATAGAGGTCCCCATGGAGACAATGCCATATTTGATGGACAAGGTATGTCAATTGCCTTACCTAAGCTATATTTGTAGCTAATTTTCTTCAGCTAACAATAGGGTTACTGGGTAATGAGAAGGGTAAAAACCTGGAGTAAGAATCTATAACCTTATACTGTCATGTGAATCTGATTAACCCCACTGATCTGCTTTCATCGCCATTTCGCTCAATTTTTTACTCCCAAACTAAAAGTAATAAGAAAACTACACTCTGCCGCACATTGATGTAGTTGATTTAAAGAACATGTGTTCTAATGGCTGATTACATCTGTCCGGATTACATAACATAGCAAATGGGAACCAATTTGTATATTTGCTGTAGGTGGCAAACTAGCACACGGCTTCTACCCTGGGGAGGAGCTGGAGGGTAATATACATCTTGATGATGACGAACCCTGGGATCTTAGTCTCAGTCTTCCTGCTGGTGAGTAGCGATACTGTTTTCTTTACGTTGAACAGTACTGACCAGAATTGATATTCGCGCGTAATGATTTTGATGTGGCAGTAATATTGCATAACAATGTGCTCTCACAAAAAAACCGGTATCATGGAAGTGTACTCTCAGTGAAGTACATTTGCCAAAGCTAACAGAACTAATTTTGTTAGGTGCTCTATTGTAGACCAAGAGAAGACGAGTTTATATCTAGTGATGGCTCATGAGATTGGACATGTTCTCGGGCTAAGGCATTCCTACTCCAGAGACTCTCTCATGTTTGCTTGGTATAATGAGAACACGACGGCTACTCCTAATCTGAGCCAAGAAGATGAGAGCATTCTTACCCAGCTGTACACAGGTAATCTTGAGAACTGTTTGAATCCACTTGCCTACCTCTTGTTTTTGCCATCAAGGCGGATTTTCTCTCCATATTTGTGTACCTTAGGAAGCACCGGGGAAATCTTTGATGGATTTTGCTTCGGGCGTTTATGGCAATTAATGATTGGCAGTTGGTGGGATCACCATGGGCTCTCATCATGAAAGTTTGAGTACTACCTAAAAGCATTGTTCGCACCATATACTATTTAAAGAAATCTCTGAACCGCCGACCACCACAGCCGCTGAAGAACTGACAACTCCAATGGTGAATAATACAGAGGAAGAAATAATTTGCCCAACTTCAGTGGATGCCGTGCTGCCAACTAGAGATTTCATTCTCTTTTTCAAGGATCAGGTAAAATTTTCAACCTTTGTTTACCTTCTAGGTGGAAATTAAGGCTAAGATGATTGTACAGGTGCTGCCAAGAACGATATCTTTCACCCTAGAGGAGGGAATGTTCACGCTATGCACATATCCTTGAATAGCTATAGCTAACATTTATAAGATATGATAAGAAAGAGTTTACCGAGACTCACGCCAAAACCATGGGGTTTGTAATTGAGAAGTTTGAAATTAATAAAAGGAAAAAATTCAAAAATGTAGTGTGACACAAAAGCTAGATAGCATATTTTACAATAAAGCTATTGGCTAAGCACTTTACTCACCATTTTCACATTGCGTATATTCAAACCTCTCCTACTAGCTTATCTTAATCTAGCTAACATAAGATCTTCTAAGGTATTTCAAATAAAGTGAAAGTACTGTACATACATAATCATATTATTCTTGTTGTAGCTCTACTGGAGTTTGGATGCTAACCTTGACTCAGTAGTTCAAGGTGCATCTGTTCACACATTTTGGTATGGACTACCTCCTAGTTTTACTAAGATTGACGCGGTGTACAGAAGACTAGCAGGAGATACCCCCACTATTATATTCTTCAGTGGTAGGTACAGGAGAATGAATTATTTTATTACCAAGTGGCAGGCCCGTAGTTCTAGGGGAGAATGCTGAAAAGAGTGACCTATAAATGCTTTAATTGAATATTCCATGTCAGAATCAGCTTATTTCGGACTTCTGTTTGCTATTTATATCATTCATCCCTTTGAAGGCTGGGGATAAACCCCAGACTCCACAGGAGGAGCTTACAATGCCCAACCTGGTGTTACTTCACAGCCTCATTAATTTTCACCTCCACTTGACCCTGAGTGGTGTCACCAAATGAGATGGGTGGAGCTAAATATGCAGGTAGAAGCAGTGTAGCTATATTACACATGTATGTTGGGGGGATATTGACCATTGATTGCTGCACATGTATGCCAAATGTCAATTTCACTCGACAATCTTGTATAATATTGCAATATTTGCAAAAATGATCGACTCATGACCGCCTTAGATGACATAAAACCAAAAATGTAAATTTCATAGAACACATCAGTTGCATTTTTCTATAGCTCGATCATCCTTTTTCAGGCAAAAACTACGTTGAGTTTACAAGCAACCAGCGGAGTGACATTGTCCGACCGATCGTTGATTTTTGTTTGCCGACATCAGTGGAGAAAGTAGATGCTGTATTTGTCTGGGGACGCAACAGGAAAACCTACATTATAGTTGGTAAGTAGACCCAACTGCCATTTATTCATATCCTGAGCGTACTAGATAATATGAAAATATTAGTATTGCCTCCACGAATTAGAATATAGAGGTAGTTTGATATAACTTCCCTGATAGACTTTATAAAATTTTTTTGTCAGTTCTAATTTAGAGCAAATAAGACAATGATCAAAAGTGGAAAGCAAAACAGCTCAACGGTAATATTTATAACAAAAACAATTATATAATATAAATGATAAATCTTATAATATATGAAGCAAATTATTAGGTATATTATGCTACCCCTAAACCTTGCTGATGGTGAATACGCATGTTGTCTATGTGTTGTTTATAACAGTGTCTTTAACAATATTTATTGTTGTAGGTGACATGTACTGGAAGTTTGATGAGTTGATAAGCCGTACTAACTGTAATGCTATATCCGGTTACCCCCGCAGTGTACAGAGAATATGGAGGGGAGTGCCACTACCTGTCGACTCAGCCTTCACTTCATTCGATGGTAATTGATAAAAACTGATTCTACTCTGTGCGCAGGGATGAATGTTAGAATGAAATTTTGGCTCTAGATGCGCATGGCAGAGCCGGGGATTTGAGTTCATCGTTTGTCCAGTTAGGGGCCGTCACTTGATTTGAGAGTAATTAATAAAAATGAGTCTACTCCGTGGGAATAAAAAGTGTGCAAGGGAAAAATGCCTCTAGATGTGCTTGGCTGCACCGGGGATTAAGTTCATCATTGACAGCCCCTTAGAAGCCCGGGATGATTAGGTGGTACTTGCTTCCCAAATTTTGAAGAAACTCAAATAAAATGTTTTGATAATAAATATTGTCTAGTTATCCCTCCTTTTGTTACGATGGTCGAACCAAGTACCTGTCAAATACTTAATCTCATATCTCTTGTATATTTTATCTTTTAGACCACACATACTTCTTCAGGGGAGAAAATTATTGGAAGTTCAATAATCGAAAGATGAGGGTAGTTGAAAATTCTCAGTCACCAGGAAAGATCTCAAAACTCCTACAGTGCAAAGACAAAGATACAAACTCTCAAATCAGTGATGGTACCACAACGACTGATCCAGGGAATGCAGCCTGTCAGCAATGCTCATTGACTACAGGACTTCTAGTAATATATATACTGTACACAGTGACGTCATAACACGAGTTCCTATGCTAAAGAGTGAAGAATTGTTTTTATCCCAGTGCCATAAATTTGTACATACCATGATGGTCGATTTGTAGATAGAAGTATAATTTTGCAGATTTACTGAGTTTCTGATTATTTTGTTTTTTTTCTTTTGTTTGCACTTCGAGATAAACCTTACTATCTCTTGTTTACAAAAGTTTAAATCAACTGGACAAGTAAAAAATAAACGCAAACTCAGCCATCCATATTATTAAGCAATTCATCATATGTCAGGAACTGATGTATACTGATAAAATGGCAGGTCTCCACTGATTTTGATTGGCCTGTGTCATTGGCTTTGCCTTGATCCATTACTTCTTTGAGGCCAATGGATGTGGTTCCTGACTGCACTGCTTTGCAATTTCCTTAACTTTATGTCAGCGTCAATGCATTTCCATGCCAGAAACGTGATGACAGTATATGAGCAGTATAATATTAGATCAAGGGATTTGTCGCAAATTTAACCACTCTGACTTAACTGGAAT
The DNA here is from genome assembly GCA_914767715.1 of Membranipora membranacea. Lineage (NCBI taxonomy): Eukaryota > Metazoa > Bryozoa > Gymnolaemata > Cheilostomatida > Membraniporidae > Membranipora > Membranipora membranacea. The sequence goes on along the minus strand of OU612066.1, from coordinate 29,844,215 downwards.
ATAAACCCTGCAGATGATATACATTGGAGTCATTCATTACAAGCATTGAGAATTTTGGCAAACACCAAGATGCGTTCTTTGCAAGTACCCTCCACTTACACGAAAACTAGGCTAATCAATGATCAGTAGGTCAAAGCTTGTACATATAATTGTGAATTATGAGCAAATATCTATATATCTGTAGGAGCAGTGGATTGTTGCCCGAGTTTCAATAATTTGCCAAAGAGGGATTACTAGTGTTGAATGGCTGATAAAGAGTTGTTGGTAACATCACCACACATGCTAAAGAGCGATAGGGCTAACACAGATAGCTACCACACTGCTCATGTGATATACTATTGTATGTATATCTCTGATATTGACTCTAACATACATGTTAAGACTTGATATTGCATAGGTGTAAGCAACGAAAGCGGCGACAGGGAATTTGACACATCTGTCCATGTAAAAGTTTATTAATATAGAGGAGTAAAAACGAGATAGCAAAATGTATCTAAAGCTGATATGAGATTACAATGATTTTTTTCAGCTGGCAGTAAAAAACAATAGAGAATAGAGAATGTAAAAATATCAAAGAATTGGTGAACTTCACTGAAGATCACTGTCATGGAGATTAGATCGGACTGATATGGTTAAAATTCTCAATAAGAAATGTCATATTTTTATTATGATAAGGCAATTTGTAGCAGTTTTTTGATTTACTTGGATATATGAATGCTCATTATGACAAAATGATATGACAATGTTGGGCTTTGCTCCAGTTGTTTAGAAATGATGTCTGTCGTGCTGAGTAAAAGATTTTGAGCCGAAGGCCACGACATGAGTAAGTCAATGTGACAAATTCAGAACTAACATCAAACCAGCAGTAGCTGATGCACAAATATAAAGCACTTATTACCTTATCACTGAAGATTAAATTATCCAAAAATGGCAATATCCTCAACGAATATCTTTAGCTGGAGACGGCTGCAGTGTTCAGGGCGAGTGTGTGAATCTGTGATGTACCGACACTCTCCGACCTTGACCCTCCTGTCAGAGTGGTCGTCTCATCATTATTATCATCTGCTATGATGTCATCAGAAGCTGATGCAGCCATAGTCCGAGTTCTCACACCATCTGTATTGGAGGTAATGGCTGTCAACTCTACCGTCTCATCATTATCATCCTCCAGAGTATCGCCTGGAACATAGGTTAGGAAGTAGATGTCAGGAATATAGTGTAGAAGAACCCAAAACTAGAGTATTATGACTATTATTAGATTAGTTTTCTGAGAAATCTGTTTAGATAAAAATAAGTGAGATGAAGTAAGGTAGCACACCGATCTTGTTAGTTGGAATGATCAATTTTCTGAGGATGTTAACAGCAATGCAAACGAGACTATGCTTGTATCGATAACATCAGGATAAAAAAGGTTGCATACCGGGAGGAGTAAAGTAAACACTTTTGCTAAGTAATCTTTGAGCAACATCATCATGTGACATAAACTCTCATCTTGGCAAGCGGTTATTGGTGCTAGCTTTTTTATGTTACACCCACGACATCTTGAAACTGACTCAACTTTACTCCACAAGGGAAGGTAAGAGAATATGGCACGCAATCATACCTTCATCAGCTACATTAGATGAGGCTTTATGAGATGGTGCGTAGAATATCAACATGGCCATCACATAAACATTCCACATTGCGTATACACCTATAAGAAGATAGAACAGTCAACTTCAGGTAAAAACATATACATATACAATATACGTTTTATTTTATATGTTAATGGTAAATCCCAACATCGTTGTAGGAATACGCATTGTCAATTCAAAGAGCTGTCAGGGAGAGCAAGGAAACAAAGCAACAAAGTACATATGAAATTTCTACATAAACATGCAAGTCGTCACAAAGAATTTACTTAAAAGAATGACGTGAAGTCGAATCTCACCTAGTTGAAATGCTGTGTTGACATCAAACTTATTAGGCAGGTACTTTGAAAGTTCCGCATCATAATCATCATAATCGAAGTCCCATTTCCACTGACTCTCGTACAGCTGTCCCATAATGAAGGCTATGACTGTCATCATTGAGCAGCAACCAGTGAACATCAGTGTGAAAAAGAATCTGTATATAATACTCTACAAAAGGAAAAGAAATGACTAGAAAGCGAGTGGGCAATGCTACATTGTACACATGGATCAGAAATCTGAGGAGTTTACACTGGAGACAGAACAATCTCGGAGATAAAATGCAATGCTACCATCAATGAAATGCAACGACAATTTTATTTATTCAGGTTTTTTTCAAGTCACACTCATGAAACAAAGGCGGGCATCATAGTTCATTATTATTTGATTGAGTCATTAACTGGGATAGTCAAGCTTCTCTGAATGGGACTGAATCTTTTATCTTAACAACAAGACTCTCACCATGTAATGAATGCGAAGTCCTTTAGCCATGCTCTTGAAGGCTTTCCTCTTCTGCCAGATATTATAGATGGCTTTGGCGATGAACACCATGAGAATTATGAAGTAAAGTACTCCAGCAGCCATAGCTATTCCAATGAAAGTCTTACCCATAAGCTGACCCTGATTTGTGGACCAGAGAGAAAAGAATGGGTTCACCAACCTCACACCCCTACAAAAGACAAAAACAGAACATGAGCACACAAAATAATAATTTAATATAATATTCACTTTATCCAACAAGTATATCAATAAGATACTTATGAGTTTTCTCACACTTATAAGAGAAAAGAAATGTGGGAAACCATAGTGTTTGTTTTCACAAGAGAGCCTCAATGAGAGTGTCAATTTCTCTCTCCACCATTATGTTTTGATACAATAAGAAACCCAGTTATAATGACTATCCCAGCTAAACCTACTACAAGGGGTCCCAGCAATGGGCCATGTAAGGCCAATAACCCTAACACGTACGCTGTGTTTCATAGGGTGGCAATGGTGGATTGGAATGTGCTGTGGGATGAGAGAACACAACTCCGAGTAGTGAATAGCGGGCTATCTAATTAGCGCCATCAACCCATTCTTTTTTGGGGATGGTGAGATGGCGCAATCGGTTAGCGCGCTTGCTATTCACTGCCAGGCGATTAGTGCCGCAGGAGTTGTGGGTTCGAGTCCCACTGGGGGAGCTTTCATTGTTGATTGTTCCAGCCCCCAGCACCCTCGGGTGTATACCTCTCCTGTGTACTTGTCTACTGACTGACTCATGGAAAGACATGTGACAGCATGGAAAGACATGCTGACAAGCTGGAAAGACAGCTAAACCTACTACAAGGGGTCCCAGCAATGGGCCATGTAAGGCCAATAACCCTAACACGTACGCTGTGTTTCATAGGGTGGCAATGGTGGATTGGAATGTGCTGTGGGATGAGAGAACACAACTCCGAGTAGTGAATAGCGGGCTATCTAATTAGCGCCATCAACCCATTCTTTTTTGGGGATGGTGAGATGGCGCAATCGGTTAGCGCGCTTGCTATTCACTGCCAGGCGATTAGTGCCGCAGGAGTTGTGGGTTCGAGTCCCACTGGGGGAGCTTTCATTGTTGATTGTTCCAGCCCCCAGCACCCTCGGGTGTATACCTCTCAAGAAACCCAGTTATAATGACTATCCCAGCTGATATTATTTATGTACGGCCAACCTTTCTTTTGCCGCTGTCACGGTACTCACCTCTCACACAAATCGAATATAAACATGAGCGAGCTGGCCATGATAACAGTAGCAAGGTGCTTCCAGTAACTGGTCCACTGTCCACGTTTGACATCGTCGATCATGTGCTCCCCAGTGAAGACCAGCCAATAGCAAAGAAGTAGGGAGAGGAAAAGTCCCTGTCTTATATCAGACCATAGCAGGAGAAATTTCATCTCGACAACAGCCACAAACCAATCAATTGGCACTATAAATAAAAGAATTGTCTAACTGATCAATTTAATTTACTATAAATCCAGTGGGTTTTAACAATGGTTTTATGTCAATCGCTTTTTCAACTATATATTATTATCTCAGGGAATTAATTCCAGTGCATTTTAGGATTGAAATACATAAATGTACGGAATATGCAAATAAGAATAAGTCATATAATATATAACACCCCCCCCCCTCGTCCAAGCCCTGCAACTACTCAGCATTTGGCCTACATGATCATCAATGTCACCTGGTTAATCAAATCTTTTAAGTATTGATTAACTCACTGTTCATAAGAATAGCACCACATGCTAAACCCAGCAGCAGTCTACAAAACAAAAGTGAATACAATATGAACAATATGAAGGATGGTGATGTGGCACAAAACTTGATATTTCATGAGGAGATATACTAAAATATGAACCTACAACAGTCGTTTTAAAATTGAAGGTTGTCCGATCCTCGAGCAAAAATGTCAGAGAGTGGACAACTCCAAAATGCAAAGACATCGAGGAGTTTGGGCAAATAATTTGTTCCCATATCCCTAGTATAAGTTATGGTTTTGATAAGTATAACATAAGCTACTATCCATAGATTGCTTTGTTATGAGACAAACTCACTTTTCAAGGAAGACAAGAGGTCGTTTCAGATCCACAACTCTCTTCCAGTTCCAAGCAGTCAGTGGTAAGATCATAGCAAAACAGATAGTCTTCATAACCAGGAAATAGATAGTGAACCCTCCAGTCTGTGCAAACCAGACTAGATCGACGCCTTCCAAGTGTCCGATGTTCATATTATGACCCGTATCAGAGTTAGGGGGCATCTTAATGTTGACAAGATATCTCTTATGGTGCATACTACCAACTTCGAATAAGTCAACAAATTGGCAGTTCCACATGTAACCAGGCTTCATCTGAAAACAGACATTGTATTGTTTAACATAGAATTATCAGTTACTACCATACTAGCGGGTGAAAAAAAATTCACGTTCATAAATAGTCTTGATACCATGTGATACCATGTGAGAAACCTAGCTATTATTCGTTTTTTTGTTTCCAGTATCATCAGTATGGATCTACGTACTAGCGAGTGAAAGTATCTTGTAAAGAAAGTGGCAAGATATTGATCATTTCTTTTTCATTGACAAAACATAAAATCTATGTAGCTGAGATGAACATCATGGTATTAGTCTGATACAGCCTGAGAGGCTGAGAGTGTCCTAATATCTATAAGGTGATACAGCTGAGTTAAAGCTGACAGTCGACTGAAAAGTGACCCTAACAACATGGAATCCTAGTCGTCACTATAAAAACCTCTTCCTAGCACGCACCTCGGTGCAGTCATCGTCTACATAGACGGACAGTAACATTATTATCTATAAAAATAATACAGCGTTAGTAACACAGCGACATATGTGACAAGCAGATGAGTGAACTCACATGATCCTCTTCCATATCCTCACAGGTAAGTTGTCTCTCTACGTCACCTTTGACGTAAGTCTCCCATTCTGTACCGTTACCATCGGTGTAACCTACACTGACTTCGAGGCCAATTAGCGCACCATTTTCTACAATCAAACCACTATAGTTATGCCTACCAGCAGTATCAACCCTGAATTGAATTCTGCATTTTCGCTCCCACCTACTAGGAGGCAAGGGGAACAACTAAAAAATCAGGAAAATCATCATCACTTTACTTGTCATAATGTTGATAGAGAGGCGTGTAATGGAGTATACACTGGAAACCAATTAATATTCTTATCCCTCAGGAGCAATTCCGTAATATGTGAGAACTGATACCCAAAACATCTATAGGTTACAAATAAATATAGTAATGTGAGACTATGAGACATGGTAGGTAAATTCAGTATATACAGACAGTGGCAGTGTAAAGACCAATATATCAGCACAGTTCAAAAGTGAAATCATTAAATTATGAGAATGAGACTCCCTGTGTGTTATCAGCATTGTCCAGTCTAACTTGACAAGTGGGATTATCAAAAGAAAAGTTTAGAAGGAACAGAAGCAGCACAGCAGACACTGATATTAGATTTTGCACACAATTAAGAATAGGTTAGTATAAGGGCTCTAACTGTTCAGGGATAGTTGGTAGAAGCATTCTATTATCAACCACTCTCCGCCCATGGGACAAGTGGGGTATAAATAGTGGTTGATATTGGAATGCTACTACCAGCTATCCCGGCACACTTTTTGCACACTATTAGGAATCGCGCACCCAGAAACGATCAAAAAGCTTTTTTCAGTTTTATATGAGATTTTCATAGCACGACCTTTCAATGCTTTCAAACCTTGGTTTGATAGAGAAATCAAAATAAACAAATACCAAATAGGTAGCTAAAAGTATACCTGGATTATTATTTTCTGTGTAGAATATGTTGAATGATAAAACGGCCACATGACTCATGAACCATCTATCCATAGCCAGGTTCTGATTATCTCGAGGCAGTGGGTACTGGAAGGCGAATATAATATCCTTCGCAGATATCTACAAGATACAAAGTATACTGCTGAGCTATAAAACATGCACATAAACATGTTATTGGTGTGTCAATTGGATCGGTATAAAAATACTTATATTTTAGATGTTTATGGTGTAAACCTACATGCAGCCAATACAATGAAAGTGGTAGCTGCCCCCACAGACATATTAAATAATTAAGTCTATCGGTTCTTCGGTGTAACTGAATTTATACGATAAGTTTGCATTTTACTAGTTCTAATACATGGGAGTATTTTTGTATTTATGTACACTACAAATGGTTTTTTTTGCAATCATTAACCGTTTTAGACATCAGCATTTTTATTAACAATTTTTACTGCAGACAGACCAGCTTTTTATTTCTCAATCATCCCCTTGAGAAAACAAAGGTACATGCACACATGGTAGGTAGCCTACAGCGTCACATTATATCCATGAGCCTATGATTCAATGTATAATCTGTTATGTGTGTACTGTAAATACAGGAGAACTTCAAAACCATGGTATGCCAGCACTAACAATCACATCTTTAAAAGAAAAGTCCGAATAGTAGTGCTTATAAACCTTTTTATCTTTTATTTTTGGGTCCTCGAGTCCGTCGAGGTAGTCACAATGACCTTCACCCCTAGAGTAGTACCATTCTCGCTCCCTGTTGGTGGTTTTATCCGTCTCTTTGATGCACCATGTGGCCGTCACTGTTTGATGATGTATTTGTGTCGGAACTAAAAACACGAAAAACATACATCACTGTTACAATGTACAGTATCATATTGAAATATATACTGAAGAATACTGTGGTGACTAGCCTTCACTACATTTCCATTAGTCTGAGCCCCACAGACTTTTGCCCACCGCTCGACGGCCCCCCATGGGTATTTTTTTGCTCAGTGGTAAGGCTGAGCTTGCACTTATCAGGCCCAAGTACCAACCGCTGCAGTTAGATTTGAAGTTTCAGCTTGATCTTTGACCACAGAAACAGAAGCTGTTGTCTAGGGTAAACGGAGAGGTAACAACTCCAAGCTCGATCTAGCTAGAGCTCAAAATGCCCATGGAAACACAATGACTTCGTACTCATATCACAATACCAAGATTTCATAACGCATTTAAAACTGTATAGTATTGCTATTTTTGTGATGTTGCTTACAATTAGGCTGAGTACAGACATGACACCTGGAATTATCAGAACAACTGCTGAGCTTGTAAAGTGAATTGGTACACTGTACAGACATGATTCAATTCAATAAAAGCAGTTGATTAGTGATTGTTATCATCAATATAGTCTATGATTGTTACTGTACCCAATTAAAATATTTCGATGAATACCTGCAGTGTAATTGAATGAATATACAATTTATGACAACAGGTAGTGGCAATAAAAACTATATGACAGTCAAAACATTGTGCTTTCAAACTGAGACGCTCAGGAGCACTTACTGAGTCATTTCAGTATTTAGTATCTTTGGCTATGTCATATCATACATAGATTGCTCACAAAGAGTCAAGTAGAAACAAACAACTAAACAAAAACTATAACCACTACTTCAAATTTCGTCTCCTGCTAAACATTGACTGGTAATTAACTCAAGTGGCACAAGTCAAGTAACGGGTGAAAGTATGCTTTGATGTCATTCTGTCCGTTGAGGAATCATGGCAACTGTTTGACAATTAGAATGTTAATAGGGACTTAAGCCGCTCACTGAGTTATAATTTTATACACCATAACTAACTACGCAGCTAGTACTGTGATGAAAAGTCAGGGTAGTAGGCATTCACCACACGACAGTATGACTCACATTGAGTTTATCAAGCATATGATGTATATACAGATTAGCAAATCTGAGTTTTCAATAAGTGATAAACACTGCTAAATATCAGACCGGATAAAAAAATGACAGTTGATCAAAATTGACAGCTTGATCAGTAAAACACTAGTTTAAGCGCTCAAACGGTGCAAGATGCTGGTAGAGGCATTTCATTATCAACCACTTTCTTTGAAAGAAAGTGGTTGATAATGAAATGCTTCTACCAGCATCTTGCACCGTTTGAGCGCTTAAACTAGTAAAACACCCACCTTTTACACCAGTAAATATGAAAGTGAAGAGAGAAAGACTCAATAAGAACATGCATATCACCACTAGCTTCTTAGTGCTGATGTTCTCCAAAATAACACCGGCCATCGTTTACTCCTCTAAAATAATACAAAAGCATATTGTCCACTCATTATTATTAGTAAAATCAAAAAAATGTTATTATTGTAAAGCCTAAGAAATGGCCCGATTTGGGTATTAAGGTCTCTTGATGACAGTTTGACAGTTGGTAGCCCTCTGAAAATTTTATTGACAAAAAGAATATTGTTCTCATGATAAAACTGCTTCGACGCAAACATGCAAACAATGCTGCCTTCACAAGTAAACCACACATGCCAGAAGAGGTATACAGCCGAGGGTGCTGGGGGCTGGAACAATCAACCTTGAAAGCTCCCCCAATGGGGTTTGAGCTCACAACTCATGCGGCACCTATCGCCTGGCAGTGGTTAGCCTTTTGAATATATTGCGTCACATTTTCAATTGTGAAAATGACATACTTAGATTCTCTCATGACCCGACAATTAAACATTACAAATATGCTCAGGAGAGTAACAATACATGGAAAGCACACTCCTGTCCAGACCACATATCTGACAGGCTATATATCTCATAGCCTGTGGGACTGGCGCTTGCACGGGCCGGGATATTTTTGTGAGAATGAGACTCACTGGGAGTGTGGTGATCAACATTCTTCAACAGATCAAGGAGTTAGAGGGGTTAACTCCTTGAACAGATATACTTCAACTTCTCTATAGATAGTAATTATCATTATACACACTGTAGTTAGAGTAGTTAGTGCCATGCCTATTTATATTAACCCAAACGTAAAGTATCAACAAACTACTTGAAATGGACTAGGGAAAGGACTGCTAATCCCTCGGTGCTTTGCAGACGATGAAGACACACATGTTACTCCATGCTTCGACAACAATCCTTATTTTAAAATTCATCCTCCATACATTATTATATGTATATATATATATTTAATGTAGACAACAAGGCCTACCTAGTTAGTTTGCACTGTTCCAAGATAGATGCACTACATCAACATGACCAGATAGTCTTCACATCTTGACAAATTGACATATGTAACAATCAGCTCTAGCAGTTACAAAGAAAAATGAGTGAGATATTTGTCTACTTTTTATGAATAAATAATTTAGAAAGAAATAAGGATGAGAACAGGGAGGAAGAAAGATTAGAAGGTGTACTGCAAGATGAGCCCAACTAAATTGACAATATGCCAGAGCTACTAGTATTTGTACTTACAACTATTACCTCTATAGTCTTCCTCAAAGCTCAGCTTATTCTGTGAAAGATCATTCAGTATGTGGATAAAGAACACAATGTGTGTGCAAGGAGTGGGTCTGGTCTTCTGGTGTGTGGGTCAGGTCTTCTTTCATTTCACAAGAAAATTTCATGCCTTCACTATTTACATATGTGAGCAATTTGATTGGTTATCCCTATAAAGTATAACCAATTAAAATCTCTAAATACCTCTATCCGGTTTACGACATCTAAAGTATGTACTTACCTAGTTTCAGCTCTCAATAAATTCCTCAACTTTTTCCTCATCTCACATTTATTCTCAATTCCTCATATTTGACAGGCTTATCTAGTCCTTGTGGTACTAATAGTAACTTATCAGACAGATAAAGGTAAGGTTCTACTTCATCATGTTGATTTTATCAATAGAAATCTGACTTTACCAATTGGGCATTACAAGTTCAAATCTCCTGGCTCATCTTCTACAACTTGTTTATGTGTTACCTGGAAACCAAAATATAAAGATGTACTGGGATAATCAGGCTACTCCTGGAATAATTACTTTTGTCAAATGTTTATTAAATAAGCTCAGTGAGTCAGACTAGACTGCTGTGGTGTTGTGGACTTATCAAGTTATATGTGACCCTCTAAGTCTATAATACCAAGGAGTTACTTTACTCCTTGATAATTATAATACATAATACCTTGATTGATTTATTGTTTTCATTTCTATCACTAACAAAACATCCCCATTAACCATCCACCATAAATACACCTATACCATCCTTATCTTTGCATTAATTGTTGTTTTTGACAAGGAGTTTTATAGATAAAATACTGCATATATATACAATATGCATAGCATTAACAATCCCTTTTGGTACCAATCATCTCTGGGTTAATTGTTGCATTATTTAACCAGGGGGACTTTTTAATTAGAGTGGGCGATACCGTTAGAGTTGAATGATCTCTATCACCTCACTCAATCCTCGCTCCTTTGGTCTTTCATTTGAGAAAATTTGCTCATAGTCTTTTCCTTAAGAAGATTCATAGTATCACAACTAGTGAAAGAATCGGGAACAAGGCCTCACACGCTCAGCAGTGGACGATCAGATAGTAGTGATTTTGGCAGTTTCTAATTGGAAGACATCCATGTCACTTTATCAAACTGTAAATCAATGATAATTTGCTCTCTGTTTGTAACTGATTAAAAATTTAGTTTGCAATGTGGAGTGCCTCATACAGGTTCTCCACAATCACTGCTTTGACTTCAACCCATGCCAAGTATGTATCCCTGGTTATTATATCTCTCACGAATTGTCAAACTGTCAGATGTACTCTTTACTTGACAGGTTAGATTGACTTATGCACCAGGAATAAGGAGAAGCAATGTTCTTGTAGCAAAGATTTATCACAGTTAGCTCACTTCCAAACATCAGGGATAAAAAGAAAAAAGAATCATCAAAATGTCGGAGGCAGTAAAAGTAATAGTACGATGTCGTCCGATCAACTCAAGAGAAAAAGAGCTAAAATGTAAATGTGTGGTGACAATGGACAATGCTAGAGGGCAGTGCTCGATCACTAATCCGGCTGACGATAAAGCACCTCCAAAAAACTTTACATTTGATGGAGCTTATTTTGTGGACTCGACTACTGAGAACATATACGCAGACATCGCATATCCATTAGTTGAGGTAAGAGGAAAAGGTCAAGGTCGTGGAAAGTCAGTGCATCCTGCTGTTGGTGATGTATTTTTTTCGATCTGGCAGTAGTTTCCAAAATCACTTAGCTGATTCAGTCTCTCATCAGTGCGGCCTCATAGTGAATCTTTTAGTGCAATCCAATGATATTCTTTTTTGTATTCCATTACATTAATTCAAGGAGATAGACGTCTTAGACAAGCTCCATGTCACTTTTGTAACCAAAGATGTGGTTGTATAGCTAGAATTACTTATAGCCGAGTGCAGAACGAGGACAGAGTCTGTGAGGTCTTTAATGCTGCTTCTTATATTGGATAATGCCTTAGTCACTCTTTCGTAACAACACAAGTAAACGATTCTATGAAAAGCTTAGCTGGAATCAGTTTAAGTTTCAAACAACATTGTGTGCTACATCAACAATGAAAAGAGGTTTAATTTAGATTTTTAGGCTAAGGTTTATTGGTTATTGAACTGCTCTGTTTTATAGTGTCAGGCACTTTCTCCGTGTACAATGTTGACATGCGGACCTTATCCCCATGACGTTAGCACACAGGGCCAATCTGTCAGATACGGTGTTAAAGGTGTTAAATTTCGTTATCTCTTGTGATTATTTTGTTGTTATTTTGGTGTTGCCAGCTAGCAGCATGCAATAATCACATGGGATGGTAAAATAATGAATAAGTAATGGTAAACTGTTGTATACATAACATGATTGTTCACATAACAGAAAATCAAAATGGATCAATAATACAATGAATCCTATGTATGAATTATCATTATACTAATTACCCTGTTACACAGTTTATATCTCCAATACAATAAAGGATAGAAAATCAGCTGATATCAGAAATTGACCTTCAAATGGGTTTCTGCTTCTTTCTACTTCTGCTTAGTAATTGCAGTCGACAGGGTCCTTGAAGCAATATTCATATCATCAGCACAATCGATTGTATATATAATCCTGAGCTTGGAACTAATATGTAGGTTTCAGCAGAAGCTAGTATACAGATTCTTATTATATGATAAGAGATTTGGTGTCATTTCCTTCAGGTCAGCTTAGAGTCCTGTGTTCTTTGAGATCCAGATGGTCCAGGGTTAGTCTAGAGCTGCTGTAATGATTGTACAATAAGACATTTTTAGAAAAACCGTCTAGTTGGTATGATGGCAGACTGCAGTGATTTCTACTTATTTGTTCTAGGGAGTAACAGAAGGCTATAATGGTACTATATTTGCCTATGGACAGACAGGATGTGGGAAATCCTTCAGTATGCAGGGAATCACAGACCCAGCTTCCCAGAGAGGAATTATACCCAGGTATGATCAGCAACAGGGCTGGGTATTATGGAACAATTGGCTATCATCTGAATTTTGCAACGGCCGTTAATTTAAAAATATCAGTTGCCTCGCACCAATATGAGACTGGCTGCCATAATAATATCTTTATGAGCATTTTCAATAAGTTCTATATGAACATTCTCGACTCTAGATGAAGTTGATATTAGGCTAGTTTAAGTGCTCAAACGGTGCAAGATGCTGGTAGAGGCATTTCATTATCAACCAGAAAGCGGTTGATAATGAAATGCCTCTACCAGCATCTTGCACCGTTTGAGCACTTAAACTAATATTAGGCCTATGTATTCTCTAGGAGTACCAATATGACTGCTTTGTATACTCAATCATTATTGCAGACATTTAAAACGCAGGTCAAGGGCTGGACACGACAATCATTCATATACATTGCAGGTAGAATATCTGTTTATGTCATGTAACTTTTTTTTCAGGGCATTTGATCACATTTTTGAGACTATCTCAGTGGCAGAGGGCTGCAGGTTTCTGGTACATGCCTCCTACCTTGAGATCTATAATGAGGATGTGAGAGATTTGTTAGGGAAGGATGCCAAACAGAAACTCGATCTTAAAGAGCATCCAGAAAAGGGTGTATATGTGTCAGGTAATTACTATCATCATGACAACGTAGTCACATGACGACTTTGTCATATGGCAACTTAGTCACTAGTTTAAGTGCTAAAAATCTGCCAGAGTCGGTGTTAGTGGCATTCCAATGTTTACTGCATCCTGATCAATGGTTTGGCAATGCCTGATAATGGAATGCCTCTAACAGGGACCCTGGTAGTGTTCGAGCTCTTCGACAAGCACACTTTAAAGTGTCTTTAATTGAAGCTTTACCATATGATCTGACAATGATCTTTGGCAGGCATCATGGATGCCTACAGTTATGAGTCTTATCACAAGAAGAAAATGTGAATTTAACCTTAGGCCAAGGTCTGTTGAATTAAAAAAAATTTTACCAAAGTTACTCTTGAGTTTTCTTGTATTGATACAAGTAGTCTATGGCACTGATTGTGGAAATATTCCTGTTTAGCCACTAGCTATATAGACAGACGAATTTTAAACCAAACAATTCTGCTCTGTGTCATTGTAACAATTAGTCTACTACAGTTTATTAGTAGTTTTTCAACTGGCAGCAAAATAAACATAATTGGTCTATTGTTTTGAACATGAGAAAAGTTTGATCAAAATCGACACAATGAGAGCTAATGCTCTCATTTCAAGAAAATTACACAAACTTTCCATAATAAGAATCGATTGTTATTCTAGGCCTCATATGACGCCATTGTTATTATTTGCTAAAGAACTGAAAATGACGCTGTCAGTTTCATATTTACTAATTTAGCGAAGCAAAGAAACTAAAAATATCCTTGCCAAGCAGGTCGAACGCGTTTGGTTCAATGCCCTGTTAACCAAGCCTGTTTTCAGTATTGTCATCCCTCTTCGCAGCCTAATATAAAACTCCAAATTTCAAAATTAGCTGTTTGCTCATGAGCCTTCTGGTTTTGTCTGGCACTTCATCACCATCATTGGCTTAAGGACAACAAAACATTGACCATTCGGCATCTGTAGGTGTAGGCGCACGCACATGACCTATAATTGTATATGATTAATGATATAAATAAACTCCACTCCTTTTCTTGAAGCTATAAATGAAGTTTACTACCATTACCATTTAGTAAAATTTATATTTCAGGTTTGTCACTTCATCCGGTAAACAATGTAGTAGATTGTGAGAAGGTGATGTCCATAGGGTGGAAGAACCGTTCAGTAGGATCTACTCTCATGAACGCCGACTCTTCTCGGAGTCACTCAATATTCACCATCCAGCTCGAGATGGCTACTATAGATGAGAGCGGTGAAGAGCACATCAAAGCTGGAAAACTTAACCTTGTAGATTTAGCGGGTAGCGAACGTCAAGCTAAGACAGGTCAGTCAAGTCTTATATACTCGAAAAACCTCGGCAACAAACCCACTGCCCCTGTTTGAAGGGTCGCTAGAGAATGTTTGAGAGCAGTGAACTCAAAGGCACCCTGACTATTGGTTTTACCACCAAGTAGGCTGTATAGATTTGTACGGGTTGACATAGATTGTCTGTCTTTATGACAGATAAGGTTTAATTTGTTGTCTACATCGAGGTATAATATAATAATAATATAAAATGTAAATAATATTTATTCCATACCCAATGACCGATGCATATTATAGTCAGGCTGTTCTTTATGATAAAGTTTTGTCAGATATCATAAGTAACTGCCTGACTATATCATGCATTTGTCTTTGGGTCATGTCTTTTGGTCTTTGAAATGCTGAGCTCTTAATCATTTCACTACCATTTTTTTGAGATAAGTTCCTTCATGTTTTAACCATTTCTCTTGTTCAGGAGCCACGGGTGATCGTTTGAAGGAGGCCACTAAGATCAATCTGTCCCTGTCAGCCCTGGGTAATGTGATATCTGCTCTAGTCGATGGAAAATCTAAACACATACCTTACAGAGACTCCAAACTCACTCGGTTATTACAAGATTCACTGGGAGGTAATACTAAGACTCTGATGGTCGCCTGCCTCTCTCCGGCTGATAATAACTATGATGAAACTCTCAGCACCCTCAGGTGAATATCCGGAATGTCTGTCCTCCATGCTCAAACTTTTTGTGTGACATGCTACAAATCATGTACATCAATATGTATGAGTGAAGTAAAATTCAGCTGTAATACTTTAGTTTGCCTCTGTTTTGTCCCCTAAAAGGTTTTGTTTACTTAATTCTATAGAAACCCTTAGTTGTGTTCAGATAAATAGTCAGGTATGTGGTCATAGAGCAATGATTTTACTTATAAGCAGATCCGATGGGAAATTTGGTGATACCATGCTAAAGAATCTATACCATTGTTACCTCTACAAGCGATTGTGTATTCTTTTTCCGTCTCCAGGTATGCTAATCGAGCCAAGAATATCAAGAACAAGCCTAAGATTAATGAGGATCCTAAAGATGCTCTGCTCAGAGAATATCAGGAGGAGATAACTAAGCTCCGAGCTCTCCTCGCTGGTCAGATGGGTGATGGGAATATTGACTGTAAGTAGTAGATAGATAAAAAAACCAAGTTATTAGCACAACCCCTAAACTGATCCTCACACTGATGACGTGATAAACTATTGCACATATATATCTCATCGATAGAGAGTGAACTAGAATGAGTACCCTCAGAAGGAATTCGGTGTGACGACCCGTGGCCAATTTTATTAATCATTGGTGGGAAAATGTAAAGTAATCATACTAAATTGACGCTAGCGATCAGAGATACACATGTTAATAGTGTAGTCTCGACGTCAGTGTCACTGATCCTTGCATGTACTCACCATGTAACAGAAATATTCATATGTCTCTGGTACTCACTATGATTAGTGTTATGTACCGACTTGAAAGCTGAAAGCGTTGTATTTATGGTATGCTTTATTTTAGATCTCCCTTTGGATTTCACATCATGTTTTTTTTTCTTAATTTTGTGCCACCTTTCCTTTGGAAGCAATCACTTTGATAATGGTACCCTTTGTATGCATACTTATCCCAAACCTGGTCTTTGAGGCCTACACTATCCAATTGACTGTCCTTAGCGTCTGCTACATGGATTTATTCAGAATATTCTGATATATTTTCTCCTATGCCAAAGTTTAATGTTGTTCAATGATGTATTATCCAGTGAAGGCACTCTTACAATCTGCTAACACAGGTATTGCAGAGAGGGCATCACAGTAGTGTAGAATTTAGAAAAATAACCTGCAAGATTATCAATTCTTAGAACAGATAACTTCATAATATTTTATATAGACTCATTGCGTTATATAGGCTAGTCGACTTGTGAAAAAAAACGTCTTTGAAGTTGTGGCTCTCTATCATAAAAGAAGATGCAACTTCTAAGACCATGGTATTATATGATTTTTATAGTTACCTGCTCCAATGCTTTGCCATTTGCCAACCCGAATTTATTTCACTCGCCTCTGCAGGAAATGTTTGGCCTGAATGCTGTGGTCAGTAGATGATATTTGCGTAATGCGTGCATTCATTAGGATGTTACTTGCAGGCAATCCTGTATACCCTAGCTGGCTATTCAAGACATGTTGGGATTATGGTTCTAAGTATATACTTTGCACACCATCTATTGTGCCGAGAAACTAAATTTATGTTGTATGCAAATCAGAAAAGTGAGATGTCCAGTTGATGAAGGCAAGGAGGGTGGGATTCCACCTACCCTCCTTGATGAGGGTAGATAGCATTGGCATTTGGACCCGCTTTTATCTTACAGTGAATGCCCTGATGGCAAATGCGGGTGCTGCAAACGCTGGAAACAAAGGCAAGGCCAAAGTTGTGGAGAAAGTCGTGGAGAAAGTGGTGAAGGTAGAAGACCCTGAAGGACTGGAGAGAGAGAAAGAGGAGATTAGACAGGTATGTACCTCATTCTAACTGTGAGATTGAAGCTACTGTACTGTATCGAACTTTAACAACGGCGGATATTTTTTTTTCAAGATTCTGACCATGTTTTAAACCACTGTTATTAGAGAGGTAGACGTAGTTTTATTAGTGCCATAAGCCACAACCTGGTACTGGGTGTTAAGGCCTCAATGTCGCTGTTTATTAAAGTTTTCCTATTAAGACATCTTCTTTGAAACTCAAACTCCAAGTTTTCGGCTTTCACTGATGTAATGGTACCGAATTGAGTTAATCAGTTATGTTTCCATTATTGTTGAATATAACATAGAGCCGGAGGGGGGCAAGGGTCTGGCCAGCTCAGACTAAACATAGAGCTGTGATGGTCTTTATCACATATCTCACTTCTTATCAACCCAACCAATATTTTAATATGAACGAATCAAGGAATATTTCTGATGATTCATGAAAACTCTACCCTTAGGAATACGAGGCGCAGCTTGTAGAGCTCAAGAATAAATATGAAGAGGAAAAGGTCAACAAGTCAAAACTGGAGGAGGATATGAACAAACTGAGGCAGTACTATGATACTAAGATACATGATGTGGAAGGGAAGCACACACAACATATGCCATCAACATCTGAAGGTATGTCTTGTTGATCATCCATCTCATCCAAAAACTTAAATGTTACCTTCATCAAGTTTGTTCCAATTTTGCCTTGATTTGTTCACCCTCTAGCCATCAGTGCCTCGCCAGTAGAGGGCAAGTGAGTTGCAATGGACGCAAAGTTGATCAGATTTAGACCTATTACAATCAAGCAGAGATCAGTAGATACTTGTCTCCTTGTTACTTAGGCTTCCTGATCTCCATGTGTGCGTCATGTGTTGAAATATTTCTGTTCCACTAAAAGTTTTACTTGTGAGGCAGACAAGTCGATAGATCTGATTGATTATTGGTTGATATGGATTTTTCACAGTACTCGGATATGGTAGGTGTTTCTGTTGTTTGTCACACCAGGGAGGGTGGAATACCCTCCCACCCTCCCTGGCCATTCTCTCTACTAAGCTTGTCCGTCATGCATGTTTTCAAGTTTCTGCCGAATGCCAAGCTCCTACCTAATTGATTTCAGGGACACATGTATTTTGCTTTCGATTGAATGCTTACGGCAGGCATGTAATATGATTTTCCTCACCAGAGGTTATTTGCTAACCAATCAAACAGTTTTTCTCATATGCCTCAGCATTTCTTTCATCATGTCCCGACCAACCAGATATATGGAGTGGAACTTCTGAGGCATTTGTGAAACTCTGTGGCTGTCCCTCACAAATATTGTATCTTATGTTTTTAATATTTTCTGTGTTGTTTGGTTAGCCCAATATGAGTGTACCACATGTTGTACTTGTTCATTATTATACACACAACACAAATAAGTACGATATCAGAATGCCCACAATGAATATATATTTGTAAATATAACACATGAGTTTACCCATAATATTCTATCCTTGACCTGATCTGCATGATTGGGACATCTCAGTTGGGCTACCATTATTCATTATGCAAAAATCTTTACCTCCCCGGCCGGGGGGGCCGTCGGGTGGGGGGCCGTCTGGTGGGGGGCCGTCGGGTGGGGGGCCGTCGGGTGGGGGCAAGTGTCTAGGCCCTAGGGGGTTCCGACTACTTCGGATGGTATGACTACACATTGATATTTTTTGTAGGTGACACAAACAACAATGATTCAGGCATAGAGAATGGCGAGGTGGAAGGTAGGTTTATATTTGTAGTCAACTATTTCACTTAAAACTGTAGTTTCGTTTACTTATTTAACTCTTAATTCTCCTCCTTACAGTAAGAGCTGATACAAATGACCGTTATAGGGAACTCAATCAAATGAATGGCTGTTTCAGGGCATTCAATCAAAAACTGGTGATTTTAGATCTCCCACAATTCACAGAGACAGTGGTCACATGACTTCCTTGTTGCAAACAAACGCTGTGAACTATGTCAGAGTTGTCATAGATCTTTAGAAAGGCTAGGTGTCCCTGAATTTGGAAATACCATGGGATACTCGAGACTTTGTTTTAGATTGATATCAGTCCAAAAAATAAACTTAGGAAAGTTTGATTTGATTATAATATGGCTTAATAGCTCATACTTTTGTCTTTGTATGATTTTAGAAGGGGTGATGCGAGTGGAGAGTGTGGCTGGAGAAGGGGCGATGAGAGGCTCACCCATATCTGCCCCTAGATCGTCTCCCACTGGTGACTTGGCTCAACAAGCAGGATTCAACCCTGATCTGCTTCAGCAAGCTGAGGCTCTACAAAGGTTTGTTGTGATTCAGAAATCCCTGATATGACAACCAAACCGAACTCTAAACATGCACAAGATTGTGAGCTAGTAACATAGAATAACAACGATTGAAGTGAAGGCGTTAATCCTAATGTATAAGAAGTGATGACATATTGAGTGGTGACTTGTCTGTTGCATATCATTTGTATTTATTTGATGGTGCATAAACATTTTTCATTCTCAGCATGACAACGATCAGCGATCAGGCTATAGCCATTGAGAGGTAAACTAAATATTGAAGTGAAACTCCTTGGTTTACTATATGGACTAATGATAAAAGCACCTTGAAAAAAAGTCAACTTTTAACACCATGTACAACATGACTGATATTGTTTCTGGGTTTTAAATACCCACCCTATATTTTCATTTTTTAATTCCCTATGCACAGTGTGATTTTTACATTTCTTTTCAAACACTGATTCAATGTGCATAGTTGAATCATTAGGGTGAAGGGTACTGATAAATGTTTTATCTTTTGCATAGGCATTGGTGACTTGTCTTAGTCGACACACTATCATTTGATAGAAGAAATTGTTGGCCCCAAAAATTCTTTTCTCAAAATTTTTCATGACATTTTTAACTTTTTTCATTAGCAACTTAATGTGATTTATAATGTAAAGCTCTGAATTATTTTGGTTTTCAGGCTACAAGAGCTACAAGAGCAGATGGTGGGAGGAGAAGCTGTTAATAATTCTGAGATAAAGGAGCGGAGAAAGAAGAAAAAAAAACACGCTGAGGAGAAGAGAAGGGCCCTAGCAGGTATATATTTGGTTGCTTAATACTATGGAGCCAAAACTTTTGATTGTTATATTTGAGATGACTTTAAGCCAACCCGGATTAACTAAGGAGTGAGATAGGTCCCACCCATCTGAATCTTTGGATTAACCAGTATTATATTATATCAATGCTTGAAATGTGTTAAAAAGCTGAAATAAATCTATAGGTTGAAGTTATCCCCTCATTGACATTGGAAAGACAACTCTTTGTCATGCTATCCGTTTTTCTTGTTGCGTTTAGCTGCTGTTGCTAAGGGAGATGATGATGGTATCATGGTAGAGATATATGATACAGTACAAGATGAGCTGAGGGCTATGAAGAGAAGATATGAGAAGGAAGTTAAGAAGGTCAGTACTTCAATATATTAAATAATAATTCAATATTGTTGAATTATTATTATTATTTTTGCGCTATAGTTCGCTAAGGTCCAACATCCTGAATTTACAAGGCACTGGGGCTGTGACTTTAGATTCACACCTTAGACGATGTGTGATAATAGCATTTCAAACCAAGTATAACCATCATCAATGTTCGACTGTAACCTTCCAAGCAAAGTAGGATTAACTAAAGATAGCATACAGTATTATATCCTATGGTTTGAGGGCTATATCAGCTGATCAAAACTGTAAGTCATGGAATTCATATCATTCCAACAGGTTTATAATCTTTTTAGAATGAAGAGTTACACAGGGATATCACAGACTTGCAGTCAGAGTTTGAGTTTGACAGGATTGATTATTTGGACACAATACGTAAACTAGAGGGACAACATGATCTCAGTCAGGCCTTACTGGATAGGATACATCCCTGTCTCAGACGTGACTGCAACTATAGCAATCTGGACAAGTAAGAGTTACAACATATAATATATATACATAATAAATGTATAACATATCGCCTATCACACTGTTTATCATTTCAATATTAAAAATTGGATAGTTTGAGTGCCAATGTGCAATGTAAATAACATTGCAAAATTTAGAGCAAGCCCCTTAAATCAACATGTTTTTTTTATGAAACCCATTGGGGTTTTTAAATGAATGCAAGCCTCAAAAATGGCTGGCCTGCAGCAGCAGCAGCAAAGAACCTGTTATCATTGACCGATCTCAAGTGAATATTCAAAAAAGCACATCATATTGTAAGGATATTATCATCACAAATTAACAAAGGACCTTGTGTTATTTGACCACATAAGGACATCAAAGTATAATAATTTCTTTTTTTGTCTGAAATAATAGTTTAGGCAGTGTGTTAGTATTGACCAGTATATTATCTCTCTTTAGGATAAAAGCAGAATGCGTGTTTGATGAAGAAGAGGGAAGGTGGATTTTACCTGCAATGAAAATAGAAAAGACTAGTCTGCCGTCAGCAGGTATGTATAATGTTGCACCTTAGTATATGTGTAATCTATGTGTATTAGAGACGTTACTTTTGTTTTGTACATACCACCACATACTGACTTACACTTTGGCATTACGTGAAGTGAGTAGATCAGAGATTTCCATGTAATTTTGAATCCATTTGTTATTGACTAGAACATGTTACCAGAGTTATTCATCAAATTTAGACACCACCTGTTATACCATCCACTTATAATAAACCGGCCAGCGACAATGATGTGCTCTTTCCTGTGGCCATCACAAATGAGGATGATAAGTGGAAGGATGGTTATCTCTAAATCATACTGTCTTCTACCATACATATCATTGAGCTGTTGAGCGGAACCAGGTTTAAAAGTGCTGTAATTGCAGTAGAGACCATCTTCTGTTTCTGATTATAGTTGTAGTTAACTTTATTATGGACTAATTTGTATGTATGTCAGGTATGATCCCCGGAGGTAGACAGGCGGGACCTCGTGCTAATGGTGGCGGGCGATCAGTTTACGACCCAAACCCAGAGGATGATCCATTTTACCAGAAACTAACATCAGGAGAAAGTGCTCCTTCTAATTACTTCAAGAGCACCCGACAAAGTAAACTACTCAGTGAAAATGAACAAAATCGTACCCTAGGTGTGTTAACACTTATTGTTTGATATTAATACACGGTAGCAATCTTCTACCTTCTGTTTTTTGGCATCCAGTTGCCTGTCTTGTCAAATACTTTTCAGAATTTGTATGCTGTCTGTCATGTCCTGAGTAATTTTACAATTCTGTTTCATAGTCCTGTATTGAGGAGTTGTCTTCGGTTTCTTTGCGTATATAGCTTTACTCATTGAGAAAACTGGTTCAATGCGTGATAAACTGCATCATACTAAAGATTTGGTTCAATTTTGATTGTAATTGCCACCCTTTGCCAATAGAGTGGGCAACTCCTGTCTAATCTAATTTAGTTCGAACTGAAACCTCCCCGCTGAAACAGAAAATGAGAAGGGTATATAAATCGATATTTTAATTTTTTTATTTTTGGGATATATAAAGTAAATATTTGTCCTTGCAGGTAATGGCTCAATGGCCCATAATAATGCTGGACCTTCAAACTATATGAACGGAGGATCAGGGGGCAGCCCACTGAACACTGCTAGACCACAGCCTAACAGTGCTGATGTGAGGGCTGCGGCTGTCCATGGAGCCGCCCCCACAACACAGGAAGACTATGGTATGAGGAAACCAGCTAAACTAGAGGCCATAAGATTACCTACACCTAAGAAAGGCAAGAAGAAGAGACAGCAGACCTGGGATAATATTGATGACTACTGAACTACAGATACTAACATATTAGGTGATGAGTTAGGGTTAGAGACATGAGACTGGACTATATGAGATATTTGAATATCACAGTGCCAAATTGAGAGACGGGAATACATTACCCATCATAAAAACTTCATCATATTAGTTTTTGCTGTGGTTTAACTGATCTGTCGAATTGACAGAACACCATTTTGTCACCTAGCAGCTATTTTACCTCAACTGGTTGGTAATCGACCATATTGTGTGATGAAATCAGCAAGCTGTTGTGATTTTCTAGAGTGAAACACCAGTTGTATAACCTGAGCAAGTATTCTAAGGTCACATTTGCTTGCGTTTGAAGATTATCATAGCCTCAATGTCTGAGTGATTGGACACAATAGTAGTATAGCATGGTGCTTGGGAAATGTGTTTCTTTGGTTCTTTTGCCTGTTTGTGCTCTCAAAGTATTTTTCTCATCATAGATTAATGTATATCCGGATATATTTATTATAGTACAAATAATTTACTGTTTCCGTCCATCTTGTGTCATGAAAGTTATAGTGACACATTTGTGTATTGTTGTCTCTTTTTTATTTCAAGTGAAATGTCCATCCGTCCTGATAAACAAATTGCATTTATTTCAATCAGAAATCTATATTATGAAATAAAATAAAAATATATACAGAATTCAAGATTGATTGCTTTCTAACTGCTACGGTCTGCTACTGATTGAAACTAAACCATCAACTAATACCTGAAAATTGAAAGGATTTTTAGGGAAAGTCACAAGTGACAGTCAAAAAACCATTAGCTTTTTCTTACTGTCTCGTTGACCTCGATGCCTATTTAGCTCTGCAGCGCTGCGTCTGAGAGTTTTCAGATATTGTTCAGCCTTTGTAAGTTTACTTGTGAGGTGATTAACACCGCCTGTATCACGACGAGTTACATTTACCTCCAATCTACGTTTGATAGATAAGATTTCTGCCTGCACACGAGATATTTCTTCCTCTGTTTTCATAACCTGTATGAAGAATGAGTCAATACATTTATAAATGCAAATGTATATTTGTTGCTAAGTATTACACACAACAAATTCATTCATTATATTACAAGCAACACAGCAAGCAGCAATGAACAATAAATGCAAAAATAAATGTCATATCAAATTACATATATATAAAATATAAGAATAGACTGAAATTAATGGAATAGCCTATCATGATCGCTTTAACAAGATACAATTCAAATGAATAAATTAGATCTGACAGTACAGAAAAATGTAATATACGATTTATGCATTTTTCTGCACTATGTACTATTTCTGTACTATACTGTCAAATGTAATTTATACATATAATTGTATCTTGATCGACAAATTAAAGTCATCACAAACAAACAAAAACCTGACCCATACCTGAACATTGAGATCCTTGTCAGACTTTTTACTAAGCTGATGTTTATTTATCACAGACGGAGGAGGCTTCTCTGCTTTAGATTTATGGCTCTTGCGGTAGGATGTGAGATCAACTAGGAGAAAATAATACGACAGTAAGAACAACATCAACTTATAAAGTTGAATTGCACAGCTAATTATGAGTCGCTTGGAAATTCAACTTTTGATGTGAGTGGTTGAGGTTGATAGGTCTAGTTTTGGAGATGTAGTTCCGCAAATTTGTGAGAAAATACCGCTTCACAGAATGCTTCGCTAGTGGAGGAAATATATTAGGGATACTTGAGATTAGTTAAGCTAGGTTGAGGGCTAGCACCAATTTCGACAATATGAAATACGTGTTTATGAAGAAACTAGATTGGGTGAATGCAAGCTAGCCATAAGTATTATCATTTCAAGCCTGCAAAATATGGAAAACTTTTCCTCCAGCATACTTGTTACTTTTCTAGGGTATACATACCTCTGTTTCCATGAGCCAATGATTTATTCAGATATGTAAATAAGTCAGCCTGTCTTGACTGCTTCTTAGTTCCGGCTTTCATCTTTTTCAGCTTGTGGTGTTTGTGTTTCTTCATCACATCAAACATGTCTCTATTTCCTGTTTTCTCCTTCAACTGCATAATTCTGTCTAATGATTGTCCTGCGAAAAACAGTCAACAAGTCATTAAGAAAATCTTATTGATACATCGATATCGCTTTTTATCTTTCGACTCTTCCTGACATGATAGAAAGAAAATACCCAGTAAACATAACATTGCAACTATTGTGGGCTCTAAAATTACAGGGAGCAGGAGCAGCCGAATCAAAATTGTTTAGTGCAATACCAAAATTACAAGAAGGGAATGTTTTAATATAGATAAGCACCATGTCATAGTCATAGACAAGTACACAAAAACATAGACAACTACTCATAAAACACATAGACAGCTGACATACCTGGTGGAAGTTTGAGGATTGGCACTAGTTGAACTCTGCCCTGGCTTGTTTTGCCCAGTCCATCTCCTGGTTTATAACCCATAGCTGCCATTAGCTTAGAGCCCACTCCCTGTTAAAATTAATGAGACTGATTCAAGTTTCAAACAGCAAAGTAGATTTGCAAAGGAAAACTTTGCCATTGTTTCTAATTTCAACTAATATTCACTGTTTGTATTCTTCCAGGAGATGTCCAACATCTTTTAAGAAACACATATCGTACTATCAAACTTCAGCTTATTGCAATTCCATATCCAAATGCAATATATATGTTAAGGTCATTGAATTATTTCTTGTTTTGGTAGTAGCTTTTCATTTCCAAATATCAATAGAAGTAGAGTTATACACATATTATTGTAATTATGATCTGATGGGCAGATTCTTCCTAAGCATACTACACTAAGAAGTCTATTCACGGCAATGGTTAAATTATAAAAAAATCTCCTTGACCCAAAAGTAAAGAAATGTGTACCTACCCTGGTATGAAGCTCCCATTCTCCGAACCCGTCATCATCATTCGGCTTCCAAAGATAATTTGGTCTGTCGTCTGCTTCCTGATCCCTTTGTGACACTCTGCTATTGTCTCCCCCAGGAGCCGGATTGTTAGAAGCAGCATCCGGCTCATCTTCCGATGATGAACTCGATTCAGAATCATCTAAAGAGTAAAATGCAAAGTTTTCTATAACAAGGTATATCTTCAAATGAAAGAACTTTAGTCTTCACTTTCTAACCAGGGTATTGCAGATGCTTAGGATGCACAGGTTAACTGAAGATAAATAAATACTGATGCCTGATTTTGGCGTAAGAGGAACTTGACCATATGCTACAATGAATGATGACTAGGCCACATAAGAGAAACAGGTTCTTTAGTCTCGCATTTAACTGCATAATGTTTACCCCAATACAAAAACTAGACAACTCTCAATGTACACTAGGCAAAACCAAACTCAAACATAATTCACTCAGCTTTTCTCCTAACCTGCAGAACCAGCTAGAGGTATGACATTTTCTCTCTCGACAGCATGTGTGGCCTCTCCATAGTCATCAAACATAACCTCCAGGAACTCATCTCCATGTGTGTCCACAATGGTAGCTTTGTACCACAACGCATCGTACTCAAACTTAGCAAGACAAATATCACCGACAGACAGTGTGCTGCATTAGACAGAGAAACATACACTGATTCCCTACATGCAGAATATTAGGTTAAATGTAAAACTTAGTTCCGCTCATAGGTTTACATAAATCTGCCCTTATTGCAATAGTGGATGCTTGAGATTGAGACACATCATTTGAGTGAGGATCATAACGCTACTATTTTTGTAAAATAAATCAACTACTGATTTCAAAATGTTTCACGGGCCACGGCTTAGCTCTAGTTACTGCTCATTGGTTTTAATGAAGCATTGAGGGAGAATTGTCATTTTCTTTGCTAGTATTTATAGGGTACAGACTAACCTACTGTTAGTAGGTTCATACTCCCTCAGATCATCGATAGGTATAAGTGTACCATGCGATAATCTACAGTCGTCATCGTCAAATTTACACCTGCCGTCTAGGTAGTGTGGGCAAATCTTCATAGTTATATGTGTGGGCTGTATGAACATTATTCTGACCTATCAGAAAAATATAAAAAAATTGAAATATTTATATGTTTGAAATATAAGTGTCATTAATTCTCTCTAGGCCTAATACATTGTATATCATATTATACATTCCCTGCACTGTACATATCAATTTTCATTTTTTGTTTTTATACACTTTGGTCCAATCAAATTTGAGTCATCTGCCCAACTAAGTTATGGCTGTGATGATTCCTCGTTTGTTTGGTTCGGTAGGTTCAATTTCTCTTTGTTGTTTACTTAGGACTTAACAAATGATGCAAAACCCGCCATCCTAAATTCTTATCCTTCTGTATCAGGAGTTAAGTAAACCATACCTTTTCATTGTTAGTGTCTAGTCCTATGATTGCAGCATTATGATACTGATATCCGCCCCAGCTGTGTGAATGAGGAGCCTGAACACATGTCCCTAAAGAAAGAGTAGATACATACAGGCCACAAGGAACAACAGCTAAGCAACTGCATAGAAATACAGAAACATCAGAAGCAGAGTGTACTTTTCATTTCTGAAGGACTTTCCTTTTGCTTGTGATACATTAAATATTTGTCATCTTTGGGGTAATGAATGAATGCTTAGATTTGTACATAAACAAACATTATGCCATCATTTTATCATCATATTTATGGATTTGTGTAAAGCGAAGAAGTAAAAAGTCTAGGTAACAGTTACCGATGATATCATCGAGGTTAGCAGAGAGAATAGTTTCCTCGCTATCTGAATCAGATACTGTGTCAGTGTGAGATTGAGGCTGTGGAGTTGTAGTGGTAGATGCAGTCACGTCGCCACCAAGAGCAGCCTGAAAATAAGTCACATAGCTTTTATATTATAGGAATTGCTTCGCTTTTGGATGCCAGTGTATGGGCAGTGTCCATACAGTAACATATGGGTCGAGATAAGGCCATCGTCTAAGGCCGAATGCCATCAATTTGTTGAGATGGCAAATTCATCTAAATCAAATCAACATATGTGCATTACCTTATACCCTATAGGAGTTTAATATAGCTAGAGTTTAATTTCGCTATCTGGACCTGGTACCAAATTTCGCTAGTACTAAATTTCGCTGGTAGGCTTACTAGTGAAAATTGAAAAAAAGTGTCCAAGCTGGGATTCAAACCCAGGGCATAACCCTCCATCTGATTGCAAGGCAGACACTTAGACCACTACACCACATTACCTTGCATGTGTAGGTAAGGTGTATTCCTGTATAATTGTACATTGTTTATGAAACTATGGTGAGTGAGTTTAATTTAAGATACACTAAATTTCGCTACTTAGGCAATAACGTGAAAAAGCGAATCCTAAATGCCGCGAAAACTAAACTTCTATAGGGTACTCATAGGATGTTGTATTAACTCTGATATTTCTCTTCAACTAAAGGAAATAAGCTCTTAGGAGTACTACCATCTCATTAGTTACTCACCTGAAAAGCAGCATATTCATCATCGACATCATCAGCATTTGCATCACTAGTGATTCCAAGTTTCTGAAGTGCTTCTGCCTTCGTTAGTGACAGCAAACTTTCTAAAAACATAAGTGATGTGAACATTTTAAAACAGGGAAAATTACTTTGAACGGATACTGGAGCCCATGTTACTGGAAAATTTCATTCACAGTGCATCAATAGAAAAAAGGTCAGGGGTTACAAAATCACACTCATGTCCACAAGTTACATGGTAAGAGCATCACTGGGATCACATGGGTTGATAGCTATTTGGTAGTTATTAAACATTCACCATAAGTTGGAATTTATCTACAATGTTTTTTGTTATGTAAAACATCTGAATACATGTTCCCTGATCACAGAATGAGGCATTGGGTTACCTTCAGTTAGAGTGATAACTTCTGCCAAGTTTTCTTTCAGTTCAAGCAAGTCGCTGTTTGACTGGTCTGCTAGCAGTGCTGCCTCGACTTGTTCCAACTGAAATACAATACAAAACCTAATACAGGTAATCAACAAGGGTGAACTGTGGTAAGCTTATAGTGATACAATCAGCAACATATTATTCTGCAATGGATCTATGGCAGATTTTTTTTACAGAAGCCAACACTTACACAAACAAGAATTTGATCCATCCAGACCAAGGCAAGCTTATATAGGGTTTTAGTGGACTGATGTGAATAAACTTTTATGTTCATATATGCTGATTGTCACCACAGACATAGGACCCCATCAATGGGCATCAATTAACTCAGTGTCAGTCCATTAAGCACGTCACCATTTTTATTATAGAAAAATAAACAGAAAAAGAACAGCAGCAGCGCCAGTAGAGTAGGCCTACCTGTCCTTGGTATGCAGTTATGGTCTGCTTTAGAGTGTCTGTATCCATATCAAGCAGTTCACAAATGGAGCTGTATTTAGTAATATGACCTTGTCAATATAAATAACCTAGAATCACATATTGTGCTCCGAGATTCCTGGGGCTGGTTTCAATTAGGATCCGGCTAAATTTTATTTAGCACACATATACCTGAGCTGTAGCCACTAGCCAGATCTTAGCAGCCACTTAATCATGTTTCAATTAGGCCCTGCTACCACTCAGTTGTCCCTCAGGTTAGTAGATTGATATTCATTTTGGAGATATCTCACATTATCACTAAACACGACAGAGTTTATGAGTCAGTGGTTTTTATGTCTATTGTCATTGCAGATTAATTACACTTTGATGAATCGTAATTTATCATAAATACTATTCAATAAATTAGCATATCTTAGGTATGAAATAAATTGCATGGTGGCTGAGTGATAGCCGTCTGAAACAGAACAGCCAAGATTCGGCTTAGGATCAGCTATGAGTGTGTTAAATTTATCCTAATTGAAACCCGATTTGGTGAGTGGCTGAGCTTTAGCTGGCCTGTAGCCGTGAAAGCACGGCTATATCTCTAATTGAAACCAGCCCCTGCTCTTTTTGGCTTTGTGAAAAATTGTTGAACCGGAAATGATCAGAATAGCAAATACTTGAATTGCTGATATGAGCTTTGTAAAATAATTTACAACTGACCAATCAGTCAACCAGATATCTACAGGTTATGAGTTTTCCCCTCAGAACTTGAAAGGAGACAATCCTCAACTTTATTATGTAACGCTCAAAGCTCAATCAAGCAGAAACAAGTATATCCCAGAAATAACATCTGTACAATTACGTTCTGTACATTATAAATATAGTTGAGTTCCTCAACATTTCACATAATCAATCAACATATTGCTCCGCCCGCATAATACATTGTTAGGAAATCTGTGTTTGATTGCTAGAGTGTTTTTAATACACTGCTGGGTTTATTCTGTCTGTACCGGTTGCTATTTACTCAAAGACGGTGGTGAGACATTGGCTATTAGTTGCCAGAGATGATGAGCAGAAAGTGTAAAATTTATATAAGAAAAATGTTTAACTCTCCTTGACCCATTGAGCTGGACGTTCAGCCTCGCTTTCCCCAGCTTAATTCTTCCATCACGATCATTCACTTCAACCTCATGCTGGCATATGCCTTACACATCACTACTAGAAGATGCTAGGAAAGGTAAGGATCACCAGCATACATCTCATAGTAGAATATATCAGTATGATAAGCATCATACACCAGACCTATATAGTCAATATCCAGCTGAAATTGACCAGGAGCTGAATCCATCAATGTCATACTAAATGATCTTATTTTGTTTTTCGGTAGTAGATGTTGGTGTTTATCTTGTATACGCCCCTTGTTTGCCAGCAAAAACCTTGAGAATGGAACCTAAAATTAAAATATAAGCTAGTTTCTCATACTATTGCTACACACAGTTTACAACAAATAGTAAACTCATAGAGCTGAACATGCAAAATATCGTGCAAAATATGACAATTTCAAAAAACAAGCAGCAGGTGTGCCCTTTGATTGGATACAACGTGTGTGAGTTAGACGTAGTTATTCTGAATGTCATTAAACATCCCTTTGAGCAATTTGCAAAATCACTATCGAGACAGACATACCTAAAACTAGCTGATAAGAGTAAGGCCAGACAAAATTGACTAGCTTTTGTTTTTTTTAGCTAAACATAGAATAGATTGCGAACATATTCTGAATATATATAATTTCGTTTTGAGAATATGGGCAGAGGAGATAACTTTAACTCTAACTCTCACCTTAACTAGCTGCCAATAAGGTCCGCCTCTTGTGTATAATGGGAAATTGAACATATCATGCCACGTCGAATCAAAGTAAGTCTCTATATGAATCTGAAAATAGTTAATTGCAAGACCAAGATTATTTTAACAAACATAAGGTTAAATTCATGAATAGTCTTTCAGTTTAAAGATACGTTTCATTTACTGGAATGTACTTTTTCTGTTAGGACGAAGATGCAAAACACAAACACAAAACCCAAATTGATAATATTTGAAATCCCAATAAAGTTTCTCAATAAAAGAATCTCTGGAAACAATACCATGGCAATCCCTTAGCATGATATGATATGATATTGCAGGTCATCAAAATATATATGTCATTATATATCGTTATACTACCAGTACTTACATTCAGCATGTATGGTCTGCCATCACCCCTAATCCTCATAACCACATGTGTAAAATCTGACCAGTCATAGGGTATCATACGATTAAATGCTCTCTACCGAAAAAAGGTAAACAAATAGTCACAAAGACATGTTTGTATCACCCTCTAACCCTCTTGTCAAAAAAGTTAAAAAAAACAACCGTTTTTGAATAGGTCAACACTTTAAAAATTTAAAAATTCATTTCATTTCACATGTTCCGAACTGTAACACCCATCACAAGCATAAGCTAGCTCTAAAATTTCACAAGGTAGTCAATGTATCAATATACATGGCCAGGACTTACCAGATTATAGGGTGAATGAAGATTGGCATAGCCTGTTTTCTCTGTTTTACCGTCTTTAGGAACCTCAGTAACTAAATTACCCTGAAATCTGAGGCATTTATCAGTGGTATGAACAGCCGAGGCAGAACTACTCCCTATGTCCATATCCTCATCTGTAGATATTATCTTTTAAAAAAATATATGATAATATTTCAGGGGTATACGGTGATGTGATTAACGCTTATATTCCAAACCAAGTTTTAGGTTTCAAACCTAAATATTTACACCAACCGTATATTTTTTATGGTGAAACTTTGAGCCAACATTGCGCTTGGATAATTTAAAGTTCTGAGTACTTACAGTTAATTCTATAGTGTTGCCCTCAGACTAAAATGAATATTTTTTGTTTCACTTAAAACAGACTTAGATAGCCATTGACCATGTAGCCCTGCGTAGAGTGCCTTAACCTGGCCTGTTTTGACAAGGTTTGTTACCCCCCCCTCCC
This sequence comes from Membranipora membranacea, assembly GCA_914767715.1. Lineage (NCBI taxonomy): Eukaryota > Metazoa > Bryozoa > Gymnolaemata > Cheilostomatida > Membraniporidae > Membranipora > Membranipora membranacea. The sequence goes on along the minus strand of OU612066.1, from coordinate 29,811,831 downwards.
TCAAAACAAAGCATGTCAAGACAGGCTAGCTTTACTCTTACCCATTGATCAACATCCTCCTGAGATTGAAACCTCCACTGGTATAAATAACTACCATGCTCCACGTCGTAGACTTTGGGCCTGAAATGCTCTCTCCACTCTTGCCCATATTTGTAGCATTCTTTGGGCAACATCTTTAAACCCATCCAGGCTACTTCCCAGTGTGTAAGATTCGCTCCTTCCATCTTAAATTAATTGAATCAAGATATAGAATTGGCGGTATCAACTTGGCACTTGCAACATGCATTTTTAAAGTAACATTTCAAAAATTTGATTATAATCGGAGGAGGGGAGGCTGTGTTTTACTGGATTTACTGGATGAGGCAGCAGCTATTTTATCTCATTATTGTAAGCATTCAATAACCAAACCATTCCTGAGTGTATAATTTGGTTAAAAATGTTGATCAGAAGGTTTTGTCACACACCGCGTCCTGAATGGGTGGCAAAATAATTTTGCGCTCAGTTTTGAGGCAGGTCGGACATCCACAGAAGACACTGGAATTCAGTGTGATTTCAAACCCACAACCTTCAACACTTGCAGGCTTAAGACCAGTGCGCTCGCCAACTGAGCCATCTCCTAATGACAGCTTAAAAAAAGATTGTGCACACAACTAGAGATATCCCATATCGGAAAGTGCTCAAATAGTTCCTCTCATTTGCCAAATTAAGTGCATCAAAGAAACACTAAAGTTGAGGATAGAAATGCAGTGCTAAGAAATAAGAGGTCGTACCTTATGTTCTATGCCATGTTTTCGCGGTGTGCCTCCTAGATCGAAATTCCTCTTCTGGATCATACAGCATTGAGGTAAAAGCCTTGCTGTATCCAGACATGCTGAAATGTTCATACGGCGGACCACATTCATCATGCGCGCTGTGTTGTAAGTATCTGCTGCAGCAATGAGATCTGACAAACTTAGGATCCACTCTGTAAAAGAGGCTTGAAAAGTTGAAGCATTGTATTCCTGACAATATTAGGTGTTCATTCTATACCATACTTTGAGGATGATCGCCAACTTCATGGTTGAAGGTACGGCAATTATAGTGGCAAACCGTATGTTGATAAATCGTTCCAGTCATCAATAGGTTTGGGAGGTTTGCCAATTGTGCGGGACCTAGCCAGCCACTGAAGGACCATGGGATAGGGGACTGCCGATGGGAAGGGTGTACTAGTCCTTGGCTGTAGCTATGGAGAAACCCCCTTGATGAGACTTTAAGTATGTACATGTCATATGAGTGTCATGATGAGCAATCTTGTTAGGTTTTATTATGTTTTTAATTCAAACATAGCTTATCAGAGAGATTATTCTGGGTCATAGATGTAAGTGAAGCCAGACCAAGGAAAACTGTTGTGATCTAAGGCATACATGGCTGCAAAGTGCAAAACAGGTGGTGTAAGTAGGAAGAATGGAATTCCATTCTCCCTGGTGTAAGTTAGTAAGTGAGTGCCATGATAACTAACAATAACATACATACATTCTGGGGGATTCAACAAAATCAGTTGAGACTTAGTTGTCTGTTCGGATCAGGACCATAAATACAGGAGGTCTACTGTGTGCTTGCATGCAGTATAAAGATCCCCTCGGCCTCTGCCTCTTCGAAAAAAAAGGGTAGCCGGCAACGGCGGGCAAGGGTATAGGGTACTACCCCACACAAGCCACCCGAGCTTAAGGGGGCCCGTTAAATAGGGCGGTCAAAAAAGACCTAGCTAGTGCATAGAATAGAATAGTTCCTGTGCTTATGCGCCAAGAATAGTGATTACAGGAACCCCTTGAACAGTTCCTATGCCATCAAATGAGACATGCATGTAAGTCAAACCCCTGCCTAGACTGGATGGATGTGGAAAGTAATGAAGGTTTACTTAGTTCATTGATAGCAGAACCAGTCAAGAAAAAATGTTTTTCAACGCAACACATTCGTCTTTCGTACATTGGGGCGTGTAAATATATCCTCGATGTTTCTGTCATTGAAGATCACTGGCTAAAGAGAAAGCAATTTGTACAACTCGCTAAGTTACTAGAGTTCAGAATCATCAGTCTTAACGTTTCAATAACTCGGACTATATAACACCGATCCACATAAACCCTATGAACATTTTGGAACTAAAGCTTCATCACTATTGACACAACATCCTGTTAGGATTTTTTTACTAAGGAAAAAACTACTACTTGCATGCTTATCAGAAATGACAAGAAAGAGCCATCAAAACTCAAACTGGTAAGATTATAGTGAATGCCTGTGTGTTGAGTACATACTTGTGTTCTATGTGACAGTAAATAGTATATAAAAAGTCACCATATGACTTTCATTAATTAAGCAAAATTGCCACAGTGTCTAGTATAACAATACTCATGTCATGTAAAAGATAGTGTTTAATTTGTGTTTTGTTATGATAATTTTAATAATGATGTGATAGTGAAACTGAGGAATTGACACAAAAAACAGTTCAGTCTGCTCATCGGTTTCCTTTTTTACACCCCATACCCCCAAAATACTAGTACACAAACTCACATGCTCACAATCGGTTTGCTAAACTAGAAGACACTGGCACATTTATCAACAACAGTCAGCATTTTCCTTCTCGTAATGCATCCGATAGCTATGAGACTGATAGTTTTACATACACAGCAGCGTGATAACGGGATAGCACTACTTAAACTTTGTGTAAGTTCTTATAACTACTTGTATGACCGTACTTACCAAGACAGCGGTAGATACTTTAAACGTATATGTAACTTTACAGACCAGCAATAATTAAGGGCAATTATCTTTATGTTATGTTATGTATCAACTATATTACTGATCAAAACTCCGTAGAGCACATAAGATCATGTTTACAGTAGTGCACAAGGTTTATAATGCATGGTGTACAATATTTGAATATTATGATACATTGATACATGTACATAAGTAAAAGTGTATACCCGAAGTAATGGTGAAGAAATATTTAATTTAGATTTAAAATGCTGTCTATTATGGAAACTTTCCTCTGTAGCAATTCTTTGTACACACAACAATGTTGGGTGAATAGTTTACCAACACCAAACAGCTGTTCCCAATGCTGTATACAAGCTTTGAAACAGTTCCGAGGGTCATTCATTCTTAGCTTATGGCATAATAAGCTTTTCAGAGCGAGCCACCTTGAGACCACTAATAACGACTATTGCCAGAGCACGAAGATCCAGATACAAACCTCAAAATCAGTTCTTCAACTGAACTTTTGCAAAGTAAATGATCGGAAAGGAACTGACAGTTCATCCCTGAACTAATCCTTTATACCAGGGCTACCATGGTTATTATCCAGATTTTGTTTAGACAGGCTGATATTGACTGAGTTTCTAGGAAGGGCGAACCAAGGGGTTGGACAAACAAAAGTATTTAAGTCAGCTAGATAAAAAAGCTTTTGAAAGGTATCAAGGCGACTGCGAAAGCTCTTTACTTGGAGCAAACTACAGTAGCCCATACATTAATTTAATGAGACATGAATGAATGATTGAATGGTTTTACATTTTCGCGCCCTTAGCATAAGACTAACAGGTCAACCTATTTTAAGCTGAGTACTCCCATGGTTCGGCCTGATTTTCAGCTTGTCTCAGCTCTGTCTACTCAGTGCGAGCTCAGTTTTCCCGCTCAGCCTGGCCTGACAGGATTGAACAACTCCGAAATAAAATGCCCAGATTGATACATGGAAATACAGTGAGAGGAAAATATTATCACAATTGAATTAAATTTATCACCTCTTTGCTACATAGAAACAATAATAGGGTCACCTGATCAGTGGTCATAATAACATGAGCATGAATCTCCCTCCCTGTATAAATGTCAAATAATTCAGAACTTTTGTTTGGAAGCTTGCCAGCAGGTTGATTTAACTTGGCAATCAGCTGTAACAATGACCCATATTTAGTTGTTTTATTTATCACCAGCTTACAAAACTAGACATTTTTGTGGTCACATTACATTATTTCCCAATATTACAGCTACCAATGACATGGCAATACCACCAATGACAGTATTTATAATCTTTGGCAATACTAGCCACCACAATTAGTTTGAATATTTTGAATAATCATGACCTTGAATCATTGATGCGAATAGCCAGCAAAGTAAGTGTTGTGATCAAACTTATACCAGTAAGTTGCTTCATTGTTTATTTTGCTGTGTTGCAGAGGTGGCATAAGCATGAACAGGGTAGATCTTAATGGCACGTATAGTCTGGAGGAAGGCCTTGACCTCCGTCCTATCCGCGGTAATCCAGGTGGCGGTTTGTCAGCAGACGCTGATCACGCTACGGAGTATGTAGTTGAGATGCCAGCTTCACCCCGAGGATCGGATCAAAATAGGGATGTTGTACCACCTCCTCCTAAAGGTAAGAACATCAGCAATTTGATTACCGAATATGTGTATCGAATCAGCATGCATTTCAACACTGATCGTTTCTCCATCCCAGCTCTACTCGATAGCTTTATTGAGATAGGGACAACTGTAAACGTATAGATATGTTCATAGGGACAACTCACGATCAATATCTGAAAGCTTAGAAAATTGTGGTAATTTTGCAGCTGCCAATTCCAATTAACAGCTTATATTTAATCGGCTCATTATTTTCTTAGGTTTCCAGGAAAACAGTGTAATATCAATGTTTTTATCAAATATGACTGAACTGTGAGCACCTCATTCATCATGTTTCCGTGTGAATTTTGAGGTCGGCCAAGACCGAGCTGAGTTGTTTCCTCTTGGCTCGACCCCAAAATATGCATCCATTTCCATTGATGAAGCTGAGGAAAAACATCAAAAAGATCCGCAGCCACCAAGACTTAAACTTGGACCTCTTGTACCATCAAAGACTTATTATTAAGTCTATGCGTAACACAGTCTTTGATGCTCTGCCTCGCTGTAGGGCCTACAGCTTAGTGCAAACTAAACCTTTGAGCTCAGCGCGAACTGGGAGGTGTTCCGATAGCTCAAAGAGCCTCGAAAAGAGCCCAAGGTCGATCCATGGAAAAGCAGTGATTCAGCACATCCATGCAAACTATGATGTAATTTTGACAAAGACAGATTTATTAGAGAAATTCGCTATCGCACAATAGAATATCGGAGTCTTTCTCTTTGGCTTATAAAGTACTTGCCAAGTTAATATATAACATAACAGATTGCTATCCCGGCAAGTTAAGTTCTTCGAATAAGAATGATTTCAGCTATAGATGATGGCATTTAAATCATGTTTTTAACCCATTTAGAAAAACGTAAAAAGAAGAAAAAGAAGAAAGACAGGGATAGAGTATTAGAGGAATCGAGAATGATTTCTAATGACTCTGATGTATCCGCAAGTACATATACCCTACCATCTTCTTCAGGTTAGCAACACAGCAAACAGTTTACTCGACCAATAGTTTTTACCTGTCTAGATTTGTTACACTCAGATTTTATTCAAACTTTTCACTTTCTAACCGTTGTAATGAGTTTCATTCCTCAGCTTGTACCTTCTTTTTTTTTATTAGCTCATTGAAACAATTTTGTGGTAAATGTCACTCTAACAGATGGTTTGTGATAACTTTAAATCCGTCTTGCAGGCTATCATGTTTCATCAACTGATGTAACAAGAAGCCCTCAGTCACAACAGCAACAAATCCAGCCGCTCTATACGCCTAATGTAGAAGATCCTCCAATACAAACAGACATTGCTGGTGTGAGATTTCGGCGTCGTACTGCCAGCACCAGTAAAGCAGACTATCCAGACAAGTCCCAGACTGCTGATGGTGAGTTTGGCGGTGTTCAGCTCACCATTTGTGTTACCTCAAATTGGCATCACATCGTAGAACTTCAACTGGGCTAAATAAAAAATATGGCGAAATGGCGAAGAAACTTGTGGCACCTAATTTCAATACATCACAAGGCCACTAAACTTAGGGACTGAGGCAGATGTTTGAAATGTGCCAAACCTTGAAATGTGTCTGAGCCATAGATTATTAGAATTGGTAATGTTAATACTGCCAATTATCAGTGGAAAATGATTGCTATTGCAATGATTAATTAGGTTTCATGCAATTATGTTTTTGTTTTGAAGAAACCCAAAATCTTCATCACCACCATCATAGAGGTAAGGCAAATGCACACCTCCCCCCCCTTTCAACAAAAATATCATTAACCGAATTATTTAAGAAAGTACTAGTTAATTACTGAAGAAATGATCCAAAATGGAATCATATTAATCTATTGATCATGTCTTCGTTGGTATCACTTTCAGCAGACTAAAAAATGGCTTTGTTAAGTCTGTGTGTCCACTTGATTGACCTCAAGGGAAGGGGAACACTAACGAAGCTTGTTACAGCCGTGAGCTACAAATAATTGATATCTTTTTTTCCTTATGTTTCCTGTGTATTTCTGTTCATCAGTTATCTTCTGCTAATCATAAGTTAAAACTCTCTCTCGGTGTCCGTCCTCTTAACTTCAACTCCGGGCCGTGATCCATGTCATTTTTCATTGAGGATCTGTTATTTCTTTCAATAATAATGGCTTTATCTTATATGGGTTATAACTGAATTCCTTTGCGGGTTAAAGCAATTCTAAAAGGTGGTGGCAAAGTAAAACTTTTTCGTTCTTTGGTACAGGTTAAATGTAGGTTTACAGCATGGCATTGAGCTCAATATTAATTATTAACTCGGTCGGTTGGTCGCATGCCTTGTAAGCTTTGTAATCTTTTGTCTGTGTGTGAAATTTCTGATTCAATGTTACTGTTGTATTTGTACCTTTCACTACACGATAACAATCTCTCCTGTGTTTTTTTTATTTTATACTACGTAGTGAAAGTGTTCCAGTTTTGAAATGTTCTGAATTGCATGATAGAATCAGTTTATTATTTTACATAATGAAGCGTCGGAGGAGGGGGGGGGAGTCTTGGGGGCTCAGACTACAGCTATATATGTATAGTAAAAATGCGTAACAAGTTTTTACTTGACTGTAGATTTAAAGTCTAAGAAACTCAGGAAGAAAAAATCCCGTACAAGTACGAAAGATAAACTGGAGTTAGGAGTACAGCTGGCAGCTGATAAAGTAAGAGATTATGTGAGACAAAACTTCAGACAATACAGCTACACCGAAACAGAAAACAGGTTAGAATCCAGCAGTATGGTAAAATATATATAATGTATGTATTTAGTAGATGTGACTGCCTATTGAGAGGGAGTTCATTGCTCTGGGGGCTGATAACATATTTTATTGAGATTGTGTGAATGCCACACTTTCATTTGTCGCAACAATAAATGCCTATTGTAGTGTGTTATTAAAAGCTATTGTCATTACTTTCTATACAATAGATTATGTACTATTATGACTATTTCTCTAAAGTGTGGTATATCTGCCAATAATTTGTAACAGTAAATAGTTTTCTGTCACTGCCAGGGATTGACACCAATGAAATATAATATATTTAATTGTTGGCATGAGGTTTTAAAATTCATCCTTGGTTGTCACCATCAAAATTATTGTATTAAATTTGATGAATTGACATTGCAGCTTAAAATTTGGATAGAGTTTGCGAAAATTCACATTCCAATAAGATGTGTGGTTATGATGCATAATATTATACCAATGAACTCCCTCTTCATTGATTATACCAAAGTAATATAGAAGTTTGAAGTTTTAGGTTTGTTGATTGCCTAATTCTAAAATCCACCGCACATAAATGGAAAAATGATATAAAAAAGAGTCTGAGCTGCTTCAGTTGAAAAATCTCCAAAAAAATTCAATAAAGGTACTTTACTATGTCTCTTGGTGGTTCCACACTTGGATGGCCTGTAATTATCTATATTTCTCTATGAGCAGATTTTCTGTTTGTATATATTTTGATACGAGAGTTGACTTATCAAATATTTCCAGGCCCCTTATTGGACAGGATGAGGTGGACTTTAGACCACCAATGAATGACGGTCTTCTGGTTCCTTACCCCGAGCACCCTGAGAAGGACTCGCTGGCTAACTGTACACATGCCTACGGTAGAATCGACTTCAGATCGGACGGAAAATCCGCTTATGAGCCTCCTGTAAGTTTTTGTCTTGATATAGGAATGAACTCAATTAAAGCTTAAGTCACAAGGTCTGTCTCAGTTAGAAGACGGAGAAATTAAAATTTAGTGTGAGAATCAGATGTCATAAAAAGCTGTCTCAGCCCCAACCACCTCTGCTCTTCATGGTGCTGTAGCGTCGTGATTGGCATTTTTGATGCTTGTTTCAAATCCTGCTGCAGTTTACAGACTACTGGGCTCTTTGGCCCAGGTGAGCTCCAACCTGCATGATGTGATGCACGCTGCCGCCAAAACAGCGCCAGCGCCTTTTCCAGCACCGAGTTGATCTCAGCTTGCAGGCAGGTTTGAGTACACATGGGGTTCAGAGCCCAGTAGTCAGTAGACTGCAGCAGGATTTGAACCAAGTATCATACCAGATGATGAATTCGTTTGTTGAAATCAATTATGCGAGTTGAGGTGTTTGGAAAATATTTACATACTGAATAATGTGTTTTTACTAGACAAAATTGAATCTTACTCACCTCACCAGGTGTTATTGACTGTTCCCTCTTCAACCAAAGAAATTTAAAGCCATTGAGGCCCCGAAATCTGATTTGGAGTCTCATGATAGTATTGTCTGATTATTTTTTCAGTATGTGACAATAAAGGACTCAGATGATATGGATAATCTCGTAAATCTCATGTTTGACCATTGGAAGCTGTCAGACCCTAAACTCATTGTGTCTATAGTTGGTGGTGCCAAAAGATTTCAGTTCTCAAAAAACAGAATCAGCACACTATTCAAACAGGGACTGTTAGATGTGGCCACCACCACTGGTATGTAATGTTTCATGTAGATAAAGTTTGATAGCTATGCCTTCCCTCAAGGGGTTGTAAGCAGGATCAACTTGTTTTATGGTCTATGTCAACTCCGTTTTATAGCGTTGAAAAGTATGTTCAAATTCAAAGTTAAGGAGAGAAGGGAAGGTTTTCTGCTTCTAACTTAAAATATGGCCACTCATTGTAAAATAACTGACAAGCGCATTGCCAAAATATGTAGGTTTTGAGAAAGGAAATGGCGAGTTGGTAACATCAATAATGCTTCGACTATTGCCATACATGTGATCTGAGTCAGCCAATGTTGGATCTGATATTCAATTTGGTTGTAATATTCCTCTATCAACAGGTGCCTGGATCCTGACACCTGGGTCACACACCGGTGTATATAGTATGGTCGGCTCAGCTGTCAAGGATTATATAGATACTGCTGGCTCCTCCGCCATGAATGATATCGTGCTACTTGGGATAGCATCGTGGGGCTCTGTGGCATCAAGAGACAAACTGGAGGGTAACGATGTATGTTTGAATTTGTTGATAGTAATTCTGTCAGTTGTTACAGTTAAATGTTGCAATTCTCAAATTTGAGACCTGATTCATGCAAGCAAGTTATTGAGCAGCAAGACAAAAACGGGTGCTTAATATGAGCATACGTTTGTGTTTTGCTGCTCAATATTTTGCTCACCATGAATCGTGAGTCTTTTGAAACTACAGAAAGAATTAAACCTGAACTAAGGTCAAAAATACTTATATAAGGTTTTTGACCTTAGTTCAGGTTTAATCCTTTTACAGTTTCAAAAGATGATAAACTGATCAACCTGGGTCTAATTTGTCAGTATAAATGATTACATTATCATGAATATCTACTTTATGAGCCAAGAATTACATGCTCCTTGTAATAGTTACACCTTAGACATAAGTATTAATTCGTCAAAGATTGACAGACATAGGCCATATTATTGAATTTTTTGCTGATGACCAACTTGATGCCCAACTTTATACTATTATAGGGAGAGGGAAAGTTTCCTGCCAGCTATCCAATCGCTGAGCTCAAAGGTCAAAAGGGCACACAACCACTGGACCCTAATCACTCTCACTTTATCCTCATTGATGATGGAAGCAGGAATAAGTTTGGTGGTGAGATAAAGTGGAGAGCAGCGTTTGAGAAGTTTCTCATGGAACATGAGATTGAGTCAATAGATTCAGCTATTGATGCGCCAGACGGAATGGATCCAAACGGTATGTTATATGGTAGACCAAGTTTTAACCAGTTTGTCTGCACTCAGATTAGCCTTCCCCCCTACTCATAGACCTCAGGCCTATTTTACCTGCGGCCAATCAGTGGAAGGGGAGCAAATCAGAAAGCAGGCAAGCTTGATCAAACTTGATCTAGTTATAGGGTATCATCATGCTTGTATGACAAATCTTCTGATTTCCATCTTCATGAACTCAGCTGTTAGAAAAATAACAACGCTGCATTTTATCAGAAATTAGAATAATTTCCACCGATGGTGTTCCTCATTTCGTCCCAAGGAGTCTATGATCTTTTGGCATTTCAAATTGAAAGCTATGTGACGGCTGATTCTTCTTCTTTCCAGGTGCACAGAAGCCAGATGTTGAGAAAGTACATATTCCTCTAGTAACTCTGCTAGTAAATGGAGGTGATGGATCCTTGGAGTCCTGTGCTCAGAGTTTAGCCAATGAGATTCCTCTGGTAGCTATAGTAGGCTCAGGCAGAGCTGCTGAAGTGGTCATCCAGATACACAAGTTCATAGCCAAATACAGCAAACTGTAAGTTAATCTTATGACATAGGAAATTCTTTCATAGGCTCCAGCTCTGCTTTACCTACAGTGATAAAGCAGCTCTATGCTGTATTTTCAACACATGAGATTGTTGAAGCATTGAAACAGGTCTCAAGCTCCAGTGATTTCTTGCTTTGTTAACAATCATCATGTGAGTTTCTTGTGGTTTCGGTCCCGTCAGCGGTGAAGATTAAAGCAACTGACTTCATATGCTGTGCTGTAAAAAATCTTTATTGCTGTGTCTATCATGACAAGACAATTGTGATCTAAGTCATTTCTTTGGTGCTAGATGTATGAATGCTTTAGAACTGTATGTCACACTCATTACAAAATTACTTCTATTTGATTTAGTTCCTTTTTGTAGACCTGAAGAAAGAGATCTTAAACAGTTGTATAAATGCGCCATGGACACAGATTTAAAGGATAAATACTTGGAATGTCTTGTGACAATAGCCCAGCAGGATAAATTTGTAAGTAATATGAACAGCTGATTTCTGTGCCATGTAAATATTTTGAAGGAAGCCAAACACATCTTTGTTCTACGCCGGCTGGTTAAGCTGCTTTGATTTACTAATCAATTACCCAACCCATCTACATAAGAAGAGGGTTCTCAGGCTTTTTTTATAGTCACATCCGTTGATTATACTTACTTTCAGGTGTCCACTTTTGACTTTATTCAAATGGGTATCAACAGTGATGATATTGGTTTAGACAGAGCTATTCTGTCAGCACTCTACCACAAGGATGATATGGATTTAGATAAGAGAAAGGCTCAACTGAAGCTAGCTCTGGCCTGGAATAGAGTGGACTATGCAAGAGATGAGATATTCAGCCTCAATAACCCTGATCTCAAGGCTGTGAGTGTCATTCAATGAAATACTCCATTAAAGACTCCCCAAAGACCAATGAATGTTATAGTCAGGCAGTTACTTATGATAAAGTTTTGTCAGATTTGCATGGTAAAAAAATTCGATGCTCTACTTGGCATAAATTATTGATGGTGAAAAAAGTGCCTACCATAAGGGAAGGTAACTCCTATTCTCTGCATTATGATGTCATTATGATGTCACAGTCTCCTGGAAGGGCAATACAAACTACCTGACTATAACATGCAGATGTCTTTGGGTAGTCTTTAACCAATTAATTATGAATCCTTTCGAATAATGGTTTTTGCCTTAAACTCTTTTACAACTATGCACATTTATAAAGGTGTGTTGGTGAGATGCCAATGTGAACAGCGCAATATTCTGAAAACAGGTCAATGATAAGACATGGATTAACTCAAGAGTTCAAGGTTGATGTTGCATTGTGGTATTTTTGTTAATGTGTCCTATTTGTTCACCTGTACACAGCTGACACAAGAAAAGGATTTCCTGTATGAGGTAGCCACACAGGCACTGCTCAATGATATGCATGAGTTTATGATTCTACTCATCGATCATGGTCTGGACCTGAGCAAGTTTGTCTGTGAAAGCAGACTAGAACGTCTTTACCAGAAGGTCAGTATTCTTTATAGAGCTCAAAAATAAAATCAGCTCAGAATAATGAATAGTTTTATCACATCTCAGAACTCTAATATTTGTATGCTACTCTCGATTCTCGTGAAATATTGAACGTTGACACCTCATCATGGGGACTAGTATTAACGATAACCACATTCAGACACCATAGGCAGGCAGGATGGCGTAGTGGTTTGGATTCAAGCTAGACAATCTGAGGGTTGCTGGTTCGAATCCTGGTCACTGCAGATGTCGCTAAAGGAGGTGAGCTCTCCGGACAATAGTCTAGCTTGCCCACTCCTACATTGTACAGGATGGCGCTAAGTTGAATATGTATATGTCTCAATGTTGTATTCCTGTAAAGATTGCTGGAGAGCAGCTTATAAAAAGTGACTTACATTTTACATTTTATCCTGTTGGCATTTGATTATATGGAGCTCGGTTTTTTATTGTTGAGAACAACCAATGTCTTCAATTCTTCTTACTAAGCAGCTATTAATATTGAGTTATGTTTCTGATTTATTTGTAGTCTATGAGAAATGATGAGGCCTACACCAGATTTGTGAAGAACCTATATGATACTCAGGAAGCTCAACGAGAGGTAATGTAGACTTATTTAAGTGTAAAGTCTTGCAATGAAACTATTTGTTAAGTAGCACATTTTTACAATAGTCTCTCAAGTTCTCAAGTCTCAGATCGACATTGGTATAAACAGAAGTCAACACAGGTTGTTTTTCAGTATTGATTGAAGGATAAATTGGTCATTCTTGTTGTTGCAGGGTGCTGGATGTTGTCCTAACAAAGTTGACGCTGAGAAATCTTACATGCACACAATCGGCAGACTGTTTAAAGCATTACTGGGTTATTCCTTCCCAAACATATACAAAATAGGAGAGGGTAAGTCACCAGTGTTTGGGCAGTTTACAAGTCATTGGCCTTCTTTTAATATTTTTTTAATATTGGGTTTCAATATTCCTTCCATTATTACCATTTTTATGTTTTATCTGCGTATTTGAAACATCCTTATCCAGCCTTCACAGCGATACACACCTGTTCTAGTTTTGAACCAGGAAATTAACACTGCTTAAATCATAAGCGGTTTTTTGAAGAAGTACAAAGTGCTTCATTATATTTGATAAAATCTCAGTAAAACCCAGGAGTAACATTACTCCATGATACCCTTAATACCCACCAAGTAAAGCTGCAGTTTTTATCTTTTTCAGATGGAATCCCAGTGAGCACATATCATGCATTGGATTGTGTGAAGTTCAAAGACCCGGCGCAGCATCTGTTCATGTGGGCTGTTCTCTTCAACAGAATGGACTTAGCTAAAATGTTCTGGAAACTGTCGGATGACCACATCGGTAAGATAACATTGTACATCAATTGTCATTATATAAAATTATTTGTTTCTGAGTGGATGTAAAATTGGAGATCCCCAGTTGTTTTACATGTAACTGCTTGAATACCAATGGTGAAGTTTCAAATTGTGACATTACACTGCTATGTGACAAAGCCCCTACAGACAACTTTGGGTTCTGATTTCAATAGAATGGGGAGTCTTCTCAGTTTCAGCCCTCTAGGCTTTTATCACCAAAGAAATCACTAAAATTAGTATAACATGCTACATTGTATTGATATTGTATTATGTTAAAGCTGGAGCTATAGTTGGTGCTGCTATATTGAGAGGCTTAGCTAAGAAGAGTAACCACCAGGAAGGTGTCGATATAACAGCTCAATATCAGGCTAATTCTCTGTGAGTAAATAACCTCCCCCTTCTCAGTCTGATAGATACAAACTCTCTCATTATATAATAATATGTGGAGTTAGTGCTGAGCTTCCTGAGTAGGGTTGAAACCTTTTTTTTTGGAAATTTATAGAGATTGAAGATAGATCATTAATTTATGACATACAAAAAAACATTTTACAATATTTTCCACACCTCTGAGATTTTTTGTGCGTTGTAATTTATTTGATGTGTTTTATGTGACATATACATGAATTGTGAGCTAAAGATCTATTTGAGTCATAGATTTATCCTTTATGCTGCAGGGAATTTGAGGGCCTAGCTAATGGAATCCTTAAGTTCGCCTGGGAGAAGGACAGACAGTACACCAGTGATATGTTAGTGAGAGTGGCTCCTAACTGGGGTAACTCTACAGTATTATCTATGGCCCACACCGCAGAGATGGAGGAGTTCTTAGCTCAGCCGGCGTGTTATACTAAACTAAACAAGATCTGGCGGGGAGACATCGCTCTGAGGACTAATATATTCTGGGTAAATTATAATATAATAATGTTATTTCCGGTTTACCCCTCAGCATGAATCTGAAAACATAATAAATTGCTGAGAGGTAGGAGTTATTGCTCCTTGTTCAGTGAGAAGCAAAGCAACTAATGATATGAAGGCCTCACGCCTCCCTATGCATATCATGAATGACAAATTCTTACGACTCTAAATTCACCCTTTTTTCTAAGGGTAAAATTTGAAATTCTTTTGTAAAAGGAAAGTTGGTGTAATATCTGTGACAGGTTGCTTAATTTAGTCCAAGTATATTGACACCCTACATAGATTGTTCAATTTGATTATCTACTGGATTTTATTACTGTAACAAAAACGCAGTCAACCATTGTAAGTTAAAATAGGTAACTAGCCTTGTCACCAGGCAACAAAAAAGTGGCAAATAGTTTGAGACATCCTCCTCTTAATTTGTAGGTGGTGCTGTTTGCCATACTGCCCGTGTTTTCATTCATGCTGACTTTCGTAAGAAAGAATGACAATGATCCCCGTATGGACGAACGACAGAATGACCCAACTGTACTGAACGATCTCAACACTGACGAAATTGAAGATAAGTCCCCAGTGGTGTATAAACCTTTGATATCTGTGAGCTGCTCAGGGCAGGGCGATCACGCTATCAGCTACTTCAAATCCATGTACAGAGGATTCAGAGCCCCGCTTGTTAAGTGTATTCACTACATGGTAGGTGTTCATCTGGTCTAGTGCTCAGATGGCTACAAGTGGGTGTTTGTGGCATTAAATTATCAAACATGCACTTCATGTTTGTTTTATGTAATGGCGCCATCACACATTTGAAGCTGTCTGGGACCTTAGACTGTGTCTATCATAATTTTAAGTTGTGTCAGGTGTCATGAGATGAAAAGGAGGGTCGATTCATTGTTTTCTATAGACAGTTTTCTGACTTCTGATTTAGGTCTCAATTCGGAGTTGTCCTCTCTCCAGTTTGGTACATTTAATCCACGCCGCATAGGAAAAACGTGCTGAAAAGAGGGTTATCTTGAAAACCGCTTATAATAGGATAAAAATTATTTTTGATTCAGAATCTGCAACATTGAAAACTCATATGGACACAGTTTGGGAAAAAACTTTAGCATTTTCTGCCAGTTTTGCGGACCATTTGGCAGAATTTTTCACGAGTTTCATCACTAAAATTAAGATGTATCAACATTCAAGCCTCCAATGATTTGGAAACCCTGTCTCGTGAGGTTTTCAATGGTGCAGACTCTGAATCAAAAATCATTTTTATCCTTACATAAGCGGTTTTCAAGATAACCCTCTTTCAGCAGGTTTTTCCTATGCGGCCTGGGTTAAAAGTACCAAACTAGAGAGAGGACAACTCCGAATTGAGGCATAAATAAGGGCTCAGAAAACTGTCTATTCAATCGCGCAATGCCCTTGATAAACCTAAACTCTATTTCAGCCTGAACCAAAGCCCTGAAATCAATCGGACAATTTCCATCTCAAAATTGCATTCATTACCTTACTAAGAGGTTAAACTCAAATTCCTTTAATACACAATGATTATAGATTAAACGCATTCCATGACAATGTTACTCCACGATTTCCTTCCCTGCGCTCTTAACTTGATCCATGTTCTGTTCCCAAAGCCTGCTAAACTGACATCATAACGATGATGTGATCTGATTTATTTCTTGTAGCTCTTTTTCATCGTCTTCCTGGGTGTGTACTCTTTGTTTCTGATGACCGAGCTGAGACCATATGCAGGTGTTAATATCACGTCTACAGATTACTGTACAATACATCCATGCTGTCTGGGACAGCTCACAGCTGGAGTCGGATGTTTTGAGATCATCACATATGGATGTTGTCTCAGCCTGTTTCTAGAGGAAATACGTCAGGTATGTACTCAACCGAATGATTGATGGCAAAGCACCTAAGTTTGTTAAGCTTTTTGGTCTGTTTTGTGTTGAACAAAGTGAACAGACATGAGGCCCTTGTAAAATTTGAAGTTTTATGCAGAAATATGTGGCTCAGAATTAGAACGTAGCAAATTTCAATTTTCAAAAATCTTGAAAATTTAATATTGAGTGAAAATTTAATTTAGCTTCTTGGCCGTTTTAGCAAAACAACAAAATTGGTATTCCAATGACAACTTCCTGCCTACAGGGTATGAGGATTACTCCAATGTTAGGCAGTATTATCCAGTACGATATGGTGACCACCACACAACAACATCCTATCCACTATATCAGTGTTGCTTTATCCTGTCAACTGGGTGTGCCATAACAGTATCAGAAATATTTAACCTGCTTGAAAGTATACCCTATTAGTACCAGGATTTGTCCTAATTTACCTTCAAATAAATACATGTATTTATTGTTAATTTGGGTAATGTGTGTAGCTGCTCTTTAGGCCTGAAGATGTGGTAAGCGTTCAATGTTCCCATCCTATGTTCCGTTCCATCACAAGGTCTAGCTTATACGGCTTGTCAGCAAAAAAATATGTTCCTTGCTCGTTATTTATTTACATGTTATAATGTTATCAACCCTGTCCCGCCTATGTGCCTTCTGCAATATGTGTCAGACCTGTGCTCAAGTAAATTCCAACCTCTTGGGACCCCTAATTTTTGTCCTAATTAAGTCAAAGTCTGAACATTATGATGCCTTGCGATTTTGCTCAAGGGACCAATAGGGACCTTCGCCAATTTAACAGTGTTCTTTATTAGATTGAATTTGATCAGAGTACAATATATGTTCATTCATTCGTTTCATTCATCAAATATAGATAAATCTTAACTTAATGGAGTTTGATGAGGATGTTGTTTTGACATCAGAATTCCCATATTTTGACAGATTCTATTCCGAGACTCACGACCGCTAAAATACATCAAACAGAAACTGAGAGATTGGATCACAGACTTCTGGAATCAGGTAGATTGCCTATCCTACACGCTGTTCATCTCAGCTATCTGCACGAGGTTCTACGTACCACCCGAGCACTTTGAGCTGGTCTACTGGTTATTCTCATTCTCCCTGCTCGTCTATTTCATCAGATTCAGTCAGCTCTTCTTTGTTGTCGAACAGCTTGGACCGAAAATCATCATGATCAAGAAAATGGTATGTTGAAATGCTATCATCACTTTGATAAAAACCCAAAGGTTAGATGTCTATTCCTTTGACTTCACATTGCAACGCCAACCCTACCTTGACCTATATGAAGATCAATCCATGTAACCTGCATTTAAATCCCTCCCATTTTACTGGCCCGAGAGGGTGCAACTACAAATGCAGTTGAAAACTGGTCAAACTTGATCCCACTCTCCCTGCTTGAACTAACCTCAAAATACCAAAAATTGACTGCGCGGATATAACACCGCATTTCAAATCAATCAATCATTTTGGTGATCAAAATATTCGATAAAGCATAGTCAATTCGATGTAAATTGAATCGATTTGAGGTAGTGCACTACGATAGCTGTTTTGTAATCTGTGAGATGGAAGTTATGTTTTCAATTGTACACTATGTTTATTTCAGTTGGTGGATCTGGTGTTCTTCATTATGATATTACTGGTGACAATGTTTGCATTCGGAGTTATTAAGACAGCCATACTGGACCCTCAGACAGCGCTAGACTGGGGTATAATCAACAAAATACTCTACCAGCCATACTTCCAGATGTATGGAGAACTCTTCCTTGAGGACGAACCCGGATATTCTGATAGTAAGCTTATTCTTTTTATTGATTTGGTTTTACTTGTCTAAGTGCTCAGACTGCTCCAATGCTAGTAAGGGGCATCACATTATCAACAACCCATTCATGAAGCCGTCTGGGCACTTAGACTAGGGTTTGATAAATGTGAATGCATTATTCCTGACGTGTTCAGTACTTCATTTCATGTTTGTAAAATGCACAAGTGAAGTTATCCACTATTTGATCAGAGACTATAGATAATAATATAGTCTATATATATAATATCTGACTATAGTCTCTAATTTGATAACCAATGAATAAATATCGATAACGTTGTCTTGGGTTAAGTATATTAGTTGAGTGCTGCCTATTTATGACTCCAAGATGGCTATTTGAAATTTCTCCTGTATCAAAGAGGTTCTCACGACTCAGCGCATAACAGATGAAATATGAATTCCGTGCAATATGTTTGTAATAGATAGCCACCACATGATCTTCTCATTAAAACCTGAGTTGTCATTATATTCCAGCTGGCTATAAATGGATACTTCTGGGTGTTTACATGATGATCACCAACGTTCTACTTCTCAACCTTCTCATTGCTATGTTCAGGTGAGTCTATCTCATACACTTCTGGCTCGTCCTGGTGAGGGAGAGCAAATTATTCCATGTGTAATGAGAAAACATTCCCTTCTCGGCTTCCGCTTTATGAGTTAAAAAGTTTGGATCATCTCTCTGTCATAAAAACAAAGCCTAATTCTGACACACTGGACATGCTGGGACAGAAATTTTCACATTAAATTTCATTTGAAATTCATCACATCAAGAATTTTAAACTGACACTAATAATATGCACCAGTTCGAACAATTGCAAACCCAAATCATGGCTGCTCATAATAAGGTGTATTGTTAAGTTTTGATTTATCTGAATTATCGTTGTGAAAATGAATGATTTTCCATTAACCTCTCTTTTTCTACAGTTACACCTTCGATCAGGTTCAGGATAAAGCTGAGATATTATGGAAGTATAATTATTACGCAGTGGTATATGAACACTTTGATAGACCATACCTGGGACTCTTGGGTACGATCACTCAGATGATCAGAGCCAGCCGATGTGTTCAATGCTGTGCTGGATCAGGATGCTGTCCATGCTGTGCCTCCAACTCAGGATCAGATTTCAGTAGGTGTTTGCTGCTTTACTTTCGTTACGATAGTTAGCCTCCATAATCGTTTTGTAAAACACAAAATATAAATCAATATAATATGTATTATAATTAAATCACTCAGGATGTCTCACTGTGAGGTTTTTCGCTGCTTCACTTTCTTTTTCTCTTGTCTAATCAAGATTATTGAAGACATTATTGAAAATAAGGGATTGTTTTATACAAGAGAATGTAGAGAAAATTTTGTGTAATAATTTGTTTTAAATCACACTGGACGTCTAACTGCGATTATTCAGATTTAAATCACTCCGGATGTCTGACTGTGAGATAAAGCAGATTTGCCCAAACCTACTATTGAATGGTTGTCTCTAATCTTTTCTTCACTAACTTTGAAGGAAGAGAATTAGAACCAGAAAAGGATAAGAAGATAACTAAGTTTGTCAAAGTGTGTATGGAGAAGTATGTGAACCGTCAGTCTAAACTGGCTCAGGAAGATGTCAGTAACAAAGTATCTAGTACGGCCAGAAGGTATGTTGTCCTCTACTGCATAATTGTATCTTCAAATTGAGAAGTTATAAGCTGTTATATTTACATGTCATACCTCTGTTTGATTTTACCTAGGAGGGTGTCTCTTACTCCTTGATTTCACCAATACACCATAATCAAAGCACCAAAATACCTATTCACTAAATTCTAAGCAACTCAAGCAACTGGGATATATCAACCATTATTATTAGAGGTGTATTCTAAATGCTCAGACAGGTGCGAGCGTGAGATTGTGTTGCTACCATCAAACATTCCTTGGGAAGGTAGTACCAATAACGCACATTTGCAGCCGTCTCAGCGCTAAGGCTAGAAGAGATGAAAATATCCTAATAATGGTGGGTTGTCCTCTCTTTAAAAAAATGTAGACAACCCTGTACACATATGCCCATTAAACTTCTATTTGTTGCAGGGAGTTTTGTACATAACTCCCTGTTCGTACCTATATGATTATATTTAATATGTAGCCAATTAGTTGGCTCTGGTCGGTGGGAGAGATGGTGATGAGAGTACCTGGCATTGGCTCTTCTCCCCACTAAACAGCCAAATCAGATCAGAGCCAACACATTGGTTACATATTACATGATCTCAGCTCAAATTTACTTATAAATGATAATATTGTCTGTTTGTTGTATATGTAGGTTGGAGTTAGTCATAGAACAGTTAGACGACCTCAGGGAGGACGTTCTGAAGCGAGAGGAGGAGGAGGAGGGGAGGCCTAACTCCAGCTCTGTCTCTGCCTCACCTGGTCCTCACTCAGCAGGAGGAGGTATAGACTCCAAACTTAATCAGATTCTCTCACTACTTCAAAGACGGGATTAGTGAGAGTAAGTGAATGGATAGCAGGCTTGTGATTTTTTTTCAATTTACTATTTTTTTTCCATGATTTCAAGGTTTTGCATTTTTCATTTTTACTATTTATATACATTCATCTCAACTTTTGAAATACCTCAAGTACTGTTTTATATCTAATTGATACCGGAATTGAATTTGGAAATTATGACATATCATGGATCATTTTTAAATATTATGTATTTTATTTTTCTAGTTAGTATTTTATGATGAAATTTTATGTGCCATTGCCTAAGTTCTGTTGCTTCGGACTGACCGTTGCTATTTTATTCTCGGTGAGATTTTTGCTTGCTAGTACTTGCATTCCATACAGCCAAATTCTGATAAAATCCATCCTATCCGTCCGTCACTCATGCTATTTTTGATTTTATTTTTACCAAAATGATGTACTTGAACAAGACTAAATGGTATTTAGTGGCATTCCACAAAATCCCTATTCGAGACCTTTCAAACTACGCTGTACCTTGTTTCATTAAAGTGGTGTGAATCAATTTTGTTATAGATTTAGTTCTGAATAATAAAAATACATAGTTTACATATTGATTTAGATGTGAGGAATTAGACACAGTCATCTGATATTTTTTTGTTGTGATGGAAAGATCTGGATTAATGGTCCGTGGATTTGAAGAACTACATCTGTCAGTTGCAGAATTGAAAAATGGTGAGACTTTTATAAATTAGATTATCTATGGTTATTGAGCCTGTCTAAGACATTTGTAAGATTGTTATTTGAACTCTCTCTCCCTGAATTATTGCTATTGTATCAATGGGTTAGAGGTAGATGAGCTCTTCAGGCATCAATACTATTTCAGTTCAGGCGTTCAGCTTTGATATACTTGAGTTGAGGACATAATAATCTAATGGCTTATAATCAAATAAATGATTGCGTAAAGGAAACTTAGTTTTTCTCAGAATAAGACTTACATTGGTCCAAAGTTGTTGACTCCATATATTTGAGTCATATTTTTCACAACCCAGACTAGAAATAAGCAGGTATTGCACTGGAATTGTGGCCGATGTTGGAATCTGGTGTGTTGTTCTTTGCGACCTTGTTTGACAATTTTTCTGCATAGCTTGCCCTTATGGATGACTCTTGCTAAGTATCCACATAGTTTGATAATCAGTTTCCTGCCAGTCCAGCTCTAGACTTAGGTGACTAGGTGATCATTTTGGATACAAGATAGAACGCAAACTTCAGCGCTACAATAATACCATGTTTACGGCAGA
Source organism: Membranipora membranacea (assembly GCA_914767715.1). Lineage (NCBI taxonomy): Eukaryota > Metazoa > Bryozoa > Gymnolaemata > Cheilostomatida > Membraniporidae > Membranipora > Membranipora membranacea. The sequence goes on along the minus strand of OU612066.1, from coordinate 29,789,912 downwards.
TAATTTTGAATGAAGTTTGAAGCAGGAATCAATCAGCCTTGATTCGGACACCATCTATTATGTTCAGAATTTAGAAGGATAGTGACTCCTGTTGAGGTGTTATGCTGCACACCTGCCAACTGCTGATAATACTATTATGTGATCAAGCTACCAAGCTAAAGGATCAGTACCTAATCCCCTTGTGTGGCAGCTTTTATGTGGGATAAGCAAATCACTTTCCACCTAAGTTGAAATAAATTTTAGTTATCCTTGGTCCATGCGCACTGGTATATCAACACAGTAGTGTATTGCCATGTTATTCACTGTGTTTCCATAGGGTCTAGCTGAGTGAATTGCGGAGTTGTGCAAACAATGAGAATGCTTCCTGGTTCGCACTGAGCTCCAAGATTCAGCTAGCAATTAGCATCAAAGACTCGAGAAATTGGGAGATCCGAGTAAGATTCCCGACTGGGGCAGATGTTTTTAAAGTTTGAGGTGAATGGAAATGGATGCATATTTCAAGGACGAGTCAAGAAGTGACAACTCAGATTGATCTAGGCCGACCTCAAAATCCACATGGAAACATGGCAGTTGCCATCCTACAGTTCTTGGAAATTTTGGTTTGGGCAAAACCTTCGACGGGCCAAGCTCTTCCCTTCACAATTATTCATTTACCGCAAAATCTTTCTGCAGCGATAGAACTTCCATTGGATTTGTTCAAGAACTTGCCGAGCTTAGGACCAATTTCGGCTTATGATTGCTTTCTTATTTCCATCCCTTAGAAGATGTTACACCAATGAGTTACTACTTGGTTACACCAGGAAATAATTTTCACTAAGAAGCTTAACACGAAATACTTGACACTTATCATTCAACTCTAATAATAGTTTCCCCCAATATCTTGACAGCAAGGTTTATTAGTTTTTCCTTGTTCCTAGATACCTAATGACAATTTCCAACCTAATTTTTGTCAAAATGTTTACAAAAATTTGCAAAATGCTTAAAATTGCTTACAAAACTCCAGAGGGAGCCTAAACATTTTTTTTTAGTTCAAAGGATTCTGACTAAGTTACACGGCAATCATACCTGACAAGTCTCCCTTTTTGGTAGGGAGGCTCCCAGGAGCCAGTTTTGAGCTCTTTTTCCACCCCCTCCCTATCTCCCTTTTTCCACACATTGCCTGCTTTCTTTACCCAGAAATCTTTAAGCTTCTTTTTGGAAGGGAAACTATGTTTTCCTACCTCAGCAGCGCATATAACTATGTAGTGTTGCTTATTATAATTACTGCTTGTATATAAAAACAGGTAAAATGACGCAATTCGTAATATAAAAGCTCAAGTTTTGGCTTAGAAATATGACAAACGAGGGCTGAATTGCGCCGACACTGCTGGGCGCAGAGCCGTATTCCGGGTTGGGAGTTTGTCAGCGGAGACCTCCTGATTTCTGGGTCTACCTACTTGTCATGTATGACAGCAATAAAGTTACACATAAATCAGGATAACTTTAACCAGCTTTCTCCCTGCTTTAGCTCATTAGGCTTTTGCATCTCTATTGTTTGCCCTACTATGTGCAATGTGCATTGAGAAAGGCAATATAATATTATTAATCTAGAGAAAAAGAGAGGCTAACTCCTCCAACAATCACTTTCATTGTGGACCAAAGACTATGTCCTGATTGGACAAATATCAAACTTAACTAATTTGATTGGCTCATATTTTATTTCACTTTCATGTCTCTAAAGTGTAAAGAAATGTTGGATCAATCACCAAGGAAAACATAATTTTATTTGAACAGCACTGCCATCATTCTTTCCTTTTATAATTCACTTCATTCAAGCAGGAACACACAGGTCTACTGCCAAATCAAGGTCTTTAGGTAAGAAGGGGGGGGGGGGGGAACTGCCAAACATTGTAAGATACCCTGGCTTCATAGCAAACCAGCAAATACAGCATATGAAAAGATATTTCAGGGCCAATATGGACTCGCTCAAGAGTCAACAACAGGTTTGGGCAAAATCATGGGGCATGAACTTCAATGTCAAAATGTGTAAAATAATTGCTTTTCATTCCCAAAGAACGGTCCCTGAGTATACAATGGATAATGAGGTACTAGACCGAACAGAATATTGCAAGTACTTGGGTGATGTTCTACAGTCACTGTCAGACATGAAGTTCACCAACCACATCGCGGGCAGAATCAGTAATGCAAGAAAGCAAATAGGAATACCTTTTACGACATCGAACACTCAGAAACATTAAAGTAAAATGAGAGCCTCATATGGTGTGATACGTGGTTGAAAGCAATCGCAAGGTGGTTCAACTTAGCCCAGCTAAGATTTATATCAGTATGCAAGAAGGTTTAGATGTAAATAATAATTACCAGAGAGATAGATGTCGAGTGTGTCTGTCAGTATGTCCAGGTGAGAGTATGAATGGAATGGATTGGATACCAATGGTGTGTGATAAGTGTGTAACCTTGTTAGGTCAGATAAGTGAGCTAGTTAGTTGTAATGGCCAGTTGACCATCAGTATGTATGCTCGATATATGTAGTGGAATACCACCAACCATGGGTTTTCCCGGCTAAGCCGATGGCATCCCAGAATGCCAGTCAGGGTTTTCCGACTATGTGTCAGCGACAGCCCAGAACGCGCCAGTTCCCAGAGCTATGCCTATGTTTTGACCGCCACCTTTTCCAAGTTACAACTTAAATCAATGAGGGAGTTCATTGCTTAAATGGTTGGTTGGTTGGTTTATTTTGTCACAAACGTTAGGTATGCTGCGAGATTGAGTGTTTATACTGTTACATGAGTAGGGAATACCAGAAAGAAACATAAACAAAATGAGTAAAGTAAAGTCTGACTTCTAGTGGATTAAAAAATATCTTGCAATATCAAAATCAAGTGTCCGAGGAATGAGTCTTTACCCCAGGCAGTTCTGTATTTAAGGCTGCGATATCTGCCTGAGGGGAGTTTCTCAAGAAAATTGTTTAAAAAATGTTCGTCATCATGTATTATCTGCAGGGCCAGGTTCTTTGTACGTTTTGATATGACTGAATTTAGGTCCCCAATATCAAGACCTAGTCTGTCGCCTTGCTTAAAAAACTTTCTCAGAGCTGTCCTGTCTCGTGAATAAATACTAGTGAACAAAATAGGTGGGCAGTAGGTTAGAATGGATACAATAAAACTTTTAAATAACATGCAGGCTAAAGGCTTTGTACTCTGATAATAAGGTTCTGATGACAAACATTCTCTGATTTGCTTGGGATACAACATTATTGACATGATCTTCGAAACGTAATTTGTTATCAAAGAGAACTCCCAAATATTTAACATTGTCACAAAAATCTATATTTACACCATATAATTTGAGAGTAGGACTGTCAGGTTTATCTCTCTCTTAGTGGAGAAAAGCATCTCTTGGGTTTTAGAAGGATTAAGTAATAAGTCGAGTTCTTTGCATAGACCAGAGATTCTATTGATCTCATTAAAATAATTAGACAAGTCATTATTATCAGAGATGCAACCAACAATACAAGTGTCATCAGCATATTTTAAAATAGTTATATTGCTCTGTTCTGACCTAATCCTATTTGTATACACTGAGAATAATAGAGGACTGAGGACAGAACCCTGAGGTGTTCCTGTGTTGGTGGTGATTGATGTTGAGAGAATATTGTTTACTATTGTTCTTTGTGTTCTGCCTGTCAGGAAACTCGACACCCAGTTTGTAACTCTGGAGTCTAGATGTTGCAGTTCTGTGAGGAGATTACTGACACTGATGGTGTTAAATGCAGACGAGAAGTCGAGAAATAGGCATCTTGCATAGTTGGCAGCTTGAAGGTCTATGTAACTAGTTATTGTGGTAATAAGGCATAATACTGCATCCTGGGTTGATCTTTTAGCTCGGTAGGCAAATTGGTGATTGTCGAGAGGAGTGTGCTATTGTGCTGGCTGGAGGAGATAATGACTGGAATAAATACAGTTGAGAATAGCATGCAGTAATTATGATGATGACTCAGTAGCTATCAATGCAGAAAGCCTTAGTTGAGTGAAATAATATTTTAATTACTACAGGTTGTGTGTAAAAGTATCTCATATGGCTACAGTGTGGTAAGGCTTTTTTGGCCACAGAGGTTACAGCAACCTGCTGATCAAGGGAGAATTGAACTGGGCCCCAGAGAGAGCCAGACAGCATACAAATCTCTATGTCTGCTCCATCTAGAATATGCTTTCTGTGCATTTGATCCTTCTGCAAATAAGGATATCGAGGCGCTCGATCTAGTCCAAAACACATGAGTGAGAATGATATGTGGCCTAAAAGGAAGGAGAGGGGTTACAGACGCCAAGGAGTAACTTAACTCCAGCCACTGAATGTAAGGCGCCAAAACTCAAGGGTCGAACTCCTTTTGCAAATCCTCTCTGAAGATTAATCTCATCCTGCCCTGTGTGCATCCCATGATGAAATCATGGACCAAACCGAATTAACTATACAAAACTAGTGCAGGAATGAGCCACGCTCAATAACTACTAATGGAAGCTGTTATTACAACAGTTTTCTCCCCCGTACAATACGGGACTTGAAGAAGAAATGACTGACTAACCAATGCCAAAATACTGGATGAGTCGTATTACCCACTCTTCACACAAATGGCCCACCCATGGGATAGGAAACTGAAACTGTGACAGTCAGTACAGTGGTATTGAATCATTTCATTCAGACTCAAAACCTACTGTGCATGTATGAGCAAGGGATGATAGGGACCTCTTGATATACATATATATATATACCGTAATACCTAACTTATAAGGCACCGGCCTTATAAGTGAAGCACCTCCCTCAGAAAAAATACAAATGCTCCAGTTATAAGGCACCCCACAACTATAAGGCACCCCTCTGGGAAAAAACTGCCAAGGTGAGACTCGAAACTTTGTGTTTTTATGGCAGACGCTCTCCACTGAGCTATTTAGCTTTGACCATATGATGTGGTTTTTGTCCAAGTCAAATATAGAAATGCTTCAAATGATTGCCGCGCCTATATGTTTCATTCTTATAGGCGCCTTCATCTATAAGGAACACGCCCTATAGGTGAGGTATTACAGTATATATAATATATAAGCCTAAAGACTTCATGAAGGAGAGAGAAAGATTGTAGTAACACCTCAATTGATTTCAACTGACAACAAGAGCAACAGTTACTCACATGTTACTCCTTGCTGACATTTTAATAATTGTAGAGATGCCAGGCCAAGATCAAATATTGGCTTGAACGAGCATTCCAAACAATAATTGAATAACATGGCCCACCACATAAACAATTCAGTCCTTTATTCTAATTTTACAGGAGCCACAGATAATTGGATGATTTGTATCAGTAAGTCCATTGGCCAGTATGAGTTCAGATCAAACTCAAACTGAATTGCAACACCCATAAACAACCTTTGCTAATGTGACAAGCTTCCAGAAAGCACGACTGATGTCTGAACAGCTGATGTAATACTTGAGCGCTAGACAATAAGATTCTCAAAATGGACAGCAGTAACGGGACTCCTGAGAAGAAGCTCAACCCACTTACCCCTGAAGAGGACATAGAGTCAGGTGAGACTGTAAGAATTACTTGCGATCCCGATCATTTAGAACAATGCTGCCTAGAAGTCCAATCATCGTTTATGTTGCTATAAGATTTATAACTGTGCAGCCATACGTGTTTGACGTGGTATTTGTTCTAAGTTGAGACATTGGCCTGGCCGACTATGACTGTAACTGTCACTGTCACTTCCTCATGTCCCTCCTTTAATTAAAGGATCATCCAATATCTTCTGTTGTAAGTCTATATTTATTTATGACAGTCGAGAAAAGTCCTACTCACTTCACAAAAAAGGAAAGAGACGACAATATGAGGAAATTTGCTCAAGAAAACTTCCATGAAAGGTACAGTTTCATGTAATTTCAGATTTTATGTCTACATCGCCAATTACAGATGATATCCCTATGGGTCGCAACTTGTATTGAACATGTAGGTTGATGATGAAGTTTATTCTTTTGTTTATATTGTTGCAGAGATGACACAACTGGTGAGCATTGTCCGACTAAAAGTTTTGGAAAGATCAACTTCAAAGGCTCGAGCCATACTTATTTCAAACCAAGGGTAAGTAGTCCCTCTAAATTCTTCTTCACATTTCACAATGTGCTCAATTTATGTGTGATTCTTATTCCCTTGTTATTTATATAACTCAGTGAGTTAAAATTCAGCTCTGTACTGTTGTACTGTTGCTGGGTTGCTGAAAGCCTCCTGTACATTCATATCACATTGACTTCACAACAAAGGGATTCTGATAGCCTATATATCACCAAATATTTGCACTATTTACTTGTTTGATATTTTACAGTACTTGAGGTTGTCAGATGAAGACAGCCCCGATGATGTACTCAAACTTATGACACAACATTGGCAGCTGGCAGAACCCAAACTAGTGGTAGCCATTGTAGGAGGTGCTAATAGATTTGATAATGGGCAGTTTTCTAAAAACAGAATACAGACATTGTTCAAGCAAGGACTGCCAGAAATTGCTATGGCTACAGGTAAGGCGTCTATTATTCACCTTATAACTTGAGTTTGTATTATTCTAGAGCTTGGGTTACTCTACTTTGCTGTAGAAAAATGTAACACAAGTGTGTTAAATCAACTTAGGCTCTTGGAACACTTAAGTCTGCAAAATCTTTTACTACTAAAAACTAAAATCATAGTCCTTTTTGGTAGAAATAGATGTTACATAACAGTATGTCACTTCGTTCAAGATTTGTAAATTGCGGTTTGTTTTATCTGGAAGAATTATTCCATTCAGAGTTACTCAGTGGTCAGAGGTAATTACAACCTTTGTGTGAGCGATGATATAACCTTAATGTGACAGTCCTACTAGGCCATGTAAAGATCTCAGGCTGAAAAGTCATTGGGGCATATGAAATAAAACAGCCTGTGATCCTAGTTGCAGTAAAACTGCTGCAAAGTCTGAAAATTAGGACCATAGTGGATCATAGTGATTAATTGCCTCCCCCTGACCACTATGATCCACTATAATCCCTGCTGAAATATTTAAAAGAAATTAAATGCTATTTTCCACAATTTTCATTTTTTTTATTGTTTTTATTTGCCCTATGAACTCACAATATTCTATTTACTGGGATAATAAATCCACTATTCTAATAGGACTCTCACTTTAATGAGCAAACATTAGCTAGAGTTTAGTTTGGCTAGTTTGGAGATGATGTGAAGTTAGTGTGCACCATTATGTGGGAAGCAGATGTATAGTAAAGCGGTATAGTAAATGTTTGCTAGCCATGAATTTTGCAATTTTAAGTCTGTGTGAAATCTCGAACTACTCCTGTGTGCACTTAAACTCTCTACGACGGTTTTCGTTACTGTTGACGATATATTATAGGAGCTTGGATTATCACCCCCGGTTCTAAGTCTGGTATATATCAGATGGTCGGCTCGGCAGTGAAGGATTACAGTGACTCTACAGGTTCTACTGTGATGAATAACATCGTCTTACTCGGCATATCCTCGTGGGGTGCTGTGTCCGAAAGAGAGAAACTCAAAAGTGAAAATGTAAATTGTTTTAATAAATCTCCAAAGCTCATTACCCCTTTTGTTTAAATTATTGAGAGCCCATGAACGATATGAATTGTTGTGTGTCACATATGATTGGATTGTTGAGGTTGAAGTATTGATTTTTTCAGTGATCACTGACTGAACACATCACATTTATTTTGTAAATTATTAATGAAGGTTAAATTGTTTACCTGAATTGTAGCTGCTCCGTGGCCTTGAGTCGTGAATTGATTTTATCATGAAAGGGTAATCAAATTAAATTGTTGGGCTATGTGCAAAATAACTTTGTTGTTGTTATCTCAAAACCACAATTATATATGATTGCTAACTTGGCTCCCTTATTTTTGACAGGGTGAGGGATTATTTCCTGCCAGTTATCCTACTGCTAACATCTTTGGTAAGAAGAGGACACATCAGCCTATCGATCCAAACCATTCTCATTTCATTCTTGTTGATGACGGATCAAGAGATAAGTTCGGCGGTGAGGAAAAGTGGAGAGCCAAGTTTGAGCGAAAACTTGCTAAGTGGAGCATGACCACGGGGACAAGGTCTGGACATTCAGGTAAAATTACTCAAGGCGCATACTTTATCCAGTGTAGACAATGTAACCCAGCAATATGCAATAAACACAAGCTGAGGACCTGATGATAGGGTGTCATCTAGTTTGAGCCCCCAAACTCATGCCCCACCCTACAGCACCTGGCCACTGGCATCAAGTCTACTTATAACAAACTTTAGAAGAATAATGTTTGGAAAAGCAAATTCTTCAACATACAGAAAATGTCACTAATTTTGTCCATGTTCAAATAATACTGTTCATCTCTTGTCGTCTAGTCTAGGAGATGATTTTCTTTTGTAGCATTTTCAGGTAATATCTGGTACCGGGCTTAATATCCATGCATGCTTAGATCTGTCAATGTCTAGATAGTTTGCTAACTATCTCGAAATAAGTCACAATGATTGACAATTCGTGGAACAATGCCACAATGATGTAACTTTGAGCTGCCATATGAACTTGTATTGTCGCTGAGGAGTAACAGTTACTCCTTGATTTTAGTATATTCACAATGTCAGGCCCTGACACCGTTCCCTTCCTCCACTTTACATACCCCCAGTTCATGTAAGACAATCCATGAGAACTGTGGCTATTGGGATTTGATTTGCTAGTTGCACATGTATGATAGATCCTGTACATACATAATGTATTGATAATGTCTATGGATGGATACCATAAGATACCCAACACGGAGAGCAATCCACCGTGATTTTGGTTTATCTCCTCATGGGCCATGGGAAGACAATTCACTGCATTACTTCCCTACTCCTCTCTAAGAGATCATAGAATCGAACCTTTCCAATATGCAAAAGAGGCACTTTCTTCTTATAAAAGCGGCCGAATAATCTTTACACTCGCTAATACAGCATAACAAAAAGACAATTGTACTGTAACTGTCTGAGAGGAAGTTCATTGGTCTGAGGGCTCAGCTTAAATGAATTATTGTTTTGATTATGATTGATACAGGTGATCCTCTGCACATCCCTTTTGTGGTGCTGCTAGTTAATGGAGGTGACGGCTCTCTGCAGACATGTGCAGAGAAGCTTGAGGACAAAGTCCCACTGCTCGCCATCGCAGGATCTGGTAGGGCCGCTGAGGTCGTCATCAGTATTAAGAAGTTTGTGAGGAAGAGAGGTGATATTCCTAATCATGACCAGTTTCTCAGGCTATACGTGGACGCTATGGGGTACGCCCCGAGTGGTTCTGAAGTGTACGACTGGATGAAGACTATTGCTGATTACAGCAAATATGTGAGTAGAAACTTGTTTTGTAAGCAACAAATTACGTAAAGCCCATAAGCCTTGTCACTCAGCCAATTTTTTGTGGCCGCGTGACAAAGCTAAAAGCCCATAGTGACGACTCTTATCTCAGGGGATATAGAGCCCATGAGGAAGGGAGTGATACATGATATTGGATAATAAGTTCCCATAGCTTACATTCCTTATTGATATTCAGAGAAACCCTGATATTTACGTTTCTACGTCATTAGGTACATTGTGAAACATACTTACGATACAGTTCGTTCCTTTCGTAGAAAAAATATAACTTTAGATCTGAGCCCCGATATTTAAGATACCTGTTCTGCAAAAAAAAATTATTGTGGCTTTCACTATTCAAAACACTACTTATAAAACAATAATATATCCTACTCAATACCACAGCGAGTAGCGAATACCCTCATATATCATCATTACCACCTCAAAATAATCTAAAAAACACACTTCTTGGGTCATTGGCTCCCTGTTCGATGATCTGACGAGTCGTTGCACTGTTGTTTTTCAGGTGTCTGTTTTCGACTTCATACAGCCCGGTATTAACACTGATGATATAGGATTAGATAGAGCACTTCTATCGGCAATATATCATCCCGACGAAATGACTGTCGAGAAGCGAAAGGCAGAGATGAGGCTCGCCATTGCCTGGAAAAATGTTGATTATGCCAGATATGAGATATTCAATATCAGAAATACAGACTACACCAAGGTACAGCAAAACAAAACAAATAATCAATCATCTTTCCAATGTCAATCAATAGTCAATCAATATTTTCTGCAGAGTTTCAATAAACTCTTCTTATCTTATCTAACTAACCAACCTCATCTTGCCAATAATTAATATCAAATTGCAAATTCTCGTTTCGACGAAAGTTGCATCAATAGTACCCTCGAAGATAATCCTCCTGTCAGATCATTTCTGAGAAGGCGCTGTGGTGTCACGTTGTTTACTTCTGCTTACAGTTCATAGAAGACCGCGAGTTCTTTTCTGAGCTAGCTATGCAGGTGTTATTGGATGACATGCCCGAACTGATGGCATTGTTTATGGACCACGGGCTTGATCTGGCTGAGTTTGTTACCGATGACAGGTTGTGTAACCTGTATGAGCGGGTACGTGATGGCAAGCAAACATGAGTCACATGCGTGATTGTCGATTGTTGGTTTGTCATGTTCACAGAATTATTTTGGGAGCATTCAGAGAGACGTGTAGCATGGTTCAGCATAAAAGGGAATAGCCACTGCATTGTGGTTTACATAATGGGCAAAAGAAAAATGACATAACATCCTGTCATGTGTTGTAGCAGACTGGCTAATTAGGGGTTTGTCAGTCGTTGTCATAGTCATGGCATATATAACAGTAGACAAACTGGACCATAGACAAGTTAGACATGTCTATTTCGGGCCTCTACGTCCAACCGACCTTGATGCTCAAATTAACATCCAGGACATCGTACCAGCCTGTAACACAAGGTCAAAGATTTGACAGTAGGGGGTGGTGAAGTGGGTGGTAAAATATATACATGTATACATACAATAATGAAAAGATTACATCTCAGTTTTTCTAATGATGGTTGGAAATCATGTAGTATGCGCTAATTTATTCAGCACCTGGAAAGTACCAGAACATTATGGCCTTCATAAGCGCTTTTAATCAGGAAGGGCGGATGGCGTTATTGATTAAAAGAGACATCTTTCAGTATGGCTTCGTGGTAAGGGCGGAATATTAATTTCGAATTCTAAGAATAAGTTGTATTTCATAGGCTAGACCTTGAACTTTTAGGATGTGACCGAGTTTTCTTAAAAGTGTTATAATCCTTATCTTTGCTAATCTAGTCTATCTATTTAATCTATTTTTTATGGAAGAGACGGAAGAATGGCAATTAGATTCTCTGTTATCTAATTAGATAACAGAGAATCTAATTGCCATTCTTCGAGTCTCTTCCATAAAATATTGGTGATTTGAAAATCAATTTAGATTTAGATTAGCAAAGATAAGGATTATAACACTTTTAAGAAAACTCGGTCACATCCTAAAAGTTCAAGGTTTGTGTTTGAGGTTTTCGTGACCGTAAGCACCAAATGGATTTTACCTTTGTTACCAATATTACGTGAATCGTTTATTAAGGGTTTAATGCTAGCGAAAGTGATTCACTGAGTTCTAAATGGTTTTCGTAATCACATAATTACGTAAAATCCACTTGATGTTTACTGTCATCACGGAAACCTCAAACGCAAACTTTGAAGGATGTGTTACATTCGCAGAAATCTGCTATAATGACACTTACATAACCTCATAACATCATAACCCTATAATGACACTTACTTTACCTTAAAATTCATCAAAATATTCATTTATTTTTAGGCAATGATGAGAGGCGATGCTTTCTCTCGGTTTATGAAGAATAAGTATGAAGCTGCACGGCCTAGGCGAGCGGTAACTATCAATCCATTTTCTTTTTATCTATTTTTTTCTCCATTTCAGTGCGCTTCTACCCAAGTAAGAACTTTTGCTTTGGTACATATGTTATATATGGATTGTGGATTACTTCCAACTTCCATCCCTTGTATTTTGCTGTATAAGCACTCCACCACAGGCCATATATTTTACAACCTGTTAGTCTCTGTCTTCTTGCGAAGACATTATAATATGGTATACCAATCAATTCTCCAAACACCAAACATTATCATTTCCCCCCAACTTTTGCCGTAATTTCTTTTGCACGTTATGGAAAACATCCGTCCAGGATGATAATTATTCTCTGCCAAATTTAATAGTGTACATATATCAAATATGCAAGTGATAAGGATCACACATATTTTGAACGATTGTGTTGTATTATGATTTAGATGTGTATTCCTTGCGGTGACAGAAAAGTATCTTCAGAACGCTCTGACTGTTTACTGACCGTTGGTGACATCATCAAAGATCTGCTGGGTTACAGCTTCCCTAACGTCTACAAGCATGGTGAGTGATAGACCAAGTTTGGTCCATTTGTCTGCATTCGGAGTTGCCCCCCTCCACCGGTCAAGCCGGCGTGACCAGTGGAGGGGGAGCAACTGGAGTACAGGCAGTTGGATTAAACTTGATCTAGGGGAGTGCTTACACAATCCAGCAGGGGAGAACCTAGGGGTTTGATATTTGTTGTAATACTAAAATGTCCCCAAGCAGGGTTCACCTTACAGGACTAATCATCAACACCATGGTAGAGATCAGTAGACTATGCTCTGAATTTAGAGCATTTCATACACACCTGTATAATATAGAGTGATAATGAGAGGACAACTTAAGCAGTTGAGAAAAGTCGAGCAGAATTTTCTTTCCTATAAAGCTAATAGTTTCAACCATAGAGTATTATACAATAACTATGTGGTTTCAACTGTATCCATAGGGTATTTGAAAGGTTACCCACAGCGCTCTTAATACGACCTGAGACCTTCATTATTATACCAAATATGGGGAGGCGCTACTATAGCTTTAAAGCTCAAATGACTGCGAGTGAGATTTTGGGGCAGTCGATTATCAAACACAAAAAGAAGTGTATGATCATGAAATGCCTCAAAGTCTTACTAACAGCTGTAAGAATATATGGATATCTAGGTTTATAATAGACACAATATTCATGTTCATAGTTATAAGACAGGCAAAAGTGAAACAGCCCGATTGCACTTCTAAACATGATACAAAAGTTTGAATCCCATTGAATTTTAATGTTTTACAGCTTCTAAGTCCCACTGTGAGTATATCGCTATTTTCCATTAAAGGCGGGAGTGGTGTAAATTATTGAGTTGCTAATGGTACATTTCATGGAACTGATGTGGAAGAGTGTGATGAACTATTAAGCTGCTTTTCTTGAAAGCAGTAATGGTATAATTTCTTTCGCCAACAGCTTATTTATGCGTTCACATTGACACCAAGGTTATACACAGTGCTCGTCTGGAAGCAGCTTTGCTTGTATTTTTCACTGTAGTTAGCGAGTTTGTTGGAAGTTTTCTGTCACATTTGTTTTCAAGGAGTCTTATGAATGATATAATGGGCATCGAGGATTTTCATGTGAATAATTCTACCAGTTTAGGTTTGGCACGCCCAAACCAACAGCCCCTCCATCCAACAGCTACTACTACTAGTCCCGATATCCTGTATTTGATAAATTCAAACGTGCCCTAAATTCCAATAACAACATACATGGACGACAGCCAAAAATATCGAATGGCACTCCTCTACCCTCCCCCTCTCAGCGTATGGTGGTCATACGAACATGACTGTTATGTTGGTATCTTAACTGACTTTCTATGTTGTAGATGCCAGTGTAAATTTAGATCCAGCTCAGCAGATATTCCTCTGGGCTGCACTCTTCAACAGAATGGACTTTGCCAAGATGTTCTGGAGACTCTCGAAAGACCACATATGTGAGGACTATGAGAATATTCAGCCAAACATATCGTACTGAAATTGGCCAGACCATTATAAGCTGTTAAATTTCTGCGTAAATAGCGAAAAATTAATACTTTGCCCGCATGAACCCTAATTAAAATTTGAAAGATGGCAAGGTAGATAGCAAAAAATTCAGAAAACAGGGCCTAAATTGTATCATAACAATATTTTGATAATAAATTACAAAACTATATAAGTCTAGCCACTAATAGGCAACTAATTTTTGACGATTGAGTGCTAATTAAAACCTGAAAGATGGCCTGGTTAATTGTGAGAAAAATCAGAAAACAGTGCCCAATCTGTATCATAACAATATTTTTGATAATGAATTACAAAACTATATTAGTTTAGCCACTAATAGGCAACTAATTTTTAACTGATTGAGCGCCAATTGAAATCTGAAAGATGGCCTGGTTAATTGTGAGAAAAATCAGAAAATAATAAATTACAAAACTATATTAGTTTAGCCCGTAGACTTAATAATATGATTTAGCCATTAATGGGGCACTAATTTTTAACGATTGAGCGCTTGAGAGATAAAAGTTTGTTTTGTTTTGCCTTCTGAGCAAATCAAGACAAATTGAGATTTTGATTGTGATATATATTATGTTGACAGCCGGTGCGATCGTTGGTGCGGCTGTTCTGAGAGGGTTAGCTAAGCGTAGCAATCACCAGGAAGGAGTAGACATCACTGTACAGTATTCTACCAGTTCTCTGTGAGTGAATGTAACAAAGACCTTTGGACTCCCTCTTCGATTTGAGAAGTAGATATTTATCTAATTAACAGAATCAGGACAACCCAGCAGAAAATACACCAACAGTCGAGAGCTACTTACTTTTGATAAAATCTAACTGAAGTTAAATTGGGTGTCACTACTCTCTGAATGCCACACTATCTATCTATCGATCAGCACAATGTTAGCTGTTAGCTCAAGCAGCATCAAGCTCTGATCCAAAGCGTCATGTTCTGATCCGAGGCGTTATTATTGTTCATTTCAAGAGAGCAAATAATGAGAATAACAAGTTATGAAACTACCCTAATACCCCATGTTTGAGAAATGTGGAGCTCGCTACTATATAACAATTCAGCCTTTCTACAGCATCTGATTGATTTAGAACAAGTTTGATCCAGTTTGCCTGCATGCTAGTTGTTCCTCTTCCAGTAACCAGTGGAGGGGAACAACTCCAAATGCAGGCAAATGAATCAAGCTTGGTCTGATTTGTCACACATATATGTTTTTTTATGTTTTAAAATTTTTAACAATGCATAAATAATCATTTATATTTTAGAGCCTTTGAAGCGTTAGCTAATGGGATTTTGGAATGCTGTTGGAGCAAAGACAGACAGTACACCAGTGACATGTTAGTCAGAGAAGCTCCAAGCTGGGGTCATACTACGATACTGTCCATGGCTTACCACGCCGAGATGGAGGAGTTTCTCGCACAGCCGGCTTGTTATACAAAACTAACAAAGCTATGGAGAGGAGATATAGCGCTCAGAACGCATCCGGGCTTGGTGTGTAATATACATTCGTCGAATCGAGATATAATTTAACAACTTGGCTTAAATTCCTCGAAATGTTGTTGGAATATTAGCAGTCTGTTGTTTTCTCGTTTATTTTGTCAATTAATTCCAGTTTCAGATAATTTCAATCTTAATAGGTTGGCATTTAGATTATTCTAAACTGCTTGAGGTAGGGTGACGCACACAGAATACCGAAGCTTATGCCATGCCATGTTGATACGAGGTGTCTGGGAAACATGGCCTTGTTTCTGCAAAGCAATCCAGTCCAAATAGCAACCAAACAGTATGCGTCCCGCTCGTCTTAAGCGGGCCAACTTTCAACGAAATACTAAATATGTGTACGTGCTGGGCGAGGCTAGGCTGTGTATTGCATCGGTATGGCTTGTATTCCCGCTTCATGATTTATCAATACTATTTGGCAATCAATCATATCCGTATTGCTTTCTACGAATATTTCAAAGTATTGCGTATTAACCACAGATAATATTGTTTGCTGTGTGCCCGCTGTTCATATTCGCTCTGAAGTTTGTACGGAAGAAGGATAGCGATATTAGAATGGATGAGCACAGACTCGACCCCATCGTCATCCTGGAATCTCCAGTATGTACTTCTAAATTATACATGCATACGACTTACATTTATGTGACTTACATGTATGTTACCCGAGAGAGAATCAATTATGTTAGCGAGAGTTTAGCTAAGCTAGTTTGCACCTATTTTAGGAGCTAGCTAGCACCTATTTTAACAGCAAATTTTTCATAGGATCTTCATTGCTTATCCCGTGCAAAAGGTCACATATTATATGTAGCATTAATTTTTTATGTAAATTGCACATAATTTGATGCTTTGTCTGAAAAACAACAAGACTCAGACACTCGTTTGTGTGCACAGATAGAGATTGAATAAATTCACTTAGCCTGAGTACCATCACAATGAATTTTGTGTGACGACCCGAGTTCAATTTTAACAGTTAGGGGTGGGTACATGTTAAGTTTTCATACTAAATTGACTCTAATGAGATACACATCCTAAATATTGCAATCTTGATGTCAATGTGATTTGTATGTGAGTCTGATTCTGGTATACTTTATAGATAGAAGACCCTGCCCAGTCTCAGCTCTCAGAATACAAACAGATTATCTCTGTGTCTATGTGTGGTGATGGAGCGTATGATATCTCACTGCCCAGGGCACTATACAGGGCCATCAGCTCACCCATAGTCAAGTGTATTCACTACTCTGTAAGTTAGTTTTGTTGCTCTCCAAATCCAACTGATTAATTTAGGAGGCTCTTTCAGTCCTAAAATTTTTAATTTAATTTTATGCGTCATACCCACACTTTCAATTCTCAGAAGTTAGAAAAATCTTCAATAACTAGAAAAACCACGAAAGTTTTAATTCATTGAAAATTGGTATTTTTCTTTATTTTTCTCATTTGACACTCTACGGTCCTCCAGTCATAAGTTCAGATCTTCCATCAGCGGCGTTGTTTTTGTGATGCAATAAATTTATTGCCCTTTCACTTGAATCCTAACCACATTTCTCTCAAAACAAGATATTAAAATTGTAATGTGTAATATTATTTTCTGAATTGTAATTCGCATCTTTTTATTCTTTATTAATATTGCCTCTTGTGGTCATTGTGATCAGATTCTCTTTCTGGCCTTTCTGATGGTGTACTCATTGTTCCTGATGCACGAGTTGAGACCATACAACAATGATAACAACACAAACTCCACATCGATCAGTACAGCGGATAATAACCAGAGTTCACCGTGTCAGACCTGCTGTCTCGATGTACTGTTTGGGGTGGGGTGTCTAGAGATTGCAACCTATGCCTGTGTCTTCAGCTATCTACTAGAGGAGATCAGACAGGTAGTGTATCAACCACCCTATTGGCAGTTAAAACGCGGAACTTAATTTCATTACCTTGCCGAGATTAGTCAAATTGAGGAATTAAGTATTAGCAATATTGATTAGGAAATTCCTTTATATAAGCTATCATTTGAGCATTACCCAAATCTAATGATTAATGGAAATAATTTCCAAGTGACGAATTCCGGTTTGTAAAATTTTGAAAATTGAAATCCAACTTTCATCCTGTGAGTATACAAATTCTACAAAACAAGAAATTATATCCCAGCGTGACGTGTTAAAGAGTTTACCTTGTATGTTTTGTATATTTGCGGATTTCCCTGGCAAGCTACATCAATAATAACGCATTAAATAATTTGACTAACCTCCCTGGGAATGTCAAAGTGGTAATGACTTTGCTTGGGTATTATTAGCATGCCCCCTGCCCAGTGTACACGCTGCTTTCAGAGCACTGAATTGTTTTTAGTTTTTTTTATTTCCAGGATTGTCAACAGAGCCCCAACTGTTTTTGTGTACATCTAACTAAATATTATGTGTCCTAAAGTTTTCAGATACATATTGGGGCTGGGCAAAAAAGTAGGACTAATACTTGTTATAGTTCGGTCTTCATCAATTGTGTATTGTTATCTAGTGCTGAGTTTTATCTATTTGTAGGTGATATTCAGGGATACCCGCTCCATGCTGTTTTTCAAAGAAAAGTTCTCTGATTGGATCAGTGATTTTTGGAATCAAGTTGATGTGCTCTCATATGTGATATTCATAGTGGCGGTAGTTCTACGATTCTATCTCACTCCCCAGTACTTTGAGTGGTCTAGATGGATGTTCTGTATAACGCTGGTGATTCTATTCATCAGGTTTAGCCAAGTTTTCTTCATAGCAGAGCAGCTCGGGCCTAAAGTTATCATGATACGCAAAATGGTACGATATTTCCCGTATAAGCAATTAATTGGTATAAATACTAGTTAATACTCTTTTTTTTTGCAGCCATTCCACCACAATGAATTTAATTCCCACGTAAATTAGTAGGAATTAAAGTGAAAATAACATACAATGAGAAATCTGATATTTGCCTACTAGATTTGTCTTCTATTTTGGTATGTGCCCACGATCCTAACCATGCTCAAACAAAATGTCTCTGTTTCTATTTTTAGATGTATGATTTAGGTTTCTTTGTGGTGATATTATTTATGGTGATAATAGTATTCGGGGTTTTACTACAATCTATAGCTAACCCTGAGGAGGAACTGTCATGGGCTATGTTTCAATCAATATTCTACTACCCATACTTCATGATGTATGGCGAGCTGTTCCTAGACAGTGGATTGTTCAAAACAGGTGAGGCCCTATGCTACAATATTTAGGTTTTTCAAGTTATTTTCATCAAAGGCACACAGCTAGAGTTAACAGATCTGCATTTCCCAGATTTACGAGTATATATCAGATACTTGAGAAAAACAATAAAAAGTTATGCATGACAATTTTTCATGCTGACAAACATTATTTGGAACTTTATAAGCGCCATTAATTATTTTGTGTCTCCAACTTTGAACATGATGATAGGCATGATTGGCTGATGCCTTGAGCCCTCCTAGCTTATTACACTGATGTCTGGTATGCAGACAGTAATTATGATGCTATAAAATCAAAATCTCTACCCATTATTACCGCTTACCTTCACTTGCGATGATATTGTGACTGTGTCTTCTCTGTGTCTACTGTCTACACAGTAAAATACTTAGATCAAAGATAACAGCTACAAACATCATAAATCCTCCGGCATAAACCCGTAAATTTAATATCATAAAGAAAATGAAATATTTTCTCAAAATTACAACAATCACCCCACATACCAACCAACTGACCACCTGGCATAATGAAACCATAAAAAAAAGAATTTATTATGAATCTGCGGGACATATTGTCCCCAACGATCCATTTCTTTTTTTGCCACTTTAACTGAAATAAATTCTCATCACGACGGTGTTCTTCCGAGTTTGTCACTTAAATTATAAAAAAAAACATAAACTAAACCTCAAAGAACGATCAAAATGTCACAGTAGGTAAAACAAAAGGTCAGTAAAAAATGCAAAGTCAAAGCCCCCATTACAGTCTTGAATTTTCGAAACTGAATAAAAATATGGCAACCAATATATGTGAATGATTGCTTGCTACCTAGTTTAAGCGCCTACTTTCTATCTGGAATCTGCTAGAGAAATGAACAATATGATACTGAAGCTCATCAGCTATAATTTCGGTTCATTAATCCGTTATCCATTTTGTTTTATTCAGACTATCACTGGGTCTTACTGGCTTTCTACATGATTATCACTAATGTACTGCTTCTCAATCTTCTCATCGCTATGTTCAGGTAAGCACTCGGTCTCTTTGATCCCATTTTCCCACAGACAGTCATGCAAGAACAACGCCTGCGCTCCTCATTACGAGGCGAGTAGGGGGTCGGGAAACTCTTTTGATGGCGCAGAAAGACCTCTGTAGTGACCGTAATCCCTGGTGTAGTCCCCATAGTGGTCAGCCCTTATGACTTTGCAAAAACACTGCCTAGTTCCCACCAATGGCATATTTAATATATTAATAGATCAGATCTCTTAGTTAGATGTTTCTCCCTCAGCACTCAAGTTGAGTCCATTCCGCATTTTTTTATCGGTACCAAAAATTGCTTTTATTTTCATTTGAATATATTCAGAGCTCGGTTTTTATCAATTGGGATGAGCTGTTGGGTTTGGAGTCCTTTGCAACATGAACAAAACTCCATGTGGTAAATGCTACACTGATTAATACCCTAGGGATTTATCATTTCAAGAATCTGGTTGGCAATTTCGAACAACACAATGATTTGGACATTAGGCTATGAGCCAAGGCAATTTATCTTGCAGTTTGGTAGCCATTGTCATTCTTTGGCAAAATAAATAGCTCTTAGGGTAAAGTGATACAGTAGAATCCAAATCTGTTGTGTTAGGATGGATTCGCTTCCCACTTCTATGAGAAATTTAACTTTGTAATATAAATTAAAAGGGAAAGTGATCAAAAAATGATGATATGGTTTCAAAACATCCAAAATCTGAAAGAGCATGCCATAATTAGGGGATCTAGAACTTCACATGGGTCTCCTATCATAAATAGTCGAGATGCGGCCAACAACGATTGCAATACCCCTCATATCACTTGTGTATAACTATCATTAAAGTGAAACCCCTTTTTCAATTTTGCTTCTGCCTAAAAAACAGGCTTCAAATGTTCGTACTGATCTGATCTTTTATGGTAATTTTGTATTGACCCTCCCATCGCACAACACCAGTGTTCAATGCTCTGAGTGTGTTGTTTTTCAAATAGTGCGTATTTTTAGGTTTCCTTTGTAGTGTAATAATAATCGTCTTTCTAAGTTCATATAGCGTATAAAGCAAACATTAACTCCTTCTAGTATCATCAAATAGGTGCGGAAAAAATTTTTTTGGTCATTGATGGAGTCAATACACAGTCACCATAAAAAAAACAGATCAATACGAGCATTCGAAGCCTGTTTCTTAGGCAGCAGCGTAATTGAAAAAGCAGTTTCGCTTTAATGAAAATTATATACAGGTGATATAAGGGGTATTTCAACCGTTGTTGGCCACATCCCGACTATTTATGATAGCAGACCCATGTAAACTTGTAGATCAAATAATTATGACATGCTCTTTCACATTTTGGATGTTTTGAAATCATTGCATCATTTTTTTATCACTTTCCCTTTTAATTTAAATTTAGAAGTTAAATTTCTTATAGAAGTGGGAAGCAAATCCATCCTAACAACAGATTTGAATTCAGCAGGTCAGAATTAGTCTAAGACCATCTAAGAATTGAAAAGACGAGCAATGGCTAAGACAGTTAAAAACTAGCAACATTTTTGTGCCCTGGCTCATAGCCTACATGGAAGATGCCATTGATTCAACGAAAAGTAAACGGAAATCCAAAGAACACATTTTATTAATAAATCATTTATCAGAATTAAAAACCATAATTTGTTGTGGTTGATGATGTCACAGTTCACTGTGTGATGCAAAATGTCATTATTGGCGACTTCTCAGAACTGTTAAATTCTATGATGGTAATGATAAATGTGGCAGAAAAACATATTCTGAGAACCCGATGAAGAAGAAAATTGATATCATTTCCACGCGAATGACGATGTTGGCACAATAGTACATGACTTCTTGCTACTGACAACCAGTTTCCCATAACAGATGTGTTCTATGAGAAAGAAAAACCTGTCTGTGGAAGCCATGATGTAATTGAATAAATTTTGGGCACCAAACCACTGAGACGGGTTTGTTGTATCCAAAACTTTTGCTTTAACAAACAGCTAGCTTTAAATTTGTTTTCAAATTCCATATTGCAACCCATTGTGATCGTGTGATGTTATTTTGAATTTAAAACAGTAGTTGCCTGGAAGTATTGTTTTGATAGCTCTGTGACAGCGATGGGAAGTTTGATGTGACAACATGTGACTCTAACCCCACATTGATCACATGATATACTATTGCATGTATGTCTCTGATCGATAGAGAGTGAATTAATTGAGTACCATCAGAAGGAATTTGGTGCGATGACTCGAGGCCGATTTCATAAATTAGGGGCAGGAACATGTTGGGTACTCAAACTGAATTGACTATAACGATCAGAGATACACATTTTAATAGAGCAGTCTCGATGTACCTGTGCTCTCACCCACCAACACGGCATTCTGTAATTAGTATGAAAGAGCCTAACTGTCACTCTGCTCAAAACCCTCTTCTGGACATAACTTTGGCTAATTTTTCACTCATAAGCTTTACAGGACAATCAAGCAGCTAACAATGTTGGAACAACACCTCAGGTTGATCAAGGGGAAGAACTTGACAAATTTTACTTGAACGATCCTCTGGAGAGTTGAGGCTTTTTGTCTATGGTTATCTTATTGTGTCTTGGTGTGAAGGTTTAGGATTGACGCTGAACCTTCTGCTGGTATTCCCAACTGGGAAAGATACTATCCCTCAAAAATATCACTTCATAATGTTGATTCATTCCGAAAATCACAAATAAGTTCGTGGAAAACGGCAGTACAGAGAGTGTGAATAATTCATACAGGGGAAAATTCTCAACGATAGAATGATTAGATATCAAGTAAAACATATACATAATTATACTCAGCGAGTGCAAACCGTCAGTTCTTGGAATATTTTCAACTCAAATCATGCCCCTGTGAACATACTGTTTTTTTGCACTTGCAATCAACGACTCATTTTACCAAGAAAGAATCAGATAGTGCAGAATTTCTATACAATCATAGGACAGTACTATTGTAGCTGGGAGAAAATTGAGCGGGTGGAGTTCATGATTTGATAGATAGCTAATAATAAGAAAAGCCGCAGGCTAACACTATTTTTTGCGATGAAATCAGATTTGCAGTTTTTTTACAGATAAGTTCTTTTTCTGTAGATAAATTACATTGCGTACTTATAATATTGCATAATACTTAAATTTGTCTGTGGTCAGACAAGTTTTACCACTCAAACTATGTGGTTTGATGACTTAATTTTAAAATTTGCGCACTAACGTAACCTGCCACTCGCTACCAAGAAGTTGGATTAACATGGTTTTAGTATACAAAGAAAAATAAGTTAAATGGAAGGATCGATGGGAAAAAATACCGCCTCTCGACATAAGATCCATCTGCGCAACATTTTGGGTATGTACGGTATGGGAAATCCCTAGACTGCAATTGGTTGTCTGACATACAGATATAGTTATTAACTGGCATTATGCTAAAATTATCACCCCACACAAGTTTAATTTTCGGTTAACTCTGACTGTACCATACTCACTGACTTACATTCACTCCCACGTCATGAAATGGTAATATATCAAATCTTAAGCCTGTAATGTTTTTCTATTCTATTTTAAATCGATTTCCAGGAAAGGAAGTATTAAAATTATAATGATCATGACCGGGTCATATACACCTCTATATAAAAAATGCACAGTTTTTAAGCATGCTGGTATACTGTTTGTGGTGATCTATTCGGTTTTGCACCCTCAAGATGTTGAGAATAAATCTTAGTATTTGTATAAGTACTATCCTATATATTATCCTATATACTATCCTATATCACCCTTGTAAAAGTACTGTCCTCTCTGAGCAATGAACTCCAGGCCATGACTCTGAGGCCAATGGCAATACATTTAGAAGAAGAAGAAAAAACACCCAAAATGATTTAGCTGTTATTAGAAACCACTTGCCCTGTACTCCCACTGTAGAGGCGCAGGCTAGGGTAAGGCGCAGGTCAGGGTAAGGCACATGCTAGGGTAAGGCGCAGACTTAGGTAAGGTCAGGCTAGGACAAGGCGCAATCTAGGAAAAGGCGCAGGCGTTGGTAAGGCGCAGGCTAGGAAAAGGCGCAGGCTAGAGTAAGGCGTTGGTAAGGCGCAGGTTAGGGTTAGGCGGCACTAGGGTAAGGCGCAGACTAGGGTAAGCTCAGGGCAAGGCGAGGCTAGGACAAGACACAGGCTAGGGTAAGGCGGAGGCTTGGGTGATACACAGGCTAGGGTAAGGAGTAGACTAGGTTAGGGCGCATGCTAGCAAAAGCCGCAGGCTAGGGTAAGGGGCTTCAGCTAAGGAGAAGTATTTATGATAGAGACTGGATGTTTTTTCACCTCCACAGCGATGTTGATGGGATAAGTTTGTATTGTTTCACATTGCCAATTGAGCCATAATATCATATCAATGGCTTAATCTCATCACCAATGTTCACCTTCCCTTTCTGTTACTTTCGCTGCGGTCCCCATTTAAGTCTCTCATTCATGGTGCATAAGTTTTCGAGACTAATTACCCTTTCGCAGAAGAATTAAGTCGGTCAATAGCAAATCTATCAGCGATTGAAGATTAATGTCAGTCCCACATATATTAAATGAAGTGGCAGTATTAATCGTCCCACACGGTGCATCATGTTGCAATGGAAAAACGTTATTCAAGGTATTCCATTTGATTCTGCTTTTTTCAGTTACACATTCGACAAAGTCCAAGAAAAATCGGAGATATTATGGAAGTTTAACTACTATGCAGTGGTATATGAACACTACGACAGGCCTTACTTTCCGCTGATCGGGACCATCATTGATATTGTGCGGGCGATGAGATGCAGCGTAAGATGTATGAGTGACGATGATGCTAACGATTTCCGTAAGTTTTGGCTCTGCATAGAGATGGAAATACCTGAGCAGTTTTAATGGTTCCACAGATCTCTAGCCTATATCTAAGGGGGGGGGGGCATCGGACGAGGGGTGGGGGCAGAGTTTAGGGGCTTAGACTAACCTATATCATGATATGGATCGCTCATAAATCAATTGATTTATACGGCTATGTGGTGTTAGGTATGATTATTGAATATTAGTTGCCGCAGTGATATGAGCTGTTAAACTCTTTTTTAATCATAAAGTGTTCAAATCCAACACTGATAAAATCAAAAGGTCAAGTGAACTTTCAATGACAGTATGCGTAATGCGGTTGTATTGTTTTTTTTCAACTCAACCCCTATATCTTGGAATTCTAGGCTATACTGGTACACATAATACCAAACCGTAAGTTTGTAAGTCGGTCGGTCGTGGGGGTCAGAGTAAGGGGACTCAAAACTACATCAGTGTTATTTATTGGCAAGAAACGGTGATAATTAGTGGACTGGGGTTGAAAGCAGAATGCTTCTACCCGAGCAGAGATGGAGCGCATACTTGGAATCTATTGATTAAATCTCCAAAAGGGAGATACATGCTAGAAAAGAGCATTGGTCAAGGTTGACAACTTTTACCTTTGAGACATTATCAACGTGTAGGAGGTACTGAATTACAAAACACCCTTTGGTCCTACTGTCTATTAAAATGTTGAAACTATGTGCAATTTTAAGAGGGTATCAGAAAGTTGCCCCAGGTGCTGAAAAAGTATGTCCATAAAGGCAAAGCCTGAGAATAGGATTCTACAGGTTCCAGCAATAACAGCTTACAGAACTCCGTTTGCATAAACTTAAAATTGCCATTTGAGCAACCATGATGTAGTAAAATTCATTTATAACCACTTTCTGGTGCTAGGGGTTAGGGCGTACCAGTTTCTTATCGTACCTACAGATAAGCGCAATCATATGATTTCTGCGAATTTCAAGGAATAGCTTAGTCTGATTAGATGCCATGATCTCTTAATCTTTGCACGATGCTAGGGTTAATAGCCCAGAGCCATGGTCTATGTTTACATAGAACAGGTTACTCGTAAATTGATCTGACCCTGATGACATCCAATTCGAGGAAAGTGGTAATCATTTGTATTCTACAGGTGTTTAGGGTTTCCCAATCGGCCTTGATTCCCTATGCTAACGCCTTGATTCCCTATGCCAACGGCTCATTTAGTAAGTGGGATTATATACCCATTGAAATACTTGGAATCATATCGCCATGAAGGATAGCCTAAATGCTGATTGTGCTGTACTACAACTGGTTAGCATCTTTCAATTAATTTCAGACAGTATAACGATGATCTCTATCTTATGGCATTTCGTCGAAATGTTTTTTTGTAAACAAAACTGAGCTTCTGGATAGATGAGGCGGTGTCATATCATATATTATGATCATCATCATTGTAACTCAATAGTGGAAGTGGGGTGATTTTAAGAATTCTAAGAATTGAGTCTGTGTATTGAATTTTGAAATGTTGCCCTCACCCTCCCGGTAGTAAATTTTAATTAAACTGACCACAACAACCATATACTGGATTGTTGACCAGAGAGAATATATCATCCATGACATGGGACATTGTTGAAGCCTCACTTTATCACGTTCCGTCATACCAGAGAGTTCTCTCTGATCACCATACCTATTTGTGTCTTTTTAAGATAACACCATTAATATCCACTAAGATTTCCACTCGACATATTTCCCCAGGTTGCCCACGCTAGTTTAAACGCTTTTTTTTCATTTTATTGCAGGTCGAAAGTTGAATCAGGATAAGAATGACAAGATAACAAAGTTTGTCAAACTATGTATGGAAAAGTTCATGGCACAAGAGAATAAACGTCAACAGGAAGATATGGCCCATAAAGTGACTGATACATCACACAGGTAAACTGCTACTTATATATTGTGTAACTTGTTGATGTCAATATACTGACATGACAAATTTATGGCTGCTGGCTAGCTAGATGTACTTGGCTAAGAGCCAGAGATATATAACACTTTCGAGCTTTCAAAAAACGAATATCGACAACAAAAGAAGGTTAATGGCTGTGAATTTGCAAAAAAGATTTATCGGGATAGAAATCTGATCACAAAGCTGCCCGAGATATTCTACTCTAGCCTTTTCACGCGGCCACAGAACCATAAAAAAAAACCGTGGCCGCCGTTACAAGGCTAATTCTACTCTGGTAATAGTCGTAATCGTTATTTGCAATCTCTCGACATTTTTATTAGGAAAACATAGAGAACTATTTTAATCTTAGCCAAGGTGCCAAAGGTGTTTACTCCCGTCATTCTTTACCAACACTCTTTTATTTTAACCAATAGATCTGTTCCTATTATAAAAACTGCATTAAGCGTTCATTCGAAACAGCTCTACAAATCTAGATAAAAAGTTCCAAAGGTCGTTCAATTGAAATCTGCCGGAATCACTGTCTGATCTGTTCTAGCTGAGTGAGGGAGACCTGCTAGAGGTCTTGTACCCAAATCTCTCACTCATTTATTGAACTATAATATACACTCTGAGTGGGAGACAACATGAGCAATCATTTTGGGCGATGTGATGGTGATAATTTGGTCTACAAAGCGTCGCTCATTCTAATTGGAAGACCCCCAGAATTCTCTAATATAGGTCAGATCATACATCAAAGTAGTCGGGGAATTTTGCTTTATATCCGCTTAAAAGAACAGGACTTGGTATTGGAATATATTCCCCAATTATCACAAGCCAATACCTCCTCTATATTGAGGTGCCAGCACTTTTGGACATAGAAAAATATTTGTTAGATGGATGGGTGAAGCATAAATGAACTTGAAGGGGCTTTAGTTCTGAACCAAACATATGAACTGAAGATTGAGACAACAACATTTGGCAACGCCCCAAAAGAAGAACATTAGATGGGTCATATTAGACTGATTATATCAGGTGATTGAACTAAGAAGGCAATCATTGTCCTAGGAATGAGGCACCCGTGTGCGCCACCCGCAATCTGTGGGAGATATCTGATATCTGACACAACAAACGAAACTACCATTCTGTCAAGCAGACCTGTAAACGACAGAAGCCTAGTAGCCACAATATCATAAAAGAATTTACCCATCAACTACTTGTAATACTCATCAATGACAAACCACTTTAATTGTATCTTATGGCGGATTAATATGGCATTTTTTGCAATCAGGCCAATACGGAGAAAACCAGATCAGATTTATTGATGGATTCGTGGAAACTGAACTCTTTTGATGTTATATAAATGGATTTAATTTGACCTGTTTTCAAACTCCTTGAGGCTTACCTTCTTTGTTCTGCACATTTAATTTATTTCTGACATTTTCTTCGAATTGCGACTTACAAGGAAAAGCTAATAAGGCGTTCAAGTTGTGATTGGTTGTCTTGTCAATGGCCTACGGAGCAAAGCTCGCAAGGTCAGCTTTAGGGTGGTGTTGTGTTTATACAAGTATCCACCCGTCAGCGCTGTGAATACTTTTTTCTTCATTTTTTTTTCTGGCGCAAGTGACAGTAGTGCGTTCATGGTCAGAATAGAGGGTCACGCTGATTGATTATCTTGATCAATCTTACACAAGATAGAAGAAATTGTATATTTGGACTTTTTTAGATTGGGCACAGTAATAGAACAGCTTGACGATCTTCGGGATGATGTCATGAGGACAGATAATGTGTCGTTACAGTTTGATCAACAGTCACTCGAATCAAGGTTCGTTCCTAAATACTACCTACAGATGTGTCGCAGCCCCAAAGACCTCTGATAGTGAGATCATAGCTTCTGTTTAGTGCTTATTGTTGGGTTTCTTATCGGCGAGATGCCGAAGCATTCATTGAAAACGCCATAGACACAGTGATGACTGCTTTTTTTTGTAAATGACCTAAAAAATTGTCCCACTGCAGTTGTAGTGTGAGCTAAGTGTTATCTTGTTTACCACTTTTATAATAATGTTAAAAATCTTGTCATATTCCAAATGATGCCATGTCAAATGCCATAATGATAACAGTTTATCAGGGTAGCACCGCCATTGCGGATATCTAGATTTCTTACTCCTTGCTTGCACTGACAATGACTCACCAATAACATGCTGTACCCTGAACCCAAATAGAAATGCCTACAGCCCTTATTCAGCTTGCACGGTATTTTATAAATTAGCGTGTTATTTTCCTCTGAGGCAGGGGAAACACCTAATACATCTCAGTTCTTAGAATCGCTCTCTATTTCTAGCCACTAGAATTTGCTTTGCAATTTACCTCTTGACATATTGATCATGACCGAAGTAAATATGTTAATGCACTGTAGACAGCATTTATAGATTTGCCAGTCATGTCCAAGATGTCATTACTATTGCATGTAACACTCAATAATTCTAGGAATTGTCCATTGTGCAAACATGAGTAACTCCTCTACGTAATATGATAACATACTACTACTTCTACCACTGTTTGATGACCACAAATGTAGTCATCATCACATCACTGTTACTCAATACATAGAAACCAGTACTTTTCCGTTGTCACATTCTTAGTCAGACTTTTGACAGTCTTGACTGGTAACCCACTACTTGTCTCCATTGGCACATCCTTGAACTAACACCCTTTTAAATTAAATACAAAATTATGGTAAATTACCTTCTTGAGGTGGAAATTGTGTGGAAATTGTTTAGGACATTAACCATAATTAATGGGTTTTATGGGACATTCCTCTACATTGAGAGTACTACGTTTTGGTCGAGTAGTTAGTAACCTGTAGGAGAGATTTTTACAGATTATTGTAATAAATATTCTTTATCACGTCATTTTTACAGAAGTAAAGCACAGTCGGATGTGACCCAGCAGTTAGCGAAGAAAATGGATACATTAGAAAGAAACTTGAATGATAGACTCAACAAAATAATGGAGTTAGTCACCCAAAATGGATGATTCCATTGGCACATGTTCAAACTCTCTACTTAATACCAGTGTATCATTATTACTCTTATATAGCCCAAGAAACTTTAGTACTGAAATACTATAGTAGTATTATAGCTATGGTTATGGCTTTAAATCTTGTATTCTTGTCCCTTGATTTTCCAACAAACTTGCATTTTATAAAGTTTTAAATCCTATGCTGTCCGTCCATCTAGTGTGAGCAATCCGATTGCTGACTGCCTGTCTGTGATACATTCCATTTTGGGATATTTTTTAAAACATATTTCTATTTATTGCGTCCATTCTACAATAATATCTTTTGATAGCATTTTTTACTTTTCCACTACTTGGTGTTTGCATCTGTGTTACAATTTTCGGACAGTATTTTGAAGTTGCCGATGCTTATACAACCTAGTCCTTTTGAGATCGCCGCAATTGCAGCTGTGTGTACCCCGGTGGAGCCTTTGAAGATTTCCGTGTATGTACAGAATACCAAGAGCACCACTTTGGTCATGGAAGCATCCTGGGCTAAGTACCTTAAATTTATTGTATTCTACGATTGGATATTGAAACTAAGTGTCAACAATGAATAATTTTTACTGGTGTCAGTGGACTTATTGCGAACTCCTGCATCCGTGATCAAAATATGATTATTTACCAGATACTTTCTCTGTTTACCTTTCCGAGTTGTTTACTAGGGTCGCTTTTCCTGGAATCAACTCAATCATGTTTCTTATCAAGGGGGGAACTTGGGATTCCCTGGGGCAGTCACACATTACCGCCAACTTATCACATGTGCAGATGACAAACGTTTTAAACAGAGTAGTTAGATGTGTATGTGCTGAGCAGATTTAGAAGATAATGAACAAACCACAACTAGATGCACAAACCAGTGCATCTGGTAATCAAGTGTAAACTGTTTGATGAGACAGACTGTTCTCTGTGGCGACAAGGATGAGGGTACACTACCACCATCATGTGGGGGGCTGGTGCAGGCATCCTTGTCACTGTGATACACTGTGTTAGCCTAGCTCTTCTCAAGTCAGGGAGGGGGGCGCATAGACAAGAGTCTGAATGGCTCAGACTACCGTGCTTCATGTTAGGGATGAGTTTTGCACTTAGTCCTGGTTCATCATAACACGTCATTGGTTTTAATTATCATTCACTTCATATCCGCATAGCTATCGTTAATAAGTTTAATCCTCTGCCAGAAACCCTGCCAGTAGCTCGCAACATCTTGGATATCAGGTAAGCCTGTGGTAATTATCAGCATGAACTTGTGGCCCTGTCTAGGCGTAGACCTTGGTGATAGGATAGATAATTACGCCTTGAACCCTCTCATCGTATTAAAAATTCCTATACTTATTGATGGCCATGCCTGTATCACAGAGTAAGGATATATCCCTGCTCTGTGCATGCAAGGAGTTAGAAAACTCTTTGGTGCATTTATCCTAGCTCCAAATGAGAAATAATGGTGATAGTTTCAAGCTTATGCGTTCTTCAGTAAAGTCTCCAAATACGCACCAAGCAATGGCCCATTATAGATAGTTTATAGTAATGTCTCGAGATATGAGTTTTGGCAGCCCGCCATTAAAGAATTTTCTTCAAGCAAGCAAACCATCCAATGAATGGTACACTCGTTATTTCGACCTCCGAGCCACCACAAATTGTCATTGGTCATTGGAACAGGGGGGGGGGGATTCCCCTATACTAGTTGTACACTATTTATGTTT
The DNA here is from genome assembly GCA_914767715.1 of Membranipora membranacea. NCBI lineage: Eukaryota > Metazoa > Bryozoa > Gymnolaemata > Cheilostomatida > Membraniporidae > Membranipora > Membranipora membranacea. The sequence continues at coordinate 29,758,768 of OU612066.1, read as the reverse complement.
CAGTTAATACCTACGGAGGGGGAGGGGGAGTGTCAGATGGTGGGCAAGAGTCTTGGGAGGCTCAGACTGCTGCATAAACCCATCATAACAAATGCAGCAAAGACCAAACGATTATTATTAGCAGAATAAAAACGATAAGTTTTAATTTTATGTCATGGAGGGGGAGGAGTGCTCAGAGTGCTTGGATAACAGAATTGGTTTGGAAGGCGAGAAGGACTATCCAATTCGCGCAGTCCAATATATCATAATTTCAGTCTAACCTTTTTGGCAGACATGCCTTGCTTGGGAATTACCTATGTACACTGCATTGGGAGCATTCCCATCGCCATAGCCCTAGACTTAATCGTGAAGTCTAGGCCATCAAGATGTTATCATTCATCTTCTTGTGCCAACCTGTAGATCGATCAACGCCCGTTAGACCAGCGGCATCTCAGTGGTCAGAATCAACACTATTTGGGTCTTTACATTGATAACTGTTTCACATTCTGCGGGCAATGCGTACGGCAATGCGTACGCACAGATGAGTGTACGCGTAACCGCAAAAGAACATTTCTGGTTTAGGTGAAAGTAAAAGAATAGCCTGCAGCTGCAAGCTATTTGAGAATCTTGCGAAGGAGACTGGTATGTGTGATAAATTCAATAATCAGGGATTCCGAGAAAAAGGATAATGACTTTCTGAGAATTGAAACAAAAGCAGATCCTGTTACTGTATATCCCAAGCAATGCGCCTTACTCCCCACTTATTAGAGAAATTGCTAATCAGACACAAAGAGCCTTTGTCACAACTCACAATACATATTTACCTGCTGGTTAGCATGAATCATACAGATATCAAATTTAAATTTAATTCTTCGAATTTAGTCGATTAGAGAAACATTTGGCTGCATTGTTTAGAGGAGTGTCGTGCCAACGCGGCGAGGTGGGAAACCTATGTTGGTAGACTACTTATTATGGCGCTGTCTCTGTCTCCCAGGCAAACAGAGGATTTACATGTCATATTTTATATAATGTCGACCTATTCCCCTCCCCATCATAAGATACATTGGCACCTGGATACCAGGTACCTCGTATGTCGGTCAGCGATGTCACACTGAAATAATTAAAAATTATATGAGCACAATATATATCAGTATTGTATTGTAGAAAGGAACAACAGGGTTCACACATATCATTCCCTCACCGGGGGGCCGTTGGGCGCGGGGGGGGGGGGTGGCAAAAGTCTGGGGGGCTCAGACTACATATAATACAGCTATCATGTACATTATTCGTTCACAATCTATGCAGGGTGAGTGCCATGTCTAGATGGACATTATGCATCATCATAACACCATCGTATGCATCATTTTTTTTAAACTTATATTTAAGGAAAAGACCACCACGGATTAAAGCTTGTGGCAGTATTAGTGGTACTTACAGATCCTTACCTGTGAAACCATAGAAATTCAATGAAAAACAAATTATAGCAAGCTGTGCAAATACAGGGTTCCCCAGATATTGGTTAGCTGCACAGAGACCTTTTCGAATAATAACAAATTAATGTTTCCAGGAACTAATTGTGCCATTCAAAATTAAATGCATTTGATTGGTTATTCAAGATGACTCAGTCATTGATTGGCCGAACTTTGATAGCTATACATAATTCGTAGCAGAGAAACTTGTTATTCATTCTATGAACTGAAGGAAAAAAGAGAGGCATATTATTATACATCTACACCTTTATAAATTACAAAATATCTGAATGAAATTACATTAGCATTCTGCACTCCAATTGGGCACCGAGCACTAGCAAAAAACTCTCTTGTGGTGAGATTAAATTTCAAGAAATCGGTGTGGACAGCAAGCTTAAAGCAGCAGCAGGGAAGGCCCTTACGTCACTTGGCGCTTATCGTTCAGCAGAACAACAGTGACGGGGTTAAGTGGTGGATATATGGTTTTAGAATTCAGAATCCTGCCGTGGTACATAAGGACTATATAAGGAGACAGCGGTGTATTTAATTCCTCATTTGTCCACAACACTTTCACTTATCGATGAACGATAGTAAAACGTGACGGATTACTCACAACAACAGGTAAGATGGCAAGTCTAGCTCAACAGTGGATAGTAGAACACACAACCTGATCGCAACACCAAATTGCCAGCATTTGCAAACTACTTTCAATTTTGTTTGCTTTGTATGACCGACATATCAGGCAAATGTACACAAAAGTGAAGACCTTGGCATAGTGTATCATGTCAACTTTTTATTTCACATGACTTTTTTGTGTGAAGACTGTCACCAACTGACGCAGTTTTAAAGGTTGTGAACAGACTCGGCTATGTTTCCAATTTCAATCCTATAAGCTAGCCATATCAGGCTGACAAAAAAAACCATCAACATCACTGATGTATTAAAAATAACTCGCTATCAGCACATGGGTTTCTTCTGTTATAACTCATGTGGAATCGAAATGGGAAATGTGCTAGATATCCATTGGAGGTCTTCGCCACTACTCTACGGTGTTATGGTATTTTGTGTGCGCTGGTCTTTTGTGGTTATTAAAGTGAGAGATACACATTTTAAGGTCTACGATTCATTTTAGATGTATGCTATTCAAACCTCACACAACTGGGTGGACTTGTTTGTGATTAGATTTGTGCGCACAAAGCATACTGCGCCGTTCCGTCCTACAATAATTATAAGGTTTACACACAAATAATCATAGTTGTACCGTAATTCCTCACCTATAAGTCACCGGACTTATAAGTGAATCACCCCCCTCGGAAAAAATATAAATGCTCCAGTTATAAGACACGACACCCCACAGCTATAAGACACCCAACAGCTATAAGACACCGTGTCTTATAAGTGAATCATATTCGCTGAGTAGTTGATGTTTGGAAGCTCTCCATCTTTGAATCAAGCGTCTATTAATGTTCAATTCCCTTGCAGTCTTGTCAAGGTTGTTATTCTTTTCAACTGTTCTCAATACTTCCAGTTTCTGCTGAATGGTGTATGAGGTTCTTGGCATGTTTTATTTATTTTGAAAGACTGTGAGAGAGATATGATATGCTGATTGTTGAAAAACTTGAATCTTGTGGCACACATTCACATGACAATAAATGTTAAAGTGGACTCACTACAAATGAACTAAGTAGTTTTGGGAAAAAACTGCCCCCAGTGGGTTTCAAACTCGCAACTTCATGCTAACAAGCCGCACGTTTTACCACTTTAAGAGGTTTTAGTCCAACCTAAATATAAAAATGCTTCAAATGATAGTCGGTCTATATGCTACTCTCTTACAGCCGCCTTCACTTATAAGTCGCGCGATCTATAGGTGAGGAATTACTGTAGTTTGGCAACTGGCAACACCCTTGAGTTTTCTAAGAATTTTATAGGTAAGATGCGAAAAGCTGAAAAGGTTAACACCATAACCAAGTAGCTCAATGAAATCATGCTTATATCCCTGCAGGACATGGATGTGTGTCCGTGTAATGCTGTGTTATCATCATAAACAATGAATCAATAGGTGTATTGGCTTTCTTGGAATAACGAAATTCCACTTATTCCACGTGACGCAGAACAATTGTGAAGTTTAAGATATTTATAACCTAAACGATAATTCCTTTACCACAAATGTTAACCTGCGGCTAAGGGTTTATGAATTTATGAAGCATTAAAACTATGGATTATTATTTTGATGACATGACCCACGGGACAGTGAATTATGAGATGTAATGTTGGTGGAATTACCCTTTTTTTACAATGAACTCTCATTTTGCTGAATTTGTTAGTTCACGTGATCTTTTCAATGTGAACCTTATCGTTCCTGTTGTAAGGCAACAATTTCATCATCATTTCTCTTTTTTGTTCCAGGAACTCTGGTTCTCTACCTTTGTCAGTCATTAGTTTGGATGGTAGGAGACAGTACACAACCTAAAGAAGCACAATGAAAATGACAACTCTTGATCGATGGAACTCTGGGAACCTCAGTGATTTCAAACCCAAGATCTATGAGATGAAGCTGTACATTGACGAACAAAAATATACGCTAATAAACGCCATCAACCAAACAAACTACAAGTTGCAGCAATGTGGCTGGTATTATCCACACATGACCAGGGATATGGCGAAACAGCTTCTACAGAAGAAAGCAGTGGGATGCTTTTTACTAAGACAAAGTTCAGACTCTGTCCGTAATTACACAATATCAGTGAAGACTAGCGGAGGCGTCGTAAGCATACGAATAGTAACTTCATTAGCTGACGATGGTGTTTCTTTCCGCCTGGATTGCAGTAAAAAGCTAACAGACAATGTGGTAGAGGAAAGTTGTGTCATAGATCTGGTGCAGCAACTAGTGGACACTAAGGCTTTAACATCATATCGCTTCTCAGATAACAAAGGACATAATAACATCGCCTTACAACTTGAAAAGCCAGTCTCACTTCAACCAACTAGTCTCAAACATATGGCGCGGTTAGCGCTACATAGACAAGCTCAATCTTCCAAAACAAAATCTCTCCAATGTGATATATTACCTATTCCAAACTCGCTTCAAGAGTACTTATCGGAGTATAGCAACACTGTGTAGAGAAAATTAACCTACAGAGCACCCCGTGTGTGATGAGACGTTGTAGGCTATGCAACATGTTTGCTTCAGGATGTTTGTGCGTTTGGATGGGCATCATGTTTCATATCCTTCAGTGTTTCCTGTAAATACTTTTGTTAATTTATAGTTTTTCATATGTGATGTAATTTATTAGCAAATTTTATGAGATGATTTGCCTTTTATAATTTATTGGTGCATATTTTGTAACTCAGTCGTCGAGACTGATAACTTTGAAGCTCACTGACCGGAGAGAGACGCTATGATCTCACTTTTTTTCTGCGAAATCATTGTTGAAATCTACACATCCTGTTTCAACAATACAAACCATGGGTGTGATACAAATACCAAGCTGTGAAATGATATTGTGTGTGGTCCTTGGAAATGGCCCAAGTGGAAAAGTCGTGTGTACTATCGCCTGCTCTTTGTTACATTAATTGCAGTCACTGTTATCGGATACCCTTCAACAAGTACAGATGCCTGGTTGTTACAGTTGACGACTGATTCTGGTGTAACTCTATAGAACTTTAGCTACATGACAATTGTCCTACTACTATGTGTTTTTGCTTAATTCCATGTTGCAACAGAAAGAACTTGGGGGTTTATATTAATGGGTCACCATAAAAAAACTGTCTTGCGCTACCAACTAAGTTTTGGATTGAATGGTGATCGGCTCCATAAAATATAACGGTGTCCCACATATTCCATCAAGTCAAAAGAGAGGCTTACACAACCAATAACTCTCTAGATGATAACTGCCAACCCAATAACACTCATCCAACTACAATTTGCAAAAAGCCCACGCTAAAATCTTTTACGCAACTACAAGTAGCTTGTTACATCAACAACTAGCGCGTGTACAAGTTACATAGCCGGAGGAACTTGATCCATTTTGCCTGTATAAGTGACAAGTTGTGTTAGCACACTATCTCTAACTGAGTAAATAAATAAAATACAGTGTTTGTTTGTCGCAAGCATTTTAAAATGCCACTACCATTGAGAAAAAGATAAGGGGCACTTCCTGATGTAGCAAGCGGCGACGTGTGCTTGCGTCGCTATTCATAGCACATGTACGCACAATTGTGACTAAACAGCATTTCATAACAACATTCTCGAAATGCAGATCTAATATTATAGACATAGCAATCTAGCATTTAGCAATCGAAATTCTAAGAATTGAGAAAGATAACTACATTATCATCATGTTTTCATTGAATTCTTGCTTCAGTAAAGTACCCCTTACATTGAAATCAGAACAGGTGATGTTCTGAAAGTCCTGGAGGCCCTAATAATCCCTGTATGATGTATCAGATAGGTTCAGACAAACTTTAATCATTGGCTGCCCTAATCACTGCGGGCTTAAACTGCCCACACCCACTACAATAAAGAAGAATGCTGAAGGTGTGAGGCTAGATCAGCTCAAGATCTTATTAGCCTGGCTCAAGTTGATGGCTGAGTTTTAGCCTCTTCTTCCTTGTTGACTTAGACCATGCATGTCCAACCTTTTCTCGGATTTGGCCACTTTTTTTTTGTCTTCATCCCATTTGGCCGAACCAAGTTGATGAAGCAAATGAAGTCATAATCATGTTAAGTAAGCAGGGCTGTATCCATGGGTTTTGAAGTGGTTGGGAGCGTGCGGGAGGGGCGTTGAGCGCCCTCCCGCCAGGGTGTATTGGGGACCTCCCCCAGAAAATTTTCAAAAATCAGAGGTAGCTTTAAGGCATTTCAGCCTTTTTATAGATGAAAATTGACAAGAAATTGGCCCCAGGATTTAAGTGTAACAGAAAGGGACCTCATTGTATCCCTACTGTGATTGATCCTTAGAATTTTATCAAAATTTGTGAACCGTAATATGTCTCAAATTTTAAAATGGTGGTTGCAAAGTACACAAGGGAATCGTAGGAGGTAGGTACCAGATCATAAATTCCTGCTCAACAGTCAGTAAAATATGTGATATTGTTATATTGTCCATGAATTGATTTAATAATTGTAATAATCGTCTTTTGTGTGAGCAGTTTTTCTTCAAAATTCTGATTCTACTGACCACCACAGAGAAGGCTTTCGGGACAAGATGCCAAAAACTTGCCAACATTGAACTTTGGCATGTTCAATCCCTCTGTGCAACCAATTCAGAACATGCTATGTTCCTAGGCTTTTTGTTCAAGTTTGGCCCAAAGGTATGTTTTGAGGCGGGCCATGGCACTGAAGGATAGCGCACATTATTCAGTCTTAGATCTATTGATGAACTATAAACCTCATGACAAACAGAAACTTGCTTCACAATCCCTATGTATAACACAAGGGGCAACTGTTATTGACAAACATAAATAATATAGTCAATGTGTATTCATAACTTTTATGGCAATTTTAGGTTTTTTTTCAAAATTGACCTCCTGAAAAAGTGGTAGGACCATGGCCCCCTGGCCCTACCTATGAATACACCACTGTAAGTAAGGTAATGTAAGTCGGAATTCCCATTTACTACAACAGAGCATTAATTGGACTTTTCAATGTGTGATAACTGGACTTTCAGATATGACAGAATACTGAAGACCATGTACACCTTCCCGTCATAATTTTTATTTTTGAACAAGTTGTGAAAATGTGTCTCAACTTTTTTTTGTGGTAGGGTGCATTTGGCCGAACAAAATGACCAATTTGGCCGAAATGGCCGAGGTTGGGCATGGCTGACTTAGACCATGCTGTGAGTACAAAGTAATAAGCATAGTCGATTGCTGGAATTTTGAATGCTTCACCTAAAAAAACATTGCCTTTGCCAAATGTTAGGGCAATGACCTAAAGATTGCTGACCTTGCATTCATTGAACTATCAAGTTGAGTACTCATCACAGACTAAACATTGTATATGGAGCAATATAATTGATAATAGATTTGGACATACTCAGGCAACACATTGACATACAAGGTATGTTAACAGAAAAAAACTTAATAACATAAGACCATACCTTACATATATGCATTCATACATGGGTACAGAGTAGGACTGTGAGCTTTGATCATGATGGATATCTGTAGGATTGTGGTTTTCTACTGGTACCCTCACAAAGCCAACTGTAACCTGAACAGCTACAGCCGACCACGGCCTCCCCTTAGATATCAGCTCGGAATAATGGAGGTTAGCTCCCTTCCATTGTATCCTATTGAGGTACCATTTTCGATTGATTGTTCCAGCTCCAAGAACCCTTGGGTGTATGTATTTCCAGCGTCAAATACTTCGGTATTAGGTGATTATCACAAGGAATAGCTATGATTTGTATCTCTTGAACGATTTCTGACCAGAAAGTCAACATGTGAAATCTGCTGTGTGAATTACCTACGCAAGTCAACACAGTTTCAAACGATTTAGATCCACTTGCCTATTGCTGTAGGCTACTGTTTCTAGCAGATTTAGGACCAGGTAATGAGCTAAGCGATTAAGTGATTGCAAAGCAGAAACTTCAACATTGTCATCCTAAAGCAAACTTAGCTTATAAAATCACCAACGCATCTTAATAAAGTTGGCAATGCAATACACTGGAAAGTTTAGCATGTTTGTATCTTGCGAGCTTGAAATCATCGGTCTGTTATTGTAACATTTGACATACAACTATCTTAACTTGATCTACCAAATTATCTTTCAGCAGGTTGAGTGATCGGAATACAAACAACAAATACAAACCCACTCTAAAAAAGAGTGAAGGCAATGTGTTGTTTATATAGGTATTCAACGATCTTCCTTTCTTCCCTCCCGTATCTATTACCTGTTAAATCAATGAAACATCAATGACTGAAACTTGGCTCAGAACTCGCTGGCACACGCATATCGCCACTATAATAAATCACCCCCATGAACTAAAGAGCGGACCGGGCCTGTACGTTTCAATGCCAACGCAGGAGATGTTCATAAGATGATTGATGCCTATAAAACAGAAACATAAATTCCGATTAAATCATTTCTTCATAAGCACTTCTCCCAGTTTTATTGGTAATTTTAGTAGATATGATGGACGGAAAGTACAATATTAGCATATTTATAATTATATTATCATTGCTGGGCATGACATTTCAATGTCATTGCTTGCATTAGGAGTTGCTCCCCTCCGTGCAAATGTACATGCCTTTGAAAATTGACATTGCGATTGCGTTGCCATGGACCATAGTTGCTGATAAACAGATATGAGTGAGATATAAAAATAGAGAGAAGAAAAATGGGTATACAGGAAAATACAGTTGATGGAAGAGTGTTGAAGGCGCTATATCCGCAAACACACTTGAAATTCATTTTGAACAAGAAAGTTGACTCACTTGATCAGATGGAAAGAAGATTAATAACAAAATGTTGGAAGTTTGTTAGCCTCTAATTGTACTTCGTGCCGTCAGAAGCTTTGTAGCTTTTGCTCTGACTAGAGGGTTGGATTCGCTGGATTTTAGGTCGGTCACAGAGGAGTAGCGACGCATGTTTTTCATATCACCCACTCTCAAATATGGCTGCATGTCCAGAGGGTGCTTCCAAGATGAATATTCCGGGTAACCACATGGTGCACTGAAGGGTCTCATAGTTGGTGTCCCTCGGAAATGGCTGCAGTATTGAGCAGAGCCAGGCCTAAATCTGGCAGGGTTTAGATTTCCGTTTCTGAGGAACTTAGGGGGGAGTTGTACGTTTGTGTTGATATCCCATGGTGGTCGCATATCGGGAAGGTACTGCTCTTCATCAATCTCTGGCTTATCTTTCATGAAGACGAATATACGCACATCTGAACTGTCAACCAGGTCGTCGTCAGGTTTATCCTCATGTTTAGTGATTTGCGAGGTGTCCACATCGCGTCCAAACGGATCTGTGTACTCAGGAACATCACAGACTATCTCTAACCATTCACGAGCCGTCCTGTTAGCAGAACCATCTCTCAATGTCAGGGAGGATTCTCCACTCGACTGTAGAAATCTACAGAGGATAAAAGATGTGATAAGACAAACTCAGTTCAGCAATCTGTAGGTCCCTAGAAAAGGCTAGTGAAATAGCACATCTATTTGCTAGGTAAAATTTCCCGACTTTTGTCGATGAAATGTTGGTATTTTGTTTGATCAGTGGCATTATGCGAAAATCTTCTTCATATTTTTACAATGGAGAGGGCAGATAGTTCATGAAGCTTTATTTCCTAATATTTGAACCCTTTCTTGTTCATCTTGTCAGACCCGGAGATATTTCAACATCTCTATGAAGCTTATGAAACCGAAACATATTTATATTAGCTATATAACAAAAGGGTTTCGCGCCAATGTAATTCCATTAGTAGCTATTGGTCAATTCTATGATTTTTTGCACATCCATAATATTTTTCGGAATTATTTTAAGGGGTCGTGGTTCCTCTGAACGTGGCAAGAAACAACAGCGTGATTGACACAGCCGTTGCTCAGTTCCAGAGCAAATATTGAAGTGGTTTTCAGCCTCTCCAATTGACAAAATCTAATCGCCATAAATGTAGATAGGGGGACTCCACTTATACATGGATGCCAATTTTCTTTTACAGCCAGACTAGGTTATGAAAGGTTATAGCTTGTAAGATGTTTTTCAATTTTTCAGGTATCGAGTTACAGTTTCAAAGAATGTAATTTTAATTTCAAATAGTATATACCTGGCAGCTACCACATGACCCTGGCTACATGCCATGTGTAGTGGCGTCATTCCCTGGTCATTTCTCAGATCGGTTTTTATGCGAAACTTCTTCAAATGCTCCAACAGTATTACTATAAAAGAGGAAATACCAGAATAAGTACGGGATAGGGAAATAAAGTTAATTGTATTATTATCTGTCACAGTATTCTCTCGCATGTATATGAGTCGGCAATTTATAAATAAATCCTCCCACAGGATGTGCAGTATTCTTTTGATAAGAAATATTAATGGGTCAAGTGTCACATCAATTTTAGAAAAAAATTGATGTGTTGACCTAAATGGCATCTTTTTGAAGATTATAGATATACAGGAACTGCCAGCCAGACACTCATCATAACCGCTTATTACAGTCAGGCTGTATTGGCTTGAATTCAACCTTTACTCACTGATAATTTTGAAGATTATGTGGAATAAATCAGGATTTGAAAATTGATGAAAGTTGGAAATTTGGCAACCAAAACCCCTAGCTCAAGCACCAAACTAAGCAAAAGTACCTGACCAAGCAGTTACCACCCATTTTAAAACTTTTGTTAATGTGTAACTATATTCACTCACCAAGAGTGTCCAAATCACCACTCATAGCCCCATAGTGGATTGGTGCGTTACCAGTGTGGTCTCTCATGGCTGGATCAAAGTATCCGGCATCCAGTAGCTGCTGAACACAATCCGAGTTCCCAACTAGACTTGCATGCATCAGAGCATTACGACCTCGCCTGTCAATTATATCTAGTTTTGGCGACTGTAGTAACAGCAACCGAACCTACAATAAAAAGTTTTATGAGGTGAGAAGCAAGACACATCTTGATCATTCATGTTAAAAGGAAGGAAAAGAATAGAGGTTATTTTTAGGGTTCTTTTGAGAGAAATGAGACTCCTCAGAGGTGTCACACTAAAAAAATCCACTCATAAGAGAGTCAGGGACCTCAGTAACGAATCCTTGTTCAGTATTATTGAAAGCTCCCAATACTCAGCTCTATATGACTAATGTAAACATCATTTTTAGCACCAATAGATGATAAAGACCAGGAACACTAGCAAAGCCATCAAATTACCAAACTCAACAAAACATATTGCCTCCTTGTATCAGATGACATAACAGATTTTGACAGACTAACTTACCATCTCTGCCGCGTTACGCTTATTCGGCTCATGGTTGGCTTTCATCAAAGGTGTAAGTCCCTTTTGGTCGACCCTGTTAAGTCCAATCCTCTGTTTAACTAAGATGTCAAATTGCAGAAAATTTCGACGCTCTATGGCATTATGAATGGTGTTCATGGTTGAAAGTTCTGTGGTCTATTGGTAAAAAAGTACCACCGATACAAGCAAAAAAACACACTGGCAATTCAGGTTTGTATTGTGATACACTCCGCAATAGCTGAAGAGTTTCAAGACACCTATGTATTATCGGTGGGGAGCTAATAACTGTTCCAAATAGTTGAACAGACAACTGCAATAGTTTTAAGGCTATTTCAGTAGCTAAGAAGACAGCGGGAATCGATACGATCAATAATCAACACAATTAAACTATTTATAAAGGAATGATGTTACGTGATCATCACTTTGTTCAAACACTGGGAGGATATGTCAGCAGACAATGCAAGTATTAAATTATCACAATGAGTTTAATTGGAAACGCAAAATGAAGCTCTAATGGACATACATTTGTTTGCTTACCAAACAGAGTTCACGATGTTACAGTGTTTGCAGTTAACAAAAAACACACACTGTCACCCATTTGCCCATGGCAACAGTGGTGACAAGATAAGATGACATCGGTGGTGCCTCTGCTGGATGTCAACAAACCTCTCAAAACTTCAAATCAACATTAAACAACCATTAAATAATAATATATTACATTATATTTTGTGCATCCAGTTTTTGTCAGAGTGAATACACTCACTTCAAGTTTTGAGCGCTTGCTTGGCTGCTACAGGATGATGAATTTGTGTGTCACAATAGACAGTTTTCTGAGCTCTTATTTATGCCTCAATTCGGAGTAGTCCTCTCTCCAGTTTGGTACTTTTAACCCACACGGCATAGGAAAAACCTGCTGAAAGAGGGTTATATTGAAAACTGCTAATGTTAGGATAAAAATGATTTTTGATTCAGAGTCTGCACCATTGAAAACCCAAAATCATTGGAGGCTTGAATGTTGATAAATCTTAATTTTAGTGACGAAACTCATGAAAGATTCTGCCAAATTGTCTGCAAAACAGGCGGAAAATGCTATAATTGACTATCCAAATACTATAATTATTTCCCAAAGTATGTCAGTGTTAGTTTTCAATGTTGCAGATTCTAAATCAAAAATAATGTTTTTCCTATTATAAGCGGTTTTCAAGATAACCCTCTTTTCAGCACGTTTTTCCTATGCCGAGTGGGTTAAAAGTACCAAAGTGGATACACATCCTGAAAATCAGCTCAAATAGGATGCTCACTTCAATCAAAGGCTTAAAACTTAAATCTATTTATATCTATCAGGATCTTGTTCAAGCCCTGCTAATGCTCTATATCATCCTAATTAAAACTATATCCTACTGGCAAAAGGATCAACGTAGTTAAGAGAGAGTTGGAGGCCAGAATTGTTATAAAACTGCTGGAGAGAAAAACCCTGCTAAAAGATACTGCCTATATTCACTGAAACCTGTTTGGAAATCAAATTTAAAATTTTTCCAGGATCTGCTTCAAGAACAGGCTGCACAAAGACTTGTACCAATTTGACATCCAGTCGCTTCCAGTGTCTATGCTTAGTTTTGCAGAAATAAGTCATCTAGAAATCAATCAAGTGCCATAAATAAGAGAAAACTGGCCTAAGGTAATGTGTTTATGGTAGGGAAAGGTTGATTTCACTGCTGACGGAGTGGGAAACTACAAGAGCAAATACCAGTCAAGCAACTATTCAAACATGTTGAGAGGAATAAAAAGGCTCAACCAATGTGAAGCGATCACCCTTCTTTTTTCAGGAATGATGAGTATTCTTGATTGTCTTTTTAGAAGTAAATAGCATGTGCTCAAGAAGAACTGTGTGCCACAGCGCTACAGCAACGCAGGTAATTGTCGATGAATAGCCACAAGCCAGCCTGTAGGGATCAAAGGTTACAATGATTTGGAGATTTGTTCAAACATTAGGCCTTTCGCTGAATAATCAAAATGTTTTTTTAATTTGTCTTAATGGGTTCAATCCACACATTTGTCAGGGAAATTACAACTGACACCATGGCACCACCATGGCAACCCTTCACTTTTTCTGTTACTTCACCTCAAACCTCTTTCAGAGCAGAGGTTTGGCAAGAGTTACATCACAATGAACTTTTTTGTTAATTCTAGCTTTATTGCAAATTGGTGGGAGACCGAACATTATTATGGTCGCCACACTCCTACACACCAAATTACCAGCGACACCGGGATACAGGAACCAACAGTGGTATGCTCAGATGAGAAATTATGTCTATACCCATGCCACTTCCGCACAACTCATTACTGTCTTAATGTTCTCTCAGGATCTTAACCTTTAAGGTAATTAGTGACTCAAGGCATTTAACCAAGAGTAGATCCCGTCTCAGAGGTTGAATATTTGAATCCTGGAGTCTAATAGTGGTTACAGTAACACTCTACGTTGTATGAGTGATGTTCTCTCAGGATCTTTACCGATAGGTAATTAGTGACTCTAGGCAATGTACAAAGAGTAGATCCTGTTTCATCCCGTCCAAGAGGTTAATTATTTGAATGTCTCAATACATTAACTGTCTCCTGGAGTCTAATAGTGGTTACAGAGACATTCTACGTTGTACGAGTGATCACAGGTGCACAGCTTGTAACTGAATAAAGTTCCCGCAGGGCAAGGCATGTCATAACCTCCAGGATACTGTGTGAAGTATGCACAGCCAGTTCCTGGTTTCTGCACGTATAAGCTTCCACGTAACGCACCATAGCATTGTCCACAAAAGTTTTGTCCTAACAAAAACAACAAACCGCATGTACATTTACATTCCAGGGCAAAAAGGAGCACATCATCATATCTGAAACAACCACATGTACTACTATACACACACACACACACACACACAATGTAGATCACGTGGTTGTTGACTGTATCCCCAGGGTGCTGTTGCAATCTGACACCTTGAGTAGCGCTTATGAAACGGCAATTTTGATGAAGTGATGTCATGTTTGGCCAATGACCAATGCTTCCTGGAAACGATTACTTAGACAGTTGCGCTTTTTTTTGCCGTCATAGATGGAAGTGGATTATTAACAGGTTTCTTGGAAAGGGCAGAACCAATAAACACCCATTAGGAACAGTGCCAGCAACATACCTCTACGTTAGTACCAACTGGTCATATTCATGTATTTTAACCTACGACATCCTGATTAAAGTGTCTGAATTCTGAGAATCTCACTACCCACCACAGCTTAATAGCATATTTAGACAATTATACCTGGACACAATAAAGATTGGCATTTAATGCTAACACACTGCTTCACGCTAACAAAATCAATTTTCAAAGAAAACTGCAAGATGATAGGTCTTCAATTGCAATAAATGTCTGGTATAGTTACAGGTCAGTCTGTAGCCAAAGAGGAGATTGTCTGGCTAATCTGTGCAAATGACAACAGGAAATAAAATGTGGCCAATAACCTTGTATAATGGTGTGGCCGCTTAGGGTAGCTGAGAAGCCTGAGTGAAACTTGTGGGCTGCACGCCGATTACACAACACGTAGTTTGATGCGCTTCGTCCTGTTATGATAGCAAAACTTCGAATGATAAAATGATCAAGTGATGAAACCTCTACAAATCAACATCTTCATTTCATTGTCTATCGCTTAAAGCATGCTTGAAAGTAATAACGAAAAATAAATCTAATACATCAAGAGTTGTTGTTCCTTACCTGAGTCATCACCTTGGTTATCAAAGTCATCCAATGCTGCCGCACATTGAACATTTAGACAGCCGTTAAGTAAAAGGCAAACAACTGCATTGAGTAACACGATGTACATTTTCTCAATTTCTAATCCTCTCTCTACCAAACCAAATGTCTTAATTGCTTTCAAATCCAGCACATAGGATTAAATGTAAGAAGTACTGCAATATATATACCCGTTGTGCATTCCTTTTCGTTACAGTTGATGATAACATTGGTTACCTCAGCACAGTAGGATTGTTACAACTTAAATGTACACCTCCCTCTGTTTATCAATCAATTAGAGCCCACTTTCTTGAGCTGTATTTAGATTGTCAGAAACGGATGATGCCAATATCCTACTGCGCATATTTTCGGATAAATAATCAGAAATAAGTAAAGATATTTTGAGATGATACGATAGGTCATCAGACAGATAGTTATGCATTCATTCGGTCCATAATCTATGGAAAACTAATACTGCAGTTGATAAAATAACAATAGTTTGTTTTGCTTTAAGTATTGTTATACTCTGTGTGTATGTGGGTGGGCTGCTGCTAATTTTACTCTTTGTAGGTAAGATAACAGTGATTCATTGATGTTGCAAGTAAGCTGACCCTGACCAACTACCCCGCAGATTTAAACAAAATATGCAAGATATTCCCTTGACCGACAAAGCAGGCCAAGAGCAACATCCTGTGTCAATCAGAGGTTAGGGCTAGGTCTGGTTGATGCTATTTCCTCATGTTGATTGCGCTCAACAAATTATTGATGAGAGACAAATTACAGCAACGAGCCCATTACACTGGTGACAAAGCATTATAAAATGATAATAGACTGGCTTTACCTTACTTTATTAATACTTATGTACAAAACATTGCCATCAAAGGGCGTTGAAACCTGATATATGTAGCAAAATTAAAATTCGTGAGCTACAGGAGAAAATAAGTAATTTTTCCAAATGGACACCACAGTGACATAGTATTATTGAATGATGATAGCTGGTTTACTTTATGAAACTTCACCATCAGCAGGCATAGAAACCTTATGTATATCGTACAATTAAATGAGCCACCTTCCTTTCCAGGAAAAATTTTATCCGTTCCAAGTACATCATACAAAAAAGAAATGACCATACCATTCCATACCATAGAAATAAATAAAGATTTATAGTAACGTTTGGCTGTTGATCTAGCCTCTTGTAAGCACACATCCACTTAGTTTCGCACTGAATCCGTTATAAGTCATCTCACATACAGCTGCGTTGTTGTCATAGCTCAACTCGGGCACTACCAGATTAGGGTTGATGTTAAGCTGTAAAATAAGATGCAAGAACCTTAAAAAGCTGCCAACACATAACCTGTAAATTGCCTGACGTTTTGGAAGCTTTAAACTTAATGTGTCATGCTTCGAATGTAGCAAACAAAGAATGTCTGCTTCACAAGTCCAAGTTGAAAAATACATCCCATCAAAAGTTACAAAACATTTTGGACATTTATATGCCTTTTTTTCAATAAGTATGAGCACAACTCATATCTTTTTTTCTACCAGTTCACAGGATGGCTAGCAAAATCATCAATCAAAGAAATAATAAAATTGAAAATCGATGATGCATGCCCCACTTGTATCCATTATTCACACCAAAGTTCCGCCTGGGACTGAGCCAGTACATCAATAACAATACAACACAGTAGATCATCCAGAGGTCAGACACAATTTCGCATGGGTAATTCAGTTTGTGTTGTGTGTCCATGTAGCCATGCAGTGTGCATATGCACAAATTTGTGACCCAACTGGCAAGTCATGGGAGGGGGCTCTCTGATAGAGAGGGGGGCCTACCTTAAATATGTAAGCACCAGATTTCAGGTCTGTTATGTCGATCCATTGACAATCAAGATCACTCTTGTAGACATCAGCACAACCCACAGATATACCTACAAAAGATGAGAGGGGGTATATTTCTATCAACAGTACTAATATCAAAAGCTGTGCGAAGAGCTCAAAATACCATGACCATCATTGACGGGAAGGAATTAGTAGTAGGTAAAAGGATGACTGCTCTATTTACTCAAGGGTCTAGTATATGTTGGTTTTGGATACAATTTCAGCCATCTAAAAGCAAAACATATAAAATGAAGGAATTCCAATCAATTTGTATAGCAATGTTACTGATACCTTGGTCAGCATATCCTCGACATGAAAATTTTTTCCTATGCGGGTAATTGCACTCAACATCCTCTAAGCAGAAGCTAGCCTTATGACCCTCAGCCACTCGATTGCCATGAGAATCAACAATATCATAGTGAGAGAAAGAGTCCATGCTGTGGTAGTGCCTAAAACAATAATGGTGTACCACAATTATTGTGATGAATTATTACCGGAGTACATGGAATTGATAATCCTGTAATGGGCCACATGGACATAGGAGGCAAAATCCAACCAAAACCATTTCCTTCCTATTTCGCCGCCCATTCTTCGGAATGTGGTGAGTGACTATACCTTGCAATTTTAACCAACATTTTTACCAACATTTTGTGGGAAGGTAAAACTTGAATGAGGGAACTCTTGTTTTTTTATTAACCCAAAACATGTTACTTATGGTAGGAGAGTGTGCCTTTGCGAGCACTCGCTCTGAACAATTAAACTGCATGAAAAGTTTGCATACCACCAGTGTTTTTAAGTGAGACTTGGCAGAAAGCCCAAAAACAACTTGCAAATCACTTCAAATATAATCTATCATGAAATGATGAATTTTTCCAGTTAAAACTTATTAATTATGTACGAGACAAGATTAAAAATTGAAAAGAGAAACTTCCCAGTGGAGTTCATGATTCCAAGAAAGATGGAAGAGAATGTAAATGAGTCATACAATACAATACATACTGATGGCAGGAGTGCCACTCCCACTGGGTCCTGTGTTGTTTTGGTCTAAAATCGGCTGTTCCATTGTTGAAGATACTACTTGAGAATCGCAAGAGTTTCCTTGTCGGTCCGTTGTTATAACCTACAACACAGTAAATAATACAAGTAAACACATGGATTTGCTCGAAAAGACAAGAAGAGGAGGTTGCCTCAAGTTGAAGGTAACTTGACTTGAAGAGATTCTTTGCAGGCAATGATCACTACACAATTGTTTGTTACAGAGTTAGGAAGTTTATTACCTCCATATAAACCGGCAGATGCACCATATCCGAATGATGAGCCACGGCCATACTGACTCGCTTGAGCAGTATGAGCTGAGGAGGACAGACAACCTTCCTCTAAAGCACATTGTAGGCTGAACATTGGCTTTTCTTCAATCCTTACTGAAGTCTGTAAGGCCCATAGATTAGGCATCAAGTCTGGAAGCTTGGCTACAACACAATGCCAACTGATACTGTTAGGGAGAGAGGGGTTTAGGATTCATCTCTAAAACTCATCATTATGCCTAACCAGTGCTGAATCAAACAACGCATAACAGTAAACCAGGGAGTTTGGGATCTATACTCCCTGAGTAAACCAAGTTTGAGCCTTTGTGCCTGCGCTTGGAGTTGCTCCCCCTCATGCCGGAAAAGGCACGTAATGGGAGTAATCCGAAATGCAGGGAAATTGAGTCAACACCACATAATGGGAGGTTTCTAAGAACAAGGGTGTTTGTATATAAATAGAGTGGCAACTACAGGACACAGCTGAAGATTGTGGTACATGGAACATGGTAAATAATTAAATGA